>JAQPPZ010000157.1:17835833-18471666 GCA_028583015.1 Wollemia nobilis
ATAACTTAGCAAAATGTACAACCCAATTCTTGTATGAACAAGTGATTACAAGATTCAAAATTCTACTACATATAACAAGTGATCAGGGAGGTCACTTTGTTAATGAGGTTATCAAAAAGTTGACAATCAATTTTAGGATCTTGCACTCATTATCAAGTCCCTATTACCCTCGAGAAAATGGGTAGGTAGAGGCAACTAATAAGGTCTTGGTCTCTACATTATACAAGACCTATGGCATAGAGGGAGTAGATTGGGAAGAAAGGTTGCCATATGTTCTTTGGGCCTATAGGATAACCTTCAAACCAATGATGGACCATACACCTTTCCAATTAATGTATGGTCAGGAGGTGGTAGTACCAGTCAAATTCTTGGTACCCAATTTATGGATAGTTGTGGAGCATCGCTTGGGTGATCAAGAGAGTTTGGAAGAGCGACTGGCCATGCTCATTCGATTAGATGAATAGAGAGTCATGGCACAATGGGTGATTGAGGTAGCCTAGAAGTGAAGGAAAATATGGCATGATAAGCATCTCCATAATATGGAACTTAAATAAAGTGATTTGGTTATTAAGTTTAATAGAAAATAGGAAATCAAACTTGGAAAGTTGAAGACTTTGTGGCTTGACCCCTTTCATGTTATAGAAGCAATGGACAACAATGGAGTAAAGTTATAAAATTTGGATGGGATAGTGGTACCCAACACAATAAATGGCTCAAAATTGAAACCTTATAGAGTTTTATGTTTGTTCATCATGACACATGAAATCGAAAGAAGATAACAATAGATAGCTAAGTCCAGTGAACCTCGAGAAGTGCTATCAAGAAATCAAGGTCCAATAGCAAGAGGACGAGGTCATGGAAGACAAGTGCAAGGTAGAGGACTTGTTGGTCGAGGAAGAGTATGCTTTGTAGATGAGGAAATTCAAGGAAGGCAAAGGACTCATTCACCAAGTTTAGAGGTAGACTTGATCCGAGGAGATAGGAGTAGAAGCCAACCAAATGGAAGTGGAGTGGTAAGGGTACCCCTACCTCAGGATCAGTCAATTGAGAAATAAAATATAGCTTTATAAGATGGACATGGTGTGGTTGCAAATCATACAATTTGCAATTGCACAAACCCAACCTCTACAAATGACACTAACACTTGTATGATTTCAAATTGTATAACATGCCAACAAGTAAGGACAAATCATACAAATGACACTGGTATGATTTTAGAATAGAGAGAGAACCCACAAGAAGGAGTGAATCATACAAATGATTTATCAAAACCTCGATCATACAATTTTATGGAATGAGGTGGTGGAACTTCCCAATGACACGTCAACAGAAGGGATCGTACAAGTGAATGTCACTGTATGATTTCCTAGAAGGTAAGTCAGAAATTTGGAAATTTGAAAAAAAAGTCTAAAAATAGAAAAATATCTTAATTGTGAAAATTCCTTGGGACACAATTAATATGGAAGGTGGTTGAAAACCAAAAATGGTGGCCCCTTCTGAGAAATAAAAAAAATAAAAGAAAAATAAAAGAATAAAATATTCAAAAAGGCAAGAAAAGGATAAAAAGCAAGAAAAAGGACAAAAATGCATGCAAAAAGAGATGAGTTGGCAATAATCCATGCAAAAAGCTAAAAATACATGCAAAGGAGGCTGAGGTGGTGAATTTTCATGCAAAGGATGTTTAAATATAAAAATAGGGCACCATGCATGTTATTTGTTTACCAGTTTGAAAAATTGCATGAAGGAAATAGTGAATTTTAGAGCATTCGAGAGCAAGAAGTGTGCAATCATACAAATTTTTTCACACATGGGCATGCAAACATCACAGGATATCTAAAATTAATGACCCATCATGACTTTGCACCACATATTCTTCTTATTTTTGAAAAAGCAGCTAGATTTGGAGGAAAAGCTATCAAGTTAGGGTTTTTGCTCTGGAAAAGCTGAAGTTCTATCAAAAAGTATACTGGAGGGAAAATTTCAACCTAGTGGAGTTAGGGTTTTAAGTAAAAATGTAGCAAAGAAAACCCTCATGGTGAAAATATGTGGCTAGGGTTTGAGTTAATTTTGGAAAAGCAAGTCGAGTGGAAGATTACAAACCCTAGGGCAAGGAAATTTAGCTAGTGGAAAAGGGAGGATGTCTCAGCAATTGTATGTGGAAAAGCATAAAGGAGAGGATCGTACAATAGTTACACTCAACAAAAATTAAAATATACTAGTGAAAAATTACATCTAGAGAAGAGAAAAATTGCAAAGGGTACTAGAAACACATCGAAAAGAGAGATTTGCACAAACGAAGATAATAGGTACAAAATTAATTATAAAAATCATGCAAAGTGGAATATTTTATGGCAAGTGAGGACCTAAAACATATTTTGTATGATTTGGAGATGAAATTGTATGATTTGGAGGTAGATTGTACAATTTCAGAGCAGTATTGTGCAAATCGAAGCCTGAATTGAGCAATTTTTGTGCAATTGTATGATTTTTAGTGCATTTGTATAGGGGGGAGTCCTTTTATATGATTTAGGATTTCCTGTATGATTTCATAGTGAATTTGTATGATTTGGAGCTTAGATTGTATGTTTTGGGAGAATCGTACAGATTTAGACTGTAGTTGTATGATTTTGACACAGTTGTATGATTTGAAGAGTGGTGTATGATTTCCCAGAGCATCTATACGATTGTGGATAACCCTTGTATGATTTATGGAAATAGTTGTACATTTTCAGAAGAAATTTTATATTTTTGAAGTTTGTGTGGTTGGTGATGCAATTGTCCTAAAATTGCCATATTGTAGAAGATTGATAGTGATGAGGGTTCCAAAATGAAGAATGGTGAAGAATGAGCATCGAAAGGGAGTTTCGAGCTCATTTATGATAGATTGTAGTAGTTAGGGTTGATCGATCACCAAGACCATTACACCAAAGGGATTCATGACCTAGGTGAGGAGTGACCTACCTAGTATAGGACCAAGGATGAGGGTTTTAGCCACAAGCAGATTATGGCTACCACCCTTGGAGGGGAAGAGGTTATCGATCATGGAGAGGACCCAGGAACTGGTGTGGTGGTAGAGGAAGAATACAACCACAATTCCACAAGGAGGAAATGGAACCACCTAGGGCACACCATCGGGAGCTTCATAGTGAGGTGCATAGGGAAGCTACCCTTGAAGAACAAACAAGTGGGGATGAAGGAGGATAGGTAGAAATCAAGGATATCTCCTTTGTATAACCCATAGGAGAATTTTATCACAAATGGTGGAGTGAGAATGAAGATAAGCACCCATTGAAACTTGCACTGAAACAAGCAGGAGTGAGCACAATAGCGCAAATTCCACCATAGGACAAGGTATTCTATAATGAGTACCTATTACAAATGGTACAATCATATGTACCTAAATAGAATTGCACCTATGTGCGAGTTGGAAATCACCATATTAAGGTGGAATTCTTGGTTGAGGCTTTTTAATGAATATTTAGGTTATCAAAAGTAGGACAACCTATTAAGAAGAATATTGTGGACTAGATTGAGACCCACAGGTTGATCACATCGCTCACTAAGCTCACATCCCCATTAGATACGAAGGATTTTGGTCTAGGTGGAAGAGGGATCAAGCAAAGCATGTTAAAAACTGATGAGCTAGCATGTGCAATGAATGTTGTTATGTCTTGACTATCGAGAGAAGCACGCTCTTTCGAGATGCTTATTTGGATGGCACAATGTGTAGAAGGTATTTTCATGGGAGTGCAGTATGATTGGGGAACTTACTTGGAACAATGGATCCAAAGGCTACTGGTGAAGAGGAAGAAGACCTTTTCCATGATCCTCCATGCCATAGCACTCATGCTAGATGTTGTTTCCCAAGTCGGTATTCCATTTCCTAGGCTTACATCACCACATGATTTGCCATAGGATCAACCTTCTATACTATGATGGGTAAAGTTGGTACCTATCCATAAATAGACACCAGAGAAATTAAGATAGAAAAATAAGAGTACAAAGAAACCTGAACCTCCCCTGATTGAGGAACATGAGACCTCATCCGATGAGGAAGTCCATCCTTGGAGGAAGAGATGAAGATAGCTAGAACCTACCTTGGAGTAGCAAGCACTGGAGCAAAGGCCGTAGGAGTAGCCACCATCTCAAGAAAAGGAGGAGGTAGTAGCACCGACATCTAGTCTAGTATGGATTAGGATGCATAGGCAAAGGGAGAGACAGAGGTAAGAGAGAAATCCTATGTAGAAGGAGCAACCAAAACCTATGCCCACTAATCTTGACAATGTGCCTTTGGATTTGGATGATTTGGATTTGATGGATATTAATGTGTCGATTGACACAGAATAGTGGGGAGAAGCAATGGGATCTCCTACATTGCTGCAAGACAATGATTTTGAAGTGTTGGAGGTATCTAAGGATTGGATGGATCGAGTAAGGTCACCATTAAAAACCAAAGCTAAGGAAGTGATGGCAGCCCTACCAAAGGGAAATAAGAAGCCTCAAATATGAATTGTGATGTGAGGAGGCAATAGCTAGTTGGAGGAGGAAAATACACGACCATCACAAGAATGGTCTGATCCAATTTTGATAGCCACAATAGTGATGGAAGTACAATTGCATCCATAGGATGAAATCTTGGAAAATACACAATAGGAATAATTACCAAGACCACAAAAGGAAGTTCAAGTACCTATAGAAAAGCAACAACTTCTAAAAGAAATCATCAATATCGAGGAGATCAAACAAACTAAAGAAGATATAAACAAGATTGTAGCTCACATTTCACTATAGGAAGAGAATGCAGTTGGTGCAATAAAAGAACTTGGAGGAAGTTCAATTCAACAGGAGGAAGAGGAGGAATAGACCCCACCATAGGAAAGGGATGAAAGGCTTTGCATACAATTTTTGATTTAAGTACCTCAGTTTGACATCTCAAAGGGAGATGATGAGGACACAAATAAATAGATGAACCACTTCCTTGAGCAAGTTTATGACATGTTCACTAGCACCAGGTTGTAATTCTGCCAAGGTGGCATGGGATATTTGAAGCAGTGGAGGGAGAAGACCTTTGTTAAATTGGAAAATATTATGGAGTGGGTGTGCAGTGAAGATTATACAAGATAAATAGCTCATATCCATGCATAATACCCATGGCTATTACCTAGGGGAGAGGTAACGAGTATGTTGGGAATGACGGAGTTGCCAGATGGAGTGAAGATGAATTATAGGGAGTATCCTCGAGTGTACTTGGATGAGAGAAAGCATCCAAGATGTCCATTGAACACACTGGGTACTAAATTTTGAAGGGCACCTTCAAAATTGGTCTTCATCCTTTGAAAATTGAATTTCCTAACATATTGGATTGAGTGGCTTAACTTGGGGCTTGAACAAATTTATCAAGCCAAGAAAGCACAAAAGGATGAAGTGGATGCTACTCAAAGGAGATGGTTGTGATTGAAGAAGAACTAGAGCACAACAAGATTGAGGTCAAAGAGAAGTTGAAAAATATAGAAGCTAAATTGGATGCAATTAAGCTTGCTTATGAGGATAAGCTACGCTCATAGGAATAGGAAAAGCAACTTGTGGTTCAATAGGTTGAAGAGTAAAAAGAAGCGGTTGGAAGAGCAGGAAGCATTGTTGCAATAGTATGCAACACAAATTAAATGGTAGGAGGAGTAGTTAAAGGCTTCTGACACACAACTGCAACTAAAGGACCACAATATTGAGGAGCTAATGAGTGATGCCAAGAAATACAATGATTTAATCATGGATCATAAGGCACAATTATGGGTGAAAGAAGAGCATATATGGGCCTATGAAGTAGATTTACAACAACACCTGAGACTCATCATAGAGAAGGATGAGGTATTGGTTGTTACCACTAGGATAGAGGTAACATTGAATGAGAATATATGCAAGGGTACATCTAAGTGGGAGAAGGAGTTAGTGCAACTCCTAGCTACTACGAAAGAGAAGGCCAACAAGTATGGAGTGAAGGCTATGGAACTTAGCCATTATGCGGACATGTTATAGAATGAGCATGCTATCCTTCATATTCAACTTGATGATCTTAAGAAAGACCATTCGGCCAAGACTAAGACAATAGAGTTAGTGAGGACATCACCTAATGTAAAGGGGAGGGTAGATGTAGGCAACAAATCCACCTCCTAGAAGAAGAAAAAGTGAAAATAGGATTTGCACAATTTTGTTAAGTTTTATCAAATTTTCTAGATGTACGGTTTGTCAAAATGTACATATATAGAGTTTAGCCAAATTGTACACATGTGGAGTTGTAAAATATACAATTGGGGATAATTGTATAAATTTCATAAATGTGCAATTCAAAATTAGAATGAAATTAAGTGAAATGTGCATTTAAGGTTAATTTGATAATAATCAAATTAGACTTAGGAAGACCTTAATGCAAGTTGGTTGTTTACGAGGATGGTAGTTGTAAATAGTGGTTGTCTTAGGAACCGCTTTGGAACGGCCTGGGCAAACATTATAAGGACCCCCCATTCAATTTTGATGGTTGTTGTTTTTCATAGTTCTAGATTGTTCATCGATAGTTCATTCATGTTGTTGATCATAGTTGTTCATGAGGATATAGTTGTTATTCATTGATTGTTTATTGATAATTGTACAAACATATTCAACCATAATAATGAAAGCAACATTGTAATTGTGAGTTATTGTGAATTCTATTGTGCATGTGGATGGTGATTCCATATTGTGTGTTTTGTGCAAGTATGGCTAGAATGGTGTGGAATATGGACATTGTGGCAATGGAATTATACTAATTATGAACTCTTAACCCTGGAGAATGCTGAGGAATTGATCCTGCACATTATTATTGTTGTATAGAAATGTTATTATGCTATTGTATGATTTTTAGAAACATTGGTAATGATAATAATTTAATGGCAATAAATTAGGGTTTGCATGTTGTAAAAGTATGTTTGTATTTGCACTAGAAAGATAACCCAAATCTTTATTGGAGAAGAACTAGTAGAACCTTGAAGGTTCTAGAACAATTTTAATAAAGAAATAATTAAAATAGCATCTAAATTAAAAGAATCACTTTATAAAGAATCATTGTTTCACTGGTAGGAAGGTCCCTCCAATGCATTCAATAAAAAATTATATATTCTTCTTCATGGATGATTTGTGTGAATGGCCAACCTAATATATATATCTAACCTAAATCTACATTGGTGAAGAGACATGATGGTTCACATTAGGAAGAGATGTGATGGTTCACGTTATGAAGAGATGTGATGGTTCACTTTATGAGTTAATAATATAATAATTAAATTATTAATAATACTAACTAATAATGTTAGGATGGAGGATCCTAACATGCCACCTTCCTTAAAAAGAGCTTTGTCCTCAAAGATCAAAGTGAGGAGCTTTATATTTTGTTTTCCAAGAATAATTTTTGTAAGTTCTTGTATTATTTTAATGTCACTTTTACAAAGGTAGGTATATCTTGAAGGTCAAAGTGTTAGTGGGGGGTTTCCAAGAACAATAGTAGAATATTCCTTAGGATAATCATGATGATGATGGGAGGGAAAACCTTGGGGTTCCTCAAACACTTTATAAGGATGCATCAAAAGTGGTGGTAATGCTTCTGTATCTCTCCAAATTTTTTGCATCCTTACCTTCAGGCTATAGGATCCGTGCTCGGAAGGAGGATGGAAAAAGGATGTCATGGTACCTCGGACTGAGAGGACTTGCGAAGGTCCCGCCTCTTAAGGGAGGTGTATTTTGATGATTTTTCGATGGATGGTGGGTTCACTAGGAAACATTTAATGGCAGTTTCCACGCCTAGGTTTGGAATGTGTTTTTATGTGTTCGTTTTTAGCTTTAGGCATTCATATCCTAGGTTTGGCCAAATGAATCTAAATTAATCTATATGAAAGTGCAGATTTAATGAATACAGAAAACAAATTTAAGACAGAAAAACAAAGAAATTAAGGAAGAATACCTGATCCGGATGTCTGATGGAGATTCTGATGTTTGAAGCAGTCAGGATCGTCTGGAATTCGACAGAATCATCTGAGATCTGACAAGATCGTCTGAGATCTGACGAATTCGTCAGAGACCTGCAAACAAAAAAATAGATGCCAAATACAAAGAATACCACTGTGATGATAGAGGGAAACAACACAAAATGACAATATGAATACTAAACAACAGTTATGAATAGAAATTCAGACAAATTATGATATTCTAATGAGAAATTATGATCTTATCATGCAATCTAAGCTAAATGGGTGAACTCCAAATGCAAAATAGTAAGAAATAAGGATAAAACTAACTAAAATGTAGAATAAAATAGCAAAAGGAATAAGAGAAAGCACAAACTCTGGGCACTGATTGCCCCCAATGCAGATTGCAGTCAAAATCATCTAGAAGTAATGAAATCGTCTCGAATTGCGACAAGATCATCCGAGATTTGAATGAGATCGTCTGCGATGATTTGAGCTTGCTCCGGCTGAAAATCAATGAGGTCCCTGCAAGAAAACTTCAAAATAACAAAGGCAAAATGATGCTCTAGGTATTCTAATGTACGCAAAATCAAGTCACAGAGAAATTCAGCTAGGGGTTGGTAAGGGAAGGTCCTAAGGATTAAATAGGCTTAGGGGAGTAGTTAGGAGGTTGGAGATCATCCCTATTTGGGAGATCTCCAACGGGGTAGGGTCTTTAACGACGCAGACATGCTTCTGCCTAGATTAGAGACCCGTTGGAACATAAGCTAATTGTGCAAAATTAGTTTTGTGATAAGATCGTCTGGACGTCCTAGCCTGCACGAAATCATCGAATCTGGGGCGATATCGTCCGATCGACGACGATATCGTCAAACGGTCAAAACAACCTCTAAAAATGACATGGAAAAGGGGGAAACGGATTACCCGACGGTTAACGGGCGGTTTGGGAGGTTAAAATTTGAATTTAAATTATTTACTAGGATGAATGTAATTATTACAATTTTACTGTGCCAATTTTAGGGTGCTACATTTTGCCCCCTCTTTAGCAAATTTTTTGAAGAAAATGTGTTAAAGATGAGTTCTTCTCGATCTACGAGAAAGCAAAAATTATTCCCATTTTTAGGCGACGATTCTTGGTTGAATCGTATGACAACTTACTATGGTGCCCCTCCGTGTTTTTACCCAAATCGAACGTTTGAGGTAAAAACATGGAAAAGAAAAAAATATTTTTTAATAAAATTAAGAAAAATAGGGTAAAACCCAATTCATTTTTACTGTTCATTTTTACTGGTTTTAGAGCTCTGAAGCAAAAATGGTGGAGACGATGCACAAATCAACAGAGGTCCGACGCGATCTACGGGTAAGAGTCTAAACTTAGTTTAGAATGCTTTAATTTGATTTTACATGCTTTTTAGGTGAATTTTAGATGAATTTTGAGCATCGCGGCCGTTTTTGGGCTGTCGACGTCATCGGGATGAAATCGTCTCAATTTTGCCAATTTCGTCTAAGGGCAAAATCGACAAAAGGGGGACGATTTCATCAAATTAGGGACGATTTTGACTTGCAAAATCGAAGACAATTCTACTCAAATTTGAGACGATATCGGCCAATTGTGGACGATATCATCATTTGATTAAATTGAACTTATTTTACTTGCATTTTTAAATACTTGAATTGTTATTAATGTTTGTTTGTTGTTTTGTTGTTTATGTTGCAGAGAGGTTTGCTAAAAAGTAGGGAATGGAAGTATGGAGGGTTGAGAGATGACTTGGCCGCTCTTACACAGCAGAGCAGGATCACCGGCATAGGTCGAGCTTACAAAGATGTGGCAAAGATGCCACAAGTGTCTACAGATATGGGGCTACTGATAGCCCTAGCAGAGAGATGGTATTCGGGTTCTTCATGTTTTTGGCTACCTACAGGGGAGATGACTCCCACTTTGGAGGATGTATGGAGGATTCTGAGAATCCCCATACAAGGACGGTTGATCACTCCTACGGCCAATTAGGGCCATGCTATGGGATGATTGCGTGGTGACCCGAGCTTCACCCTGGAGAAGGGCAGAGTTAATATCAAGGCACTATGCCAGATGCCTGGGGCATCTAGACTCACACGGGTTCTAGCTGGAGTAGTTGGTGGACTTCTTCTATGCCACCAGAGTGGATGCAGGGTGTCGTGGATGCTGGCAGATGTGATCTACGACATGCGGGACCACGGCTACAGGTTCTCTTGGGGTAGTTATGTACTATGTCGATTGTACAAGATCCTATATGGGGTCATGTACAAGGGCGGGCGATGTCTGGTGATGACATCGCTCCTACAGGTTTGGTGCTAGGAGCACATTGTAGTGCGAAGGTCGGTAGGGCTTCCTCTAACAGGGATTGATGGGGAGAGGCCCCGAGTTTTCTACTGGTGGCTCCGGAGAGGGTCATAGTGACGGATCGACCTTTCGATGTCCCAGAGACTGCTAGATGACTTAGTCCCGAACCAGATTACCTGGAGGCCATGGTGAGAGCATCTAGGGTGGGCCGAGGATGGACAGGAGCTAGATCATGTTAGGCGAGTGTGTTGGCTACAAATGGAGAGGGGAGAGGTGGAGCTCCATCGCTATGACCGAGTTTTGTGTCAGTTTAGTCTATAGCAGGGGATCCCATCTCTTAGGGATTATGAGTTTTCCTAGACTATCTGGGATAACACTACAGTGAGCGGGGCTCCAAACATGCAGCACTTATAAATCCAGGACTCAGACGATGCCCCCATTTAGCTAGTGAATGGGGATGATGTAGGGGTAGTCGATGGCTATGATTCCTGGTACACAGGCATCCGCCCTCCTCGGATGACGAGGGCTCAGGGTCCGATACATGCAGTTGTGCATCAGATAGGGAGGCGATGCCAGGCAGCTATAGAGGCAGCCCAGGGTCATGATGGGAGAGAGGTGATTAGGCCGCATGCACAGGAGAGGCTGTGACAGAGGGAGAGGAGGGAGGTGAGACCCCCTTCTCCACAGAGAGAGAGACCACCATCGCCCGATAAGGGCAAGGGTGTTGACACAGGGGAGAGTAGCAAGACAGCTACTCTTCGAGTGGAGAGAGATCGTCTCTAGGCACAGGTGCAGACATTGTAGGACGAGGCTGCATGCCACCAAGCTGAGGTTATCCAGCTCAGATATGAGATTGCATGCCTTAGGGCATGGGGTGGAGGAGAGAGCACACAGGAGCTGGCACGGTCGATTGCTCAGATTGCGTTCTACCAGGGCATCTACTTCTATATGGTGCCAGAGGGCCAGAGGGTACAGCTGCCAACCAGCATTGCTGACCCTATCAGGATTGGGTCCTCGAGGACTTCATCCTAATCGAGGACTAGGACTCATAGCACTACTCATACTACGATGGGGCCACCTCGTCCACCTCAGGGCAGGGGAGGAGATGAGGCTGAGAGCTCGAGGGGCTCTCAAGGCTAGAGGACTGCATTACATTGTATAGATTGATATGTAGATTTATTATTTTTTTGATAGAGGATTGAGTATGCTAAGGTACAGATTGTGGCATACCGATCCAGTTTTGATGATGTATATGTACTTTTGATATATATATGAGATGTTTTTTATCATATGACTTGTGTTATGTGTATGTTGATAATGCTTTTATGGTTTGATTGATTAATTTGATGATTGGATTGAGGATTCATGAAATTATGTCGTGTTGAAAATTTATAATTTTGATGTCATGCTGTAATATTTTAAATGAAATAATCTGATGTAACAAATGGGTTTTTTGTAATGTGATGTGGTAAAATAAAAAGAGACTTCTAACAATAACTTCAAAGGACATTGTCGCTATTATAGACCATTTCATGGAGTCCCTGCTCACTCGGTCGTCAAGCTAATGCCAGTATAGAAATATTGTTAAAAGTAAAAGAATGCTTAAGAGATGGGCTTAAGACTTTGGTGCAATGGTGCAAATGATGATGATGATGGTTTGTTTTTCATATTTTCATAAAAATAGTATGCATGAAATAATGATTTTTGCTAGGCATAATTTTCTAAGTGTGATAATTTTTGGATAATTCCTTAGGAATTATACCATCTTTGCAAAATTTGAAGGTTAACATAATGACATGAAATAATGAAAATGTGCATGCTTAAAAGCATAATTTGTGTAACATAATGAATTAAGTCATATGGTTTTCATGATTTTTAAATAAATGGGGAATAAAAATTGTTACAATGATTTGTGCTAGGCATAGAATATGTAGGTATAGACTTATACCATCATCGCGAAAATCCAAAAAAAAGAAATAGTTTTATTGCATGATTGATTTTTGATAAACAGAAAATATGAAAATGAGGACTTGCGCTAGGCATAAAATTTCACTTTTGGTTTTGGAACTATACCATCATCGCGAAAGTCAACCAGATATATATATTTTGATTGTATAGTTTTTGAAAGAAAATTTTGATTTTTCTATTATATAGTTGTCTTTATGGTAAACAACTATACTTGAATTATTCCAAACAAGTTGCAAAAAGAACATTTCAAAGTATTTTGAAGACAAAAGTTAGATTTATAAGGAATCCCATGTGCATATGTGAATTCATTTCCGATCTTGATTTATCATAATGATACACAAAATCTCTCAAATACAAATGTGTGTGCAATTGCTTTGTGCATTTACCAATTTTGAACAAGATAATATGATACAAGTGATTTGAAGAAACCAAATAAGTGTTCATTAACCATGATGTAGATGCATATAACCATACTAGACTACTATGTAGGTCGGATTATCAAGAGCTAGCTAATCCATAAGCGGACATAGGTCTGTACAAAAGAAGGTCGCTAATGTGACAGACATATCACCACGCTAGGAGTTACCCAAGGCCAAGCAGGTTGGGCACAAACCACCTGTTATGGGGCTTACCTCATAGTTTTTGAATAATTGAGAATTCTAGGGATTCAAGCTCATCAACCCTTCTTTTCTTTTCAAAGGGTAGGGAAAGGGATTTTATTGCTTTCTTGCTTTCTACTTTCTTTTGCTTTTCTTTTGAACTTTTCTTCTTTTTATTTTTGTATTTTTGCTTGATAATTGAGATAATGCTTGAAATATTACTGTAATGATATAAAATAACATTTTTCTTTTCTCTTTTTTCTTGAACTTTTCTTTTCTTTTTCTTTGCTAGGGATACTTTCTCGGATTAGCTGTAGAGCAAGGGATTTTTATTCTGGGTAGGGGTGAGCTTGTCCTTTTGCCAATTCTCAAAGATTCTAGACCATGTGCATGATAGGATAGCAGGGGAAACTTTTCGCTCAAGAAATCACGTCTACTATGTAGCAAAACATGGAAATTACAAATATAATCATTTTATTGTGAAAGGATGTGCTTGGTTTAAGTAAATAACAAGATCAATTCTCTATGCTCAAACTTTATTTAATTGAATTTTGTGGACTTTGATATAAGAGAGATTAGTAATCATGCCAGATAAAATCAAGATATTTATTTTTGTGAGTGTGCAAGTGAGGGATTCCAAATAAATGCTAATTTACCAAAAATAACTTGAAACATATAACTGCAACATTTGTAAGAAAATATATATAAATACTTTTTTTGAGAAGTTTTTGAGAACGTTGGACTCTCTTCTTTATATTGTTTTGGTTTCGAAAGAGTCAAGAATATTGCTGTTTTTATATTTTTTATCATTATTTTGTTGTTTGGTTTTATTTTTGTTTTTGAACAAAAAATTTAACAAGTGCCATAAATAAATGCAACAAATAGTTTTGAAGATTTTTGATGATTATGAATGTTTTTGATGTTTTTGAATTTATAAATTGAAAGAAATACAAGATAGTGATATATACAAGGATGAAATGACCAAATTTATGCATAGTAACGTTTAAGATGCAAAATATTCATGGGTTCTTTAAGTTCTTTACCATCTAAGGTAGATAATTTGTATGCTCTTGATTCAAATTTAGCAGTAACAATGTATGGTCCAAGCCAGTTGGGCTCAAATTTACCTTTAAGGTCCTTAGTTGCATTTGTATTTTTTTGGTTTTCTTTTAAAACAAGGTCGCCGATCTCAAAGGATCGTTGATGTACTTTTTTAGCATATGATCTTTTAAGCTTGTTTTGGTAGGCACGGAGATGCTCCAAAGCATTGATGTGTTTTTCATCTAGGAGTTCCAACTGACCGAGTCTGCCAGATCGATATTCATCTCCTACTTCGGTATCTTGAAGTAGCAGAGCCAAAGAAGGAACTTCTAATTCAAAGGGAAAAATTGCTTCAGCACCATAAACCAAAACAAATGGTGAAGTTCCTATGGGGGTTCGAACACTAGTTCGATAGGCCCACAAGGCTGGATATAATTGAATGTGCCAACCACGGCCAGTTTTATTGACCAATATTTTGAGGATTTTGATTAAGGTTTTTTTAGATGCCTCTGCTTAACCATTACCCTAAGGATAATAGGGAGTGGACCAACGATGTTGAATCTTATATTTTTGGCATAATTTTTTAACATATTTATTTTTTAAACAAGTTCCATTATCAGAGATGAGATTTGCAAGAATTCCGAACCTACAAATGATTTGATTAAAAATAAATTTAGAAACTTGTGTGCCAGTGCAGGAAGCTAAAGGCATAGCTTCAACCCACTTCATGAAATACTCGATGGCGGTTATGATGAACTTGTGTCCATCAGATGACACAGGATTGATTTTGCCAATAATATCTAAGCCCCATTTTGAAAAGTGCCAAGGAGAGGAAATAGCCTGTAGTTCTTGTGTAGGCGCATGGACAAGGTCAGCATGTTTTTGACACTTTTCGCAATGGCACACATACTCATGTGCATCCATTTCCATGGTAGGCCAAAAGTATCCTATCCGAAGGAGCTTTTTAGCAATGACACTACCACTAAAGTGTCCTCCACAAGATCCATCGTGGGCTTCACTCAAGGCTAATTTAGACTCTTCTAAGTTCAAACATCTTAATAGGATACCTTCAAAAGATCTCATATATAAAGTATTGCCAATTATTACAAATTGACTTGCTCATCTACGTAATAACCGACGCTGGTTTCTATTAGAATTGGCAGGGAAAGTCCCATTTTGGAGAAAATCAAATATTTTCGTATACCAAGGTTCAAGAGTAGTTTCATTGATTAGAAACACATCCAAAGGCTCTAAGCATGATTTATTTGAAGTGGGTTCTTGGAGTCGACGAATAATGATAGTGGCATATTCGTCATCTAACTCCAAGGGCAGGAGAGAGGCAGTTGTGGCCATAGCATTAGCTGCACGGTTGCTAGTTCGAGGAATAGCTTCCAAGGTAACTTGATCAAATAGAGACATTAATTGTAAAACACAGGCCTTATATGGGTGCAGTTTATCATCTCTGGTCTGATAAACTTCATTAATTTGGTTTATAACCAATTGAGAATCACCAAAAACTAAAATATGTTTAATTTTTAGCGCCAAGGCAGCTTGTAATTTGAGGATTAGAGCTTCATACTCAGCAGTATTGTTGGTGCAAGCAAATGTCAATTTGAAGGACAGAGGAATAAGATGTTTTTGCGAGGATATTAAAATAATTCTTGCACCAGCCCCACTCATGCATCGGGCTCCATCAAAGTATAAGGACCATTGTTCAGTGTGGTCTACCTCTAATTGAAGGCATTCATCAGGAAACTCGATGATGAGGGGATGGGTAGACTCTAAGGGTGCAACAGCTAATTGGTCTACTATGATTTGACCCTTAATAGACTTTTGTCCTATGAATGTGAGATCAAACTCGCTTAGAGCAAGAACCCACTTGGTTGTACGACCCGATAAATAAGGTCAACTCGAGATACCTTAAGGGGTCGTATTTGGCAATGACATAAGTTTTTTGACTAAGCATATAGTGTCATAGTTTTTGCATAGCAAAAACAACTGCTAGACATAGTTTTTCTAAAACTGTATAGCGGGTTTCAAAACTGATGAAGGTTCGGCTAATATAATAATTAGCATGTTCTCTCTTTTCATCGTCAAGTTGAGCTAACATAGCTCCTAAGGCAAAATCTGAAGCTGAAATATATAGGAGGAATGGGCGATCAGGTTTAGGCGATGAAAGCACAGGTGGATTAAGGAGGTATTTTTTGAGAAGTTCAAAAGCTTCTCTACATTCGATGTCCCAATTAAAAGGTACATCCTTCTTAAGGAGTTTAAGAAAGGGACCGGTTTTGTCCGCTAGCTTATCGATGAAGCGACGGATGGCTTGAAGCTTACCTTGTAAACTTCGTAATTCAAATATATTAGTAGGTGCGGGCATATCAGTGATAGCCACAATTTTAAGAGGGTCGATTTCAATACCACGTAAAGAAACTAAAACCCCTAATAGTTTGCTAAAATTAACTCCGAATATGCATTTTGCTGGATTTAATCGAATAAGATATTCTCGTAATCGATTAAAAACTTTTTTCAAATCATTTAAATGATGATCTTCAATAATAGAGTGAGCTATAATATCATCTACATAATCATGTAGGATATCATGCATCATATCATGAAAAATATAGGTCATAGCTCATTGATAAGTTGCACCTGCATTCTTTAAGCCAAATGGCATCACTTTCCAACAAAAAGTACCCCAGGGGGTAATAAATGTTGTTTTAGCCTGATCTTCAGGAGCTATCCTGATCTGATTATAACTAGAGAATCCATCCATTAAGGACATCATCCCACTTTCGATAGTGAAGTCAATGATTTGATCCATGTTTGGAAGAGGAAAGTCATCTTTAGGGCATGCAGCGTTAATATCTCTAAAATCTGTGCAAACCCTAACTTTGGTAGCTTCTTTCTTGGTGACTGGAACTACGTTTGAGATCCATTCAACATAATCAATAGCTTGTATAAAGACAACATTCAGGAGTTTTTCTAACTCCCCTTTGACTAGCAGAGCCACTTTGGGATGCATTTTTCTAAGTTTTTGTTTAACAGGTTTAGCATCCGGATGGACCACTAGATGATGCATGACTACAGAAGGGTCTAGACCTGGCATATCTTCATACGTCCAAGCGAAGACATCTTTATACTCTTTAAGGAATGCAATGTATTTTTCTTGTTTTTCTTGACTTAATTTTGATCCAATATTGATTATGTGAGGATTGTCCTCAGTTCCAATATTAATTTTAATGACGTTTTCTACCTCCATGTGTAGATCTCTTTCAAAATTAGGTGGGGCGGGTGAAACACCCAATTCTTGTAATTATTGTAAGGTTAATTTAGATAATTCATCTTGAGGATTAGTGGCCTCAAGTTGGGCTATAGTTGGTATATAACCATCAAAATAAAATCCATTGTGTAACATCTCTTCAATAGAGACATCATGGAAGATATCTCCTTCCAACTCTTCATTGGGGTCAGCAATCATTTTAGGGTAAGCTATGGATAGCATGTTACATGAAAACGACTGATTTTTAAGAGGCAAATCATCACACCTATCCAAATAATTTTGATAACATATGAGATGATCATCATCTTCAAAAGGAAAGGGTTGACCCTTACTAGGAAATAGGCCCACACCACAGCGGGTAGGCCACGGTTCTACCTCGAAAGGTTCTTTCATGACATTTTGGAAAGGTCCCAAGCCTTTCCATTTATATCCCATTTTAAGCATCTTGGGTTTAGCTTTGATATATTCATTGGTAAAATAACACCGAGCGTATCCCTCATGATGAGTTTTGATATTTTGGGGGATTCTTCCCCAGTCATATCCCTTATAAATGAAGGCGCAAATCTCGAATTGGTAAGTGCTTCCCATAGGTTGTGGGAGGCCCAAAGTACAAGGAGATGGCGGTAAGTTATTTAAAAGAATGGAATCTCACATGAAATAATTCATTTTTTTTGATATTAAGGTTGTGGATAAATCTGGTAAAAGTTCATCAAAAAGAGCATAAGATGTAGAAGGATTATTCCCTATATCTTTAGATGTGGAAGGTATAATAGTTGTGTCTGTAGGTTTTCAATTTATAGGGATAGAACACGAAGGATTGGTTGTAGATTTAAGATCTTTTTGAGGTTCTAAAGTGATTTGTTTAGAAAATTGTTGATCTATATAAGAGGATGAAATTAATGGAGGGGAAATAGGTGAAGTTATGGGTGTGTGTTTCACAGTTTTAGATGAAAAATAAGAACTAGGATGTGTGGATGACAGAGCAGGGCAAAATTGCACTCCAACCGGTTCTGCCAAAGCACACATATTAAAGGGTCTAGGGTCACCATGGATAGTGACCAACTGATTTTTAAATTCAAATTTAACACATTGGTGTAAAGTTGATGGGACAACCCACATTGTGTTGATCCAAGGGTGACCCAAAAGTATATTGTACGATGCTGGGCAATGTACAATCATATCAATTTTCTTCATTTCATCACTTCTAAAGCCAAATCATTGGTAGAAGTCAAAAGTGCAAATGTTTAGAGATGAGCCATTATCAATCAGGACTCGTTTGACAACTACATCTCCAATTAGAGCAGTAATGTATAAGGGATTATCCTTATGTAAACTGTGTTGTGGGATATCTTTATCCCGAAAGTCAATACAATCAACCTCTCGAGTGATGATAGTATTGGCCATAGCTTCAGGTTGAATGTTTTGAGGTACCATCATTTGGCTCAATGTAAGCATCAACTCATCCCTATGGGTGGGAGAAGATCTTAACAAATCCAAAAGGGAAATTCTGGTCGTAGTATTGGACAATTGCTCATTAATATTGTAAGGGGGTTTAGGTTGAACATTAGGAGCATGATTCCATTTATTGGGATTTTTCAAAACAAATGGAACCGATCCATCATTCTGATTTGATTCTTGTTGAGAATTTTGAGCCTGTTGTCGGGTAACGACTCCAATGGTTCCTATAATGTTATATTGAGGACGTTGAACTGGCCTCGGTCTAGCATTTATAGCTTGTTCATTAGAAAGGAATATATTAGAAGAAGGTCAAGTAGTAACTCTTCTAAGAAATGGTTCTTCTGGAACCATGGCATCTGTGACGGGTTGAATAGGATCTGATTCGTTTTCAGAACTATTCGATTGGTTTGAAGTAATGTCTAGTTCACTTTCAGTATCTGATTCTACATCACTAGAATCGAAGTTTGAAAATTATGTAAGGGCCTGGTCATAACCAGGGATAAGGTCGTGTCAAATATTTGAGGATCCTGAATAGGTAATTGTCTGCTAATGGTTCCTACATATCAGGTAGGAGGGGGAACATTATGATGTTCGATTTGATTGGCTATCTCTTTACCATGTCTTGGTAAAGGGTGTTGGAATATATCTAATGTTTGATTAGCATTTTGATTTTGATTTTGGGGAACGGTCTTTTGAGTATTATTAGGAGGGTTATGTTTAGGTTGGAAGGCTTGCACTTCCATTTCATTATTATCAATCAAATCTTGTATTTTATTTTTCAACCTTTTACAAGCATTGGTAGAGTTTCCAGGTCCTCTATGGAAATCACAGTGTAAGTCTGCTCTATATCCGGGTATAGTTGGATCAGGTTCCCGGATAGCTGGTAATTGGATCAAACATCTTTCGAGTAATTGAGTTAAAATAGTTGATAAGGGTTGGTTTAATCTAGGAAATTCTCGAGGAGGATTATCAGGAGGTTTCAATATAAATTTTTCTGTTGTCTTCATTGCATTGATATTAGCAACATTTCTGCTGTCAGTGACTCCATCACCGACAACTTGTTTTTTTTGTATTGGTTTCTGGATGTTTTCTCATCATCCTTCTTCCTAAGTTGGCCTCTCCTAATGAGGGCATCTTCTACTCTTCGAGCCAAATCTATAGCTTTATCGAAGGTAGTTAAAGTAGCAGCTGATAGCTCATAAGATATTTGTTCTTGTAAATTATTGATAAAAATGTCCAAAATTTCCCTATAAGGTAGCACAAAATGCATTTTTCCTGTCAATTGCCTCCATCTAGCTAAGAAATCAGCAAAGCATTCATATTTGTCTTGTTTTAAGTTGTATAGATATTTAATGGTTACATGCCTCTCGATGTAGGCACTAAATTGATGGACAAATGATTCAACTATTTCTTCAAAGTTTCTCAAATAATGAGTGGGCAATTGATAGTACCACCCTAATGCCATTCCACCTAAACTTTTCGAAAACATTTTTAGTAATAGCAAGTCATCATGTGATATATCATGACATGCTATCCTAAACATGCGAAGATGCTCTATGGGATCTTCGGTTCCTTTATATATAGGCAATATAGGCATGGGAAAATGTTTGGGATATGGTTGAGCTACAACTATGGGATCCAAAGGTTGACTACAGATCTCGATAATTGTATGAGGGACGGTAGGGATCTATCTGATCCATACATGAAACTAATTGTTTCACCATGGATTCCAGATTACTAGTTTGCCCCCCATATTGGTTTGGTAGGGAATTGACATGGGTTTTATGGGCATATGATAGAGGGACATGAAGATTAGATGCCAAGTTACTATTGTGTAAATTGTTGGTAGGAAAGGTGTTATGAAAGAATTTTGAAGTGGTATTATGTTGTATTCCAGATTGTTGAATATTGGTATTTGGCTTCGTTTTAGGTTTTTGTTTACTTGAAGCATATTGCTCAATAGTTTTGCGGAATAAAGTAGTGAAGGAAGGTTTCTTTTGTGTGGGAATGATTTTAGGTTGAATAACAGGTTCCTTAGGAGGTTGGATAGCCTGTTGTTTTGACATGTTTTGCATCATAGTGACCATATTTGTATTGGATGGCCCAGCCTTGTCACTTTCTTGATCAATGAAAGACAAGGTATTAATGCGCACATCATACATATGTTCCATGGCTGCCTGAGTGTCACTAATTTGCCCTTTATCTATACGAACTGCCACATTAATGGCATCAATGTTATCATCAAGAAATTTCTTGAAATGATCTATGTTGTCAAAAGCAATAGTTCCATCTGGAGCTACTCTAGGGGATGAGGATCCATCCTCTTTAACACTTCCTTCTTGTTCATTATCTTCACCTAGGTCATGTTCTGATTGATCTAGAGTTTTTCCTTCCGAAATTGGATCTCCAGGAAGGACATTTGGGTCTCTAGTTCCATCTTGTAACCAATCTTCTTCTTCTCCTATAGTTTCTTTACCATTCCTAAGTTTAGGCATGGTGCTTTAATTTTGATTTCAGCAAATATATATATATATATATGCAACAAGATTAAGAGGTATATATTAATTATATACCTACTACAATATTTAAAATGAAATGTTTTTGGTTTTTGCTATGTTTTTTTTTAGTTTTTAATTTTTGGTTGTTCTTTGTTTTTTGAAATAATATTGTAAAGACAATCAACACAATAATTGCAAGAAATAAGACTAAAAGTAACAATCTAGTTTTCTATAAATAATTTATAAATATCATTAATGGACTCTAATTCTTCAGGAGTCATGAAGTGTTCTTGTTCAAATTGAAAGTTTTCTTTTAAAAATTTAATGAAAAGAGCTATAGTGATACCATGTATTTCAGATTTTGATTGATAATAATAATTCTCACGGCAATATTCACGATACAACATAGCTCTAGGAATGTTGTTCCATCTTCTTCTAATCATAAGATCAGTTTCTAAGGATTCTATATGAACTAGAAATGGTCGTACCACAACTGTGTTCTTGAGGTATTCATCGAAGGTTAAAATTTTTGAAGATACAAGAGCTCTCCTATAAGCTAACCATCTATGGCAGGCTCTCTGAAGTTCATGATAAAAGACTAGTTGATGAGGATCTAGGATTCTATCTAGGACTAGCCTCTTGATTTGCTTAAGTTCTATTGACCTAGATGAAATGACACTAAGTCTCCTATCAAGTTCGTTCCACAAGAGTTGATTTCTATCTGTTTCAGGCATACTAAGTACAGAATTGACTTCTATGGCTGCCAATTGGTTTTCTACATTTATAGTAACTGCTAATATTTTCTTAGGAGTTACCATCTAAACATGATATTAAACTTAAATGATTTAAAATGCATCTATGTTTTAGTTGTTCTATTTTTTTTTTTTTTCAAAAGGTTATGATGCATTCATGTCGGGTTCACCAAAATGTATCGCTCCAAATTTTTTGCATCCTTACCTTCAGGCTATAGGATCCATGCCCGGAAGGAGGATGGGAAAAGGATGTCACGGTACCTCGGACTGAGAGGACTTGCAAAGGTCCCGCCTCTGAAGGGATGTGTATTTTGATGATTTTTTGATGGATGGTGGGTTCACCAGGAAACATTTAATGGCATTTTCCACGCCTAGGTTTGGAATGTGTTTTTATGTGATTGTTTTTAGCTTTAGGCATTCATATCCTAGGTTTGGCCAAATGAATCTAAATTAATCTATATGAAAGTGCAAATTTAATGAATACAGAAAACAAATTTAAGACAAAAAAATAGAGAAATTAAGGAAGAATACCTGATCCGGATGTCTGATGGAGATTCTGATGTTTGAAGCAGTCAGGATCGTCTGGAATTTGACAGAATCATCTGAAATCTACCAAGATCGTCTGAGATCTAACGAATTCGTTAGGCGAATTTTTTAGAGACCTGCAAACAAAAAAAATAGATGCCAAATACAAAGAATACCACTGTGATTACAGAGGGAAACAACACAAAGTGACAATATGAATACTAAACAATAGTTATGAATATAAATTTAGACAAATTATGATATTATAATGAGAAATTTTGATCTTATCATGCAATCTAAGCTAAATGGGTGAAATCCAAATGCAAAATAGTAAGAAATAAGGATAAAACTAACTAAAATGTAGAATAAAATAACAAAAGGAATAAGAGAAAGCACAAAATCTAGGCACTGATTGCCCCCAATGCAGATTGCAGTCAAAATTGTCTAGAAGTAATGAAATCATCTCGAATTGCGACAGGATGGTCCGAGATTTGAACGAGATCATCTGCGATGATATGAGCTTTCTCTGGCTAAAAATCAATGAGGTCCCTGCAAGAAAATTTCAAAATAACAAAGGCAAAATGATGCTCTAGGTATTCTAATGTACGCAAAATCAAGTCATAGAGAAATTCAGCCAGGGGTTGGGAAGGGAAGGTCCTAAGGATTAAATAGGCTTAGGGGAGTAGTTAGGAGGTTTAAGATCATCCCTATTTGGGAGATCTCCAATGGGGGAGGGTCTCTAATGACACAGACACGCTTCTGCCTGGATTAGAGACCCATTGGAACAGAAGCTAATTGTGCAAAATCAGTTTTGCGACAAGATCGTCTAGACATCCTAGCCCAGAAGAAATCGTCTGATCGGTGACGATATCGTCAAACGGTCAAAAAAACCTCTAAAAATGGCATGGAAAAGGGGTAAACAGATTACCCGATGGTTAACGGTCGGTTTGGGAGGTTAAAATTTGAATTTAAATTATTTACTAGGATGAATGTAATTATTACAATTTTACTGCGTCAATTTTAGGGTGCTACAACTTCCATATCTTTTTGTTGTTCCCTAGGATAGCCAATAGTGAATGAGTGTGTAATCACATTTCTGTGTTGTTTTCATATAGGTTTGGTTAAATGGCAAGAACTCACAATTGGGAGGAAATTTGATTGTAGTTCTTGTAGAGTGTAAGTTTGGCCATAATGGGTCATTTCAAGAATGTCTACCTCATCCTTACCTGATGCATTGATCACTTCTAGCATATCAATAATATTACCTTTATCATTGTGATCAGGTGTTTGGAATTTATTTTGCTCATTATCCTTGTTTTCCACATCTTCCTCCTCTTTTTTATGATGCACCTTGTCAGAGCCATAACTTGTGAACCGTACGCCTGTTTACATTGAAATTTAACATGTGGTTCTGCATGCATGTTCTGCATTAGGATCATCTTTGATGCACTTGACCCTCCAAAAAATATGTTTTTGGGACCTAACTCCGACATCTAGTGTCCCAAAATTAGCTTTTAGAATAGGTTCCCGGGTTTTTTGGGTTTTTTTGCATGTTAGAGTTTTATTATCTTTTGTTATACCTTAAGTTGAGACCTAATATTTTAAAGCAAGGTTTTTTATTGTAAGAGAGATGTGTACACTGAATTTGGGTGCAATCTAACTCATTTCTATTTTTAGCAATTTTTAGAAAAAATATCTATTTTTAGTAATTTTTAGAAAAAAGATGTTTTTAGGGTTTCTTTGGTTTTCGGTTGCTATATGATGGATTTTAATATTTTGGAGAAGGGGTACAAATTCAAGAATGAGAATAATATCGATTTGCAGGTTTCTTCCATTATATTGCATTTGTGTTATGTGATTGGAGTCCATTTTGTTGGTCTCTTGTAGCTGAATTTACACCATTTGGTATTAGAGTGGGTGTGATATCGCTAGTGAAGGGAAGATGCCACCTAGAAGATATGCCTAGATGAATAGGAAGATCAAGGATCTAAATGTAGAAATAGCATGGATGACTGGTTTGATTGATCACATGGGAGAGAGACATACCAGGGCATGTGTAGATCAAGGATCTGATGATGAAAACATACCTAAGGAACATGGATCTGAGGTCCACACAGAAGCAAAACTAGAGGGCCCAGAGGAAGAAGGGCACGGTTTTGAAAATTGGATGATAAAAGCTCTAGAGGGGCTTAAGGAGAATCAATATGAGATCAAGATCAAGGTTCTTGAGTATGTTGGTGGGTTGAAACCAGAGGAGTTGATTGATTGGATCAATAGCCTAAAAATATATTTTGAATGGAGTAACCTTACTGAAGAGAAGAAGGTTAAGCTCACATGCACAAATTTGAAGGGACATGCATTGATTTGGTGGGATCATTTATAGACTACATGATAGAGGAATGGAAATGAAAATATTAGGGATTGGATAAAGATGAAGAAGAAGTTATAGGAAAAATTTATACTTGTAGACTACTCCCAAACCCTATTTCATAGATTTCAGAATCTTCGACAGAAGGATCAAAGCATTGAGGACTATACTAATGAATTCTACAAGATATCCATTTGAGTGAAGCAAAATGATATGGAGGACCAAAGGGATGCCAGGTATGTAAATGGCCTAATTTTTGCTATCCAAGATGAGATGAGCATGCATCGTACTCTTATAGTGGAGGATGCATATCAAATGGCCCTCAAGGCAGAGGAGAAATTGAAAAGGGTTAATAAAAGAGGCAAGAAGGTATTCACACCCTCTTTAGGTCAGGGTCAAAGTGGATCTAATTTTCTCAAGGTAGAAACCTCAATACCTGCTAAAAAAGAAGAATATGGGCAAAATTTGAGAGGAAGAGGATACAAATGAGGTAGAGGTTATGGTGGTGGACGAAATGGGAATGATCCAAGA
The DNA here is from genome assembly GCA_028583015.1 of Wollemia nobilis. Lineage (NCBI taxonomy): Eukaryota > Viridiplantae > Streptophyta > Pinopsida > Araucariales > Araucariaceae > Wollemia > Wollemia nobilis. The sequence goes on from JAQPPZ010000157.1 coordinate 17,861,165, forward strand.
AGGTCGTATAGCTGTTATGGATGTGGTGAGGAGGGGTATAGAGCATTTGAGTTTCCCCAACATGATGTCCAAGAAAGGTGTCAAGGAGGACAAGGAAGGGTCAATCTGGTTTAGATGGAAGAGCAGGATGAGGATGAAGTTGTTGCTAATATGGGGGAAGCACAAGTGCTAAGGAGGATGATGATTGTTCCTAAGAAAATGTGTAGAGCAAAGAAAAGGGGCATACCATATATGGTGATGATTATGGGCTACGAACGAACATATTTCTAACAAGGTGTACATCAGGAGGGAAGGTATGTAACATTGTCATTGATGGTGGTAGTTGTGAGAATATGGTGTCAAATATCATGGTTGATAAAATTAACCTGGAATGTGAAAAGAATCCTTATCCATATCACATCTCATGGGTTAAGAAGGGGAATGAGGTAATAGTAGATCAGAGGTGTTTAATTAAATTTTCAATTGGGAGCACTTACAAGGATGAAGTGTGGTGTGATGTGATCCCGATGGATGCATGCCACATTCTATTAGAAAGACCTTAGCAGCACGACAGGGATACTAACCATAATTGGAGAAAGAATACTTACACATTCTGGAAGGATGGTGTAAAGGTAGTTCTTGTACCTCTCAAGGAGGATGATCCGAGTGAGAGCTTGTTGACGATGAAGGAGTTTCTTGCAGATATCAAGGAAGCTAGCTTTTGTTATGCCTTAATAGCTAGGAAGCTAGAAATAGGGGAAGTGGTTATGCCTACAACAACAACTAAGTTGCTAAGTGAATATAAATATGTCACACTAGAGGAGTTACTAGATGGGCTACCATCAAAGAGGGATATCCAGCATCACATGGATTTGATTCCAGGATCAACGCTCCCAAATCAGGTAGCTTATTGATTGAACCCAACATAGAATGCTGAGTTGAGTAGGCAAGTGATAGAGTTGATAAAGAAGGGATTAGTTAGGAAGAGTATGAGTCCATGTGTGACTCCAGCATTGCTAACCCCAAAGAAAGATGATGACTGGTAGATGTGTGTGGATAGTAGAGCCATAAACAAGATCATAATAAAATATCGATATCCTATGCCGAGAGTGGATGACATGATGGATGGATTGGATGGAGATAAATACTTCAGTAAAAGTGATCTGTAGAGTGGCTACTACCAGATAATAATTAGAGAAGGGGATGAATGGAAGACAACTTTAAGAAAAAATATGGGTTGTACGAGTGGATGGTGATGCCATTTGGGTTGTCTAATGCACCCAATAAATTTATGTGATTGATGAATAGAGTATTGTGAGAATATAATGGTAAGTTTGTGGTTGTGTATTTTGATGATATTTTGATTTATATTAAAAGTGAAGAGGAGCATTTGTTACACCTAAAATTAGTGTTAGATGTGCTCAGGAAGAAGAAATTGTATGTCAACCAAAAGAAATGTAGATTTCTTCAGGATAGTTTAGTGTTTTTAGGATTTGTAATCTCAAGAGATGGCATGAGGATGGATGACGAGAAAGTGAAGGCAATTCTAGAATGGCCTCTTCCACAAACTATAATAGAAGTAAGGATCTTTCATGGCCTAGCTACCTTTTATAGAAAGTTCATCAGGAACTTCAGTAGTATAGCTGCCCCTATAACTGAGTGCATGAAGGGAAAAGAGTTTGTATGGACTATGGCAGCAACAAAGATTTTTGAATTCTTGAAGAAGAAGGTGTCAGAAGACCCTGTTCTAGTGTTACCAAATTTTAGTAAGGTGTTTTAGGTTGATTTTTATGCCTCATTTGTTGGAATTTATGGTGTCTTAAGTCAAGAGGGCTGACCTATAGCATTTTTTAGTGAGAAGCTGAATGATGCAAGAAAGAATTATTCTACATATGATGTGGAATTTTATGCAATTGTGCAAGCATTGCAACATTAGAGGAACTACTTACTCTCAAAGGAGTTTGTGTTGTTTACTAATCATGAAGCATTGAGGTATGTCAACTCTCAAAAAAAGTTAAATTGTAGGCATACCAAATGGGTTTCATTTTTGCAACAGTATACATTTTTCTTGAAGTACAAGTTGGGCAAACAAAATAAGGTTGCTGATGCATTGAGTAGGAGAGTCATGTTGTTGACCACTATGGATAATGAAGTGGTAGGATTTGAGGGTATTAAAGATCTGTATGAATCTGATGCAAATTTTGGGAATATTGTGCAACAGTGTAAAAAAGCGATAGAGGGTGAGTCCCATACTATTTTTGAAGAGTATTTTTTATAGAATGGTTACTTGTTTAAGGGTAATCGATTATGCATTTCCAATGTATCTATGAGAGAGAATATCTTGGGGGAATTACATAGTGGGGGTTTGGCTGGTCATTTTGGAGTAGCCAAAACTACCACTCTTATAGAGGAGAAGTACTATTGGCCAAAAATGAAGAGAGACATAAGCAGGTTTATCTCTAGATGCAGAGTATGTCAAGTGGCTAAGGGCCATGCAAAAATATAGGGTTGTATATGCCACTGCTAGTTCCTATAGGACCATGGACCGTTCTAAGTATGGATTTCATGTTGAGGTTGCCCAAGACACAGAGGGGTAAGGATTCCATTTTTTTTGTGGTAGATAGATTTTAAAAAATTGTGCATTTCATTGCTTTCCAAAAAACTAATGATGCAACTAGGAATGCAATCTTATTCTTTGATGAGATTGTGTGGTTGCATGGTGTTCCAAAGACTATTACTTCTGATTGGGATACTAAGTTCTTGAGTCACTTTTGGAGGATGTTATGGAAAAAGTTGAACACCAAGCTACAGTTTAGTAGTGCTTACCACCCACAAACCAATGGGAAAATAGGGGTAGTGAACAAAAGCTTTGGAAACCTCTTATGGTGCATAGTTGGAGAAAAAACAAAACAATGGGATTTAACCTTGTCACAAGCCAAATTTGCATACAACGGTTCAGTGAACAGGTCGACAGGTAAATCTCCTTTTAAAATTATTTATGGTCAAAATCCTAGAGGTGTATTATATTTGGTTGAGTTACCAATTGGGAAACAAGTTAGTGATGATGTAGAAGCATTTGCTAAGCATATCTAGAAAGTGCAAGAGTCAGTGAGGGAAAAATTGCAGAGTAGTAATGCTCACTACAAAGAGTCTGTTGATGCACATAGAAGGGTGAAAGTGTTTTAAGAGGGTGATATGGTCATGGTTCATCTTAGGAAAGAATTTTTTTATAAAGGGACGTATAAAAAATTAAAACTTAAGAAAATTGGGCCATGCAGGATTTTGAAGAAGATCAATGATAATGCCTATAAAGTGGAGTTGCCCGATGAATTTGATATTTCACCTATTTTTAATGTTTTTGATTTATTTCAGTATCTTGGTACTACTGAGGATGATGAATTATAGGAGATATTAAATTGGGCACGACAGATGCCTAAGAAGAAAAAATACAGAGTTGCATAGGTGATCGATAAGAAGGTGATCACCACTAGACATGGGAGCTACAACAGATTCTTGGTTCAGTGGGAAGGATTACCACAGTCATATTACACTTGGATTTTAGATTTAGAGCTAAAGAAAATTGATAACTAAAAGCTACAAGATTTCAATTCAGCTAAACTCATAGGAGCTGAGTTATTTTTCACCAAAGGAGAATGATGCACCTTGTTGGAGCCATAACTTGTGAACCGTATGCCTATTTGCCTTGAAATTTAATAGGTGGTTCCACGTGCATGTTATGCATAAATCTCATCATTATTATAAGAGGGATGTGTGTACCGGATTTGGGCACAATCTGACTCATTTCTATTTTTAGTAGTTTTTACAAAAAATATATATTTTTAGCAGTTTTTAGAAAAAAGACATTTTTAGGGTTTCTTTAGGGATTATTTGGTTTTTGGTTGCTATATGATGGATTGTAATCTTTTGGATAAGGTGTGTGAATTCAGGAATGAGAAGAATATCTATTTGCAGTTATATTGCATTTGTGTTATGTGATTGGAGTCCATTTTGTTGGTCTCTTGTAGCCGAGTTTACACCATTTTATATTTCATGGCTTCCTCATATTAATTATCTTCCTCATCATTTCCATATTTAGTACTCTCTTCAGGTGTATCTATCACTATGTCTACCTCAATTACATTTTCATCATTGGGAGAACTACAAGGAATAGTTGCATCCGAAATATATAGTGCAGGTGTAATACATTGATGATTGCAAATAAAATTTTCATCATAATGATAGCAGAGGCCTTATGCTTGTCGTTATTTCATTTCTTCAAAACTGAGATGTTTAATTGGTAGGGTTGGGTTAAGTTTTGGGGTTTTGTAAGTGCTTTGTGCCTTTCAATTATGCATAGGTTTGGGTGCAATGTAAGTGGTCTGAGATTTTCCCATAGGTGGTTTCCCTAATCGATGTTGTACGTTGATTTTATCTTCGGCAAATTTAGCCGATCCAATAGTCTACATCATGGTACTAGGGTTGAAAATTTGTACCTCTAGCCGAATATCTTCCTTTAATCCATTGATGAAACAATATTTGAAAATTTTTCATCCAACATGATGTATTTTTTGGTAATATCCTTAAATTGAATTTTATACTCACGCACGAAAGGGTTTTGATGAAGGTCCCAAGTTTTTTGATGAAGGTCCTTGAGAAAATCCCACATGGTTGGGTCCCACATGGCTATGATAGCAAATGGTAGAACCCTAAAGGTTATAGCACAATTTTAATAAAGAAATAATTAAAATAGCATCTAAATTAAAAGAATCACTTTTATAAAGAATCATTGTTTCACTAGTAGGAAGTTACCTCCAATGCATTCAATAAATAATTATATATTCTTCTTCATGGATGATTTGTGTGATTGACCAACCTAATATATATATATCTAACCTAAATATATGTTGGTGAAGAGATGTAATGGTTCACATTAGGAAGAGACATGATGGTTCACGTTATGAATAGATGTGATGGTTCACTTTACAAGTTAATAATATAATAATTAAATGATTAATAATACTAAATAATAATGTTAGGATGAAGGATCCTAACAAGAAAAGTGTGCAAACTAGAAAATATATGAATGAATCATTTATAAAGGGTTTGGTGAAATCATAAATTTTGACCACCAAACCTTACAATTGATCGTGACCCAATTTGGAAGTGCAATTGTATAGTTGAAACTTTTCAAATAAGGAAAATCAGGGTTCTAGAGAGAACGATTATAAAACTGATTGATTTGGATTGCAAAATGACTTTAAGCAAATTTATCAAGTGGGAAATTGTACATGCCAACCTATTGTACAATTTGGATCATACAACTGTATTATTTGGTGATTGTACAAGCAATTTTGTGAAAGTTATAAATCGTTCAAGGTAAATCATACACTTGTATGATTTGGGCAAAAGTTGTTACAAAACCTTGGGATCCATCTCTAAACCTCTCAAATCACCTCTCCCTCTGGGAATAATCTCTCCTATACTACATAAGTAAATCTAAAGTACCCTTGGACACATCTATTTTATAAATATATGTATTGTAGAAATCCCTTTATGATAATGCCCTCTTTATGATAAAGAGGGCATTGTCATAAAAGGGTTTCTTGAACCTTGTCATATTTTTTAATTTCAATAATGCATTACTTCATAGTGAATGAGATCAATGAGACATTGAGAATTTTTTATATTGTCTTCCTAAATCATATGATGGATATTAAAGAAATTAATGTGCCAAATTACTTTGTCATATCAATGGAGATTTTGATGGATGGAATCAAGAGAGGTTTGATAACCCATGCAAAGCACCAGGGTCTTCACCTGATCCTATTCAGGTACATGTTGCAGAGAGAAGCCTAGAAGATGTCCATCAATGTCGTAGGTAACATTGGAGCTGGATCCAACCAAGATAGTCCACAAATAATCATAGTTAGTGAGGATGAGAAAATACCTACTAGTAAAGGTAAACATAAAATAAAGGTGACTTTGGAATGCACTTCGACTTTAGTGAAAACCAAACCTCAGTGCCATTCATTTAGAGCTTTGAAAACCAAGCATAAAGTTTCTATCAGTGAGCATGAATCCTTTGAAGATTATCACACAAAGATCAATGACTCGAAGAAGGAAGTTGGTCCTCTTAAGACAATATCTATTAAGGATGATGATCCTCTACCATAGACTAATCATGACCTTTCAGATATTTTGATGGAAATGCTCAACAATATTTACTCTACCTTCAATAAAACTCATATTATGCTTCAACAAGTGATGAAAGTGGCCAAAATAATATCAAGAAAGAACAAAGATGGTAAAGTGACCATCCATGCTAGAAATGAGTAGAAGATGTTGGAGTAACTAGATTCACTCAATTTTAATTTCTAGGTGGCTTCTCATGGGGTGGCTTTCCGAAACCGCCTTATTTGCCTTTAATTTTGTGGTTGTTTTTTATTTGCTACTCCTGCTTATATTTTTTGGTTTCTTTTCCCCTTTGGTGTTTTTGGGTTGATCCCTTTGTGTGGTGTTTCTTTTTTTTGGTTCTATCTGGTGAATATATTTGGGTTCCCTTATTTCCCACTTTGTAAAAGGTTCAAGGATCCCTTCAAAACCCTTTCTACCAATTAAAAAAATCAATCCCTTATTAACATAATTGCATCATTATCATCATTTTTTTTTTTAATTGAAAAACCCCTTGTAGAGCCGCTTTGGTCTGAGAGACCATGAACAAGGGGTTCTACACCATCAAAGTCACCCGGGGGTTGCACCCAACCTTTCCTGCACCAACATTATCAATTGGATTTTAGATACCTAATTCAGATTTTTGGTAGGGTGGATATTTGAACCTGGGACCTCCCTTGGAGGATTGCCCTCTCCTCTCCAACTCACCTACAACACCTAGGTTTCATTATCATAAATTTTAAAAGTTCTCATTTATTTTTATTTTTATTTTTATAGTACCAATAGGAAACAAATATAAAACTATACACAAATATAAAAATGAAACAATAATTTAAAAATATGAGATAAATTTTGGAAATTCTCTTTTCATTAATCTGGAAAAATATCATTACATTATACAAAATTGTTGATTGCCATACAACAAAATTTACAGTCAACTAGTGAATTGTGTTCACTTTTTTACTCTTTATTTAGGGGGCCTAAAGTAGATGTTGGATATCTTGGAGGTTGAGGTTGACTTTACTCATGTCTTTCCTCACCAATTTGCCCTTGCAATGCACCAACTCTTGTCAGGCCTTCCTGTGTTGTGTCCAATCTTACCAACAATACCCTTTCTTCTTTAGCATGATCTTATTTTAATGTTAAATAAAGTTTTTTGTTTTGCTCAAGTAAAATAGTAGGATCTAAATTGTGCTCCTTTATAATCCTCTTGGAGGTATTGTTCTCTTTTATGATAATATGTAATCATTGTTTCAATTTAAATGCACCTTGCAAATTTTGCACCTTGATAAACATACAGACTATTTACCTGTTTCTATATATTATCAAAATTGAACTACATAAGGGAAAAGTAAAAATATGCTAGTTGATAAATGTATGAAAATAATGAATAAAAAAATTTATGATAACTTACCTTAGCTACATCTTTTACAACCTCTACAACTTCAACATTTTTTTGTCAATAATCCATTGCTTAAAATATGTATGGGCTTCGGTATTCAAGTTATCTAACTTATTTAAAATAAGATCTAAAATCCCATCATTGTACATAGTGGTGGCCTTTACCTTACCATATTTAGTTTGATGTAATAAATCATCAAGAGATTTTGGTTCGTGCTCCACTAAAGAAAAAATGCTCTCTTTTTTATTTTTTTTGTATTGGGTATTAAGTTCCTTGATAAGAAATTTGGCATGATACTCCCACTCTCTCATTTTAATAATATGTTGAAGCATAATTTTTGTAATGGTTACCTCACAATTTTTGGACAATAATTTATTTAAAAAAATTCAACCGCTCATCCTCTGTTAGAGGAAAAGGGTTGTTGATTGGATGGGGAGGGGATGATCTTTCGATAGTGACAACTAACTATTTAGTTTGTTGTGCTTATTTAAAATTTTTATGGAACTTAAAGCACATTAGTCACATTAAAGAACTCAATAATGTTGCCTTGAAAAAGATAATCCTCATCAAGTGGAGGATTATCCAATTATGAAATTTCATGCAAACTAGAAATATTTGGATAGTCTAAAAAATTATAGCTATGTGCTTCTCCCCAACCCCTTCCATAAAATAATTATTTACTACACATGCGTTGATCCCGCATCATCCATGGTTGTTTTGGAAGCGACAATGATATCATATGTTTTCTTCTATGAGATGATTGCCCTGCCACCCCTATAAAATATTACAATAAAATTTTATTAAAAAATATTTTAAAAAAATTATGCAATAAAACTTACTTAACTAAATGGTTATAAATTTAGTTTAATTCAACTTACTGGATGAAGATGTGATCTATTGGGCTACTTGGGTCTATAAAGCCAATTCCATTTGAATTGATGGATCGATGCAGTATTGCATTGAAAACATATAAAAACAATCAATAAAACTAACTATAATTTTAACTAAATGAATTACATCACATTGAACCAAATTTTGAAGTAGTAAGATTACTTGTATTATGTGTGGACTGGTTCACTTCTTCAATATCTATTAGCACATGACATACAACTATAGAAGAAACTGCATGAGAAACATAAGATGTAGAAGACCTAAAATATTTAGCAGTTCTTGTAAATAATGGTGTTTATTTTGACTGTGTTAGAATATTTGGTGGCTTCTAGAATATGACCTCTTATTCCAGCCTCCCTTCCATTAGAATATGAGGATGCTTTTCCCTGCATTCAAGTATAAATAAAAAAATAAAAAAATGAAAAAAATTAAAATTGTATTTAAATATAATAATAAATACTTTATTCAAAATTTTAATTTTACCTACTTTTTTCAAATGACAAGCCAACTATCCTTAGTTTTAGGTATAGTGAGATTGGTATTGAGGTATTTTGTATATTATAATAAGCTTCACAAAAAGCCAAAGTGGAAAATTGGATGAGGAAACAATGGCACTAGTGTTTGTATGGGTGTTGTGAAGATCACTTATGATGAGGTTGGAAAAATAGGAACTCAAATATAATTTGGTGTGGGTAAGAAATTGAACCAAATAGACCAATTTCCAAAACTGAATTTCCATTATTATTCCTTGCAAAATAATTCATGCTTGGAAGAATTCAATGACAACTCTAAGGAACTTGTTTGTAACATTTGTATGGATTAGATTGAACTGTAAAAAAATTAAAAGATAATATTAATAATTACTTGAAAAAATTATTCAATGTAAGGAATTATAAATTTAGACAAGATTTGGAAGAGGGAGAGTTATACATATAAAAAAAGCTGATGAGAGACCAAAGCTAGTCTCCATGTATATTTTTTCATCATCAGTTAAACAATACTTTGTAGTGATAGGTTCAACACCCTTGTATGGGAGGCTTGTCAATATCTGGATGTCTTAAGGTTTGAGAGTGAAAGATAGAGTATTTTTGTTGATTTTCATGTTGACCATTGACACATCATGGTTGTACAAGCTAACAATCCTAGACAATTTTTTTTTTATCTATGTTGTACTAAGGCATTGAGACTAACCCTTGAAGACCAGAGTTTGTGACCCAAGTAGCGTTGTATCTTGGTATTATCAAAATTTTAAAAATGAGTGGGTAAACAACATTTTTGAAAGTAATTTTTTTTTGAGGAATAAGGGAGGAAGAGTCACCATTACTGCAAGTGTTGGAAAATTCCACAAGATTTGATGGCTTAGGGCTTAGGATACTGTAAATATGTAAACTAGTTTTTGATTCACTAGATCACAAATGCACAAGTGAAGAGCATACTCCTAGTGCTAAGGATTTTTAAGTTCATTGATCACATTATGCATAAATGAAGATAATAATACAAAGATTAAAATATTACAATATGGTAACAAGTTGGGAGGCTTAGGGTGTTCTTTGCTTTGCTTTGTTGTGCAAAAAGATCAAAAAATCAACTGTGCATGCATTTTTATAGCCCTTTGATACATGGCTAAATTTAATATGATGTTTCTATATGCTTTTAGCCATTGTTTATGTTACAATCAATCATCAGTCTTTAGTTGTCAATACAATTGCTATCGGTAGTCTATCCTCCATAGTGTTGTTGTTGGTAGTCTATTGTTCATAGTGTTGCTATCATCGCATGTGTTTCTACCTGTAGTCTATTGTAAGTCATCATTTGGATTGCTACCTATAGGCTATCATCAATCACTATTTGTATTTCTACTTGAAGTATATCATAAATTTCCATTTGTATTGCTACTTATAGTCTATCATTAGTTATCATTTGTATTTCTACCTATAGTATATCGTTAGTAACCATTTGTATTGCTACTTGTAGTCTATCATAAATCATCATTTGTATTGCTAGTCTGTCATGAGTCACCATTTATATTGATATTCAATCGCCAGTTATGATTTTTTCAGTTGTCTTCTTAATAAAAGTACAATATTTCAATGTTACCATAGCTTTTAATTCTATTTAATTTAGTACATTTTAAAAAATTTACAATATTTTTAAAATATTATAATAAATTTACCACATTTTTATAATTTTTAGTGGAAAAAAAGGCAATTTGCCATGTCTTCTACATGAGTTTCAACACTATTCACCTAGATTTCAAAATTAATTCACCCCATTTTTATAAATATATTTTGGTACCAAACCCTTAAAATTTACCCTACCCATCTGCATCTAACCACATCTATTTCTAAATTTTTTTGTAAGTTTTAGAGAAACTATATCATAGGTGAAAGTACCACTAGCCTTCAAAAGCATTGATAGTGCTTCTACATCTATCTAGTGGTATCGGGTAAGAGGTAGAATTATGTTAGGGGTTCCATTTATTATCTTTGATATTACAAATTTTAGTTTGTCATTGTCTATTCTATGTTTATGTGCTTATACTATTTCATCTTTATTCTTTTAGCTCATTAAAGTAAAAAGAAAGAAGAAGCCACTTATCTTGATATAATTAGATAATTAGCTATAAAAACACATCTTCAAAATAAAATTGTATATAGTCACTTAAGACTATTTTATTGCATTATCCTACTGCACCCTTGCTTTGAAATAAAAATAATCTTACTTATTCATTATCAAAAATATAAAAGCATGTATTCCATAGGGGTTATCTACTGCATTGTTTGGTTGTATTTGTAGCTAGGGTAGTTAGATTAAGGTTAGGCTATAAAGAAAACTATTAAGAAAAATGTAGTTGTTTTCAAAATATACCCATAAACCCTTAGACTAGGCTCACAACTACCCCTATCCTCAAGGAGAGACATTAAGAATTTAATACCCCATGGGAAGAAAGGATCTAGTGCACCTAGTCTTGTAGGCCAATTGAATGCACTCTATGGTTTTCCCCATATCAAACTTGGGAATCATGGTTTTTTTGTGGGTTAAGTAGACTTACATAATGTTTTTGAAGGCAAATTGGTAGTTTGAGATGAAGATAAAATTTGCTCGATTATACTCGAGAACAACTAGAAAACTAGTCCTTCATGAAAATTACTTTTTTAGGAGTGAAGTGGGTGGGTTTTTGGCCTCAAAGGATCAAAATTATTCTTGAGGTCTTAAGGGAGAGCAACTCATTTTTAAGCAAACCACTATAAGAAGTAGTACTTGAAAAAAATATGGGGAGACTTGTGTGATGCACTAGGTGCAATAAAGGCCTTGAGGAGTCATATAGTTTAACTAGGAATACCAAATTGGGTTCAACCTAATTGATAAAGAATGTTTATGGTGTAAGGAAATATTTTCATGCCTAGTCTACTTTGGGTTCTTTCATGTTGAAAATTGGAATGAAGGTTCTTTGTTGGATCAATTTAGCTAGTTCAAAATGAAGACAATTGTGCATTACTTCAGATAAATTTTTCTTGGTAGTATAAATTAGTTGTAATGAGAATGGATTAGAATTAGTAACAATAGGAGAAATAAAAGGTTTTTGCAAGTGATATGGAATGGGGTACAATCAAAGGGTTTAATATTCCCTATTCTACTTGCATTAAAAATTAATGCACCAGGTGGGTAGTTGGACCATTTTTGGGCTAATTTGCTTGCCCAACCAATTCATTTTGCTAGGATGGACTTTGGTGAGTGAATATATCACCATGTAGAATAAATTGCTTAACAACAAGAGGGATTGAGTCCTTTTTTACTTTGATATTTATTTTAAAAATTAAAAAGAGAGGATGAAATTGGGGACTTAATCAACAAGAGAAAAAAAATATTAGAAGTTAAAATTTTTTATGGATGAAGGGGAGGTGGGAATAGAGTAATAGCTAGAGAGAATATAAAAATTTTAATATATATATATATATATATTCCTTTGTATCATATTTTTATTCAAATGGGCCTTAGGTGCTTCCTATCGATCAAAATCAATAGCAACCATCCTTCCATATCACAAGATTATAACTTTTTTGACCCATGATCTAGAGGATTGGTATGGTCAACTCTAAAGGAAATATAATTTTTGATAAATTCCTAGTTTAGCCCTATCTTCATCTCATTTGAACACTAAAAAACCTTCCTTGTAATCCATTTTGGTGACCCTTTTGTCAAACCATCATTTAATCACCATTTAATGCTAATCCATCCTTTTTAATGCCTTAATACTTTATTCTTCTAGGTATAGTAGGGTATTTAATCATGCTTTCATAAACTTGATATTAGTATTTTCAAGGTTTAATTGCTTGGATATTTGGAGCAAAGGGATTTCTAGGTTGACTAGAAGCACTACTTCTTGAAAAGTAGCATGTAAGGAGATAATCCTATGGAGGCATTGGATGTTACCTAATCTTCCCATAGTTCCTTTCTCAACTTGGTATTCCAGTACGTCTATGAATAATCTATTATCCTATTTAAAATCCTTATGATGCTTTTTAGCACAAATCCAAATTCTAATGCAACATTTATCACCTTGAATCCTATAAAGTAATGGTCCTATCTATGATAATCATCGTTGGATCCCTAAATTAGGTGATAGTATCTTCAAAAATTTAGGCCATTACCTCTTGGTTTGTCAATTTGACTAGCATTGCTTCAACCCATTTTGTGAAATAGTTGAATTTAGTTAAAATCCATCCATCTCTTGCACAAGATAAGGGTAGATCTTGTCAATGAAATCTAGACCCCACTATTGAAAAGTTTTAGTGATAATGGTAATATTTTAGAAGGGTTTAGTAATGGTGGTAAGCTTCAAGGGCATTGACACTTTTTTCCTTATTCCCATGAATATACAACAAGCCTTGTATTCTTTGAACCATTGGAGGTAGTAAAAATTTATGATAGGCCAATAATATCCTACGTTAAGATATTATATATTGTGGTCTAGGTGGAATAATGCCCTCCTTCATCATAATATTCCTTGATTAGGGATTTTATCATATTCTCTTAAACACACCTTAGAAAGACTCCATAATATCCCTTTTGAAAAAGCACATTAACCAACCATCCATAGTGAGTTGGGCTCTCTCTTTTGGTGTCAATCCTATAAAAACCTATCTAGATATCATATACCTCCTAATACCTCTATATAATCTAGATAATTATTTAGATATATCTCTTTGATCAATGTTGTCTGATCTCTTAAGGATGACATAGCAAGGTTTTTGCATAGTAAGCTAACCCATATACACTTAGTGGGATTTATTTCTTTGTAAAATTCTTAGATCTTGTTTATGCATCCTACTCTTTTTTCCTCTAGTTTATCATACAACATAGTGGATCAAAAATTAGGATGGGCTATAAATATTATGGTTTAGGACAAGTAACACCTATGTTTTATTAGGGATTTAATTATGGTAAACACCTAGTTTTTGATAAATATATACACTTGTTCATAGTTATTAAGGACTTGGATCATGAAGGATATCAAATGCTCTTGATGTTTATCATTCTTTTGAGTTAATTCTACAACAATGCTTTCATCCATGTTTTTAGCAACCCTCCTTGGCAAGACTCATTATTGATAATGAATTATGTATTGGTGTGGATGTCTAATTCATAGATTTATTTTGCGGTGCCAATAAGATTGAGTAATTATACTTTTTATATTCTAGGAATATGGTACTGTTGATGTATTTGTGGGTGCAATACCAAGTACTCTCACTAGTGGATATATATATATATATATATATATATATATATATATATATATATATATATATATATATATATATATATATATATATATATATATATATATATATGGATGTGGATGAACCACCTAAGTTGAGAGATATTTTGAGAAATGATGGCGATGACTTGTTCATCAACAACTCTAAGGTAAAGATTTACCTTCATATAGATGCATTGAATTTGTGATTGATTTGATAAATACAATGTTGGGCTGAGAGATCACTTTAGCGAAGGAGTCATCTTTAATATGATGGGGATAATATTTTAGTTATCTTAAAAATCCATCTACTTGAAGGTAAAGCAATGTTGTACAATTTTGAATGGTAAATCCTTGTCTTGATTGTGTTGGAGATTTTGAATTAAGTGGTTGGTCAATAAAAGGTATTAATAGGGGTAATATTATTAATGCTTAATATTAATACCGGTGTCGATAATTCATATTGATATATGGTATTAATTAGCAAGTAATCGGTCCTTCCACAATGTTAAGAGAAATTCTATCTTGGATTAATTATTGTAATTAATTATTTGGTTTTCTTTTATAGCCATGCTTAATAATTATATAAAAGGTGATAAAGGATAAATTAATCCAAGGGTTCCTAAGGTTGGAAAATTAATAATAATATTTGCATGAGGAATTTATTATGGCTTCATTAAGTTGCACAATCCATAACTCCCTAGCTTGACCTCGATGAGTCTCGATGGCACTCTTTGAAACATTACCCATCGAGCTGGAGCATAATGGAAATGGTGGCCATAAAATCCAAGAAGGAATGGGAAGAGACTCCCACCTATTACAAGGATTTGGATTTCTATTTGAGAGGCTCGACGGGTGGTTTTGAGGGTCGCTAGAAAGTAGAGGAAAGTAAATAGCTTGGAGGGCACAAGGTTTGGTTTTGGAAGCTTTGCATTAAGAGGTAGTTCTGGTTTCTACCTACATTGCAAGCAATTTGTTACTTATGTTTTGTTTTGCTAAACTTTTTTGTTGGTTGGATGTATGTAAACTCTTTTCTTTACTTGTTTGGATGGTTCTTTTGTCATTCAAGTCAAATCACTTGGTAGATGTTGTAGTTGCATTGGTTGTTTGTTTCATGAGTGGTCTTAAACTATGCTATATCAATCGATCCTCGAGTTGTGATCCACATTTTTTATATTAGCTTGTAGTGCAAGTGTGTATGTTTTATCCTAATAAAGGCTTTGGATGTGAGGTTGTGAATATTGGTGTATTTTCTTGAGTGTCGGGTGTTGTTAGTTCATCATCAAGAGGTCATCAGTACCTTGAGTGCTGTATTAATTTATTTTTGTTGTCTATTTTTCTTCCTTCCTATTTTGTTAATGCCTACCTAGGTTTAGTGTGTCTCCTAAGTTGTCTCAAGTAGCATTAAGGAGTCACTAAGTTGTTGTTTTTATCATGTTGTGTAGGTTAGGTGGAGGTTATTTTTTATCGTCCTTTATTTTGAATGCATGGAATTTGAGCAAGTTGTTTTAAGGATGTTGTGTAGTGCATGTTGGTAGCCCCACATTTAGTAGTGAGTACTTGTTAAGCGCCTTTGTGGAGAATATTTTATCTTCACCCGAGGTATATTGCTTATGTGTTTGAGTAGATTGTATCCAATGTTCCTTGGTTTCTTATTTGTATTAATTGAAATGTTATAGATGCCATGCTCTTCTAAAATCATTACTATGCTAGGAAAATATTAAATATTTTAGATGCTTTAGTTTTTAATGTCCTTTATTGGAAGTATTATTTTATTTATAGGAAAATATTGTAGATATAATGTTCTATTGGATTCATTATTGTGATAAGAATAATGGTTAATAGAAAGTAAAGGGGTGTCGTAGCTTGCATTATATTTATTGGAAATTATTAAGAGCTTGGGTTATGATTGAGTAAGATAAGTAGTTGTTTTATAAGTCTTTTTTTGGAGTCCTATGAATAGTTTTAAGTGTGTATGTTAAAGAATTCATTAAACCTTTGGTTTGTGAAAGATCTAGTGCTTTTATAATTTTTGTTGGATGATAGTTAAATAGGATAAAAAATAAGTTTTTATTTATGAATGTTAACTTTGGATTTGGAACTGTAGTGGGTTTTTGAGACATGAGTAGGTAAGGGGGCCATTATAGAGAGAAGTATGGGATTATCTCCTTGCTATATTAAGTTGTATGCTTATTCTTATGTGGAGTATGCTTTAAAACTATAGTGGTCTCCTAAGACTTGAGTAGGTAAGAGGGCCATTATAGAGAGAAGTATGGGATTCTATCCTTGATATATTAAGTTGTATGCTTATTCTTATGTGGAGTGTACTTTAAAACTATAGCAGTCTCCTGAGACTTGAGTAGGTAAGAAGACCATTATAGAGAGAAGAATGTGATTCTCTCCTTGTTGATTCGATATGTTTGGTATGCATGGTTTCTTGCATCTTAGTTAGAGAATGTTAAATTGCAATACATAAAGAGTATTCTTGATCCCTAAGTGTTCTTCAAGTTCATGTAAAAAGTTCATTTGAGAAGATGATCTTGAAAGGGAGATGGTGCAAAAAATAATTTGAAAGGGAGATGGTGTAAAAAATACTTAGGCAGAATGGCTATAATATATATTGTATTGAAAAGTTATTATATAAATGAGAAGTTGCTTTGGGTATCTTAGTTTAGCTTCCAAAATTATTTTAAGAATATGACAACTTTTGTAAGAAGGAAAATTATTGATTTACTAAGATTATGCAAAGGATTTTTGGTTTGAAAACTTGTCTTGCCAATGTTTTCCTTTGTTGCAAAATAAATAAAGCTCTAAGGATATTTTTATGGAAAATTTTTATGTATGCATTTTTATGATGATGCAAGCATTGTGAATTTGAGAGGAATGCTTCTTTTACATAGTTATTTTTTAATTATTGAACCAATATAATTATGAATTTATGTTGCTTTATAGTGATGTCATTATGTTGAAGCTCATGCTAGATTAAGTTAAAATTTAATATTATGTTGAAGCATTTATATCTATAGAGAAAGGAATTTTTTTAATGCTTGAATGCTATTGTGGGTTAGGGAAGAGTTCTTGGGTTGGATTTAGAAATTTTCTTTTAGGACCTAAGTCTTTGAAATAGCCAAATCCTAGAAGGAGTTGCATTGATGCAATAACCATGTAAATGTAGTTCCTATAAGGAGTTGCAATAATGCAATAGCTAAAATTCATAAATCTAGATCAGGTGTTCCATATGTAGGAAGTTGTGGAAATCATTCACAAGACAGTAGTGGTGGTTCCTTGAATGTGCAGGTTTGAGTGATCATGTACATTACTAACTGAGTGGTAATGACCTTAGTACATAGAGGTGTGGTAACTAAGAACCAAGGATTTATGCCTGATTAAGCTACCTAGATGGAATTAGGTTAAGGCTAGGGAATAGACATACCCATTTAAATTTTATGGGCCTTAAAGGATAATCCTCAAGTTGTGGTCAATTTGTCCTTTATTGATGGGAGTATAGGAAAGGTGGGGGAACCAATTTGGTGTCCTTGTAAATGATGAGGTTCAGTAAGGTGAACCCTAAAAATATGGGATTTTGGATACTCTTGTCCATTGATTGTCAACTATAGTAATATAGGACTCAAATGTGGTGAAGTCTTGATAATGATGAAAAATATATTAGAATTCCATTTTGTGAACCTTAATATATATATATATTGGGTTAGTTTTTGGTGGTTGTTACAGTTGGTATTAGAGCTCTAGGTCATAGGGCTAGAAGCTTCCATGAATTTTTCCTAGGATGAGACTTGACTTGATGTGTTACTTTGGAAAAACTTATTCTCCTAGGAACCTTAACATGATCTAGGATACAATGGATATTGCATGCCATTGGGACTAGATAAAAAAGGAATAAAAGTCCTAGAGAGTATAGTTTCTCATTGGGGATTGGTACCTTGTAGATGCAAGTATGACCATGATCATTATGAAGTGAGTGATAATGGTAATGTTATTTCATAAGGAGAATGAAGCTAACTAATTGTAATTATAATTAAGGGAAAATTATGACTTACCCAAATTCTTTGTGTGGTTAGGATATGGCACTTGTATTGGGATCCTCTAGAAAGGTGGGGCTAGATATGCAAAAGGAAGTTGTAGTATGTTTCCCAAGGAATTCAAGAGGAACAAAGAACATTGGTAGGAAGAAGGGAAAACCCATGAATTCCAGTAAAGAAACTAGAAAAGTAGTGGGATTCAATAAGGATGTTGGAAAGGTAGGATTCCAATGGGATTATGAAAAAAAATACTTTCCTATTCGGGTTGCTTCAAGGGAAAATGATATATTTGATGTCATTAGTGAGGTCACTGCAAGACCAAATGGAACAAAAAGTAATGCTAGAAATGATTGCTGAATCGGGATATAACATGGAAAATTTAAGAGAAGGACCTAAGATCAGTAAGAAGGGTAAAATAAAAATCAATCACCTAGGACAGGGTGCTTTACCTATGGGGGTCCTCACTATGCTTAAAAGTGCCCTTGATGATTTCAATCAAACAACATAGTAGAGGAGTAATAACACCAATATTATGCCACTATTGAGAATTAAAATTTAAATGGAAAAGTAAATATGATGTTACTAAGTGGTAAGTTATTTGACAAGAATTTTAAAGGTTTAATAGATAGCATAGCTATAAATAGTTTTATTTACACTAGCATAATCAAGGATATGCAAAAAAGATTGATATTTTTGACACAAGGGTGTAAATTCAAGCATGGTTATGGACATACCTACTCAATGGATCAATGTTTACCTACAACAAGATAACCATATCTAATGGATCCACTACATGGCACTTATATGTAGCACCACTTCATGCTTTTAACATTATCTTAGAGATGAATTGGTTAAAGGCTCATGGAACTTTAATAAACTTCCAAAAAATATGGATGGAGTATATTGACAAGGATAAGAGGAGAGTAAGGGTTCAAAGTAGGCAAGGTTCTTTTCAACCTCACCTATTATCAGCTATGCATCTAAATAAAAATATTAAAAGAGGTGGTATGTTGTATGTAGTAAAAATAAATGGAAATATTGGGGAAAATGGGGATGAAGAAGTATTTAAGAAACATTTGTTTCTACATGAATTTTGAGATGTATTCCCTAAGGGTCTTCTAGGTTTACCACCATAGAGGGAATTTAACTTAACTATAGAGTTAATGCCAAGGGTTTAACCTATTTTAAGGACACCTTATAGAATGAACATAATGAGTTGCAAGAACTAAAGGTGCAACTTCAAGCTTTGATGATAAAGGGTCTGATAAAACCTAGTGTGTTGCCTTGGGGTGCTTTGGTGTTATTTGTGAAAAATAAGGATTGTTTATTTTGGTTATGCATAGACTATAGGTTGTTGAATAAGGTAACCATTAAAAATTAGTATCCTTTACCAAGGATTGATGACCTCTTTGATCAAATAAGGATGCTACTATATTTTCAAAAATAGATCTAATATTCAGGTATCGCCAATTAAGAATCTGAGAAGAGGATAATCATAAGATGGCCTTTAATACTAGATATGGGCACTATGAGTTCATAGTATTGCCATTTGAGTTGAAAAATACATCGATAAATTTTATGAATCTGATGAACAATGTGTTCAAAAAATATTTAGATCAATTTTTCTTGGTATTCTTAGATGATATATTGATATATTATCACACCAAATAAGATCATGACCATCATTTGAGATTAGTGTTAGAGGTACTGAGGAAAAACTAGCTATATGGAAAGTTATGCAAGTGTGAGTTTTATACCTCATAGGTACTGTTGGTGCAAAATCTACCTTTGGTTATGTTTGCACCCAAGACTTTTCCAACATTGAAATATTGGGTTCAAAACAGAGTTTACTTGGTTCAATCTCTAGAGGAGGCTAGTTCCTTACTTTATTTTGTAAAATGGGAGAGAGTGAAAGTGCATAAAAAGAGGGAAATATAATTATTGTTAAGAGCATTTAGATGTTGCAGATTATATAACAACAAAGAAACATCTATAAACTTTTACAGATAAGCATTCTTTGAACCATCAAATTAGAACTAGTCCTTTGGTGCATATTTAATCAAACATAAGCCTATTGGAACTGTTAATTTTAGAGCTAGCTGAACTTTAAATACAAAAATTTAGAATGAGAATTAAGGTAATTTCTATTCAACGTAACTTATACAGCAATCAACAATCCATACATACTTGATAACAACACCAGTGAGCTAGAAACCAAAATGAGTAGTCTTTATTTTCTTTCAGAAGTCTGTGTACATTGACTTGTAGACATCCAAGAGCCAACCATTTTTTTGGGTCGCTCATCCTATATATATATATATATATATATCTTTTACATAATATAAAAATTGAAAGTTGTTACAAAAATATACCCGTAGGCTCATTCTGTTAAATAGGCATTTAAGATAGTATGGGATATTCAACTTCACATGGTTGGGAGCTTCTTGTTATTGTATGTCCACCTTTATATTCTTAGAGACACTGTGACCCAGTTGTTTTCCATATATTTACTTTTGGTTTGTTGGTCTGTGAAATCATGACATTTTTGTAGAGGCAGCTTGTGGGTATCAAAATGTCACGATATCATAATGTTTTCTCTAACTTGTCTCCTGAGCTTCAAAATGTCATGAGATTGTGATGTTTTCTCCGAATTGTCTCCTGAGCTTAAAAATATCATGAGATCACGAAGTTTTCTCTAACTTGGCTTCTGGGCTCCAAAATATCATGATATCATGACGTTTTCCCTAACTTGGATCTTGAGCTCCAAAATATCATGATGTCATAATGTTTTCTCTAGCTTGTCTCCTGAGATTCAAAATGTCATGATATCGTGACATTTTCTCTAACTTGTCTCATGAGCTTCAAAATGTTATGAGATTGTGACATGTTCTTTGACTTGTCTCTTGAGCTTAAAAATATCATGACATCACAACGTTTTCCCTAACTTGGATTTTGTGCTCCAAAATGTTGCAAGATCATGACGTGTTCCCTAACTTGTCTTCTAAGATCCAAAATATCATGAGATCATGACATTTTTCCTAGCTTGGATTTTGAGCTCCAAAATATCATGAGAACATGACATTTTTCATGACTTGGCTTTTGAGCTCCAAAATATTGCGAGATCACAATTTTTTCCATGAATTGGCTTCTAAGCTCTAAAATATCGTGAAATCATGATGTTTTCTCTAAATTGGCTCCTAAGCTCAAAAATATCACGATATCATGACGTTTTTCTCTAACTTAGTGAAATTTTTGAGAAGACCTCTCTTTACTCCCATTGTAGTAATTTTGACCTATATTATTGGTGCCTCCTAAAGGAATTATGCCAGCTGAATGTTAGAATCTAGAGCCTTTATCCATTGGGGAATTGAGTAAAAATAATAACAACAACAACAAAAAATGGAGAGAAAGAGAAGTGATGTCAAGAAAAAAATGTGTTTCTTGCTTTGTGTGATCATTCATTAGTAGTGTCTTCCTCTGTTGATTTCTCTGTTTCTTCTTGCCCTAGTGTTTTTGTATTTCTTGTTGAAGATTTTTTAGCCTTTTCATGATTTTCTATCTCTTGAAAAACCTCATTATAAGTGGCACAAGCTCTTTTCTAGGCCTCTTCATCTGGTTAGAAGTCTCCATGAAAGTTAGGTATAAATACTCTAACTCTTCTACTTTGTCATAGGATAGGACTTTTGACTTCATGTACAACTCATGTAGGTAGGAGTTGATCTGGGTAAGGTATTGAGCCATACTAAATATTTGTTCTTCTTGGACTGGATCTTCCCAACTGTCTATTTTTTATTCATCATCTATGAAATCTTTCCAAGAAGCTTTCAGTTCATCTTCCCCCAATAATTTTGAATATTTATCCTAGAATCTCAACATTCCGTAGTTCTCTACTATGATTACATGTTTTAAGATACCTTTGTCTTATACCTTGAGTTCTCACATTATTTTAGTGCTCTCTATAACCAACTTGTACCTTTTGAAGAAGCTTCTGGAAGCTATTTTGTCTTGGGACCATTTTTCATCTTGGGCCCTGTATCCAAAGTTCCTTGCATTCATTCTGCTAGAACTTGGATTTTTGTGTCTATAGATAGCCTTGCTTTCAAGAAGTTAATAGATGTAGTGAACCCATATTCCACTCGACCCAAGGTCTCCTTAATCTTGGCCAAGTATGATAACATAGGCCTTGCTTTAAAGCCTACCTTCTGGATGTCATTAAACATTTCTTTCCTGACTGCCATGGCCTTTTCTTTGGAAATACCACTGGTCTTGCTAGTGACATCTTGGATATGCTTCTAAAGGTCTTCTACCTACTTATTCAATTATTGGATTTGTTCAGTGACTTTATTTACTTCCTCCTTACATGGTGCCACTTAATTAAACATATTTTTCCATTTCTTTAGCTCATTTTTTAGTGCCTTTTTAATTGTATTTTTATAATTTAAGGCTTCTTCCAAATGTTTCCTTACTTGATCAACTCTGAGGTATTTCTCCTTGTCATAATTATCATTTAAGTATATAGTCCCCATGTGAGCTTGGGATTTTACCTACTCGTCTTCCATAGGTAGCTAAGTGATATCTTCAATGATTATCTCAGCTTGATAATCTTCCAAGGTAGTTTCTCCTTCAAGCTTTTGAACTAGCGATATCATATTCATAGTTGAACACTACATAGTGATAATATATAGGGCTATTACTTCCTTGGGATGAGCTATGTTCTTGGAACTTTAAGCATTGCATGACTTCAACCAGTCTTAAGCATTCAGGGTTACATTCTTCAAAATTTTCAACTTAGCAATGGTAGGGTGACTCTCAGAATAGGAGGTATGAATAGATTGGAAGTTAGATAAATTGGTGGTATAATGGAATGGAATGGTGGGTATTTTGGCATCCACGTATGATTTTTCTATGAGTGTATCTAGGGGTGTAGCTGAGGATGCTTTTGGGTCAGGTTGGGTTGATGATGGTAATGGTGGAGGTTGCTAATTAGAAGAGGAATAAGTATCATCTTGACCTATAGAATGGGAAGGGGAATTTTTTTGGGGATGAGAAGAAGAAGATGTAGTAATATTGATAGGATGCATACCTACTATCTTTTGCATGCTTGTACCTCCAGTATTTAGTGCATCTTTAGCAAGGATCGGGTATTCAATAGGGGTTTCCACTATCTGTTGTGGGCTCTTGTCTCCAGTACAAAGGTATTTTTAGTAGGTACTTGTTTTTCATCAAGGTTTTCTTCATTAGGGATAGATTATTTAGTTACTTCATTCAAATCTTGGTTGCTAGCACCCTAATACTCAAAGAGTTGTCCTACATTTTCCCCTGTAACCTCTTATTTATCCCCTACCTTAGGGTCTATATGTGGTTCATCCTGCTTTATTTTATTTTGTCCCCTTGGCTCTACCAATTCTACTTTGCTCTTTCTCTTAATGAGAGAAACATCATCATCATATTCTATGTTTTATGGAGGGGGGATGAATTTGTGAGCCATATTTTTTAGGATTTTTGCTTGATCCACAACAATTTATTTTACTTTACCTTGGTTAATTTTGACCTTTTTAGTGGGTTCAACTAAGATGTCATTGATGCCTGGCGGGACTTTATCTGCAAGAGTCTCAAAGCATTTGTCATGATATTTGCTATATCTCTCGATAAATTCATAATCAGCTTTTATCCAATATCTAGAGCTTATTTCAATTTGAATACTCATCTTCCACCAAGATAGGATATTTTCATGTGTCCAGTATTTCTTATTTTTCTTCATTTTTTGAGTCTTTTCATCCAATACATGTTTCGAACTATATATGGGGGTCCAATCTATCATATGTTCATAAAATTCATGCCATGGTGCCAATGGTTGCATTTGTTCTACATGCCATTCTAGTGGCTCATCTTCTTCATTATTTTTGCCCTGCTTGTTAATTTATCTTTTTGACATATGAAACTGTTTGAAAGAAATCTAATTGAGGGTGGCTTGTTTTTGTGTGAACCTATTGATGGGATCATAATTCCATATCTATAGCAATTCTATAAACTTGAGGATTTTGAGAGCTCAAGTGATTTTCTAATGGTCTTCTTTCTTTGATATTGCAAATCCTCCAAACTTGAAATGCATAAGGCATGTGCCATTTTTTTGATATGTGTGCCAAATTTATTGTTGATGTATTCTATTTGCCTTACATATTCTAAGGTGAACAGTCACTCAGTGACATAGTAAGGGAGCAAGAAAGGCTTCCCTGTAAAGTCGTATAACCTGATGACTACTCCCTGCATTAGGATGAACCAATCTCCTTCTTTTGCATGGGGATGTTGTAGCATATATCACACTTTTTGAGGAAGTCTCTCTACTTTTCCATACATGATTTGCAAGGTAGGACCCAATAATTCCATGTTGAAACAATAATATGAATCAACCTTTGAGATCATCACCATCTATTCGTATACGGGTGAAAGCTTTCCTTCTTTGTCCTTCTTATTTATAGGAATTAATTCTAGGTTCTTTGCTTAAAAGAAAAAGAAAATCCATATTAGGAAATAAGAATACCTAAATTTTTCTTGGGAACGCCTCTATAATTTGAATAGGCCTACATGTATCTTATGCGCTAGATATACTAGAAAATCAAAGAAAATCAACATCGTGTCCTTATCTACGTGGGACGCATCATAAAATTTGGGGTTTTACATACACTGTGCCACTACAATATGCCATACATAAACTAGTTCATTTTATTCTAATCCTACCACCATAGCTAACATGGAGAAAAGTTCTTTACTTTTGAATTTTGACAGGGGAATTGGTGATTCTGGAAGGTTTATCGAGGGAGAGGGTTTTGACATATGCTCTTGTAGAAATAATTTGATATTGAGAGTGGGGGTATAATATTTAGCAGATATTATTGGATCGAATGCTATGGGATTTATGATGGGTTTTCTATTACATGTGAAGATGACCCTAATTGTATTAGCATCTAGGGTAAAAATGGTATCCCCCTTGGAATTCCTAACAACTCTATGTTTCACATCATAAAATGTCACCATAGCTTTGACTAATTTAGGGCAGGGATGAACAGGGGTGCAAATATACCAAGAAAGCATAGAGTGAAAATATTATGTACTCAAATATGATGGGGTGATGCCTTTCACCACTCTAGTCTCCATATCTTTTCAAATATTCTATGGATTTTTCCATGTTATGATGGCATCTAAGATGTGGGAGTTTGGGTTCGTGAAACTACTCTCGCATTTATTGGCCCTATGATTCCCTCTAGAAGCTAAATTAGATGTGACCATGGCTTTTTCCTTTGATTCAATTACATGTAAAACAATTTTTTTAGAAACAAATCAAAGAGGTTCAGAGATCTTGGAAGAATTTGGGAATTCTACATGTAGAGGAAATTTTTTAGAGAATAGAGAGGTGAAGAAAAAGCTTTAGTAGCAAATGTAGATGTGCATGCATGCATTAAGGTGTTATGCATTAATTACGGTTGGTGGTGCATGCTCTACGACTAATTTTGAATGTTATTGGGTGCTTTGTTTTGTGTGCCACCTTCAAAGAAACCAACTGTCATGCATCATCATTCCCTCAGAGCCAATGGCATTGCATCACCTTTTATTTAGGCCAATAACTTTGTGTCACCTCTTCTCTAGGAAAATAAATTCATACGATAGTACTTTGAGAGGTACGCATTCAAAATTTCAATAAAATTGAGTTTCTTGCCAAAAGGAATGAATTTTTTGACTTTGATCGTCGGATGATGAAAACTTCATGATATCATGATAATTTTCTTTGAAGTGGCTGCCAAACACCAAAATGTTATGAGATCATGATAGTTTTCTTTAAAGTGACCTCTAAGTGGTGAAATATCGTGATATCATGATAATTTTCTTTGAAGTGGCTATTGAACATCAAAATATCATGAGATCATGATAGTTTTCTTTCAAGTGGCCTCTAAGTGGTGAAATATCATGATATCACGATAATTTTATTTGAAGTGATTTTTAAATGTCAAAATGTCATGATATCACGATAGTTTTCTTTGAAATGACTACCGAATGCCAAAATATCATGAAATCATGATGGTATTCTATGAAGTGGTTGTTGAATGTCAAAATGTCATGAAATCATGATGGTTTTCTTTCAAGAGGCCTTGGAAAGAAATGAAACAACATATTTACATATAATACATGTAAAGTGAAGAGAAACATCTTACTTATAGTACAACTTCAGATGGAAGATGTTGATAGGGATGGGTTGGACATGACCTTGTTTATTTCTTAATTGAAAGGAGTTATGTTGTTTTTCTTTGATTATATCAAAGGGTCCTTCCCAGAATGCATCAAATTTTTTATGGTTTCTAGGTTTTGCTTTCTTTTCATTCCACCTTAGAACCAAGTCTCCTACCTTAAAATTCCTAAGGGTAGCCTTTTTGTTAAACCATTTCTTCATGGTGACCATATATTTTTGATAATGATCGTAGGCTTGTTCTTCTAATTGTAGGAGTTGAATCAACCTATTTTCCATCAAATCTACTTCCTCTATGCCAGTTTAATTGAGCAATTTTAAAGCAGATATTTATATGTGTATTGGTAGGATTGCTTGCTTACATTAGACTAATGAGTAGGGAGAGGTGTTGACAGACTTCTTGATAGTGATTCTATCATCCCATAACACTTAGTTTATTAGAGAGTGTCAACTTATCTTATTGTCTTTCAGAGTCTGCTTTAAGATTTGGAGTAAGTTTTTATTCGTCGATTTGGATAATCCATTTCCCCGTGAATAATAATTTGAGGATGTCTTCAAGTAGATCCCATATTTACATGTAAAATAAATCATTTTGAAACCTATGAAAAATGTGTCTTTGTCTATGACCAATGCATCTAGGATACTGAATCTTGTGATCAAACTCTCAATGAATTCCATCACAAATTCCTAGTCTACTTTATTAGTGGGTACTGCCTTAGCCTACTTAGTAAAATAATCCATAGTGTTTAGAATGATTTATGTCTAGTGGATGAGTTGGGTCTATCACACCTATGAAATATAAACCCCATTGTTCAAAAGGTTCTTCAACTTGAATAGATTTCAAAGGTATTTAAGCGTTACTATTTCTCCCAATGTACCTCTAGCACTTCTAACAATTTTTGGTCACTCTAAAAGTATCTGAGAAAATGATTGGCAAATAGAACCTACTTTTGATGATTTTTAAAGTAGTGGTTCTCCCTAAGTAATGTCCTCTTAACAAACCTCCATGGATCTCATCTAAGATATTTTTCTTTTGATCATCATTTATACACCGAAGTAGTACCCCATCCAGGTTCTTTCTGTACAATCCTTTAGGTAGTAAAGTGTACTTCAAAGCTTGGATCCTGTATCTCCTCATCTATGAAGCATTCAAGCTTACTAGACATATTCCAATATGGAAATATATTATTAGTTCATCAGTCCAGTTAGTAATTTCTAAGGGTGGATCATCCTCTAGGGTTGCTTCTTGTGTTTTGCATGCCACATATTCTGATGAGATTTATTTGGTAAGTTCTTTATATAATGCTCTACCCCTCACTAGCTTGGTTGGGTGGATATCAACATCGTACTCTTGTATATTTGAATCCAACCAGATATTTTCTCACCAAGCTCCCCTTGTATGATAAAATTTCTAACATGAGGGTGGACAACATACACAATGGTCCTACTCTGTGAAAGAAAATGCTAAAACTTCTTTAATTATTTCATTATCGTGTAAACTTGCTTTTCAATGAATTTTTAAGTCTCTTCATGTTTTTGCATTATCTGAATTAGAAATGCTATGGGTCTCTCTTCGTTGTCAAACCCTTTTTGAGTAAGTACTATAGTGTAACTCTCTTGCTCACCTACAACATATAAGATAAAATCTCTGGAATAGTTTGGATTTACTAAGATGGGTGCTTGGGCTATTTATTATTTTATCTATTTGAAAACCTTCTTATTTAAGTCCATCCACTTGAATTCAACATCCTTTTTAAACAACTTGATAATATTTTTGACAATTTGCAAAAAATTTGCTATACATTTGCATACAAAGTTGATCTACCCAAAGAAGAATTGCAAGCCCTTTTTGTTCAAGGGTAGAGGAAGTTCTAACAGTTCTTTCACTCTGTTAGGGTCTCTAGCTTGCCCAGCCTTAGATATGGTGTGAAATAATAAAATCCCTTCTTCCACAACAAAAATGGATTTCTTTGGGTTTATAGAGATGCCAAAAATACTTTTGATATGGTCAACATGATCCTCTTTGTGATGAGATAACACTGTCATATCATCTAGGTATATCACTATAATCTTGTTGATGAGTTCTCCAAAAGCCACATCCATTTCTCTTTGAAAATTTTCCCTAGCATTGGATAATCCAAAAGGTATACTCTAATAAGTGAATGTCCCCCACTTTGTGGTGAATGTGGTTTTGAATTGATCTTCATCCTTGACCCATACCTGGTTGTACCCAGAGAACCCATCCAAGAGTGAGAATATTTTTGCTCCTGCTACGGTATGCAAAGTCTAGTCTATTTGTGGGAGAGGATAATGATATTTATGAAGTTTTTTTCAGGTTTCAGAAGTCATCACAAAATTTAATGTCTCCATTTTTTTTCTTGATTGGAACCAAGTAAGTAATTTAAGTAGAAAACTTGATCGGGTAGTAAATCTTGGCCTCGAGCAACTTCAGTAGATCCTATTTCATTAGAGATTTTATATTGGGATTCATCGGTATTTTTTTTGCTAGAAGGATTTTGCACCTTCTTTGAGTTTGATTGTATGTTGGATGGTCTCTTTATATTATATTTTAAGGTCACCATAAGTCTAGGATATGATGTCAGGGAATTTTTTACATAATCCTCAAATTTGGTCCAATTCTTCCTCTATAGTGTTTACTCCCACCTTAATAGATTTATTTGATTCCATTTGGACCTCTTTGTATTTGTGTTTATCAACTTTCATTTTATGTCCAGTTGACCTATCATTGTTATCAAACAAGATTTTGAGAGTGATAAATCCTTTTGGGATATGGTTGTTTTTTAATTGGATCATGTCTGCATCTTTTTCATCTTTAGACACTCTATCACTTGATCAGTTCATCTCATGGACAAGAAAGTCCACTATTTTTTCATCATTTTTGAATACCTGCCAAAAGGTATCTCTATTTGGCACAGAATGCCTGTAGATCAGTCTAATTGTCTTAGACTTTTGAATGACATTGTTGATAGGGTAAAAATTTGTGCCTACTAAAGCTAATAAATCAGCATGAGTGTTCTTTTCTCTAGGAATTGCTTTGAGGTTTAAAGCCTCAAAAGCTTCTAGAAAGTTCCAAACTTTGTTCTTGTAAGATTTAAGGTAATGTTTCTTACTCACACATTTATTAATGACCTGATTCACTATTAGTTTAGAATATCCAAAAATCTAGAGTTATTTAATACCTAGCTTCTCATATTTCTTAAGGCCTAAGCAGAGTGCTTCATATTCTGTTGCATTGTTAGTGCAGCTCCAGGTTAACCAATAAGAAAAAAATTTCTCTTCATCTGTCAAAGAGATTAAAACAATACCTACTCTAGATCCATTTTTGCATCTGGCATCATTTAAGAAAAATTTTCATAGTTGATCAATAGATGGGTCTACCTGATGGAGAGAAGTGGGATTGCTTTTCTCAGGCTTCACAATTGAGTAGCTTCCAATATTAGTTTCAATCATGGCATTGAAGTATTGGAGAGAGAACTGGTCTTCTTCTTGTAGTACATTTAGAGCTTCCTCCATCAAGTTTAAGTCTTCTAGTTCCTCGGTCATCATGTTTACTGTAGTGACTTATTTATCTTCCTCTTCAAGTTTTTCAATATGAAAGGTTGAAGTTTTTTCATTGAATATTTTTACTCTCTTGCCCTTGAATGGAATTTCCAGGTGTGAGTAATCTAATGATAAATATCCTCATATTTTGGTGGTAAAGTCTCTGGAGAAACATACCAAAATAAGTTATAGATACACTACCACTACCTCTTGTATAACTATGAGTTGAGGTAATCTATGAAGGACTATTGGGATATCTTTAATCACCCCTATAGTTTTGATGGTGGTCCTATCTAGTTGCAAGACACTAGGGCTGATCCTTGTGTATTCCATCCCCATGATGTTGCATACAGCTTTGGGTATCATAGTGGTTGCAGCTCCATAGTCTATCATGCAGTTGGGTACCACCCATCATTCCATTTGAAGAGAGATGGAATGGAGGAGGTCTATTTTTTCTTGTAGTGGACATCAAACTAGCCTATGCAGAATTCAACTGATTTGGAGTTCTATTATTATTTTTCATAGATCTCAAGGATTCCTACAATAAATCAATCTATCTTAGAAATTTCAAAGCTTCATACATAGTTGCTTTGGAGGTATTTTTCTTCATCTCTTAAACTATGTTTAATGGGAGGGTTTTGACACTTTTCTCTTTTACAACTGTGTCATACTTATTTCTATATCCTTGAGTAGAATCTATCCCTTGACGCTTAGTCAATGAGAGGTATCTCAATTTATCTCTCACTTGTTCTTGTGTCTCCACTTCCTTCTACAGGGGTGTTTCTTTATGTGCTTCTACTTCTTTTTGACCTACAATTTGGGGAACTTTCTCATAGGAGGTTCTTCTCTCAACTGGGTTATTCACATGCAAAGGTACTTTCAAGGGATTATGCTCTTGAGGGTCCACCTAAAAAGGTTTTTTTTTTATCTGGTTAGAATAGATACTTGTTCAATAGATGACATCATGAGATTTTTATTTTCTTCCCTAGTCATATTAATCTAAACTTTGAGGGTTTTCTCAGCCTTCTCAATAGCTATATTTTGGACATGATGTTGATGAATCATACACAAGTTTTCACCATATGGATAGTTACATGTAGAACACCAAAAGTTTGAATCTGTTGAAGTGTTAGTGGGTTCACTATCTTCATTGGTGTAAACCACATTTGATTTGTCATGATTCTAATGCTCATGGAGGCTTGGTATCTTGTTACTTGTGGAAATATCCTTGTTTAGAAATTCCTCTCTATTTATGTTCTTTCCATTGAGGTCATCTTATTCATTAGAGTTTTCAAGGTTTATTGCAGATCTTTTAGAGCTACCATTTGAGGATCTGGAGTCGGTGAAACTATCACCATAGGAAGTGTAGGGATGATAGGAAGCATTGAAGGAGTGATATATGCCTGTACCACTAGGATAGTAGGTTGCTCAATCCATTTGGGGAGAATTACATTAGAAGTGGAAGTAGGAGTTGGGAAATTAATACTGGATGCTTGAGATAGATCTAGGAAGATAGGCATTATCATGTTTGTAGGGAACCTTTCAATAGCGATTAGATCTCTTTCCACTTTTTGGGCTTCTTGGAAAATCTTTGGAAAAATAAATATTTAGGATTTTTTGATAGGTATACTTATATCTAAGTTAAAAGCCCTCAAGTAATAATAAATTGATTGTTCATCTATTGGTATTAATATATTGGGTACTCTACCAATTTTAGTTGAATTTGATATTGAAGTCGACTATTTCCTCCTAAGGGTGCTTCTGAATGATGGTGAACTAATTTAGTAGGGAAAATGGGTTAGCATGTTCATTTAACTCTTCTACTAATTTACCATAAAGTTAGGCCCAGGTGGATATGGTTTGGTTGGCGAGGTCTCTATACCAGTATAACATTTTTCATTTCAAGGAAATGACTAACAATCTTATCATGACATCCTCCTCAGTGATGTTATGTATTAGTGCGAGTGCAGTTACATCTTGACAGTATTCATAGGTCACATTCCCAATACCGTTATATTGAGGTAATGCATTTAAGGGTTCTATTGGAGTCAGGTGTTGAGCTATCATATTCAAGGGGCCTATATGGTTCCATAAAGGGTAAGGCATATTTGGTTGATTTACAACCATTGTAGCTATAGTTTTTCTTGATATTATAGGAATATGGGTAACTAGAGTTAATGTCCCACTAGCAGCAATAATCGAGAGAGTTGCAGGGGAAATATTTATAGATCCTATAGTGATGGTAGAAGAATTTGTCGTAGAAACTAATACAAGATTAGATCTGAGGATTCCAAGGTGTAATTCAAAGAACTCAATGGGTTCTTCAATTTTTTTTGCTTTAGATATGGTTTTCATAAAAAATGATATTCAACTAGAAAATGGATAAGGATTTTCTTAGGGTTATTCTCTTGGAAGGAGTCACCAGGTGATTGATAAAAAAGAATGACAAATATAATCATCGAAAATTTGATCTGTATATATTGTGGGATTGGGTCCCACTAGGCATGCCAAAAAATGTTGGTGCAAAATCTACCTTTGGTTACATTTGTGTCCAAGACTTTGCCAACATTGAAAGAATAGGTTGAAAAAATTTCATGATTGTGCCCAAGACTTTGTCATGATATCATGATATTTTGGTACCCACAACCCGCCTCCACAAAAAATATCATGATTTTGCCCAAGATTTTGCCAACATTGAAAGACTTTGTCAATTTTGAGATGTCTCGCAAAATCATGATATGTCATGAAATCATGACATTTTTTATGGAGGCGGGTTGTGGGTACCAAAATATCATGATATCATGATTTTTTCTCTGACTTGTCTCCTAAGCTTCAAAATATCATGAGATCACAATGTTTTCTCTGACTTGTCTCTTAAGCTTCAAAATATTGTGAGATTGTGATGTTTTCTCTGACTTGGCTTCTAGGCTCCAAAATGTCATGAGATCATGACATTTTCCCTAACTTGGATCCTGTGCTCCAAAATTTCATGATGTCATGATGTTTTCTTTGACTTATCTCTTGAGATTCAAAATATCATGATATCACAATATTTTCTCTGACTTGTCTCCTGAGCTTCAAAATTTTGTGAGATCACGACATTTTCTCTGACATGTCTTCTAAGCTTCAAAATATTATGAGATCATGATGTTTTATCTAACTTGGCTTTTGGGCTCCAAAATATCACGAGATCATGATGTTTTTCCTGACTTGTCTTCTGAGCTCCAAAATATCACGAGATCATGGTGTTTTTCCTGACTTGTCTTCTGAGCTCCAAAATGTTGTGAGATCACAACATTTTTCCTAGCTTGGCTTCTGAGCTCCAAAATTTCATGAGATAATGATGTTTTTCATGACTTGGCTTCTGAGATCCAAAATATCATGATATCATGATGTTTTTCATGACTTGACTTCTAAGCTCCAAAATGTCACAAAATCATGATGTTTTCTTTGACTTGGATCTTGAGCTCCAAAATGTCATGATATTACGATGTTTTTCTCTAACTTAGTGAAATTTCAAGACCTCTCTTTAATCCCCTTGATATAGTTATTTTGACCTAAAGGTACAATATTTGGGACACATTATCTTGATAGAAATAATTATCATGGATCCAAAGAAAATTGAAGCTATTTTGAGTTGTCCAGCACCAATAAATGTGTTTGAAGTCAGAAGCTTCATGGGACTCACTAGCTATTATAGGTATTTTGTGAAATATTAGTCTAAGATTTCTTATTCAATCATAAAACTTTCGAGAAAATAAAAAGAGTTGAAATGGATAGATAAGTGTGAAGCTACCTTTGAATCTCTAAATAATAAGTTAACTATGGTATCAATTCTTATGATATAGGATCCTCTTGGAAATTTTACAGTGTACAAATTCTTTCCTAGAAGAATTAGGTGGGATATTCTCCCAAGAAGAGGCTCTAGTAGCATATGAGTCTAGAAATATCAAGAAGCATGAGGTAAACTATGCAACACATGATCTAGAATTAGTAGAAATTGTGCATGCATTAAAGGTATAACAACACTATTTGTTGGGCAACCCTTTTGAGCTAAGAAAAAATCATTAAATTCTAAAGTATATTTTTACCCAACCTATGCTAAACACAATATAAAGAAGATGAATTGAATTATTAGTAGAGTATGACTTTGGTATTGAGTATATCAAAGGGAAAGAAAATAAGGTTGCTCATGCAGAAGAAGGCACATAGCAACACTAACCCAAAATTATATTGAATTGATAGATAAAGTTAGAGAAATGCAATTACAGGATCCGTATTGCATTGAAATGTAGGATAAAACTAAGAGAAATATTGAAGAGAGTAAGGATTTCAACAAAAAATATGGACTTTTATGCTTCAAGGATAGGGTAGTTATACCCAAAACTGGTGATCTAAGGAGATTGATTATGCAAGAGGTACATAATTATCCCTATTTTACTCATCTAGGAGGATCAAAATGAGGGAAAACATGAAAAATATCTTCTATTGGGAATAAATGAAGCAAGATATCACTAGTTTCATTACAAAATATTTAGAATACCAAAATTCAAGGTAGGACATCAACACCTAGAACGGATATCATACCAACATGATACACCTATGCAAAAATAGAAGGTAATATCTATGGATTTTATTATGGGTTTACCTAATACTAGGTACCAACATGATGCAATCTTGGTAGTGGTTGATAATTTGATCAAGGTTGCATACTTCATACTAGGGAACATCAAGGATGATGCATCGGTGGTGACAAATAAGTTTTCTAAAGAATGTTTTAGGCTACATGGGTTTTCTGAGGTGATCATATCAAATAGGGATTCTAGATTCATGTCAAAGTTTTGGCAAGATCCACACCATATAGTGGGCACTAAGATAAATATCAGTTTTGCATATCATCTAGAAATATATGATCAAACAAAGAGGGTGAACAATTTTTTAGAAGATATGCTTTGCATGTACTACATGGACAAAAATTTTAGGTGAAAATACATTTTGCATCTCATTGAATTTGCATATAACAATGGGTACCATGCATCCTTGGGTATGGTCCCATTTGAAACCTTATATGGTAGAAGATGCATAACTCCTCTATCATGGGATAATCTAGGAGATCAGGTGGTGATCAGACTAAAAAATGTCTAATATATGGAGGAACAATTTAAAGCAATTTAGCTTAGGCTCAAGGAAGCAACCAATTGCTAGAAGAGCTATGTTGATCTAAAAATATCATTAGGAGAATTCTCTATGGTGGATAGAGTTTTCTTATGAGTAAGACCCATGAAAAGTGCCATCAAAGTCAACTAAGTTGGATACTCACTATGTTGGGCCCTTTGAGATCATTGATAAGATTAGTCTAGTACCTTATTGGCTCACCTTACCATCCAACTTGTCAAAGATCCATGATAATTTCTACATATCCCTGCCTAGGAAATATGTTGTTGATCCTACTCATGTTTGGAATGTTTCTAAATTGTAAATGGTAGATCCCTTAGCCATTGAGGTAAGACTAGTAAAGATTATAGGGTTTCATTCCAATATGTTGAGGAAACAAACCCTAGATCAATGTAAGGTCCAATAGGACCAACACTCTAAAAATTATGCAGCATGGAAAGATGATGAAGAAATGAGAAAGAAATTTTCATATTTATATGAACAAAATATTTATTTACTCACTTGCAGGAAACACAAAGTACTATGTTTAGCCCAAGGTGATATGTAACAACCCTCCTTGGTAGGATTCATTATTGATAATTAATTATGTATTGGTGTGGATGTCTCATGCATAGATTTATTTTATGATGTATTGAGTAATTACACTTTTCTATTCTAGGAATATGGTACCACTAATGTATTTGTGGGTACAGGACCAGGTACTCTCACTGGTGGATATCTATATATATATGGGTGAACCATCTGAGT
This sequence comes from Wollemia nobilis, assembly GCA_028583015.1. Lineage (NCBI taxonomy): Eukaryota > Viridiplantae > Streptophyta > Pinopsida > Araucariales > Araucariaceae > Wollemia > Wollemia nobilis. Next base: position 17,897,128 of record JAQPPZ010000157.1, read on the forward strand.
TGAAAGATATTTTAGGAAATGATGGTGATGACTTGTTAATCGATAGCTCTAAGGTAAATATTTACTTTTATATAGATGCATTGCATTTGTGCTTGACTTGATAAATACAACATTGAGTTGAGAGGTCACTTTAGTGGAGTCATTTTTTATATGATGGGGATAATGTTTTAGTTATCTTAAAAAGCCATCTACTTAAAGGTAAAGCAATGTTGTACAATTTTGAATGGTAAATCCTTGTCTTGATTGTGTTGGAGATTTTGGATTAAGTGGTTGGTCAATAAAAGACATTAATAAGGGTAATATCATTAATTCTTAGTATTAATACTCGTATCAATAATTCATATTGATATATGGTATTAATTAGCAAGTAATTGGTCCTTCCATAATGTTAAGAGCAATTATATCTTGGATTAATTATTGTAATTAATTATTTGGTTTGTTTTTATAGCCATGCTTAATAATTATAGAAAATGTGATAAAGGATAAATTAATCCAAGGGTTCCTAAGGTTGGAAAATTAATAATAATATTTGCATGAGAAATTTATTATGGCTTCATTAAGTTGCATGATCCATAACTCCCTAGCTTGACCTTGATGAGTCTTGACAACACTCTATGAAACATTACCCATCGAGTTAGAGCATCATGGAAATATGACCACCAAATCCAATAAGGAATGGGAAGAGACTCCTACCTATTACAAGGATTTGGATTGCTTTTTGAGAGGCTCAACGAGTGGTTTTGAGGGTTTCTAGCAAGCGAAGGAAAGCAAGGAGCTTGGAGGGAATAAGGTTTAATTTTTTAAGATTCACATTAAGAGGTAGGTCTAGTTTCTACCTATGTTGTAGGCACTGTGTTACTTATCTTTTATGCTACTAAATACTTTTACTGGTTAGACATATGTATGATATTTTATTTGTTTTTTTGAATGGTTCTTTTGTCATATGAGTTGAGTCACTTGGTGGGCGTTGTAGTTGCACTAATTTTTTGTTTCATGAGTGATCTAAAATGGTGCTATGTCAATTGATCCTTGAGTTGTGATCCACCTTTGTTATCTTTGCCTATAGTTCAAGTGTATTTATTTTCTCTTAATAAGGGATTTGGATGTGAAGTGTAAATTTATGTATTTTCTTGAATGTCAGGTGTTGTTAGTTTATCACTAGGAAATTGTTGATCCCTTGAGTGTTGTATTGATTTATTTTGCATTCTATTTTTCTCCCTTCCTTCTTTATTAATTTCTACCTGGGTTTAGTGCAGTATTTGAGTTGGCTAAGGCAACGTTAAGGAGTCATCAGTGAACTTATTATCCCCATGTATAGTGGTGACACTATTGTTGTTTGTATCATATTGTATATCTAAGGTGGAAATAATTATTTATTGTCCTTTATTTTGAATGCATGGGGTTTGAGATTTTTTTTTAAAGGTTGTTATATGACGCATGCTAGTGGCCCTGCATTTGGTAGTGAGCGCTTGGTTAAGTGCCTTTGTGGAGAATGTTTTACCTTCACCTGAGGTCTATTGCTTGTGCATTTGAGTAGATTGTATCCAATGTTCCTTGGTTTATTATTTGTATTAATTGAAATGCTATAGATGCCATGCTCTTCTAAAATCATTTATGTGCTAGGAAAATATTAAATATTTCAAACGCTTTAGTTTTTTGTCCTTTATTGGAAGTATTATTTTATTTAAAGGGAAATATTGTAGATATAATGTTCTATTAGATTCATTATTGTGATAAGAATAATGGTTAATAGAAAGTAAAGGGGTGTCATAGCTTGCATTATCTTTATTGGAAATTATTAAGAGCTTGGGTTATGATTGGGGAAGATAAGTAGTTGTTTTATAAGGTTTATTTTGGAATCCTATGAATAGTTTTAAGTGTGTATGTTAAATAATTCATTAAACCTTTGGTTGGTGAAAGATCTAGTGCTTTTGTACTTTTTGTTGGATGATAGTTAAATAAGATAAAAAAATGAGTACTTATTTATGAATGTTAACTTTGGATTTGGAACTATAGTGGTCTGTTGAGACTTGAGTAGGTAAGGGGGTCATTATAGAGAGAAGTATGGAATTCTCTCTTTGCTATATTAAGTTGTATGCCTATTCTTGTGTGGAGTTTGATTTAAAACTATAGTGGTCTCTTGAGACTTGAGTAGGTAAGGGGGCCATTATAGAGATAAGTATGGGATTCTCTCCTTGATATCTTAAGTTGTATGCTTATTCTTGTGTGGAGTATGCTTTAAAACTATAGTGGTCTCTTGAGACTTGAGTAGGTAAGGGGACCATTATAGAGAGAATAATGGGATTCTCTCCTTGTTGCTTTGATATGTTTTGTATGCATGGTTTCTTACATCTTAGTTGGAGCATGTTAAATTGCAATGTATAAAGATTCATCCTAATCACTAAGTATTTTTCAATTTTACGTGAAAATTTTGTTCATGAAGATGACCATGAAAGGGAGATGGTGTAGAAAAAAATTAGGTAGAATGACTATGATGTATCTTGGATTGAAAATTTATTATGTATATGAGAAGTTGCTTTGGGTATATTAGTTTAAATTCTAAAATTATTTAAGAATATGATAAATAGGAGGAGAATTGTTGATTTACTAAGATTATGGAAAATATGTTTGATTTGGAAACTTATCTTGCCAATGTTTTGTTAGAGTTGGATTATATTACATCATTTGAGTCATGTAAATATACCCTTCTAGGTAGATAATTAGGACATTAAATTACTTTAGGGGGGAGTTATCTAGTTACTTCATGCAATGTAATAAATGCACAAGTATCAATATGCAAGTTGTAAATGTACAAGGTATCCCTTGTACAACTAGGTAGAGTGTTGGCCAAGAAATCTACATTCCATTATAAAATAGCCTTATTGTAAGAGATTGGTGTGATAGTAGGTAGTAGTAGAACTACTATGTAATTCCATTAGTGATGGAGTACAATGTAGTCTTGTAGCTTCTTGCATGGAGTGTCCATTTCCTCCATCGCAACATTGTATTCATTTCCATAATTTCTATTATAGCATATTTTTCCAATCTCATAAATTTACTTTTTCTCATATTTTTGCATCCTGTGATTGCCATATCATTGTGATCTACTTCAAAATATAGCAGTGGTATCAAAACCATGATAGATCTAGTCATAGTAGATCTAGCTACTATATATTGAGAGGAGAACCACCATTATTATTGAGCCTAAATTTTTGTGAACCTAATTCACCATAGTGCATAGGCTCTTGTAAAAATATTCAAAAGAATCAAGGTGGTAGGGAGAGCTTCAAGAAAGTACTATTTTTAAAAATTGGGTCAATCACCATAGCTTCAATTTTTGCAAACCGGATGTGCCTTTGGAACCGTTGCATGTAAATTTCATTACATTAATATTGTATAGTAGAATATACTGGAAAGAGATATTGTGAGATTCATTTGGCTTAGAGTCTTCCCACAGATTTGCAAGAAAACTTGTGAAGATAAGGACTCATCATTTGATCCACTAGTTTGATGAATCAACTAGTGAAGCTCATCTAAGATATCTAAAAAGTTTACTATTCCCTAAAGTTTCTTTTATTGTAGGGAACTAAATCTTAGATAATTGGGACACCTCCTACAATAGAAATCTAGGATATTTCAACTTTATTACTTGAATTTTGGAGTGCCTTAATAGTGCAGAGATTAGTTTTTGCAAGAGAAGAATACTACAGAAGATACTCCGAGAGAAAGAGTCACGGTGAAGTCTGGATATTGAAGATATACATCAATAGAGTCAACTTCATAGCAAAAAATGCCATAGAATCCTTGATTCTAAAAAATACCATAGAATCCTTGATCTAAAAAAGGCCATAGAAGCATTGATATTTAATAAGACTCTAGAAGAGAGTACATTTTCAAAAGTGTTGGACATTTTGAGTCCCTAAGATAAAATATTGTCATTAATGTCAAAAGAGCATTAAATGTCAAAAGGATATATGAAGGATTTTTGTGAAAACCAAGGTAGGAAAAATAAAAGGTTCTATTTAAAATCATGGACAACAAATTTGATCTAGTTTTTTCTTAAAACCCAAGTTGGGCTTTCGTTTCATTGAAAAATGTGCCCCGATGATGGAGTTATTTGAGTTTTAATATTTGGTTTAAATTTTAATTATTTAAAATTTAAATTCAAATTTAAATTTAAATGTAAAGTTTCCCTCCAACGTCATGAAGCAAACATAAATTCATATTTACATCGACGTCTTCGAAGTGTTTTTTTTTTTAGGCGAAAAATCCCTTACGGGGCCGCCTTGGTCTGAGAGACCACGAACAGGGGGTTCTACACCGTCAAAGTCACCCGGGAGTTGCACCCGACCCTGCCTGCACCAACATTATCAATTGGATTTTGGATACCCAATTCAGCTTTTTGGTAGGGTGGAGATTTGAACCTAGGACCTCCCTTGGAGGATTGCCCTCTCCTCTCCAAATCACCTACAACATCTAGGTTCGAAGTGTTTTAAACACTATATAAAGGGGTGGTAAATGAATCAAAGTTTTATCCTTGCTCTTATGATAAATTTTTGGCATTAGAATAAGTTTATGAGCTCATGCAAATTTTGAGAAGAGAAGCAGCAAAGAAAATGACAGCGCTTGGAAAGTCAAAACGTGGTGGGAAGCATGGTGCATTGGCAAATAGTTTTGTCTAAGGGACAAGGCAGTGCAAACACCAGGGATTGAATCCCTTGGATGATGTTTTAGAAGGTGTGTGGAAAGCGCTTTGGTGCTTCATATTTTATGAAAGGTGGAGGAAGGTTTAAGGCACTCTGGTCCTTTGCCTTTCCAATGAGTGCCTATCTCATGTGTAATATTAGTCGCGGCTAAGATGCTCAGGCATGGCAAGTCATGGGTTTGAATCCCCTTGAGGAGGTAATTACATTTTGCATTTAAATAGTTTTTATTAGCCCTAAAGTTTGGAGTTATAAGGTAGTTAATGGAAATTAAAGTTAGTTATTAGGGCTGTGATTATTATTGCAAATCATAATTGGTTTATGATTTATTTGATGGTTATGGAGAATTAATTTTAGGAGAAATAAGGAGTTTTTTTTTAAAGCAATTTTGAGAGGTTTATTATTTTTGATAAGTGTTTTAATAAAAGGGACTTTGGTGGATGTGTTTATTAACTTGGAGTAAAAAGGGTGTAATTTGAGTAATGCTTTATTTTGTGATTATTTGAAGTCCATTAATCCTTGTTTATATTGGAAAGGAAAGTTGTGTTTAAGTGTGGCATATTTTATGGACAACTTATTGGCATCAAAGAGGTATGGGCACATTCTCCTATTGATTGTTTATGATGGTTGATTTATGAAATATCATTGGAGAGAAAAGGATTCATTGTGGTTTCCTTTGAGAAAATGATTGGTTGAATGCTTCAAGATTTTTTAGTTTGTGATTTGTATTTAAACCTTGTTTTATTAGCATTGTTGTTGAAGCCCATTGATGATGAAATGAACTTGAACTTGAGTTAGAAAAGAACATGAGTATCATTTCTATGTGATACTTGTGCTTGAGCATTATTGGAAACATTTTGAGTTGGTTAATACATGATTGGACTAGGGTTTGTGAAAAATATTATTCCTTGAGGTGATTGGTTGAGTTGAGTTGGTTAATACATGCTTGGACTAGGGTTTGTGAAAAAATATTGTTCCTTGAGGTGATTGGTTGAGTTGAGTTGGTTAATACATGCTTGGACTAGGGTTTGTGAGAAAGGATTGTTCCTTGAGGTGATTTATTGAGTTGATTTGATTAAGCCTAGTCAAGTGGATGCATGTGGTTGTTCAAGTTCCTAGAAACAAACTATTCAATATTCTAATTTGAGTTGATATTGATTTGAGTTGATATTGAGGTTGATTTGAGTTGAGATTGGGATTTGAGTATAGAACATATAGAGTCTCTAACAATTATCTTTATGCTTCTATGATATTGATTTGAGATATTGATTGTACATTGAGCTTAGAAAATATTGAGTCTCTAACAATTCTCTTTATGATTCTATGTGATTGAGACAAGTCTTTGAGAATACTTGTGGATTTTTTTGAGTTAAGATTTTGTGAAATCTTACTATGAATATTTGAGCAAGTCCTATAGAGGACTTATTGAGCAGATTTGAGTAGGTCCTATAGAGGACTTATTGAGAAGATTTGAGCAAGTCCTAAAGATGATTTGTTGAGTAGATTTGGACAAGTTATGTGTGAACTTGTTGAGCATATTTGGACAAGTTTTGTATGAAATTGTTGAGAAAATTTGGATAGGTTTTGTGTGAAACCATTAAGAATATTTGGATAGCTTTTGTGTGAACCTGTTGAGCAGATTTGGATAGGTTTTGTGTGAACCTTTTGAGAAGATTTGGACAGGTTTTATGTGAACCTGTTGAGCAGATTTGGACAAATTATGTGTGAACTTGTTGAGCATATTTGGACAAGTTCTGTGTGACCTTGTTGAGCATATTTGGATAGGTTTTGTGTGAACCTGTTGAGCAGATTTAGACAATTTTTGTGTGAACCCGTTGAGTAGATTTGGACAAGTTCTGTGTGAACTTGTTGAATAGATTTGGATAGGTTTTGTGTGTACCCATTGAGAAGATTTAAATAGGTTTTGTGTGAACCTTTTGAGTAGATTTGGATAGTTTTTGTGTGAACCTATTGAGCATATTTGAGAAGGTTCTAAGTGAACCTATTTAGAATAATTCTACTAGACATACTATACTATGTTTAGTGTAATATATTGAGTAGAACTATGCTAGATTAACTGAACTATGTTTGGTATAGTATTAATATAGATCTTTGGAGGTGACAAACTATAGAGGATAGAGTCTTAGTGGATAGAGATCCAGTAGCCAAGATAATTGAATACAGATATGAGTGAGGAGTCTTCAAGTGGAGAGAGATCCACAAGTCAGTGCAACAAAGATACAAAGTCTTATAGAAGATCACTAGCCAGAGCAAAATGGGAAAGAGTTATCCTGTGGAAGAGATCCATGAACTTGAGATTTAGGGGATCAACATCTTCTTTGGACCGAGGTCCATAAACATTGTAATTTAGGAAAGATTCCCAAGATATTATTTGAGAAATATTTAGAAGAAATATTTTCTCTATGGAGGTAGCCCACATTGGGTGAACCACGTTAAATCTATGTCTCTATTGTGTGTGGAGTTTTGTGCATTACTTTGATTACTACTATTGATACTGCTATCTATACACTACATAATATTTATTTGAGAAGAAAAGTAAAAAGTGGTCTTATATTGTTCACCCCCCCTCTCAGTATAATCTTGTGTTCTTCAATTGGTATCAGAGTGGGTTCCTTCAAAAGAGTTTGATAGCTTGAAGAAAAAATGGTCTAAGAACACAATGGATCACAAAGATCAAAAGGATGGGTCCTTCAATAATTTAGTACCAGTATTTGATGGAAGTGAATTCTTGTGTTGGTGTATGCTGATGATATTTTACCTGATGGCACTTAGAAATGAAGTTTGGGATGCAGTGGAACTTGGATATGATTCTACAATAAATCCTTTGATATATAAGGAAGGTAAGCTTCTAATGCATGCAAATTCAAGAGCTATGAATGCAATTATAAAAGGATTGAGTAGATCAGAATCTATGAAGGTTATGGATTGTAAAATAGCAAAATATATGTGGGATATACTACATGATATATATGAGGGTGATAAAGGTGTCAAGAAAACAAAGATAAAAAATCTCAAAGGAGAATTTGAGAATTTAAGAATGAGAGATGATGAAAATATTCATGATTATCTCAGTAATATTGATGAACTTGTACATGATATGAGAGGTCTTAAAATGAAGGTTGATGAATCAGATGCTTGTGATATGATTCTAAGAACTCTTCCAAAAAGGTATAGTGAAAAGATTTCTACTATAGAAACATCAATTGATAGTGATTCTTTGACAAGGAATTTTTTGCTTAGTATGCTTAATACTTTTGAGATAAGAACAAGAGATCATATTCCTCCAAAAGAAGCTGCTTTCAAAGTGGACAAAAAGAAAAAGGGAAAAAAAATAGAATCAAGCAGTGAGTCATCTAGTGATGAAGAAGCTAACTATGGTAGAAGAGATAAAGGGTTCAAAAGACCAATAGATATGAGATCAGTTAAGTGCTTTAATTATGGTAAGTTTGGCCATTTTGCAACAAAGTGCAAAGAGGTAAAGTACAACAGTGATGAAGAAAACTAGGATCACAAGTACAGGGAATCAGAAAGACACAAGTACCAGAAGAAAGGCAAGGATGGACAGAACAAACAAGGAAAGAAGTTTTTCCAAAGGCAAAAGGAAAGCTACTATGCGGATAATGCAAGTAAGTACTCATTTGATAGCGATGCTAGTTTTTCAAACAATGATAGAGATGAATTCTTGTTCATGATTGAAGAAAAGGATCAAACTAATAAAAAGACTCTAGTTATTCTTAAGTGTTTTAGATGTGGTAAATTTGGACATCTTGAAAATGATTGCATAAGATATGGTTATAGTTTTAGTGATGATGATTTTGAAGATGCACTTGATATATCAAATGAGAATATTCTAATGGATTTAGAAGATGAAGAATTGAGTGATCCTATAGAAAGAAAGTCAAAAGAAAGAAATGATATGGACAAAGGCAAACAAATAGAGGAATACTCAATAGAGAATGGTTATGATCTCAAGGGAGAACTTATCCATACCCTTGACATAGTAAAGAAGGTAAGAAATCAACACTCTAAAATATTATTGCTAATAGAGGACTTAGAAAAGTCAAAGGCTAAGGCAAGTAAGTTCAAGGATAAGTTAGAAGTAAAGATTTTAGAATGTGAGAAGTTTGCACAAGAAGTGGCTATTCTAAAGAAATATTTACAGGACTCCAAGATCAAGATGAAAAGTTTCACAAATAGCTCTAATAACTTGGATAAGTTCATTTGTGGACAACAGAGAACATCATGTTCAACAAGTCTTGGTTTTGGAAAGAAACAGGAAAAAGCAAAGTTTACTTCAAGTCTTCATGAAGAAACAACATAAGAAGAAGATACTTCAGAAGAGGGATTCTCAGATGCAAGTGAAAGTGAAACTTCTAAGAATGAGTCAGATTGTAGTGATTCCAACAGGGACAATGGGAAAATAAGATACATATGGAACAAAAATCATAATAGGAGACCAATGAGGTCTAGGCAAGGAAGCTTCAATGGGAGATGCTTCTCATGTCAAAGGTTTGGGCATATGGCTTCACAGTGTAGATCACATGAAATACAGGTATATGGAAGAGAACAAATTTTCCAAGAATATTTCTATTCATGTAATGAGTTTGGTCACAAGGCAATGAATTGCAAAATTCATGATAGAAGAGGATATGGCTTCACTAGGAGAAACTAATACTGTTGCACATCCAAGGAATAATAACATTAAGTGTTATAAGTGCAATAATAATGGTCACATAGCAATATGGTGTAGAGAAAATATTCTAGAAATAGGCATGAACAAGAACATGAATAGGAACAGGAATATGAACAAGAAAAGGAACACAAATATGAACAGAAATAATAATATGAACAGGAACAGAGACTCAAAAAATAAAAGAGACTCAGAGAAGAATGAGAATAAGAATAGGTACAAGAACAGGAACATGGATGAGAAAAATAACAAGAATAGGAACAGGTATGATGACTTGGAAAGAAACAATGAAAGGATTCAAAAAAAAGAAAGAGGAAAAGACAAAGGTAGAGAACAGTGCTTTTGGGGAGTAGAAATTCTCCCACCCCAAAATTAACCACCTCGTGTGGAGGTGGGGGAGGGGCTAAGCTAAGAGGCTTAATTATTAACCCCGAGCTTCAAAGGTGACCCATTGCCATTGATGTCAAAGGGGGAGAGATTTGTGTATTATGGGGAGAGTTTTTGGATATGAGGAGAGATTTGATATCTGAGAGAGCATTGAGCCAAGGGGAGCAAAGTCCAAGGGGGAGAAAAAAAGAATGTCAGAATTTAGTAAAAGGATTTGGGTTTCCATCAATGAAAAATGGGGATATTTTTGGACATTTTGAGTCCCTAAGCTAAAATATTGTCATTGATGTCAAAAGAGCATTTAATGTCAAAAGGATCTATGAAGGGTTTTTGTGAAAACCAAGGCAGAAAAATAAAAGGTTTTATTTAAAACCATGGAAAACATATTTGATCTGGGTTTTTCTTAAAACCCAATTTGGGCTTTCGTTTCATTGAAAAAGGTGCCCCGGTGATGGAGTTATTTGAGTTTTAATATTTGGTTTAAATTTTAATTATTTAAAATTTAAATTTAAATTTAAATTTAAATGTAAAGTTCCCCGTCGATGTCATCAAGCAAACATAAATTCATATTTCCATCGACGTCTTCGAAGTGTTTTAAACACTATATAAAGGGGTGGTAAATGAATCAATATTTTATCCTTGATCTTCTGATAAATGTTTGGCATTCGAATAAGTATATGAGCTCGTGCAAATTTTGAGAAGAGAAGCAGCAAAGAAAACTATAGTACTTGGAAAGTCAAAATGTGGTGGGAAGCATGGCACATTGGCAAATCTATTTGGCTAAGGGACAAGGCAACACAAACACCAGGGATCAAATCCCTTGGATGGCATTTTGGAAGGCATGTGGAAAGCGCTTTGGCACTTTGTCTTTTGCGGAAGGTGGAGGAAGGTTTAAGGAACTTTAGGCCTTTGCTTTTACAACGAGCACCTAACTTGTGTGGAATATTAGCCGTGGCTAAGATGCTCATGGTGTGGCAAGTTGAGGATTCAAATCCCCTTGAGGAGGTAATTAAGTTTTGAATTTAAACAATTTTTACTAGCCCTAAAGTTTGGAGTTATAAGGTAGTTAATAGAAATTAAATTTAGTTATTAGGGCTGTGATTATTATTGCAAATCATAATTGGTTTATGATTTATTTGATGGTTATGGAGAATTAATTTTAGGAGAAATAAGGAGTTGTTTTTTTTAAAAGCAATTTTGAGAGGTTTATTATTTTTGATAAGGGTTTTAATAAAAGGGACTTTGGTGGATGTGTTTATTAACTTGGAGTAAAAAGTGTGTAATTTGAGTAATGCTTTATTTTGTGATTATTTGAAGTCCATTAACCCTTGTTTATATTGGAAATGAAAGTTGTGTTTAAGTGTGGCAGATTTTATGGACAACTTATTGGCATCAAAGAGGTATGGGCACATTCTCCTATTGATTGTTTATGGTGGTTGATTTCTGAAATATCATTAGAGAGAAAAGGATTGATTGTGGTTTCCTTTGAGAAAATTATTGGTTGAATACTTCAAGGTTTTCTGGTTTGTTATTTGTATTTAAACCTTGTTTTATTAGCATTGTTGTTGAAGCCCATTGATGATAAAATGAACTTGAACTTGAGTTAGAAAAGAACATGAGTATCATTGCTATGTGAGACTTGTGCTTGAGCATTGTTGGAAATATTTTGAGTTGGTTAATACATGCTTGGACTAGGGTTTGTGAAAAATGATTGTTCCTTGAGGTGATTGGTTGAGTTGAGTTGGTTAATACATGCTTGGACTAGGGTTTGTAAAAAAGGATTGTTCCTTGAGGCGATTGGTTGAGTTGAGTTGGTTAATACATGCTTGTACTAGGGTTTGTGAGAAAGGATTGTTCCTTGAGGTGATTTATTGAGTTGAGTTGATTAAGCCTAGTCAAGTGGATGCATGTGGTTGTTCAAGTTCCTAGAAATAAACTATTCAATATTCTAATTTGAATTTAGATTGATTTGATTTGATATTGAGGTTGATTTGAGTTGAGATTGGGATTTGAGTATAGAACATATAGAGTCTCTAACAATTCTCTTTATGCTTCTATGAGATTGATTTGAGATATTGATTGTACATTGAGCTTAGAACATATTGAGTCTCCAACAATTCTCTTTATGATTCTATGTGATTGAGACAAGTCTTTGAGAATACTTGTGGACTATTTTGAGTTAAGATTTTGTGAAAGCTTGCTATGTAGATTTTATCAAGTCCTATAGAGGACTTATTGAGCAGAGGTCCTATAGAGGACTTATTGAGTATATTTGAGCAAGTCCTAAAGATGATTTTTTGAGAAGATTTGGACAAGTTATGTGTGAACTTGTTGAGCATATTTGGAAAAGTTCTATTTGAACTTGTTGAGAAAATTTGAATAGGTTTTGTGTGAACCTATTGATAATATTTGGATAGCTTTTGTGTGAACCTGCTGAGTAGATTTGGACAAGTTTTGTGTGAACTTGTTGAGAATATTTGGATAACTTTTGTGTGAACTTGTTGAGCAGATTTGGACAAATTCTTTGTGAACTTGTTGAGAATATTTGGACAAGTTCTATGTGAACTTGTTGAGAAGATTTTGATAGGTTTTGTGTGAACCTATTGAGCAGATTTAGACAGGTTTTGTGTGAACCTATTGAGCATATTTGGACAAGTTCTGTGTGAACTTGTTGAGAAAATTTGGACAGGTTTTGTGTGAACTTGTTGAGCAGATTTGGACAGGTTTTGTGTGAACCTGTTGAGTAGATTTGGATAGTTTTTATGTGAATCTGTTGAGCATATTTTATCTAGTTCTAAGTGAACCTATTGAGAAGAATTGTACTAGACTGACTGTACTATGTTTAGTGCAAGATATTGAGTAGAATTGTGCTAGACCGACTGAACTGTGTTTGGTATAGTATTGAGACAAAGATTTGGAGGTGATAGAGTATAGAGGACAGAGTCTCAATGGATAGAGATATAGTAGCTAGGACAGTTGAAGATAGATCTGAGTGATGAGTCTTCAAGTAGAGAGATATCCACAAGTTAGTCTAGTAGAGATATAGAGTCTTCTAGAATATTGTAGACACCAAAATATCATCAACCCGATTATGTGGCTACAAGCACTGACCAAGTTGGTATACATACCCCCTAGGGCAACCTCTAGAGGTTAAATAGTGGTCCTAACCACTTCCAAATTAGTTTTGGAATGTCAGAGGTCAATTTGGCACCTTTTAAGCACTATGCTCCCTACTCGTCCCACCCTATTATGATTAGTAGCAATCATCCCAGGGTGGGACGAGTAGCAGGTTTGACTGGCAAAAAAAGTCAAACCTCGATAGATCCACCACTTAACTATACCTTCAGAGCATGCAATTACGAGGAATAGTTTTAAATATAAGAGAAGGACTTCATTCAAGCATGCCCTGATCATGGAGGCCTCATGCAAGGAGACTCTAAATCAAGGAGGAATCTTCTCTCCCAAAAAAGGCATGGCAAGCCAAGTGGTACCCTCACATGCGCATTCAAAAAGGGAGACCCTAGGTCTATAAAAAGGTGAGCCTTCTCATCCCCCCCCCCAAAAAAAATAGATTTGGAGCATTTGGAGCAATGGAGTGCTGCCAAATTGTGCCCCCATTCCCCTTTGTGTTTCCTACATCCATAATTTCTCTTTTGGGAGAGAGGTTATCGGGTGAACACTAGGAACGCAATCCCGACCCAAAACCCAAGCAATCAGCCACAATCCCACACAAATTTGTTGACACAACCCCCTAGGAGGTTTTGGAACCATCCCAAGTGGATTGGTGTCAAAACCAGACTCCAAACCGTGGGCGTCCTGCCCCCGGGCACCCCCCAAACTACCGTAGTCCTAATCGGCCCACCCTAGATCAATTAGAAATCCATGAATAATTTATCTACTATTATTTTTGTATTTTTTTCTATTTTTTTTGCTCATGCTGCTGTTAAATTTTCATGTTATTCTAACTTGATTTGGATGTGTTTTTATCATTTTACGCGTTTACTAACATACAGGGAGCGCCTACATATAATGGAAAATATGGCTATAATATGCCAAATATGACCTTCTGGGTCATCCCAAAATACCCTTTTTAGCCTAACCCCAAGTTTGTAGGAGTTTTGGAGGCCTCTAGGTTGGACATTTGCAAGGTTGCTTTTGCATGTTTTATGACAGTCCTAATCGTCCCACCCCGGAGCGATTAGAATTACATGAATTATTTCCTGACTGTTACTTTTGAAATGTGTCTCTAATGTTGTTTCTATGCTTCTGTAAAAGTTTGAATTCATTATGTCATGTTCTGACCATCGTTTTGCTATTTTATGTATTCACTAGTTGGAGGCCCTAGGGATTGCATGTTTTTCCCTCTATCCGCATATGCTATTAACTATTTGTTGTTTCTATAAGTGCAGGATATCACCAATAGGAACACCAAAGAGGCATAAATGAACACATTAACACAAAGACACAAGCAACGACAACCTTTGGCCTGCCCATTTTGAATGTGAGGCATGCGGAAGACACTAGAAGCGTACCATCCGTTGATGTAAATAACTGTATCAAACATTCTGAGACCTAAAGGGGGGATGTATTGTAACAAAATTGAAATCAACATTAATAAAATATGCCCTACTTTGTATTTGTTTTCTTACATCTTGTCTATGCGTCATTTCCTTCGTGCATTGCTTTCTCGCATTCGTAGGACTTAGCATTATTTTATATCAATTTTTTTTGCACCATATGTTCTGGCACGTCATCACCCTATGTTCGGACTTCAGTGGTGATCATTGTGGGACCCTATCACCTACTATTGGGATCAATTTTTTGATCAAAATTTTGTGTTTTTCTTGCAGGTGTGTTAATCCTTAAGGTGCTGGACTGCTACTCGTGCCACCCTGTGACAAATACAGACTTGGATTTCGTGCCACCCTGGGATGAATAAAAATTCATCTCATCCTGGGATGAATACAGACCTACTTTTCATCCCACCCCAATATTATTAGCTCTCTATGCATTTTTTGAGCAGAAACTCAGAGGCATCTGGTTTTAGCAGAGAAGAGGTAGGCTTTCTGAACATCCTCTGTGTTTTTCTATTTCTGTCTCTGCAATTTTTCTGTTTTCTTTGCTTGCATAGGGAATTTTGCTACATGTTTTCTTTATTTGTGCAAGTAAAAGGAACCACACACACCACATAATAATATTAACATCAAGGAGTTGGTCTTAATACCCCAACACTTGATCAAGACCAACGGTGGATTTCATCACCACCTTGGCTTGGATTTTTGCATACATAACCCTAATCGCTATTGTTGCTAGACATAAATCCTGAAAAAAGCTAACCAAGTGTAGTAGGGGTGATTCCCAATGCATGAGGATAATTCTTATATGGTAGGTGTCAAAAATAGAGCGATTCCCCTTTCGTACCGCCTATGTTCCACGTACTGTTCTATTCTCGTGTACCAATAGTTTCCCTCACATAAGGGCAGGTATATTGAGAGGTTCAGTATAACAGCTTGGAAATGGTATATTGAAGGGGCAACCATTTTGGAGATATAAGAGACTTCATCATGCATGAATAAAATTTTTTTATTTACATGGTTTGCACAACAAAAATCAAAACACACTGAACCAAATTTGGGACACACATTTAATATGTAAACAAGATAATCATTTCTTTGTTTGTGTGGTCCCTTTTGTTTGGTGTAGCATAAAGAATCGTAAAGGAGATAAAAACATACATACCTTGTAGAGAACCACCACCATGGTGTATACCCATAGCCAAGCCCAATCATGGGCAAAAGTGGCAAAAAGTGTACAAGGAGGCACCAGTCACCTCCGTTATAGCCCCAAGGACTTGGTTATACCACCTTGGCAGCCTAACCCACAATGTGGTCCACACTATGCCACTACAAAAAAGGACTATAGAGGCACCCCTTTGGGGGGAACTCCCATTCAACATAGACCCTTTTCGGAGGAGTACATACATGGGAAGGCTCCCTTAGATGCTCATTATGAGTGGCCACTATGCAATGAAGTGCTAGAGAAGCATAGGGTTCACAAGGAGGGATCACATGATTATATCATCCCCCCTCTTGCCCCTCATCATTGTTAGAACCAATAGACCAAATCTAGAGCACAAGGCTCTTCAGACAAGGTGAGCCAACTCCACCCATCCCTTTCACATGTACGAAAGGGAGCATGAGGAAAACTAGTATATTCCTTAAGAGCAATACACCGCATGGGAGCAATGCACCTCTACACCCGCTAATTATCAAAATCACCTATTGAGGCCAGAGCCTCAGGTGAATGCCGCTAACCTCAATAGAGGAAAGTGACCCATAGAGATCTCGGATCACCACGACCGAGATAGACATGTAGGGGAGGCATCTAGGCCTCCTAAAAATAGGATGGTAGAACAAATTGACTTGGTATTTGCCAAAAATGTTGCCCGCCAAGCATAAATTATGTAGCTTAGGAAAGATCAGTAGTAGTTAGAGCAACTATATCATCTTAACAAAGAGCACATTTGGTGCTAGACAGATGAGTAACTCTAGAAAACTATGCATGAGAGGATTCCAACCCCTCACACACATAGGATAGATATTTATGAGAGGTGCAACCCCTTGGTGTGAGACAGGGCTCCACGACCTTATCAAGTGTTGCCTCCAAGACCTTCGAGACCTAAGCAGGAGGCCACCCCTAGAACCAATGATGGGTGCCATCTTCGGGCACCCGTTCATGTTTATAGGTCATGCCCAAAAACTCCTCAAGAAGCCTATGAGGAATTTGAGCAAGAAGAAGAGTGGGCTGAAACACCCTACCAAGGCAGGGGGGCGCTACCCGGCTACCCCTCCATAGGCCTCAAGTTCCTTGCAATTCACAATGGGAACAAACCAAAGAAGATGAAATCAAATCCTCTGATGCATACAAAGCGTTGTTAGAATGCTTAGAGTCTATGGAGATCAAGACTTCATGGCCCCAAAAGCCCACCTTACGCTAGCTTCATAGTCACCTTGTGCATCCTTCAGTTCTGGAACCCCCATACCTCGACCACTTCAAAATGCCTCGATTGGCAATTTTTAGAGGGGATGAGGATGCCTAAGAACATGTGTCAAGGTTCCTAAGTCAATGCTTTGGCACCTAGGACAATGATGCATTGCTTTTGAGAATGTTTATAACCATGTTCACAGGTCCTGCCTCAGACTGGTTTACCCAATTGTCGAAGCATAGCATAATCAACCTAGACCAGCTAGTGGATGTGTTCCTTGAATTTTTTGCCTTTAACACCAAGAAGAAGGCATCCTTAAGTGACCTAGATGGCCTTAAGTAGTATGATGATGAGACCATAGCCGCTTATGGGAATCGATGGAGGACATTGCTTTCAAAGCTACCTTACATCCCTCCCATGGCCGACATGACTCAGATGTTTTCAAAGAGTTGCATAAGGTCGATATTCATGCTATTGTAGTTGCAGCAATATGCCACCCTAGAAGAAGCCTTGGCACAAGCTAGGATAATTGAGGAGATCAAAATTCAAGATGGTGAGATTGCCAAGACACGCAAGAAAGAGTGGACAAAAAATACCAAAACTAGGCCCACACAACTGAAACCTGCCATGGTCAATTAGGTTGCCATAAATATGAAAAGGAAAACCATAAGCAAGAGCAAAATTAGTAGCATCGCCCTAAGCAACAATTCACACAATTCATAGAGTCTAGAGACTCCTTGTTTGACCGCTTGTTCATGGAAAACCTGATAAACTTGCTAGAAACTCAACCCATAGACCCCAACATGCCAAAACCCAAGGGCTATAGGGAAGATTTATATTATAGATTCCACCGACAGAAAGGACATGACATCTTCAGTTTTTGGAAATTCAAAAACTTGGTGCAAGACTTGATAGACAACAAAACGCTTGTGGTGGATAATCCTGTAGCACTGAGAAACCAACAGATGGATGTCTTCAAATACCCCTTGCTTGCCCTTGATGCGTAGGCAAAGACTATATAGGTGAATGAGGTGACACAAAACTGCCCCATGCAAGGGTACATGGGGATGATAAGCATCATGACACAGAACAAAATATACCCAAACATGGTTGTACCCACTGTAGCTACAGGAGATGTTCCATCAACATCACAATCCCCAAAACACCCTACGCAACCTCCCCCACCTAGACCAGTGGCCATGATAAGCTTACTAAAATTTTAAGGACCACGTCGGCTAGGCTTTCTATTTATGAGCTCATCCAACAATCACCACCCCATCGGGAGGCTCTGATGGAAATACTCAAAGCCATTAAGCTACAGCCCCAAGAACCCAATTCTTTCAACAAATTTGTGGGACATGTGAGACAATGCACTAAATTGGTCATAACCTTTAGGGAAGACAAACTAAAATTAATGACTAGTGATATGGTGGATCCACCCCTACACGTCATCGTGAGGGTCAACAGGATTCCATTCAAGAGGGTGTTGGTGGACATTGGCTCATCCAATAACATAATCACGACAGCGTCATTAAAAAATCTTAAGTTGCTAGCATCCCACATTGTGGCATCCACCTACACCCTTCGAGCATTCAATGACACGTTATGCTTGAAGGTTGGCACAATTGTCCTGCCCATCCAAGTAGGACAAAAGACCATTCCTACTTTGTGTCACATCCTTGAGGGTGAGATGGCCTACAATATCTTGCTAGGTCGGCCTTGGATCAGGGACATGAAGTGTGTCCCTTTGGTAGCCCATAAATGCCTCAAGTACACATATGAAGGGCAAGTACATGTAGTCCCAGTAGACTTAGAGCCCTTTAAGTTTTGTAATACGGTTCAGTTGATGCCACAATCAACCCTCCCATTGACACATTTGGACTTTCAATTGAATCCATCCACTCAGGGTCTGATTTTCCTACATCCCCATTGTTGAGTCCCTCAAGTAACCGACCTAGCCCATCTTCGTCATTTATCCCTTCACCAAAATTTCCACCTATGGTGGCCACACTAAAGGACAATGGGAAGAAGCCCCTCGAGGATGCACCACCATTAGTCTCAACCATCTCTAATGAAGAGGTGCCTAGCCAAATGGAAGTCGAGACACCTGATTCGCCCAACACGGAGTGGACTCAGGGAGAACTCCAATTCCCTCCCCCTCAACCGCCGATGATAACTGTTGAAATGACAAATACGGGCCTGGGGGAGTACCTAGTGTAGAAAATTATGGGAAAACCCGCACTCGAATCCATGCAAGACATGGGGAGACCTTGCCTCCCCATCAACACTATCTTCCCTTTAGTTTACCCACCAAATCAGATAAAATTTATATATGGGGGCCTCAAGAATGGCTTGGAACCCTACCTACAAGAGGAAGAGGATGAAGAGCCATTTGTTGAGAATTTTGACTATCTTTCCAACCCGAACTTCACCTTGAAATACCTTAACCAATGTAATTGGCATGGATATGGATTGGGCAGATATGAACAAGGAATGCACATTCTTTGTCAACCAAGATACCAAATGCCATATGATAAATTAGGAGAAGGGTTCAACCACCCTTTGCCCCTTGACATTTTGGTAGAAACCATGCAAATCCTAGGTCTAGGCAACAGGGATGGGTTGGCACAAGATCCATATGCCAAACCCAACACAACATATACATTGGGGGATTATCTCCCATTGTTAACAACAAACATTGTTGACCTCAACAACCCTTCCATTTTGATCGAGAAAGGGGAAAGTTCAAGGGATAACCTCCAAGAGGGTTATGAAAAAAGATCAAGGAGAGTCTTCTAAAGATGAGTCAGCATACAAGGTAGCACCATAGGAAAATTTTGAATCTGATAGCAATCACTTGCAAGTAACACCCATTGATAATTATCAGGAGGAATTCGTGGCCATGTTCCCCTTTAATGTTCCCATCAGGAAATTGCCACCTCAAGAGAATCCAACCCCCTCGTAGAGAGTAGAACAACTTGGATGGGACCAAATCAACTTGCTCAAACAAAATGAGCCTCCCATGCCGGCCATAAGGCCAAGTGATCAAGAAAAACCTAGTGGGAGGCTATACCAATGAGAAGAGCACATAGTTGTTGGAGCCAATTAAGGTCTATGGATCTTCAATAGCGATTATGAGGATGATACTAAGATGGCATATCTCAATCATATAAGGCAACACAAACACCCCATGGACATTTATGATATGTTTGAACAACTAAACATGGGACCAAGGCATAGGTGGAATTTAAATCAAGAACAATTAAACCAAGTGCTTCATCCACCACTTCGGGCATACAGAGAGCACCTCCCACCCAGAGACCCTATAGAGCCATCAGTGCCAAGGGTAGACACTGTCCTTTTGTCTGCACATAGGGTCGATCATTTTATGCCAGTACCCACAAAGCTAGATCTGAGGTGTAAGGATCATCAAGGATGTTCGAGTCAACACCCGCACGGTAATGGAGACCAAATTCATTTCATCAACATGATATCCATTGACTTAACTACCCCCATCCACAATCTAGCTGATCTAGCATGACCATTGTATCTAGACCTAGATGCCATAGACTGGGATCACACTAACTCACCACCATCCCCATCAAAGTACTAGCCTTACGATGGGATGTTCCATTTTGCCCAGGATAGACTCAAGATATCTTCCATGCTGAAGAGGAACCCAACGTTCCCAATGCAAATATAAATTTAGTGAATGATATCCACCTGATCCTGACTCCACACCATTTGGAGGACGGATCCCACATGTTATTCAAAGAGATGATTGATGTAGACATCGATTCTGATCCAATGAATCTGTAAATCATCAAGCTTAGGGTAAGTATATCCCTCGAAGAGCAAGAGAAGGAGGTTTTTGCATTGTCCTACAAAGACATGTCGGGGCTAGACTCATAGCTAGTCATGCATAATTTAATGCTTGATCCAAAAATCAATCTAGTAAAGCAAAAGCTATGTAAGATGCACCCAATAGTGGCCTTAATGGTAAAATATGAGCTACAAAAGTTGTTGGATGCATAGTTTATCATCTGTGTGGATTACCCACCATGGATGTCCAACATGGTACCCATCAAGAAGCCGGATGGGAGGATTCACATATGCACTAATTTTCAAGATTTAAACAAAGCAAGTCCCAAGGATGATTTCCCCTTGCCTAGCATCAATGCATTGGTAGACGCTATAGCAGGCCATGAAATGCTTTCCCTCATGGATGGTTTCTTGGGATACAACTAGATTCGTATCAATCTCGACGATCAACTAAAAATGGCATTCATGATGCCTTGGGGGAAATTTTATTATAAGGTCATGCCATTTGGCCTTAAAAATATTGGTGCCACCTACCAACGTGCTATGACATACATCTTCCATGATCACATACATAAAACTTTGGAAGATTATATGGCTTATCTGTTGGCCACATATCTTTTGCAACAAAATCATCTTGATGACTTATGCAAGATCCTTGATCGCCTCATCGAACACAAAGTTAGGTTAAACCCCAAGAAGTGTGTATTTGGCATCATATCTAGAAAAATATTGGGTTTCATAGTCTCAAAACAAGGCATCGAGGTAGATCCAAAAAAAATCAAGGCAATCCTTGAGATGCTTCCCCCAACCACCATCAGACAAAAAATAAGCTTGCAGGGTAAGGTCACGTTGATCAAGTGCTTCATAGCACAGTTATCTGACAAGTGCCAACCCATGAATAAATTATTGCACAAGGGGGTAGCATTTCATTGGGATGACGAGTGCCAGTCCGCCTTTGACGACATCAAAAAATACCTGGCTTCACCGCCAGTATTGGCACCACCTAGACTAGGAGTGTCATTCTATTTATACATCTTAGCTACTGAGATGGCGCTGGGCACCATGCTAGCCCAAAAAAATAAATTACATAAAGAACAGGCTAATTACTATCTTAGACGCACCCTGGTTAGTTATGAACTTAACTATGCATACGTTGAGAAGCTATGCTTGGCGGTGGTATTTGCTACCAAAAAGCTATGCCATTATATGCTGAGCAATATGACGTATGTTGTGTCTAAGGAGAATCCATTGTGGTACATGATGAGTCGTACTTATCACAGTAGTCACACGGTGAAATGGATCATGTTGTTGATGGAGTTTGACATTGAATTCATTGGACAAAAGTCCATCAAAGGTCAATTCATCACCGATCAACTAGCAGAGGATCCTCTCGAAGATGATCAACATCTGATTGTAGAGCTACCCAATGATGGGGTCTTCCATGTCTCAAAATCACCAGATCCTAAAGAGCCTGAGTCATCGGTCGACATAACCTTATTCTTTGATGGTTCTAAATGTGAGAAAGGAGGTGGTGTAGGAATTGTATTTTCACACCGCAAGGGGCTCCAGTGCCTTTATCATTCAAACTTGATTTCCTGTGCACCAATAACAATGTTGAATATGAAGCCTTGCTCATAGGTCTTCAGACAACCATCACCATGAACATCAAATGCTTGAATATATTTGGTGATTCACTGTTAATTTTCAACCAAGTGAAAGGGATAATCCAATGCAAATGCCTAGTTCTGTAGGCCTACAAAGACCTTGTGGACAAATTCTTGATAAAGCTTGAATGATATGACATCGAGGCACTCCCTCGATCATCAAATCATTTTGCGGACACTATGGCCTCCTTGGGGTCACTAATACCGCAAGACCCTTCTGGTGAGATGACAACCATTCAAGTCAAAACATTATTGCAATCCACGATGGAGTGTGCAAGCTTTGACATAACGCCAGGAATCCACCTCGTCCAGATTGAACCATCTCAGGATAAGTTCTCTCGAATCCATGATAGTCTGAATCATGCCAACTGGGTGTATTTGTTCTCCCCAAATCCTCTTGATAGAAACACAACGCTATTTCTACAAGTTCTTTCCCACTCAAATTTTTCTAGGGATGAAATTCAAGAGGGATTGACCATTCATACCATCAAGGTTTTTTATCAGTAGGATTGGTACACACCCATAAGAGACTATCTCAAGTTAGGTAGCCTCCCACTTGGATTATCGCATGCCACAAAAAGATCATTCAAATAGAAAGCGGCAAAACATGTCTTGTTAGGAGACATTTTGTACCGTCGAAGCTACGAAGGGATCCTCCTTCGTTGCTTGGACCAACAAGAGTCCACTTGGGTGATCACCCAAGTGCATGATGGTACATGTAGTGGCCACTTTAGCGGTATGGCCATCATAAAGCACATTCTTTGCATTGGCTATTATTGGCCATATTTAGAGTGAGATTATTGTGCATATGTGCGAAAGTGCATGAAGTATCAACACCATGCTAACTTGACACATGTCCCTTCTCAGGCCTTGTAGCCGATCCAATTGGCTTGGACATTTTTGTATTGGGGCCTATATCTCATCGAAAAGATATCCCCTATGTTGTCAGGTCATCATACGTTCATCATAACGACCATAGAGTACTTCACCAAGTGGGTGGAAGGAATTCTGTTTACTGCTACGATTGGGCCCTGCATTGCGGAGTTTATTTTATATAACATCATATGTAATTTTGGTATTCCATCCAAGATCATCTCGGATAATGGGACATCATTTAAGAACAAAGATGTGTGGGCTTTTACAATAAAGTACACAATTTAGCATAGTTTTTCAACACCCTATTACCCATAGGCAAATGGGCAAGTAGAGGCATAAAAAAAAATGCTAGTCACAATCCTTAAAAATACGGTCATAGATAATCATAAGGATTGGCCCATCCAAATACCACTTGCCCTATGGGCTTATCGCACTAGTATTTAGACGTCCACTAGGGCCACTCCCTTTTTGCTGGTGTATGGATCTGAGATAGTCATGCCTCTCGAGTTGGAAATACCTTCCCTACGCATATCAATACAAGATTTTATCTATGATGATACTACATGGTAGGCCTAGTTAGACCAGATTACATTGCTCAACGAACGATGCATTAATGCTCTTGAGCATTTACGTATCTATCAAGAGTGACTTAAGAAAGCATATAACATGAAAGTTCACTTAGGGGACTTTTAGGTTGGTGACCTAGTATTAAAAGAGAACCAACAAAATTCTAACTTTCCAACCCATTTAAGGGACAAATTTGTGGAAAATTGGTTAGGTCCTTATGTAATCGACAATCAAATAGTACCTAGAACATACTGGCTCACCTCTCTTAAAGGAATCAAGGAACTAGAACCCTTGAACATCAGTCATTTGAGGCCATTCCACATTTAGGGAGCCATAGCCCACCCCAAAATCTCCAAGGATTCCCTCAATCTCTTGGTCAACCCCAAAATGCCCCAAAGGTATCCATAATCCCTTTGGTCAAACCAAAAGCTCAAAGGATTCCCTCAATCACTTGGTCAACCCCAAAATGCCCCAAAGGTCTCCATAATCCCTTTGGTCAAACCAACAACCCCAAGTATTTCCGTAATCACTTGGTCAATCTAAAATGTCCCAAAGGTATCTATAATCCCTTTGGTCAAACCAAAAGCTCCAAGGGTTCTCACCATCGCTTGGTCACCCAAAAGCTCCAAGGATTCCCGCAATCGCTTGGTCAACCCCAAAAATGCCCCAAAGGTATCCCTAATCCCTTTGGTCAAACCAAAAGCCCCAAGGATTCCCGCAAGCGCTTGGTCACCCCAAAAATTCCCCAAAGGTATCCCTAATCCCTTTGGTTAAACCAAAAGCCCCAAGGATTCCCGCAAGCACTTGGTCACCTAAAACACCCCAAAGGTATCCATAATCCCTTTGGTCAAACCAAAAGCCCCAAGGATTCCCACAAGTGCTCGGTCTCCTAAAATTCCCCAAAGGTATCCATAAACCCTTTGGTCAAACCAAAAGCCCCAAGGATTCCCGCAAGCACTTGGTCATCTAAAATGCCCCAAAGGTATCCATAATCCCTTTGGTCAAACCCAAAGCTCCAAGGGTTCCCATAATCACTTGGTCAACCTAAAACACCCCAAAGGTATCCATAAACCCTTTGGTCAAACCAAAATCTCTAAGGGTTCCCACAATTGCTTGGTCAAAAACGAATATTCAAAAAGAAAATAAAACAAAAGATAATAAAAAATAACAAAATATTGCATCTCACTTTCATGCATATTCTTAACAATCAAAACACAAAAAAGAAATGAAAACTGCATTAGGCATCGCATACATACATTGGATATTTGCTGGTCATACTTGTCAAAAACACCATAGACTGTAATTTCCTAGCAATTCCATCATTTTCTAAATTCAATTCATTTTGTAAAAAGATCCATAAAAAATAATGCCCTTTGCATTTTTTCCATATCATAGTCAGTTGTCTACTAATGTCTTTAGGGTTTTTCATCATTCAGTCATCTTTAGATTTCTAGTCAAATGTTGTACAACATCAAACCAATTTTTACAAGGTAGAGTTTTACTTGGATCACGTCTTGTTACATAGCATCCCAACACAAGCTTAAAACACATAAAAATTCCCAAGTTGTGTAAACACAAGATGAAACCTACAAAGCAGTCTAGGATACCATATGTGAAACGTTATCTTGGTCATCCCCCTATGTGAATGGTTCAAGAATGCTACGAATTGACAAAAGGAAAATCTCTTCACTATCCAATTCTCCCATAATGAATAGTGGTTTTCACCACTGTCAAAAATCCCCAAAACACATTTGATCCCCAAAGTTGTAAGGACTCGTACTACATGCCCCTGATAAGGATGGGTAGTCATCCCCAAGGCCTAAAATATCAATGCCATTTCAAAGCAAAATTCCCAACCACCTTTGATCCCCAAAGTTGTAAGGATTCATACTACATGCCCCTGACAAGGATGGGTAGTCATCCCCAAGGCCTAAAAGATCAATGCCATTCCAAAGAAAAATTCCCAACCACCTTTGATTCCCAAAGTCATAAGGATTCATACTACACATCCCTGACTAGGATGGGTAGTCATCCCCAAGGCCAAAAGGATCAATGCCATTCACAAGCCAAAAACCCACGCGCTCAACTTTGAAATAATAATAACAGTGGTTATCACCACTACTCAAACCCCTTGCTCAAGAAAAAAAAACAAAAGAGAAAAATAAACAGTGATTTTCATCACTATGTATGAGAGCAAGTATCCCAACAAGTTGAGCAACCGAAAGATGCCTAAGCTTGAATCCCTAAAATTCTTAGCATTTGAAGAACCATTTAGGTGATTCTCATTACGAGTTTGGTGGATAGCCTACCTAACAATGACAATATCCTAAATGCATGACGATATGTCTATCACATTAGCTTTGCATGTGTGTAGACCAATGTTTGCATATGGATGAGCTAGCTTATGATATTCTAGATTACACCATAGATTAATATTACTAAATACAACAAAGGAGTTAGTGGAGCTAATTAGGTGATACTCAGTATAGGTTTGGTGGATAGCCTACCTGGCACTTGTGGTATCCTTACGAATACCACATAAAAAAACTCAATCGCACACACAGGGATGTGAAATAACTTGGTCAAACTCAAGTCTGATTCGTACCTTGTTCAAACGTCTTGTAAGATAACGTACAATATTGATTAGTCAATTAAAGAAGTTGAGTCTCAGAAAAACCTTTGATGAGTGCCAAAAATGCTCATATTTTGTACATATTTCTTTGATCAATATGCGACTGTATAATAAGGATTGCATACTTTTATGAATTATTATATAGATATTTGATATAATTATGCGTGTTATTTAATTTGTGTGTTTTTAGTATGTTTTGTGGAATTGCAGTTGATTTAGTTAGATTTGGAATGGTCGAGGTCCTTTTGATGGACCTGGCACTTTATTTCATCAGGGGTCAATGTAGATAACATAGGCGCCTCCCTGCAACCGAAAGGCACCAAGGGAACAAGCGCCTCCCGACAATCAAAAGGTGCCAAACCAAATATGAGCACCTCTTTGTAGTCAGAAGGCACCAACTGAATGCGAGCACCTCCCTGCAGTCGAAAGGCACCAACTAAATGCGAGCACCTCCTTGCAATCGAAAGGTGCCAACTGAATGGGAGTGCCTCCCTGCAGTCGAAAGGCACCAACTAAATGCGAGCGCCTCCCTACAACTGGAAGGCACCAACCAAAGGCAAGCACCTCCCCATAGATGAAAGGAGCTAATAGAAGGCAAGTGCCTCCCCACAGCTGAAATGTGCTCATAGAAGGCAAGCGCCTCCCCATAGTTGGAAGGCGCTAATAGAAGGCAAGCACATCTCTACAACCAGAAGGCATCGCGATAACAAGGTACCTTCCTCATAAGGAAGGTGCCACTGATTCTTTGCCCGTTGACCATATTTGAATGACGTGGACGGCAGTGGCTGGTGTAGTTCTAGCTCTACATCATGCAAAGATAAATTGGAGATAGCACCAACGTATCAAAACATCTTACTGATGCCAAGAAAAGCACGAACCGAAACGAACATGATGCCATCAAAAAAGAATGCCAGACGTCGATTGCATTTGCCAAACTGTTCTAATTTAGTCTAGGAAGAATCGACTGTTGTAACCACTTCTGTAATAGAAGTTTTGCGGGTGTGTTATATAAACACACGCAGATCGTTCTAAGAGGGATATAGAAATAATTAATAAAGATCCATTTAGAGTTACAGAAGATAGATTGTAATACATTGATAAATATATTACAGTTCCAAAAGTTCTAAAGCGCGTGTTCGATCAGGAAGAAGCTGCTGGAGCCTAGGCCCACTCCAAGCCAGTATTTCTTCCCCATTTCCTTTTTTTTACTTATTTTAATTAGTTTATTGCTTTCATAAGAATGTTCATTAGTTTTCTAGTTCCAGTATTTGCAGTAGGTTTACTTTCAGGAATGTGTACATGATTTATTTATGTAGATTTAATTCTGTTCTTCTTACGTAATTTATTAAGGAGTGCCGGAATGATTGACAACCATTTCAAGAACACCCCCCAAATGTAGGATTAGAAGATTCACCTCCAGTGGTATTGTAGTATCCTAATTACGACTCTTCGCAAGTTTACGAAGCTCCCTGGGTTGATAATTAAATGCATGGGAATGTGACAAAAATAGGAAACCATTCACCTTGTTTGGCCCGCAACATTTTTGCACCGTTGCCAGGGAAGCATCTTAATTAGATTACTTACAATACCCTAAAACATTCCATATGACCTTGTATGAGTTCTTCGAGAAGAAGAGGACTTGACGATCGCTTTATAAGAACTAATCCATCAAGACCTAAGTCAGCCGAGCATTTTGGATTTGAGTTAGACTTGCCCGACCTACCAGCAGTCCATTGGAGTGAGGAACTACACTTTGTGCAAAGTGCCACCTCATCCCATCAACAAGGGGATGAATGAATCATCATAAATCCCATGTTTAATAGGACTCCTCTAGAGGAAGCCCTATTGTGGAAGGCTATGGAGGATCAAACGATCTCACCAGACAACCTTAGAGCATTGACTCAAAAAGTTTTAAATGACCAAAAGGCCATAAACGCTATATTAGAAACCACATTTCCCAAAAAAAATGCAGATAATGATGAAGTCTCATCTGGCTTTAGTCTACCAATAGAGGAGGGAGTAGGAGATACCAAAATGAAAAACATATCCCCTGATCACCTTTCGTCCTTCAGAGGACACCCGACTGAGGACCTTGACCTATTTTTATTCAAGTTTGATGTTTTGTGCAGGTCTATGGATTACAAATCAAACACGTAAAAGTTGAAATTATTTCCTTCTACATTAGATGATGCAGCTTTACGATGGTTCATCAGTCTGGGAGACAAACACATCACCACCTGGGACCAGATGAAGAAGCTCTTTCTAGAGCAATATCAAGATTTCAGGAGAGCAAGAGACTCCAGGGAGGAGGTCCTGAGCATGACACAAAGAGAATATGAGTCTCTTGAGGAGTATTTGGAGAGATTCATCTTTAATATTCAATGGTCCCCTCACTCTAAGTTATCTGATAAGTCCCTCAAAAGCATATTCTTGAGGGGACTTACCAATGAGTCACTGGAGGCTCTCAACATGATCTCTGGAGGTGATTTCTATCAACATGCTATGGACGACATCCGGAAATTATGCCGAAACTACTCGAGAAGGCAAGGAAAAATCACTGCCAAGACCATGAAGGCAACTACTTCAGTCACCAAAATAGAAATAGGCAACATGCTGGAGGATTTGAAGAGCGAAATGCTCTCATATCTAGCACTGTAGATGGATACGCTACTGTTAGAAAAGAAGAAACAAGAAAATGACACAAAATTATCCTATTTCTGCCCAAAATGCAGAGGAAGGCACGCAAAGAATGCATGTCCAAAAAACAAGGTCAAAATATGAGTAGTTTGCAGGCTTAATCATAAAACTCGATTGTGCCCACAACTGCCCAGTAACCAGGAAGCGGCTGAGAGCATAGAGTCCTACTTCATAGGCAATAGGAAGAGTTGGCCATAGCCCCCTATAGGGAATATACCAATAAAAATGCCATCATATGGGGGAGGGCCATACATGCACCAAGGACCCCATCAACCACCTAATATGGGGTGGTGGGGACCATCACCCTGGACTAATGCACCCCCAGCAACATTTCTGAATCAATAGCCATGGATGCCATATCCATATCTTGGGAAGCAGTGGAGAAGCCACAATGCATGGAATCAGACTCCACAGAGTGCAGTGCCTGCTCACATCCAATAGAACTTACCAGCATTGCTAGTAGTGAGACCTGCACAGCTACCAGCACAACCGACAGCAAACCTGAACAATAGAGTAAATTAGTCAGCATACAACGTAGAAGGTGAGATGTATCATATGTAAAATATTCAACTTATATTAGGTAGGCAGCTAGGAGTAGAGACACCACCTCTGGTAGAAGAGGAGGAAGAAATAGTAGAGACACCTCCACTGGTAGAAGAGGAGGAAGAAATGGAGGAGACACCTCTGGTAGAAGAAGGAAAAGCACTTGAGAGAGCGAAGGCTCCATTTCCTAGCCGGTTGTAGGAACAAAGAAAAACAACACAGCCAAAATTTGACATCTTGTCGAGCTTGAAGAATCTCACGGTGACAATCCCATTATTTCAAGCAATTCAAGATGTCCCCATTTACACCAAGGCAATCAAAGAAATGTTTCTAAGGAGACTGAGACGAAAAGCTACCCAGACTATCAACATCATGGGTAAATTGGCAGATCTAATGATTGGTAGAACACATCATCTGAAGTATGCAGATCTAAGCAACCTAATGCTGACCATAAAAATTGAAGGACATTCCCTGTCCAACACATTGGTTGACCTTGGGGCAGCCATCAACGTGATGCCTCAAGAGACCATGCAAAGGCTACATCTCATGAACCTGAAGCCAACCATGACAGTGCTGTAGTTGGCTGATTGATCAACCGTGTCACCAAAAGGGATGCTGGAAGATGTGATCGTAACAGTCAGTGCATGGGAATATCCAGTCGATTTTTTAGTTTTGCAAACCAAGACCAGGCTGGGCGGTTACTCGCTCATTTTGGGGAGGCCATGGCTGGCAATAGCTAAAACTTACATCAATTGTCAGGATGGGCTAATGACCATCTCCAATGGGCAAAATGTCAAAAATTTGACCATTTCACCACCAGCTCAATCTATGGACTTGGCAGAAGAACCCAGGATCATCGAGCATGGAACTACGGAGTTGTCCATAATCCAACCGATGATGACCTTGGAGGAGGTGGTAGAAGAGGATGAGGATGGTGCTATCGTGGAGTTTCTCCATGGAGAATCGTCCACCCCCACACCTGGATCACCATTGACTGGCGCCCAAGATCAGCACATCTAACAAATACACGTTGGGCCAGGGAGGATATTAAACGTCAACAGCAGGTTGACGCCCACATAGCTAGAAAGATTGGAATAGCTTCTGGTAAAACACCAGCAAGCATTTGCATGGGACTACGCAGATATGCATGGCATAAGCCCAAAAATATGTACCCATCAGATTTATTTAGATAACCAGGCAACTCCTAGTCGACAGCCATAGAGAAGGATGAACCCAGCAATGAAAGACATTATCAAAGAAGAACTGCACAAACTTTTGGATGTCGAAATCATATATCCAATTTTTGATAGTGAATGGGTATCACCATTAGTGGTGGTCCCCAAAAAGAACGGGAAATGGCAGATCTGTGTGGACTACCGGGCATTGAACAAGGTGACTAAGAAAGACCACTTCTCACTACCATTCATCGATCAGGTCTTGGACACACTCATAGGAAGAAAATATTTCTCCTTTCTAGACGGTTTCAATGGTTACAACCAGATCTAGATAGGGGAAGAAGATCAAGATAAAACAACGTTCACCTATCCATGGGGAACGTTTGCCTATAAGGTATTGCATTTTGTACTGTGCAATGCACCGACCACCTTTCAAAGGGCAATGCTTAGCATATTCTCTGATATGATAGGATACGGGGTGGAAGTATACATGGACAACTTCACCACCTATGGAGAAACCTTCGAGGAGGCAATGATAAATCTGGAAAGAGTGCTCGACAGGAGCAAGGAAAATCATTTGTCCCTAAGTAATGAAATTTTTTTTATGATGATGTAGGAAGGCATCATGTTGGGACACCACCTCTTTGCAAAAGGAATAAAAGTAGACAAGAGGAAGATCGAGGTCATCAGAGACCTACCTAGCCCCAGAACGTAGAAGGAGGTAAGAAGTTTCCTTGGATCAGTCAGGTACTACCGAAAATTTATAGCCAAATTTAGTAAGATTGCCAAACCACTGCACACCCTACTTTCTAAGGATGTAGAGTTCAATTGGACGGGAGACTACGAAGAAGCGTTCCAATTATTGAAAGAAAAATTGATATCTACACCGGTCTTGAGAGGACCGAATTGGGCCATACCATTCCATATTTACTGCGATGCATCTAACGGTGTGATCGGAGCAGTCCTTGGGAAAAAATATGATGAAGAATTTTACGCCATCTATTATGTCAGTAAAAACTTTGTGGGAGCGGAGCTCAACTATACAGTGATAGAAAAAGAATTCCTCATAGTTGTCCATGCAATAAACAAATTCTACCACTATATAACGAGATACAAGGTCTGCATCCATACGGACGATGCGGCTATTAGGTATCTGATGAGCAAGCCGGCCATTGGTGGTAGAATTATCAGATGGCTGTTGCTATTGCAGGAATGCAACATCACTATAGTCGATAAATCGGGCAAGGACAACGTCGTGGTAGATTTTCTATCCATATTGATACCAGTAGATCATCAAGCAGTGGAAGATCAGTTTTTGGATGAACATATGTTCGCTATTAGTGAACAAACTTCATGGTATGCAGACATATCCAATTACTTGGCCATCGAAAGGACCTCACCTACTCTCTCCTATCGAGAAAATCAGGTGGTCAGAGAGAAGAGCGCATCATTCCTTTGGATGGATGGTCTCCTATTTAAAATAGGACGGGACCAAATTATAAGAAGATGCATAGCAGAACATGAGTTTTCAAAAGTGCTTAGGGCATGTCACGATGAGCCATGCGGAGGACACTTTGCAGGGAAATGAACTGCCTACAAAATCTTGTAAGTTGGGTACACCTGGAACCTTTTGATAAATGGGGCATGGACTTCGTGGGACCATTTAATCCACCTTCGATGGGAAGGAGGTTTATTCTGGTCTACATGGATTACATCACCAAATGGGTGGAAGTGCAGGCATTAAGGGACTCAAAGGAAAGAACAGTCATTGATTTCTTATTTGCCCATGTTTTCACATGATTTGGAGTTCCTCAGGAGATAACAACAGACCAAGGGCCCCAATTCACCTCTAAATTGATTGAGGAGCTGATGGAGTAGTATAGAGTTCGGCACAATAAAACCACACCCTACCATTCGTAGGTGAACGGGCAAGTAGAAGTGACAAACAAGGAGATAGAAAACATCCTGACCAAAACCGTGCAGCAACACAAGAAATATTGGGCCACACGGTTGCCGGAGGCAGTTTGGGCATACAACACCACGTGGAAATCCACCACAAGATGCACACCTTTCCAACTAGTCTATGGAAAAAATGCGATGATGCCCATCGAGTTCGAAATCAAAACTCTGAGGACGGCTTCAAAATTAAATTTGAGCTTGGACAAAGCTCAAAAAAAGAGGATTCGCTAGCTAGATCAGCTAGATGAAATCCGACTAGATGCTTTGCAGAGGACAGAGATTATACAGAAGCAGAGAAAGAAGTGGCATGATAACCACATCAAGATAAAGAAGTTCCAGGTAAGGGAATGGGTACTGTTGTACGATTCCCAGTTCCAAGAAAGGAAGGGTAAACTTATGCAGAGGTGTATGGGACCGTATGAGGTGGCAGAGCTCATTAGGAATGGGGCGGTGCATGTTAAGACAATTGATGACAACAACACCATGTTCATAGTCAATGGCCACCGAATATGCCCCTATAATACATTCAAAACGTTATAGGTGGAATCCATAGTAGGCATGGGGGAGACCCCATATTGCTAGATCTGGACCGAAATCTCATAGGTGAAATGGTGGGCACGAAAGTGCTCACCCAAAATTTTTTTAGTTAATATAGTTTTTTTTGTAATGTGTGTTTTTACAGGGACAACGCCCGCATGCAAGCTACAGGCATCCTAATCCAGGGCCTAACAGACACGGAACACGTCTAACTGCCTTTATTTTCCTTTATTTTTTGGTTGCTTTTTACAGGTGGAGGACTTGACAGCATGAGGGATAGGTATCTAGGAAACCAGGCCTGATTCGGCTCAGCATTCCGACACTGGCTCGTACGTAGAATCTGGGCAGCATGAAAAAAACTAGGGAGGCTTGATCACCCTTCTTCCAGTCAAATAACCATCCAGAAGAAGGTGCCTTACTGCATCCAGAAGGCACCAAGTCTAGAAGAAGGTGCCTTACTACACCCGAAAGGCACCCATCCAGAAGAAGGCACCTTACTGCATCCGAAAGGTGCAAAATTAGAAGACAGTGCCTTCCATCCATTTAGAAGTTCTAAAAAATAAAAAAATAAATAATACATATGTAGGCACCTTCCGTGGCAGGAAGGCACCAAGATGAAAAAAAAGCCAGTTGAATATGCCTTCCAACATCAAGAAGGTGCATTCATCTAGCCGAGATGCCTTCCAACATCAAGAAGGCGCATTCATCCAACCGAGATGCCTTCCAACATCAAGAAGGTGCATTCATCCAGCCGAATACGCCTTCCAACATCAGGAAGGCACATTCATCAAGATGAACGCATTCCAACATTGGGAAGGCATGAACCAGAAAGAGGCCCCTCCCACATTGGGAAGATGCATGCAGGCAAAAGTGCCTCCCATCAATCAGAGGCACCTCATAGCATCGAAAGGTGCATTCATTCGAAGAAGAGCATCGACAATGTTGGAAAGGCGCTACAAGGACACCATCCACATGGGAAAGGTACCAAAGAACTCCTCCCGCATGCAACATTTACATCTCTCGGACACCTCGATCGAAATGAAGCATTGCATGAATGAGCAACATCAAAGGACCATACCCCTCCCTCATGTCACAAGTCAACAAATCAGCGGCTACCACGATGACTGGAACGATGAATCAGGTACGTGCATACTAAATCAAATTGTTTATATAATTATTTATAAATACGTAGTACCAAAAAATATATCGCCGTCATAGAGATCGTATCCCCCCATAGCCGAAATCACATGCCAATGATAGGGAACCTTCCATAACTGCTAGGGTTATGCGTCTTTTCTATAAGAAGGCACCTTCCTGAAGAAGGAAGGACAAAAAAAATATACAGCAGCAGAAGACGCAATGGGAGGAAGGTCCAAGAACCATGCGATAAAGAAGAATGAACCCAGTGATACTGATGGGATTAGAGGGGTAGTGAAGACCCAATTCGAAGCCGAGGGGTGGCTTGAATACTGCACCCTAGTCAGTCAGGTCTAGGACGTGGAGGTAGCTAGAGAATTCACCACATCTTTGAGGGGCGATGCGGCCCAAGTACGAGGGGTGGAAATTCCAGTCACCCCTAAGTTCATCTCACAGGCGATTGGATTGCCTCTCATGGGGGAATGTACATACAAGGGCAAAGTGTTAAAACTATACGCCAAAATACTACTGCTAGGAGGAAATGTGCAGATAGACAGGAAGGGGTTACTCAAAAATAGTCTCCCCATGAATATGCGAAAGATTTTTGAGTAGATTGCTTGATTTTTCACATGCACAGGAAAGTATACCCATCTGCACATTAATCATGTGCACTTCCTCAATCACCTAGTGCATGGGAGGAAATTAAACATACCTTTCTACCTAGCGAATGCTTTGAAATATGAAGCGACTCGATACTAGAAGGGGGCACCGTCCGCCTTAGCCCACCATGGGCTGATATCGGCATTGGTACATCATGCAGAAGCACAAGGACAAAACCTTGATGTAGAGGGAGACGATGGCCAAATAGAGCAACACAATGCGATTGCTGAATTAGGGCAAGCCGAAGCATCCCCTGCATAGGATATAACAAACATCAGGCAATTGGCGTTGCCCTATTTTCCAGGAGGAGCAGAGCAGTCACCGATGCCCGAAGACATAGAGGACAAAGGGCATTCCGTAGTGCCCTAGTATGAGGAGGAAGGAGCGTCACTCATTGGTGGTGAGGATGAACCAATACCTAGGATGAAACATCTATGGTGATTCCTCTCGATAGAGGAAGGACGGAGTGACCCGAAGATAGACGTTGCCACCCAAACCCTCTGAGAATTAACGAACTGGAGCCCATGGAATGAATGAACTTCCAGGAGTAATGACAAAATCGATGCGGCCTTGGAGGAGGCACTCGAATGGCAAACTGATTGCTGTATGGCATAACAAATTCTAGAAGATTTCCAGAACCAGCATAAAAGAGAATTGGAGGAAAGGGATAGACAAATCGCTCAGCTCGAGCAGCTGGTCTGGCAGTTGTAGGAGGAGAATCAAATGCTCCGAGATAGAGGAATAGCAATACAAGAGGCATCCACTCAGATTGATTTGGCAGAAGAAGTGCCGATGAACTCTCCCACATCTACCAAATGAGTATTCTCTTCAAGGGAGATTTGATTGGATGCCCGACAGAGCAGCCCGGAGGCAGGGGAGGATTTATCTGTTTTTAGGGATGAAAAGGAAAGAAGTCCTATGATGCCCCCTGTCATTGTCCTGAGTGACACAGAGCAGGATGAAGGTCTCCAGCAACAGATAAGACCAGAGGATAAGGAGGACCTCCACAGGCTTGAAGAAGGAGAAGAGCCTGAGGGGTTGACACCAGGTAGATAGGAGAATGAAGGATCACCCCCGGAGATAGCAGCACAATCGATCCTTTAGAGTAAAGAGAAGTCCCCAAAGGAGAAAGAAGAGACCACGGTACTAGCCACCACATTTTCTATAGAGGCCAAGGCAAAGAGGCCCAGGACAGATCGACAGAAGGTGAAAGTGACCTTCGCTGAGTCAGAGGAGGACAAATGGGACATGCAGCTATTCATTGAAAGGAAAAAATATTTTGACCAACTGCACAACAAAATGAAAGCAACTAAGGAGGCCAAGAAGGCATCCTTGAGGGTAAAGGGAGATTCTGGCATCTGCATCAATCCGACAGAAGACAGCTAGTTTTGGGACATCTATGGTTCATCCCGAGGATGGCCTTCCATGACGAGGAAGTACTTGGAACAATGGGGAGTATATGGCCCACAATTGGAGGTCGTTGTAATTGCAAAGGAGAATGCAGGGCTTACCTCTAAAGCAGCCAGATTATACAAAGCCCAAGTAGTGCCTTCTAGAGGGGATAACTCGGATATCCCTCTTGTAGTGGTCAGACCTCCAGATGTCGACCTTTGGCAAGCTGTTGAAGCTGCATTTCAATCAACAAGAACAATGCTGGCTAGACCACCACCAGTAGCGGCTAGAACAAGAAGAGGACAATTGATAGCCGTAGTTTCCCATAGGCAAATGCAAACCACACCTTCAAATGTCGACATGAAAAGATAGACTCGAGCCGTAGGGGCAGCAGAATCCTCCAAGAGATGGCGACGATGAAAAGTCAAAGGGCTACCTACAACTTGGATGCCATGAGGGCATGGCATATGTTAGGCGTGGGGGGATGATGAGCACCAGAAATGCTCATATTTTGTACATATTTCTTTGATCAATATGCGATTGTATAATAAGGATTGCATACTTTTATGAATGATTATATAGATATTTGATATAATTATGCGTGTTATCTAATTTGTGTGTTTTTAGTATGTTTTGTGGAATTGCAGTTGATTTAGTTAGATTTGGAACGGTCAAGGTCCTTTTGATGGACCTGGCACTTTATTTCATTGGGGGTCAATGTAGAGAACATAGGTGCCTCCCTGCAACCGAAAGGTTCCAAGG
Source organism: Wollemia nobilis (assembly GCA_028583015.1). NCBI lineage: Eukaryota > Viridiplantae > Streptophyta > Pinopsida > Araucariales > Araucariaceae > Wollemia > Wollemia nobilis. The sequence goes on from JAQPPZ010000157.1 coordinate 17,934,337, forward strand.
TAACAAGCGCCTCCCTACAATCAAAAGGCGCCAAACCAAAGACGAGCACCTCCCTACAGTCAAAAGGTGCCAACTGAATGCGAGTGCCTCCCTGCAACCAAAATGCGCCAACCAAAGGCAAGCGCCTCCCCATATCCAGAAGGTGCTAATAGAAGGCAAGCACCTCCTCACAGCCGAAAGGTGCTAATATAAGGCAAGCGCCTCCCCACAGTCGAAAGGCACTAATAGAAGGCAAGCGCCTCCCTACAACCAGAAGGCGTCGCAATAACAAGGTACCTTCCTCATAAGGAAGGCACCACTGATTCTTTGCCCGTTGACCAGATTTGAACAACATGGACGGTAGCGGCTAGTGCAGTTCCAGCTCTGCATCATGCAGAGCTAAATTGGAGATAGCACCAATGTATCAAAATGTCTTACTGATGCCAGGCAAAGTATGAACTAAAACGAACACGCCTCCATCAAAATAGAATGCCAGACATCGATTGCATTTGCCAGACTGTTCTAATTTAGTCTAGGAAGAATCGACTATTGTAACCACTTCTATAACATAAGTTCTACGGGTGTGTTATATAAACACACACAGATCTTTCTAAGAGGGATATAGAGATAATTAATAAATATCTATTTAGAGTTACAAAAGATAGATTGTAATACGTTGATAAATATATTACAGTTCCAGAAGTTCTAAAGCACGTGTTCGATCGGGAAGAAGCTGCTGGAGCTTGGGCCCACTCCAATCCAGTATTTCTTCCCCATTTCCTTTTTGTTTATTTATTTTAATTAGTTTATTGCTTTCATAAGAATGTTCATTAGTTTGCTAGTTCTAGTATTTGCAGTAGGTTTATTTTCAGGAATGTGTACATGATTTATTTTTGTAGATTTAATTATGTTCTTCTTATGTAATTTATTGAGGAGTGTGGGAATGATTGACAACCATTTCAAGAACACCCCCCAAATGTAGGATTAGCAGATTCACATCCAATGGTATTGTAGTAACCTAATTCCGACTCTTCACAAGTTTACGAAGCTCCTTGGGTTGATAATTAAATGCACGGGCATGTGACAAAAAGAGGAAACCATTCACCTTGTTTGGCCCGCAACAACCTTCACTACATTTTAAAACAATTTTCGTACATTTCATTATCACCATCAGAAATAACAAAACAAAAATTACAAATACAAAGTCATCTCACAAAGAAATCACATAGTACATACAGCCAGTACATTCTGTATAGTCTATGGTGCCACCACCTGCATACCAACAAATCATTTCATCCATTTTATATGCATACATCCACATAGTTAGAAACATCCATAATAACATATGCATACATCAACATAAATAAATGTGCATAAAAGAGCAATAAACCATAACAAGTAAATAATCTAAAAAGAGAGTCATGTATATATTAAATGCCCTCAGGCTACAATAAAAAGGTCCTTGGACCTCACAAAAATTCAAAAACTCAAAATCCCCAAAGCCTAGGGATTCGACCACCATAATCATGCAAGATTGATGCGACTGGAACTACCCGCAGTAGTATGGGTCCTATGGGACCTCTTAGGGCGGTTGCTGCTAGCCCTCACATCATGCCCACTAACACTACCCTCACCCAACCACCTGCGATGAGAGGATGCAGATTGCTTAGTATCACTGCCTCTTGTACAACATGATGATCCACTTCTAGTGAGCTCAGGTAACTATCCATCGAGGCAGATAATCTTGGCCTCCAACTCCACCTAGCATCGACCCCACTCCACATCCCATTGGTAGTACGTAGCCAATGCATCATCTCATTGTGCCAACTAAGTTCATAGGCGATCCCACTCGACATTGTGCTCCTCATCCTATCTCTATAGTAGGTCCTCCAATCATGCTATCTCAACATGAAACCTAGCCTCCATATCCCCTAGGACTTCCTAAGGCATGGGCATCTCTGGGATGGCATGCTGCTCCGACACCCACTGCTCTAGGATGTCCTATGTATCTGGTTGCTCCAGAACCCCTAAATCATCCCCAGTCAAGTCATCAGCCTCCACCATATCTACATCATCGAGCAGAGCCCCCTAACCCTCCATCGGTACCTTCACACCCCCACTGCCTACTGCTGCTACATTCGAACCACCTAGAGGCCCCTCACCCCGCCATCATAGCATCATCCACCACTGGTCGTACTCTGCAGTCACCCCAAAGTTGTCCACATTGGGGACATCAATCACTGCATCAGACTCCTCACGCAATGACTCAATAATCAGCTAGGCTAGAGTCATTTCGTTGCCCTAACATCGATAGATCAAGGGCTCCCCAGGCAATCCTTGGCACACCCCAAACTGTCAAGTCACTTGGATGTATAAGAAGTACTCCTGCTCTATCCCATGTCACCCGATCAACCATCTCCCCCTGCGCACCCACCAAAGCCACTCTCCAGCCTCAGGCCAGGCTGGACAGTCCTGGTATGGCCGCCAACACACCTCCCCTGGAGCTAGATGCAAGAAGGCATCAGTATAGTGCCCTATGGCACCTGCCCACCACTGACTTTGCCCATGCTCCTTTGACCTCTGCCATAGAGTAGCGTACCAAATATCCCTATCTACCATCTCACCCTGAGTGGTCCAATGCAACCCTTGTGGCCACTTCATAGCTATGTGCTACCACCCCCAGCACTACAAAAGATAGCTGCACCCGATCCCCTTTTGCCTTTGGCAAAGAATCTCGTACAACTCATTGTAAAGTTGTGTCAATAGTGTCTAACCCCACCTCATAATGAGTGGTGCTACTGTCGGACACTCCACCAGTCTGAATACCACCTTGAGCAGGTTTCAAGGGAACCTCACACTTAAGGAGTCATGAAGCAGCATGTTGGAGATGAGGGTCATGAGCAATGCATGCTTCACCCCCAAAACGCCCTTCTCCAACCACCACCACACCAGAATCTTGCCAATTAGGCAGTCCGTCTCTGCCCTCTCCAAAACCATATCCACCCCCATATTCACTACCTACCCAAAGCACCATGTTAGTATTGTCATCCACTGATCACGGGGAGTCATCCAAATGGGCAGTTCATCTATCGAAATCCATAGAATCTGATACACATCCTCTAAAGTAACCATCATCTCCCTTGTTGGGAGATGAAAGGTATTGGTGTGGGGATCCCACAAATTGATCAAGGCAATCGGATATGCCCGATCCCCCACCATAGGCTCCAACCACGTCACCTGCTTGAGCCTAAGGGCATCAAGCCACTCCCAATCCACAACTTTCAGTGCCTCTCGGGCATCAGAGAACACAGTCGGCTGACGGTGCTGACTCCTAACAATCTGCAAAACACAAACACAATAAAACAAAAAAAGAAATTAGAGTTTCAACCTTAATTTAAACAAAAATATTCAAATAACTATATAGAAAAAAAACAAAGTACAGGAAAAACAAAAGTATAGAAAATTGTACAACAGTATAGATCAATCAAATAACTGTATAGACAAAAAACAAAGTACAATAAAAACAAAAGTACAAAATTGTACAACCAAAGTATAGATAAATCAAATCAACTGTACAATCAAGAACAAAAAATACAATAAAACAAATCATACTAGGGTTTTTAACCTTAAGTGTGAACCAAACAAATCAAATATAACATAAAACTATACTAGGGTTTTTAACCTTAAGTGTGGACAAAAAAATCAAATATAACATAAAACTATACTAGGGTTTAACCTTAAGTATGAACCACAAAAAATCAAACAAAAACATAACAATCATACTAGGGTTTTTTTTAACCTTAAGTGTGAACCAAAAAAAAATCAAATACAACATAAAATCATACCAGGGTTTTTAACCTTACTGTGAACTAAAAAACAACTAAAAAATCAAACAAAACAAACAAAATCAACCTAGGGTTTCGACCTTAAGGTGAACAAAAAAACAAAACATCACCCTAGGGTTTCGATCTTAAGGTAAATAAAATAACAAAAACATAATACAACACAAAACTTAATACTAGGGTTTCAATCTTAATATTAACACAAAATAAAAACAAAATAACACAAAATAAAAACAAAATAACGCTAAATGAAAACAATTATGTGCAAGTTTTTTTTAATGTCATATAAAGCAAAAGCAAATAACAAGAAGAAGGAAGGAGCACCTACCAATCTCACCTCAGCTTCGCCACTCGAAGATCCAGTTCTCACACTCATGGTGTCCGCAAAATTTTGACAGTGCTCTTCTATGTAAACTCGCACTCCTCCTCCCCACAGCTCCAAAACACCAAGAAAAAAATGTTGCAAATGAGCCCAAAATCAAGATTTGGTCTTTTTATAGGCTTTTGGGCCTATAATAATTCCACCCTGGGATGAGCGCTCTAGTTAGAACTCATCCCACCTTGGGATGATTACTAAATTGCTATTCATCCCACCCTGGGATGATTACAGAGCAAAAAACAAAGCAATAGAAAAAGAATCCAAAAAATGCACCAAAAACAACAATAACTCTGTCGAATAAAGGTGCCTTTGCACTTGATATTCTTGGCATGAAATATCAATTTCGGGGTCACAAATTATCACTATCCTACTCCCTAAGAATGTTACCATAGCTGGACCGCTCCACGGGAGGACGAATTTTTGAAAATTTTAGCCCCAAGGCATCACAAAAAAGGGTCAAAACCCACTCAAAAATAGTAATAACTCTGCCGAATAAAGGTGCCTTTGCACCTGATATTCTTTTCATGAAATACCAATGTCATGGTCACAAATTATCACTATACTACTCCCTAAGAAGTCTACCATATCCGAACAACTCCACGAGAGGATGGATTTTCAAAAAATCTAGCCCCAATATGTCACACAAAAAGGGTCCAAACCCACCAAAAATAAGTCTGATTGCTAGTAAACTGCATGCGTGCAACAGAAAACAACTGAAGGCACCCTTACAAACATCATCTTGGGTTAAGCGACTCATCGATTTTCCCATTTTGGTCATTTCCTCATCGATTCATCGCTTGAGGGGGTAGTCACACTTAGTCACCAAATCAAAAAATACACACACAATCAAGGAAATGGCATGCATTCAAAGAATCATTGACAAATACAATCACGCCCCTACTTAGGGAAGAAAACAAGCAATAATAACAATCTAATGAAACACTTGGTATTCTGGAATCATGAGCTCAAGGTCCCACAAACAAAAGGTTGCGCCCTTTGCCTATTCATGACTGAACAATGTCCAAGATCAAGTAACACCTCACCAAAAAAGTTAACACTTGAAGTAAGCTCCTTAGCTCGTCAGAAGCAAGGATTCAATAATGTGTATCCTTTACATACTTGGGGAATCAAATGTTGGTTAGGTTACTGAGAAACCCTAATTAGTAAGCTCTTTGGTCATATATTTTTGCTCAGCACTGCGCCACACACAGCGCATCCCAAAAAGAGGCATCTGTAGACACCAAAATAGCACCAACCCAATTATGTGGCTACAAGCACTAATCGAGTTGGCATACATACCCCCTAGGGTAGCCTCCAGAGGTTAAAAAATGGTCCTAACCACTCCCAAATTAGTTTTGGAAGGTCAGAGGTCAATTTGGCACCTTTTAAGCACTTTGCTCCCTACTCGTCCCACCCTGGGATGATTAGAATCCTATTCATCCCACCATGGGATGATTAGAAGAAATCGTCCCAAGGTGGGATGAGTAGTAGGTTTGACTAGAAAAAAAATTCAAACCTCGATAGATCCACCATTTAAATGTGCCTTCAGAGCATGCAATTGTGAGGAATGATTTTAAATTTGAGAGAAGGACTTCAGTCAAGCATGCTCTGATCATGGAGGCCTCATGCAAGGAGACTCTAAATCAAGGAAGAATCTTCTCTCCCAAAAAATGCATGGCAAGCCAAGTGGCGTCCTCACATGCACATTTAAAAAGGGAGACCCTAGGTCTATAAAAAGGTTAGCCTTCTCACCCAAAAAAACAAAAAATAGAGCTGGAGAATTTTGGAGCAACGAAGTGCTGCCAAATTGTGCCCCCATTCCCCTTTGTGTTTCTTACATCCATAATTGCTCTTTTGGGAGAGAGGTTATCAGGTGAACACTAGGAACACAATCCTAACCCAAAACCCAAGCAATCGACCATAATCCCACACCAAATTCATTGAAACAACCCCCTAGGAGGTTTTGGACCCATCCCAAGTGGATTTGTGTCAAAACCAAACCCCAAACGGTGGGCGTCCTACCCCCGAGCACCCCCCAAACTATCATAGTCCTAATCGGCCCACCTCGAAGTGATTAGAAATCTATGAAGAATTTATCTACTATTATTTTTGCATTTTGTTCTATTTGTTTTGCTCATGCTGCTGTTCAAGTTTCATGTTATTCTGACTTGATTTGATTGGGTTTTTATCATTTTACGCGTTTACTAACATACAGGGAGCGCTTGTGGATATGAGACAATCTGGGTAGAATCTGCCAAATATGACCTTATGGGTCATCCCAAAATGACCTTTTTAGCCTAACCCCAAGTTTACAGGAGTTTTGGAGGCCTCTGGGATGGACATTTGCAAGGTTGTTTTTGCATGTTTTATGATAGTCCTAATCATCCCACCCCAAAGTGATTAGAGATACATGCATGATTTTCTGATTGTTCCTTTTGCAATGTGTCTCTGATGTTTTTTCTATGCTTCTATCAAATTTTGAATTCATTATGACATGTTCTGACCATCGTTTTGCTACTTTATGTATTCACTACCCGGAGGCCCTAGGGATTGCATGTTTTTCCCTGTATTCGCATATGCTATTAATTGTTTGTTGTTTCTCTGAGTGTAGGATCTTACTAATAGGAACACCATAGGGGCAGCAAGGAACACACAAAAACATGGATGCAAGTTGCAGAAACCTTTTTCCCACCCATTTCGAATGTGAGGCACACAGAAGACACTGGAAGCATACCATCTGTTGATGTAATGAACTATATCAAATGTTCTGAGCCCTAAATGGGGGACGTATTGTAACCAAATTGAAATAAAAATTAATAAAAGAGGCCCCACTTTGTCTTTGTTTGCTTACATCTCATCTATGTGTCGTTTCCTTCGTGCATTACTTTCTCGCATTCGTAGGACTTAACATTGTTTTATATCAATTTCATTTGCACCATCTGGTCTGGCACACCATCACCCTATGTTTGGCCTTCAAAGATCACTAGCCAGAGCAGAAGGGGAAAGAGTTCTCCTATGGAAGAGATCCACGAACTTGAGATTTAGGGGATCAACATCTCCTTTGGACCGAGGTCCATAAACATTGTAATTTGGGAAATATTCCCAAGAGATTATTTGAGAAATATTTAGAAGAAATATTTTCTCTGTGGAGGTAGCCCACATTGGGTGAACCACATTAAATCTATGTCTCTATTGTGTGTGGAGTTTTGTGCATTGCTTTGATTACTGCTATTGATACTACTATCTATACACTGCATAATATTGATTTGAGAAGAAAAGTAAAAAGTGGTCTTATACTGTTCACCCCCCTCTCTCAGTATAAGCTTGTGTTCTTCAATTGGTATCAGAGTGGGTTCCTTCAGAAGAGTTTGACAACTTGAAGGAAAAGTGGTCTAAGAACACAATGGATCACAAAGATCAAAAGGATGGGTCCTTCAATAATGCAGTACCAGTCTTTGATGGAAGTGACTTCTTGTATTGGTGTATGTTGATGAGATTTTACCTGATGGCACTTGGAAATGAAGTTTGGGATGCAGTGGAACTTGGATATGATTCTACAGTCAATCCTCCGATAGATAAGGAAGGTAAGCTTCTAATGCATGCAAATTCAAGAGCTATGAATGCAATTATAAAAGGATTGGGTAGATCAGAATCTATGAAGGTTATGGATTGTAAAACAACAAAAGATATGTGGGATCTACTACATGATATATATGAGGGTGATAAAGGTGTCAGGAAAGCTAAGATCAGAAATCTCAAAGGAGAATTTGAGAACTTAAGAATGAGAGATGATGAAAATATTCATGATTATCTCAATAAGATTGATGAACTTGTACATGAGATGAGAGGTCTTGGAATGAAGGTTGATGAATCAGATGCTTGTGATAAGATCTTGAGAACTCTTCCAAAAAGGTATAGTGAAAAGGTTTTTGCTATAGAAACATCAATTGATAGTGATTCTTTGACAAGGAATTCTTTGCTTGGTATGCTTACTACTTTTGAGATAAGAACAAAAGATCCTATTCCTCCGAAAGAAGCTACTTTCAAAGTGGACAAAAAGAAAAAGGGAAAGCAAATAGAATCAAGAAGTGAGTCATCTAGTGATGAAGAAGCTAACTATGGTAGAAGAGATAAAGGGTTCAAAAGACCAATAGATATGAGATCAGTTAAGTGCTTTAATTGTGGCAAGTTTGGACATTTTGCAACAAAGTGCAAAGAGCCAAAGTACAATAGTGATGAAGAAAAATAGGATCACAAGTACAGGGAATCAGAAAGACACAAGTACCAGAAGAAAGGCAAGGATGGACAGAACAAACAAGGAAAGAAGTTTTTCCAAAGGCAAAATAAAAGCTACTATGCGGATAATGCAAGTAAGTACTCATTTGATAGTGATGCTAGTTTTTCAGACAATGATAGAGATGAAGTCTTGTTCATGATTGAAGAAAAGGATCAAACTAAGAAAAAGACTCCAGTTATTCTTAAGTGTTTTAGATGTGGTAAATTTGGACATCTTGAAGATGATTGCACAAGAGATGGTTTTAGTTTCAGTGATGATGATTTTGAAGATGCACTTGATAGATCAAATGAGAATCTTCTAATGGCTTTAGAAGATGAAGAATTGAGTGATCCTATAGAAAGCAAGTCAAAAGAAAGAAATGATATGGACAAAGGCAAACAAATAGAGGACTACTCAATAGAGAATGGTTATGATCTCAAGGGAGAACTTATCCATGCCCTTGACACAGTAAAGAAGGTAAGAAAGCAACACTCTAAGCTTGAAAGTCAGTTTCAAGAATGTGATGAAGAAAGATTATTGCTCATAGAGGACTTAGAAAAGTCAAAGGCTAAGGCAAGTAAGTTCAAGGATAAGTTAGAAGCAAATATTTTGGAATGTGAGAAGTTAGCACAAGAAGTGGCTACTCTAAAGAAATATTTACAGGACTCCAAGATCAAGATGAAGAGTTTCACAAATAGCTCTAAGAACTTGGATAAGTTCATTTGTGGACAACAGAGAACATCATGTTCAACAGGTCTTGGTTTTGGAAAGAAATAGGAAAAAGCAAAGTCTACTTCAAGTCTTCAAGAAGAAACAACATCAGAAGAAGATACTTCAGAAGAGGGATTCTCAGATGCAAGTGAAAGTGAAACTTCTAAGGATGAGTCAGATTGCAGTGAGTCCAACAGGGACAATGGGCAAAGAAGATACAGATGGAACAACAATCAGAACAGGAGACCAATGAGGTCTAGGCAAGGAAGCTTCAATGGGAGATGCTTCTCATGTCAAAGGTTTGGGCATATGGCTTCACAGTGTAGATCACATGAAAGACAGGTATATGGAAGAGAACAAATTTTCCAAGGATATTGCTATTCATGTAATGAGTTTGGTCACAAGGCAATGAATTGCAGAATTCATGACAGAAGAGGATATGGCTTCACTAGGAGAAATCCTAAGACTGTTGCACATCCAAGGAATAATAACATTAAGTGTTATAAGTGCAATAATGATGGTCACATAGCAAGATGGTGTAGAGCAAATATTCCAGAAATAGGCATGAACAGGAACATGAACATGAACATGAACAAGAATAGGAATATGAACAAGAACAGGAACAGGAACATGAATAGAAACAAGAAGATGAACAGGAATAGAGACTCAGAAAAGAAAAGAGACTCAGAGAAGAATGAGAACAAGAACAGGTACAAGAATAGGAACATGGATGAGAACAAGAATAGGAACAGGAACAGGGATGATGACTTGGAAAGAAACAATGAGAGGATTCAACAAAAAGGAAGAGGAAAAGACAAAGGCAGAGAACAGTGCTTTCGGGGAGTAGAAATACTCCCACCCCAGAATTAACCACCTCATGTGGAGGTGGGGGAGGGGCTAAGCTAAGAGGCTTAATTCTTAGCCCCGAGCCCCAAAGGTGACCCTTTGCCATTGATGTCAAAGGGGGAGAGATTTGTGTATTATGGGGAGAGTTTTTGGATATGAGGAGAGATTTGATATCCGAGAGAGCATTGAGCCAGGGGGAGCAAAGTCCGGGGGGAGCAGAAAAGAAGGTCAGAATTCAGTAAAAGGATTTGGGTTGCCATCAATGACAAAGGGGGAGATTGTTGGACATTTTGAGTCCCTAAGCTAAAATGTTGTCATTGATGTCAAAAGAGCATTTAATGTCAAAAGGATCTATGAAGGGTTTTTGTGAAAACCAAGGCAGGAAAAATAAAAGGTTTTATTTAAAACCATGGACAACAGATTTGATCTGGGTTTTTCTTAAAACCCAAGTTGGGCTTTCGTTTCATCGAAAAAGGTGCCCCGATGATGGAGTTATTTGAGTTTTAATATTTGGTTTAAATTTTAATTATTTAAAATTTAAATTCAAATTTAAATTTAAATGCAAAGTTTCCCGCCGACGTCATCAAGCAAACATAAATTCATATTTCCGCCGATGTCTTCGAAGTGTTTTAAACACTATATAAAGGGGTGGTAAATAAATCAAAGTTTTATCCTTGCTCTTGTGATAAATGTTTGGCATTCGAATAAGTCTATGAGCTCGTGCAAATTTTGAGAAGAGAAGCAGCAAAGAAAATGACAACGCTTGGAAAGTCAAAACATGGTGGGAAGCATGGCGCATTGGCAAATCATTTTGGTTTAAGGGACAAGGCAACGCAAACACCAGGGATCGAATCCCTTGGATGGCATTTCGGAAGGCGTGTGGAAAGCGCTTTGGCGCTTTGTCTTTTGTGGAAGGTGGAGGAAGGTTTAAGGCACTTTGGGCCTTTGCCTTTCCAATGAGCGCCTAGCTCGTGTGGAATCTTAGCCGTGGCTAAGACGCTCATGGTGTGGCAAGTCGGGGGTTCGAATCCCCTTGAGGAGGTAATTACGTTTTGCATTTAAATAATTTTTATTAGCCCTAAAGTTTGGAGTTATAAGGTAGTTAATGGAAATTAAAGTTTGTTATTAGGGCTGTGATTATTATTGCAAAGCATAATTGGTTTATGATTTATTTGATGGTTATGGAGAATTAATTTTAGGAGAAATAAGGAGTTGTTTTTTAAAAGCAATTTTGAGAGGTTTATTATTTTTTATAAGGGTTTTAATAAAAGGGACTTTGGTGGATGTGTTTATTAACTTGGAGTAAAAAGGGTGTAATTTGAGTAATGCTTTATTTTGTGATTATTTGAAGTCCATTAACCCTTGTTTAGATTGGAAAGGAAAGTTGTGTTTAAGTGTGGCAGATTTTGTGGACAACTTATTGGCATCAAAAAGGTATGGGCACATTCTCCTATTGATTGTTTATGGTGGTTGATTTCTGAAATATCATTGGAGAGAAAAGGATTGATTGTGGTTTCCTTTGAGAAAATGATTGGTTGAATGCTTCAAGGTTTTCTGGTTTGTGAGTTGTATTTAAACCTTGTTTTATTAGCATTGTTGTTGAAGCCCATTGATGATGAAATGAACTTGAACTTGAGTTAGAAAAGAACATGAGTATCATTGCTATGTGAGACTTGTGCTTGAGCATTGTTGGAAACATTTTGAGTTGGTTAATACATGCTTGGACTAGGGTTTGTGAAAAAGGATTGTTCCTTGAGGTGATTGGTTGAGTTGAGTTGGTTAATACATGCTTGGACTAGGGTTTGTGAAAAAGGATTGTTCCTTGAGGTGATTGGTTGAGTTGAGTTGGTTAATACATGCTTGGACTAGGGTTTATGAGAAAGGATTATTCCTTGAGGTGATTGATTGAGTTGAGTTGATTAAGCCTAGTCAAGTGGATGCATGTGGTTGTTCAAGTTCCTAGAAACAAACTATTCAATATTCTAATTTGAGTTGAGATTGAGGTTGATTTGAGTTGAGATTGGGATTTGAGTATAGAACATATAGAGTCTCTAACAATTCTCTTTATGCTTCTATGAGATTGATTTGAGATATTGATTGTACATTGAGCTTAGAACATATTGAGTCTCTAACAATTCTCTTTATGATTCTATGTGATTGAGACAAGTCTTTGAGAAGACTTGTGGACTATTTTGAGTTAAGCTTTTGTGAAAGCTTGCTATGCAGATTTGAGCAAGTCCTATAGAGGACTTATTGAGCAGATTTGAGCAAGTCCTATAGAGGACTTATTGAGAAGATTTGAGCAAGTCCTAGAGAGGATTTATTGAGAATATTTGGACAAGTTTTGTGTGAACTTGTTGAGCAGATTTGGACAAGTTCTATGTGAACTTGTTGAGCAGATTTGGACAGGTTTTGTGTGAACCTATTGAGCAGATTTGGACAGGTTTTGTGTGAACCTATTGAGCATATTTGGATAGGTTTGTGTTTGTTTGAACTTTGTTTGGAGATTTGGAATATTATAAGTTTTGTGTGAACCTATTGAGAAGATTTGGATAGGTTTTGTGTGAACCTATTGAGAAGATTTGAGTAGGTTCTAAGTGAACCTATTGAGCAGAATTGTACTAGATTGATTGTACTATGTTTAGTGCAAGAGATTGAGTAGAACTGTGCTAGACCGACTGAACTGTGTTTGGTACAATATTGAGATAGAGCTTTGGAGGTGATAGAGTATAGAGGATAGAGTCTTAGTGGATAGAGATCCAGCAGCCAGGACAATTGAAGACAGATCTGAGTGAGGAGTCTTCAAGTGGAGAGAGATCCACAAGTTAGTGTAGTAGAGAGACAGAGTCTTCTAGAAGATCACTAGCTAGAGCAGAAGGGGAAAGAGTTCTCCTGTGGAAGAGATCCACGAACTTGAGATTTAGGGGATCAACATCTCCTTTGGACCGAGGTCCATAAACATTGTAATTTGGGAAATATTCCCAAGAGATTATTTGAGAAATATTTAGAAGAAATATTTTCTCTATGGAGGTAGCCCACATTGGGTGAACCATGTTAAATCTGTGTCTCTATTGTGTGTGGATTTTTGTGCATTGCTTTGATTACTGCTATTGATACTGCTATCTATACACTGCATAATATTGATTTGAGAAGAAAAGTAAAAAGTGGTCTTATACTGTTCACCCCCCTCTCAGTATAAGCTTGTGTTCTTCAATTGGTATCATAGAGGGTTCCTTCAGAAGAGTTTGACAGCTTGAAGGAAAAGCGGTCTAAGAACACAATGGATCACAAAGATCAAAAGGATGGGTCCTTCAATAATGTAGTACCAGTCTTTGATGGAAGTGACTTCTTGTATTGGTGTATGCTGATGAGATTTTACCTGATGGCACTTGGAAATGAAGTTTGGGATGCAGTGGAACTTGGATATGATTCTACAGTCAATCCTCCGATAGATAAGGAAGGTAAGCTTCTAATGCATGCAAATTCAAGAGCTATGAATGCAATTATAAAAGGATTGGGTAGATCAGAATCTATGAAGGTTATGGATTGTAAAACAACAAAAGATATGTGGGATCTACTACATGATATATATGAGGGTGATAAAGGTGTCAGGAAAGCTAAGATCAAAAATCTCAAAGGAGAATTTGAGAACTTAAGAATGAGAGATGATGAAAATATTCGTGATTATCTCAGTAAGATTGATGAACTTGTACATGAGATGAGAGGTCTTGGAATGAAGGTTGATGAATCAGATGCTTGTGATAAGATCTTGAGAACTCTTCCAAAAAGGTATAGTGAAAAGGTTTCTGCTATAGAAACATCAATTGATAGTGATTCTTTGACAAGGAATTCTTTGCTTGGTATGCTTACTACTTTTGAGATAAGAACAAAAGATCCTATTCCTCCGAAAGAAGCTGCTTTCAAAGTGGACAAAAATAAAAAGGGAAAGCAAATAGAATCAAGTAGTGAGTCATCTAGTGATGAAGAAGCTAACTATGGTAGAAGAGATAAAGGGTTCAAAAGACCAATAGATATGAGATCAGTTAAGTGCTTTAATTGTGGCAAGTTTGGACATTTTGCAACAAAGTGCAAAGAGCCAAAGTACAATAGTGATGAAGAAAAATAGGATCACAAGTACAGGGAATCAAAAAGACACAAGTACCAGAAGAAAGGCAAGGATGGATAGAACAAACAAGGAAAGAAGTTTTTCCAAAGGCAAAAGAAAAGCTACTATGCGGATAATGCAAGTAAGTACTCATTTGATAGTGATGCTAGTTTTTCAGACAATGATAGAGATGAAGTCTTGTTCATGATTGAAGAAAAGGATCAAACTAAGAAAAAGACTCCAGTTATTCTTAAGTGTTTTAGATGTGGTAAATTTGGACATCTTGAAGATGATTGCACAAGAGATGGTTTTAGTTTCAGTGATGATGATTTTGAAGATGCACTTGATAGATCAAATGAGAATCTTCTAATGGCTTTAGAAGATGAAGAATTGAGTGATCCTATAGAAAGCAAGTCAAAAGAAAGAAATGATATGGACAAAGGCAAAAAAATAGAGGACTACTCAATAGAGAATGGTTATGATCTCAAGGGAGAACTTATCCATGCCCTTGACATAGTAAAGAAGGTAAGAAAGCAACACTCTAAGCTTGAAAGTCGGTTTCAAGAATGTGATGAAGAAATATTATTGCTCATAGAGGACTTAGAAAAGTCAAAGGCTAAGGCAAGTAAGTTCAAGGATAAGTTAGAAGCAAATATTTTGGAATGTGAGAAGTTAGCACAAGAAGTGGCTACTCTAAAGAAATATTTACAGGACTCCAAGATCAAGATGAAGAGTTTCACAAATAGCTCTAAGAACTTGGATAAGTTCATTTGTGGACAACAGAGAACATCATGTTCAACAGGTCTTGGTTTTGGAAAGAAATAGGAAAAAGCAAAGTCTACTTCAAGTCTTCAAGAAGAAACAACATCAGAAGAAGATACTTTAGAAGAGGGATTCTCAGATGCAAGTGAAAGTGAAACTTCTAAGGATGAGTCAGATTGCAGTGAGTCCAACAGGGACAATGGGCAAAGAAGATACAGATGGAACAACAATCAAAATAGGAGACCAATGAGGTCTAGGCAAGGAAGCTTCAATGGGAGATGCTTCTCATGTCAAAGGTTTGGGCATATGGCTTCACAGTGTAGATCACATGAAAGACAGGTATATGGAAGAGAACAAATTTTCCAAGGATATTGCTATTCATGTAATGAGTTTGGTCACAAGGCAATGAATTGCAGAATTCATGACAGAAGAGGATATGGCTTCACTAGGAGAAATCCTAAGACTGTTGCACATCCAAGGAATAATAAAATTAAGTGTTATAAGTGCAATAATTATGGTCACATAGCAAGATGGTGTAGAGAAAATATTCTAGAAATAGGCATGAATAGGAATAGGAACATGAACATGAACAAGAACAGGAATATGAACAAGAACAGGAATAGGAACATGAACAGAAATAAGAAGATGAACAGGAATAGAGACTCAAAAAAGAAAAGAGACTCAGAGAAGAATGAGAACAAGAATAGGTACAAGAATAGGAACATGGATGAGAACAAGAACAGGAACAGGAATAGGGATGATGACTTGGAAAGAAACAATGAGAGGATTCAACAAAAAGGAAGAGGAAAAGACAAAGGCAGAGAACAGTGCTTTCGGGGAGTAGAAATTTGTTGTAATCACAATGACACTAAGAGGGGGGGTGAATCAGTGTGTTCTTTAAAAACTTCTAAAACAATTAGATTATAAAACCAGCAGTAGTTTAAAGCAGATAAAAGAGATACTAAATGCATCAATAAAGCATCACACATAACACAACATTTTAAAGAGGTTCACCAATGTGGATACTCCTCAAAAATACTGCTTGGACTACCATCCAAATCCACCAATGCAAAGCTACAACTTTACATAATCCTTTACCAAGACCAACCGGAAGGAGCACCAACCCCTTAACTTTATCTCGCTTCAACGGAATGGAGCACCAACTCCTATTTTACCAAGCACCTACTCGGAAAGAGGCACCAACCCCTTAATTTTCCAAGCACCAACCGGACAAATTGTTTACCAAAGACCAACCGGAAAGAGGCACCAACCCCTTAATTTGCCAAGACCAACTGGACTTCAATATTGAATAAAAAAATGTTTGAGATATACCTTTGTTATTGCAAGACTCTAACTAGTCTACATCACCTTTGCAATCTCTATGCACGCTGCTCTCTCTTGCGCAATCACTTCACACAGTCTGCTGCACTGCTACGGCCAGACTTTGCAATCAACTTTGCCCTTTGCGCTTCTCTGCACACTCTACTTTCTCTGCACACACGCATCGCACACTCTGTGTCGTTTCACATTCTGCTCTTTGCTCAACACAAACTTCACTTTCACAAACACTATGCTCGCATTCGCACTTTATCTTAACACCCCACTTTTCAAACTTGAAGTACCCTTGCTTTTATAGAAGTTTTAGGAACAAACCCTAAAAGAACGTCGGTTGAGAAACCCTAGAATTTGTCAGTTGCCAAACCCTAAAATCCGTCGGCCCAAATTTAACTTTGTCGACCTCAAACACTTCTTCGACCTTCGTCACTTTCCTGTAGCTTATTGCCGCGAAATAGTAACATGTCGGCCCTTTTAATTTAATTTAATATTTTAATTTAAATTTTAAATAAAATAAAATTTAAACTAAATATTTAAAATTAAATATCTTCATCACCGGGGCATCTTTTTCAACGAAACGAAGAGCCAACTTGGGTTTTAAGAAAAACCCATTTCAAATCTGTTATCCATGGTTTTAAATAAAACTTTTTATTTTGACTGCATTGGTTTTCACAAAAAACCTTTAAAATTTAAACTAAATATTTAAAATTAAATATCTTTATCACCGGGGCATCTTTTTCAACGAAACGAAGAGCCAACTTGGGTTTTAAGAAAAACCCATTTCAAATTTGTTATCAATGGTTTTAAATAAAACTTTTTATTCTGACTACCTTGGTTTTCACAAAAAACCTTTTCGCTTCTTGACATCTTAGGTTCTGAAGACTTCTTCTTCTCATTCTGAATTATGTTTTCTATTTTTGTGCATCTATCATTTAAGGACTCATGATCTGACTAACTTCTAAACTTTATCCTCTGCATCTGAGTGACTTCTAAACTGCCTGTCCATTGCATCATTAGATCTAACTGATTGTATTGACAACAATGACAATCCTCCCGCAACACCTTGCTCAACACTGAACTCCTATCCATTGTACTTTGGCTACACCTTGTTGTTCAATAAACTCTTGTCCATTGCATCAATAAATCTGTCTGACTGTGTTGACAACAATGAGAATACTATTTGTCGCACTTTGCTCAACAATCTCCCCCTTTGGAATTGTTGGCAACACATGTGCAATTTTCCTCGTAAATCTTCTCCCCCTTTGACGATAATACCAAAGGGCTCGTCGCAGACTCCCCCGATTCTATGCACAATATTCTTAGACACAAATTATTACAATTAGAAAATATTCCAAGCATGAACAAGAAGAAAAACAAGTACACAAATGCTCCCCCTGAGTCCAAGACCACTTCATTTCACTGATTGACAACATCATGATAAGCATAATAGGCATCAATAAAATCAACAATGTGAATAGCAAAAATAACCAGTGAATGACACCATCACCGTCAACTTCACCAATATAACATGTGTAAGAACATGACTGAACCACTGTCTTCTGTGCAACTACCCTCTGTTGCTTTGCAAACTCAAACTTGTCCACTCTTAGTGAAGGCATACAATAATCTTATATAGCCAACTTTTTGTTCTCGCAATGCCAGCAACATCCGCATACAACTTCACCATGCATCTTGGATATATTCTCAACAAGCTTGAACCCAATGACAGCTTGTTTGTCTCTCTCTCGTAGTGAAAATCCAAAGCAGGCTACCTCAATCCACTTTCAACTCGTGCAAGTACCAAACACTCGTACCACAAAGACAAACAACATCTTTTCTCAACCAATTAGGGCTTTAGCAACAATGCTTATAGACAAGGTTTAACCAACATCATTCAACTCAAGATTAACTTTGAAGCATTCAACCAATCACTACATGAAAATGAAACTAGTAGACATCCTTTTCCTTCCAAAGGTATTTGAACAAGATAGCCACCAACATAAATCACCAAGGCAAAGAATAACTTGCTCAAATCAAACTCAATGGAGTAAGCCCAAATCTTGTATCAAGAAAATCATTAACTTGATCAAAACAACCACTATGAAAGCAACTCAACTATTCATCACCAGGCTGGAAATCATTTGGATGCTCATTAAAAAAACCTTTTTTTTTTTTATCTTCCCATTCAACATGTTGATTTCACTTTTGTCAACAGAATTGACAAGTGACTCACATCTGTACCAATTTTTGTCCAGCACTGCAATTTTGCTGCCAACTCTTACTTTCAACTATGCATGTCGGAAGAAGACATTTTTTCAAACACTTTATGGCCAACCGTAGTGCACCTTACTCAGCCTCAAGCTTCTTATTCTTGGACTGGCATTAAATCAATAGTTAAAACAAAACTGTCTGTGAATTAAATATATTCACCAAGGTGTCATGAAAGATCTGGAAATCTTCACATCAAAGAGTAAAAATAAATACATGCTGCTCGAAACACAAATACATAGCTAGGGCAAGCATTCTTTCATTGAGCAAATTATCTGGACTATTATGATTCGTAATTTTGAACAGAGGTATTAAGAATCATCAACAAGACAATGATGACATATCTCAAAACTACCAATGGTGACAACTCTCAAATTAAACACCACACTTCACGGCATTTCCACAAACCACTATATAAATTGAAAAACACACTTTAACAACTATACAACATTAACCCGACTGCTTACCTTTCATCCTCAGATACCTAGACAAATACATAGGAGCATTAAAATAAAACTTTAATATTGCTCCTCCTGAGGATGTGCCACCTGGAGTTTCTTAGAGCAATGGCAGAGTAGCCTCCTTTAGTCCAAGGAGACACAATTTCCTTTATTCTGTCTTTCTCTAGACTTTCCTAAACTTGGGCTTGGGTTTTTCAACAACATCCCTATTTTGCTCCTGTTCATGAACTTGAACATTTCTCTTGTGGGGTTGTCTCTTGTGCATTCTTGATGGATGATTATTTTCTTTTCTTTTATGCACATGATATGTTCCTTGTCGGTGTTGTCCTCTTTGTGTCTTATGAAATCTAGGGTTTTGCCTTAGATTAGATATAGAAGTTCTTGGACAGAACCTTGCTATGTTCCCTTGACCGTTGCATTTAAAACATTGCACATGTTTTATTCCCTGTCTGTATTGCATTCTATGTGTATGATGAAATCTATGGTATTGTCTTAGATTGGATACAGAAGTGCTTGAAAAAAACCTTGCTATCTTTACACCCTACTTTTCAAGCTACAACTTGAAGATAATAATAAAAATTGCAGAATGTAAACTTTCACCTTAATTATCACGATCTGCTATTTTTTTGCGATCTGCTGCTTGTCGGCATTCGACTGCTGCTATGAAAAATGATTCACACTTTTTCAATCACTCCTCTATATCTCTTCGTGTTCTCTGTTGCAACTTCACAGAAATATCACTTCTACAGCTAGCACATTGTCATTTCACACTCGCAACATGACTTCTGCATACCGCATTCTTATCTTCTCTTCGCACCACTCACACTGCTGCACCCAAACTTCATACACATATATCACATCACGCTGCACTTTTAAACTCGAAGAACCCTTGCTTTTATAGAAGAAATTTTAGAGGCAAACCCTAAAATTAACCCACCTCATGTGGAGGTGGGGGAGAGGCTAAGCTAAGAGGCTTAATTCTTAGACCTGAGCTCTAAAGGTGACCCTTTGCTATTGATGTCAAAGGGGGAGAGATTTGTGTATTATGGGGAGATTTTTTGGATATGAGGAGAGATTTGATATCTGAGAGAGCATTGAGATAGCGGGAGCAGAAAAGAAGGTCAAATTTTAGTAAAATGATTTGGGTTGCCATTAATGACAAAGGGGAGATTGTTGGACATTTTGAGTCCCTAAGCTAAAATTTTGTCATTGATGTCAAAAGAGCATTTAATGTCAAAAGGATCTATGAAGGGTTTTTGTGAAAACCAAGGTAGTAAAAATAAAAGGTTTTATTTAAAACCATGGACAACATATTTGATTTGGGTTTTTCTTAAAACCCAAGTTGGGCTTTTGTTTCATCGAAAAAGGTGCCCCGATGATGGAGTTATTTGAGTTTTAATATTTGGTTTAAATTTTAATTATTTAAAATTTAAATTCAAATTTAGATTAAAATGTAAAGTTTCCCACCAACTTCATCAAGCAAACATAAATTCATATTTTCGCTAACTTCTTCAAAGTGTTTTAAACAATATATAAAGGGGTGGTAAATGAATCAAATTTTTATCCTTGCTCTTGTTATAAATGTTTGACATTCAAATAAGTCTATGAGCTCATGTGAATTTTGAGAAGAGAAGTAGCAAAGAAAACGACAACACTTGGAAATTCAAAACGTGGTGGGAAGCATGGCATATTGGAAAATTGTTTTGGCTAAGGGACAAGGCAGCGCAAACACTAGGGATTGAATCCCTCAAATGATGTTTCATAAGGTGTGTGGAAAGCACTTTGGCACTTTGTCTTTTGCATAAGGTGGAGGAAGGTGTAAGGCACTTTGGGCCTTTGCCATTCCAACGAGTGCCTAGCTCATGTGGAATCTTATGACACTCGCAGTGTGGCAATTCTAAGGTTTGAATCCCCTTGAGGAGGCAATTATGTTTTGCATTTAAATAATTTTTATTAGCCCTAAAGTTTAGCGTTATAAGGTAGTTAATGGAATTTAAAGTTAGTTATTAGGGCTGTGATTATTATTGCAAATAATAATTGGTTTATGATTTATTTGATGGTTATGGAGAATTAATCTTAGGAGAAATAAGGAGTGGTTTTTTTTTAAATCAATTTTGAGAGGTTTATTATTTTTTATAAGGGTTTTAATAAAAGGGACTTTGGTGGATATGTTTATTAACTTGGAGTAAAAAGGGTGTAATTTGAGTAATGCTTTATTTTGTGATTATTTGAAGTCCATTAACCCTTTTTTAGATTGAAAAGGAAAGTTGTGTTTAAGTGTGGCAGATTTTGTGGATAACTTATTGGCATCAAAGAGATAAGGGCACATTCTCCTATTGATTGTTTATGGTGGTTGATTTCTGAAATATCATTGGAGAAAAAAGGATTGATTGTGGTTTCCTTTGAGAAAATGATTGGTTGAATGCTTCAAGGTTTTTTGGTTTGTGAGTTGTGTTTAAACCTTGTTTTATTAGCATTGTTGTTGAAGCCAATTGATGATGAAATGAACTTGAACTTGAGTTAGAAAAGAACATGAGTATCATTGCTATGTGAGACTTGTGCTTGAGCATTTTTAGAAACATTTTGATTTGGTTAATACATGCTTGGACTAGGGTTTGTGAAAAAGGATTGTTCCTTGAGGTGATTGGTTGAGTTGAGTTGGTTAATACATGTTTGGACTAGGGTTTGTGAAAAAGGATTGTTACTTGAGGTGATTGGTTGAGTTGAGTTGGTTAATACATGCTTGGACTAGGGTTTGTGAGAAAGGATTATTCCTTGAGGTGATTGATTGAGTTGAGTTGATTAAGCCTAGTCAAGTGGATGGATGTGGTTGTTCAAGTTCCTAGAAACAAACTATTCAAAATTCTGATTTGAGTTGATATTGAGGTTGATTTGGGTTGAGATTGGGATTTGAGTATAGAACATATAGAGTCTTTAACCATTCTCTATATGGTTCTATGAGATTGATTTGAGATATTGATTGTACATTGATATTAGAACATATTGAGTCTCTAAAAATTCTGTTTATGATTCTATGTAATTGAGACAAGTCTTTGAGAAGACTAATGGACTGTTTTGAGTTAAGATTTTGTGAAAGCTTGCTATGCAGATTTGAGCAAGTCCTATAGAGGACTTATTGAGCAGATTTGAGCAGGTTCTATAGAGGACTTATTGAGCAGATTTGAGCAAGTCCTAGAGAGGATTTGTTGAGCATATTTGGACAAAATCTGTGTGAAATTTTTGAGAAGATTTGGGAAAATTTTATGTGAAATTATTGAGCATATTTGGATAGGTTTTGTGTGAACCTGTTGAGAAGATTTGGACAGGTTTTGTGTGAACCTGTTGAGCAAATTTGGACAGGTTTTTTGTGAACCTGTTGAGTAGATTTGGATAGGTTTTGTGTGAACCTGTTGAGAAAATTTGGACAACTTTTGTGTGAACATTTTGAGAATATTTGGACAAGTTATATGTGAAATTGTTGAGTAGATTTGGATAGGTTTTGTGTGAACCTGTTGAGCAAATTTGGAAAACAATTGTGTAAACTTGTTGAGAAGATTTGGACAAGATTTTGTGTGAACCTATTGAGAATATTTGGATAGGTTTTGTGTGAACCTATTGAGAAGATTTAGACAATTTTTGTGTGAACCTGTTGAGCAGATTTGAGCAAGTTCTAAGTGAACCTATTCAATAGAATTGTACTAGATCGATTGTATTATGTTTAGTGCAATATATTGAGTAGAACTATGCTAGACCGATTGAACTGTGTTTGGTATAATATTGAGACAGAGCTTTGGAGGTGACAGAGTATAGAGGATAGAGTATTAGAGGATAAAGATCCAGCAGTCAGGACAATTGAAGACAGATCTAAGTGAGGAGTCTTCAAGTGGAGAGAGATCCACAAGTCAGTGCAGCAGAGAGACATAGTCTTCTAGAAGATCACTACCCATAGTAGAAGGGGAAAGATTTCTCCTATGGAAGACATCCACAAACTTGAGATTTAGGGGATCATCATATCCTTTGGACCAAGGTCCATAAACACTGTAATTTGGGAAATATTCCCAAGAGATTATTTGAGAAATATTTAGAAGAAATATTTTCTATATGGAGGTAGCCCACATTGGGTTAACCACGTTAAATATGTGTCTCTATTATATGTGGAATTTTGTGCATTACTTTGATTACTTCTATTTATACTGCTATATATACACTACATAATATTGATTTTAGAAGAAAAGTAAAAAGTGGTCTTATACTGTTCACCTTCCTTCTCAGTATAAGCTTGTGTTCTTCAAGAAGCAGATTCAAATTTTAGTACTAATAATTTGTTATAGGAAAAGGATATTCAGTGAGTTGGAAAACTTCCTATAATAAATTTAGGAAGAACATCTTCTTTAGAATCAATCCAGAACCTAAAGTAAACTTGAAGGTGAAGATATCAAATGAATATCTCATTGAATAAACCTCTATTGTTGGAATAACAAGAAGAACCAGGAGATTCCTATTCAAAAATAGAAGTAGCAGAATCAAGAGATCTAAGAAGGAGATATCAATTTTAAAATTTGAATAAGAAGGTGTCAAGGAAGACCAAAGAAGCTACAAAATCAAAGACCTGGGAGATATCTCAAGTGAAAAAGTCTTAGAGAGCCTTGTTGTTGAAGCAAGATCATCAAAAGAGTTTCTAGGAGAACTCATTGGAGAAATTATCCATCAAGGTGAAAGTGTGTGATAAGGGAAATAATTGGGACAATTATCACCACTGAGAACAAGCGCAACAAGGAGAATAAGAATTGGTGAAGAGTTCCAAATAAGATACATAAGACCTTAAGACATTCAAAATCTTGAGAAGAAGATCCTACTTGAAGTCAAAATTCAACAAGAAGACTAAATAAGATTTCCAAATTTGAGTGATTTGAAGATTACCTTTCATGATAATAAGGCATAAATATTTCTCCAAATCTACAACATAAATGAGAATATTACTAGAGAATAACAAGCCATTAAATCCCAAGCTCATAAAAGAAATTTTGAGACCACTTTTTGGTGAAGGAGGAACTTTTTCGAAAAGCTAATAAATTGCAAAACTCTATCTAAAGCAACAAGCTTGATCTACATCCTCTACAAAAATATTTCAAAAAGGTAAGCAACTATTGGTGCAAGTAGATTCATTAATTGGATTACTTATCAAATTTGTTAAAGCATCTTATATTGGATCAAAGTTGCAAAGAGGAAAATTGAATTATAGTCTTCAAAAGTGAAAAAGGAGATTTTTTTTATGGATCATTTGCATATTAGGAGTTTATTAGATTTAATATTTACAATTATCTATAAACTACCTATATTCTACTTTGTAGAGAAAAAGAAGACTAGATCCTACAACTATGTTTGTAGTAAAATTTGCAAGGGTTCATTCCAGATTAATGATTGAAAAGTTGCAGTGGAATTGTTAAGTGTATGTTTGAGAAATTAGTGGAGCAATAAGGTGAGATTATTGTTACCATTAAAAGTGCATCTATTAAGCACTATACTAGTTGATTTTTTAACTAGTTATTATCAATTAGTTTGTGTTGTTAAAAGCACAAAAACTAGCACAAAATCTACAACACTTTCATGGCCAAAATAAGACACCATTACAAGAAAAAAGGTGGAGAATAAATCCACGATTTAAGTCCTTGAAGGAAGACTCAAATTGAGACCTTGGAAGTCTCAATATTCAAGGAGAATGTAAGGGTTTCATTTTAGTACAAAGTGCAGGAATCCTTATTCAAAAAAATATTTTATTAGCTTGTATTGACTATCATCCAAAGAAGAAGAAGTAAGAAAGATTACATAAAAATTCTTCATTTTTGTGCAAGATCTATCTATTAAAAAATCACCTCCTTTATCCCTTTGAAAGGACAAAATTATTACTATTTACAAGGGGGTAGTAAGGATGTTATATCTAATAGATTTTTTGCAAGAGGAAAGAGCCACCGAAGAGCTCATACGTCCATGAATTGAGGTGTTTAAAAACACTATTTTCCTCCATAAAATCCAACCCTATAAGTAGCACATCAACTACAATAGTGGAGCCATTAAAATAATGCATTATCGCTTGTGTTTACATAAAAGAAAAAGGTAGCATTCAGTGATAGGTTATCTACGTAAAATACCAAGCAAAAGGGCTACCTATTGGCTGTTACAGACAACACTATATTTCAAGCACTAAATAAGGGCACAAATTGGTATTATAACAAGCTATGAAATCTACAAATAGGTGAAGAGAAAGAAGCTATACCTAAGGTATCCATTGAAGAAAATGTCAATCAAAAAGGAGCTCAAAATTGTGCTATAGAACCTTGTAGTAATCCAGTTGTAGCCATTCGTCATCCTCACCAAGCCAGCATGAAAAAGGAAGCTTGTATCTCAAGAAACATAGCAATCTCACGTAGGATGTAAATATAAAGGAAGAATTAGGGTTGCAAGCTCATATTTGAAGCATTAGAAAGAAGGCTTACATGCACAAGCCTTGAGTGCCACTTGGCACAAATTCTCTAAGCATCCCAACATTCATGAATACCTAAGCACTCACCTAAAATGGAGTTACATGCATTTGAAGGGAGTTAATAATATTTGGATGTTACAACCAACCTCATCCTTACCAAAGGTACATTGCACCTACCTTGTAATACTTCAAGTGACACTTGTCATGAATTACAAGAAGTTCATCCTATTTAAGGTGCTTATCCTATAAAAGGAGATAGAACAAAGTCAAAATAAGTCAATCATTTATGCATTGAAGCTCACTTGGAGGAAAAGGCTAATTCAAACCATACACCATTAAAAGGTGTAAGAGAAGCATCTAATATGTTGTCATAAAACCAGCAAACCAATGCTTGCATTTGGAGGAGCTTTTTCAAAACGCATTTTAAGGAGTTTTCGATGCCATTTATGGAAGAGAAGGAGCACCAACCTAGGAGGAAACCAGTGACTTTCAAAGAGGGCTTTGACTTCTCATGAGTGCTACACTCCAAAAATTTATGAATCAACCACCTCACAACATTGAAGGATTATAAAGGTAAAGGTTGATTTTTATTATTTGCTTGCTTTAAACCTAAGGTTTTTTGGAGTTATAAGGGTACACTAAATCTACTATTACAATATTCAACATTAGTGATTTATTAAGTAAGCATATTTCAGAATTATTAATATTTGCAAAAGTTAACCGAGGAGGAATAAGGATTATTTTTGAAATTTAAATTATTTGCAAATAGTATTTTATAATTTTTCCAAATTTGGGAGTTATAAGGAATACAACATCAACTTAGGAATTGGAAATTAGAAAATATTAAAAATCAACCAAAAGGGGTACTTAAAGAGGTTTATTAAATATTTTCAAAGATTGGAATTTTTATACTGTTGTCTCAAAAATACTTAAAGGAGACAATAAATCCAACATCAAAACCACTTCAAAAATTGAAATAGTGCTTAGTTCAATAGGAGTAACAAGGAGATAGAAAAGTTGATTTTAGTGTTTACAAATTTTCACAAAATCAACCCAAAGTTGAACTACAATTTACAAAAAAAAAAACTATATTGATCATATATCCTATCTAAAACACCCTAGGGAGTCATAAGGCATTCTACAAAACTTGGTAATATTAGCATCCATAAAAAATTATCAAGTTATAAATTCATTGGATAGATGTAACCTTTATACAAAACCTAAAATCTTATTAGGTTTGTGAATTCATCATTAGGGAGACATAAGGAAGTCCAAAAAATCTAAGGGTTGGTAGAGGGAAATTCAATGGCATCCAAAAAATTATTCCTAGCCAAATCCCAGCTACTCAAGAGCCCATATTATTTATCTTGGAATAATAAAGTAAAAACAATCTTGGTATATGAAAAACTTTGGGATATTGTCCAAGGGAAAACAAAGAAACCTACCATAGGTGATACTGAGATTCTAAAATTTGAGGAAAATGATTCAAAATCCCTAATGATCATAACATTTACTATCACTGATGAAATACAACCTTACAATAGTTTAGCAAAAACATCTACTAAAGCTTGGACAAGCTTAAAGAAAATATTTGAAAGAAAGAATAAAGCCACCATTCTTCATCTTCAAACTCAACTACATTCCTTGAAAATGAGTAGTGGAGAAAGCATAGAACTATTTCTAAGGAAGGTAGAAGATATTAAGGGGAAATTATTAACCCTTGGACAAGAGCCTAAATATGAACTTCTTACTCAAGTAACCATGAGAGCACTTCTAGAAAACTATAAAAATTTGGTCACATATTTACAAATCCTAAGTAAAGATACTTCTTTTGATGACTTATTCAGTATCCTTCAGGAATATGAGGTGGAAAACACTATGAAAGATGAGATGAATAACACTGCATTGGCATCAAAAGATAATCCACAGGGAAATATTTGTTCATCAGCAAAAGTACGAAGAACATGATATTGTCAGATATGCAAAAAGAAAGGTCATAGTACCGGTTATTGTAGGTACAATCCCAAAAACCAAAATCAAGAAAATTAAATAAATAATGGGAATCAATTTCAACCATAATAATATCAAAGGATTTCCCATCAGCATCAATTTTAGTGAGCAACCAATTATCCTTAATTGGAGTATCAAAATGGGAATTAGAAAGGACACCTGGTTCAGAGTATAGAAGAAATTAAAGAAATGGAAAAACACACAAAAGTGTAGAGTAGCAAAAACCATACACCTAAACATGTAATATGAAATCAAATTGATAATGCAAATTATGTAACCATAATGACAAAGAAATATAGAAAATAAGGTGTCCTTCTCATTGATATTTGAAAGTATTCTTTACAAAATGGTTACAAAATATCCCTCTTAGGGATTACACCAATTGATACAAATTACAAAATGAGACCCAAAAGGGTAGGTGTAATCCACAGAGTTTTTGCTCTCTCAAAACTGATTATGGAGGGTTTCTTTGCGACCTCCGCTTGATGATGTAAATATTGAAGGATCTTTATGATGATTAGCTCCTATGGAAACCTGAGATCTGCACACAAAAGCACTTACAAGACATTAGTAGCAAATGTGGAACCTCTCAAGATGAGGTCCATTTCCATAATAAGCAATTGAAAGGAAAATGCTTAAAATAGTAAAGAAATGCATGCAAAATTGAATGAAAATATGCTAAACTATGTTAGAAATCAAATTGAAAGTTGCTAAAGCTAATCTAACTAAGAAAAGATAGCAAATCAAATGTCATCAAGAGGCCATCATAGGGTAGAGTGGCTAGCTCTATTAGCCATCAGAGGGTCCAATGACTACACCTGTGGGCCACTTTGGGGCAAAGTGACCACTGAATAGAGAGCCTGTTCTTCATGCTCGATGTGGGGTGACATCCAATTTATCTATCAAATTGATGTTCAAGGATCGTGTGCTTTGAAGCATAATTGAATCATGGGAATTGGCTCGAATTCAGGATGAATTATGATGCACAATGGTGGGATTTGACCTTCAAACTCTCAAAAACTCCATTGATGGGCATGCAAGCTTCATGACTGGATTTGGGTAGCACTTCAATGCATATGAGAGAATGTTCTCTCTATTACTCAAATTGGAAACACTTCATTGTGGATAATTGATGATCTATTATCTATACTTCATGAAGTTTTTGGGCAACTTTTATAGATTTCCCAATTGGCATCTTGGCTTGCAAGGGAAGCCAAGATCAAGATTCGGTTAGGATCTAGGCATCCCAAGCATCACTTCTAGAAACTTCTCATGGTTAATCGTTATGCACAAGTTGCTCTGTAATGGATTTGGCTTAGCTCGAGGAGCCCAAGTTTGTTATAGGTGAGGCCATCCTAGGGTGGAGCGGCCAGGCTTGGGGGCCATCATAGGGTCCAATGGCTATCGATGGCCACTCCTAGGTATGACGATCCAGGCTATAAAGGGTTAAATTGCCCTGTTTGAGTGGTTAGAACCATTGTTAGGTCTTGGGAAGGCCCAAGATGAGTCATATGGCCTGAAAAGGTGTCCATATGGGTAGCCTCCTCAACATGATGTGTTTTAGGTGTCTATAGATGCCCCTTTTTGAGATGCATTGTGTGAAAGCACAACACTGAGCAAAAATAGACAACCTAACATCACATTGCAGGTTGATTGATGTTCATTGATCTGGTCAACTTTAGATGCCCCAATCATGGAAAGAGCATGCATCTTTGAATCATTACCTCCAACAAATTGGTGGACTTAATTTGAGTAAAACTTTGATGAATCTGAAAGGCAATCGGGTAGCATTGTCAAGCTACATGGTTCGCTAGGTTCAGACTGACAAAGGTTTAGTTTATCATTTTTGCTTTTTGCCCTAGAAAATAGGGAAGCTTATGATAGTTGTTAGCAATGATTCTTGGATGAATGCAATTTGCATGATTAAGTGTTTAATTATTGATTTTGATTATGAATTCTTTGATTATGACTACCCCCTCAAGCGATGAGTCGATGAGGAAATGGCAAGTGATGAAAGCGATGAGTCGCTTGACCAAGATGACTTGCTTGAGCATTGCAAGATGATAACAAATGTAAAAGGGAAAGTCCTATTACAGTTATGATTTCAACCATTATTAGTAATTGTACATCTCTATCCCATGGAGCAGTCCAACCACATGGCTTTCTTAGGGAATCAAGATGATAGCAATTCAATTAAAGCTTGAGGTGAATCACTATGTTCGATGATTTGATGAAAATTCATAGAAGAATGAAATATACGCCTCATTCCCATGGAGCAGTCTAACCACATGGCCTTCTTGGGGATTGAAGTGAAGATATTTCAATTCATCAATGAATGATTTGGTTCAAATGGCCTTATGGTAATTTACTCATCTTACCAGATTGCATGGATAGCAAGTCATTGCAACTACCAAGTGTATAGGGTAAATTACTAGGTATGAGGTACATTTGAGATTTTGTTTATTTGATTTTTTTGTTAATTTTACAATTTTTGATGAAAGTGGACCATTAGATGTTGTTAAATGTCCAAATTAAAGCTCATGATGCTGACAAAATGAGTGCATTTATTGCCATTTGGAGGTCATCCTGGGGTACAATGATGATGATCTACAAATTTTGAGGTCATCCTAGGGTACAACGATCATGCGAAAATATGACCACTCCACCCTAGGGTGGTCACGAAATTTAGAAAATATAAAAGCAAATTTTCCAATTTTTATTGTCATTGTGATAGTTGGTAGTGAGAGAAAAGTGAGTTATGAGGTAGAAGGAGAGATATTTTGATAAGGAACATTGTTAAACTTCTAACATATGATGATGATGAACTAGTCAAAGGCTTCGATGAGTGGAGGAGCTAGAGCTCCTAAGGTAGAACTCTCAATCCTTCTCTTGTAAATTATGAAAATTAAAATGAACCTCACTAAGTAATGAGAAAAATGAACCTCATTAAACTATAAGTAAAGAACCTCACCCTAGCTTAGGAATGTAGATTAGGCTAGATTAAGGGTAGGTTAGATTAATTTTTAGCATTTTTAGGATGGGAAAGTACCCCATTTAGGTGCCACTATGGGGCCATCCTGGGCAGGAGCGGCTCCCCTTTGGTGGGAAGGGGGCCATCATGGGGTATGGTGACCATGTTTGAACTCCAATGGTTAAAAATTTGACCATTGGGGTGGCTATCTTGAGGTCCAATGATCACACATAGTGACCGTTGGGGCCCAAAGCAACCTCTTGACTTTGGAAAAAAAAATATTTTTGATTATTTTTTTGTATTAATTTTTGATTTGTTGGGTGTCATAATTTGATAGCTCAGGCTAGGGAGCCTAACCTATTCATAGAGTTATGGAGAGATCTTAATAGAGATGATTGGGCATGGTTTGGGGTGATCAACCTCAAATAGGTTGTGCACCTACCGATAGTGATGTCAGATCAAGCATATCTCATGACCCTAGCTCATCATTGGGATAATAAGACCAACACATTCCATATCCTAACTAGTGAGATGATGATCACATTAGAGGATGTCTACCAGGATTTATAAGATCCCTATTGAGGGATTAGCCATTACCTCCACTCATATTCAAGATCGATCGAGGGTTCTACAATGGATTTTTGGTGCTAGGGTGGATGAGGCTTTGGTAGATATAGACCATGGTGGGGTCCTAGTTAGCAAGTGGTATGAGGAGCATGTCTTCTCTAGATGGTAGGTAGTGGTGATGTATATCATCTCCAATGTCTTACTACTAACTCTTTAGGAGTGAGGTTCCCTTGGAACCTCCTGGACATGTTGCAAGACTTATTGGAGTGTGATCAGCAATATCGATCATTATGGCATGGGGGAGTACACTATTAGCACATCTATATGATGAGTTATATGAGATACAACATCGATAATGGATGGGATTGGGATGTAGTCTACTACTCTAGATATAGGGATGGGAGCACATCTAGGTGGATCAACCCATAAGATTACCAGTACCTCGAGTAGATCTAGGGGACACAGATATTGGATATGTAGCATGATGGTCATAGGATCTAGGCTCGAGCCACATGGAGATATATTAGCACACTACACTGAGTCCTTAGAGAGACTTCAATGGGAGCAGGTCATATGGAGGTCATTCTTAGATTACCTTGATTAGACTGAGGTGACAGGGTATCTAGCTAGAGTTAGATATGGGAGATGGCTCATTGGATACCATGGGACTAAGAGAGAGTATTTCCATTACTCTCGAGTGACTCGATAGTTTGAGATTTCTCAAGATGTGCTAGAGGAGCCAATCCTCTATCATCATCAATGATGAGATACATTTTGAGTTACCTCGAGTGGAGGCACTATTAGAGGAGGAGGACCCTATAGTGGTAGAGACTAGCTTAGGGAAACCAGGGACTAGTGTAGAGTATGATACCTAGTGGGTTACCTGACTATGGTAGGGAGGTGATCCTATGGGTAGGCCTATAAGGTGGTAGTGGAGGAGGGTGAAGATGATGATGAGTGATGAGTGCATCATAGGATAGAGGGTGAGTGGGGGTAGGTTATAAGATAGGTAGAGGGATCCCAAGTTGAGGAGGAGGGTGAGGAGGATGCCCTAATTGATGAGGTGGCACAACTATGAGCACAACTATAGGCTACACAAGTGCAACTATAGACTTCATAAGGATAATTACTAGAGTGAGATACATATCTCACTACTTCTCAGAGTTAGCTGAGAAGTGGATAATAGCTATGGTAGGAGTATTCTAAGGAGAGAGATCTCCTCAAGGTCTAGTTGGCCACTACATAGAATAATATTGATAGAGTTACTAGAGAGAGGGATACTCTAACTCAATAATACCAGTAGTTGAGAGGATCCAATAGAAGAGGGATGCTAGTACAACACAAAAATATGCTCTATAGGTTTAGTTATTTGTTGCAATTGTAGGTTCAATATAGGCTATAGCAGGTACATAGGTTGTAGGGGATGTGATAGGGTTGCAAGCTCAAGTGGATAGACTACAGGTTCTAGTTGGTAAATATGATGATTTATTCCAATATGATGGCACATACATTTTTTAGCTAGAGGGTGGTTGGTGATGCTTGACAGTACTCTACCTAAGTAGTCCACCATAGGAGGATCTCAGAGGAGTCGATGCAATGAGTCTGGATAGTCCTCAATGTGACCTAGTCATAGGTCATCAGCTCACCCAGAGAGATTAGTAACTAGTGGTTCTAGGTAGCCTCATAGAGATGAGGCTAAGGGTGGAGGTGACTCTAGGGGTGTAGGCCCTACTTGATATAATATTATGTATTTATTATTTTTGAGTGTAAGGTCTGAGGACCTACACAGTTGTAGCCTACAGGAAATTTTGTACCATGATGTACTTTATTATTCCCATATATATATGAGATCTTCTTTATGGCTCATTATGTGTTTATGGTTTTGATTTTATGTTATGGATGCATTGATGGATGTAATGCTTATATGATGATGTATTATTCTATATGTGATGTACTAATGACATGCAATAGTTAGATGATTGATGTATGATTAGATTCTATGATCTAGATGTATGGATGTACTACTATGTATGCTTATATGGATGTAATATTTAATGTTAAATGCATGTTTAGATTTGTTTAATTGATTATGCATTTAATTTATATTATATGATATGGTGGATATAATGTGTATGTAATGCATTAATTTCATGTGGATGGTCTAATGCAAATGTACCTGTATGCTTTAATCATTTAAAACATAATAAATGAATCTAATTTATGTTTAACAAACTAATGGTAGACACCATAGAATGTATAAAAATCATGAATGAAAATGTTAACCCTTATCATAAGAATTAAACATTTATACATGCATATGTGAGATGAAATGATGTGAAATGTAGGGGCTTTCCCTATAAGCTTTTGCAAACTAAAAGGTATGCATAAAATAGTCAGTGGTCATCTAAATATCATTGTTGATATCCATCTAGTATCTATCCTATTTTATGAAGACCCCTTAATAAACAAAAGTTCATAAGGAAAATTGTGATTGTTGATGAGATGATTTGTTGCTATGAGGGGATTTTTGAGGTTTTCCATGAGACTCAAACACCCTAGTTGATTGATCAAAAGTTGTATAATGACTACACAAGACTCCTGAAAGATACAAGCCTATTAAGAAGACCCAGATATTCACTATCCCTGTGTGTGCAAAGTGAATATATTAGATGAGGCATAAGACTACCTCATTTCCAAGTGGGTTTCATTCAACCCATTACTGTAATGAGGATCACCCTATGGTCATCATGATCCTGAGTTTGGATGTAGTTAGACTAGACTACTAGGCAATACAAGCCACCTAAAGCTAGCTCATCCATAAGTTGACATTGGTCTATACAAAATAAGGTCGCTAATGTGATAGACATATCACCACATGTAAGGCTACTCCATTGCCAGGTGGGTTTCATTCAACCCATTGTTGTAATGGAGATCACCCCATGGCTTTTGAATACTGAAGATTCTAGGGATTCAAGCTCATTACCCCCTTATTTTATTTTGATTGTTTGGGATACTTGCTCATGCTTAGTGGTGAAAACCACTATTTATTATTATTATTATTTTTTGAGCAAGGGATTTGCTTAGTGATGAAAATCATTATTTATTTTGCATTGTTTTGGGAATTTGCTCATTTTGTGGAAGAGAAAGGGATTTTTTGGGTAGGGGGAGCTTGTCCTTTTGTCAATTCTCAACATTCTAGACCATGCACATAATAATATGAGCAAGGAAAACCTTTCGCTTAAGGTGACAAGGACCACTTTGTAGTGTCATCCTTCCTTGTTCAGACTAGGATTGTTAATGTGTATAATTGTGTTGGGATTTTGAGATATGCAAGGTACTATCAAAACTAGACCTTACCTTCTAAAAGCCAAGATAGCTTTCTACAAAATCTGAAAAGATAACTAGGGATGGTTGAATGACCAGAAAACCCTAGTATACACCCTATAGCAACTCATAAGTTGTGTTGAAAAACATAGTTACTCACAAGGAAAATATGAATGATAATGATATATGGATTCATGATTGACATACAAACATGGTGTCATTCGTAAGAATGTAAACACAACCTATCCTAATGCAAGTGCAATGGATGAATATGCCTAATGCAATGCAACTAATGAGTGCATATAATGGAATGCATGATAACATAATGTAAATGTTTTTGTATTTTAATGTTTTGTATTGTTTTTGTGTTTTTATGTTTTCTGATTTGTTTGGAATTTTGATGATTTTTGTTGTTTTTGTGATTTTTGATTGTTTTATGAATTAAGTATAAAATGCCCATAAATGAAGAATGTTGAGAGGCTTAGGCTCCTCAACACCTTCTAGAGAAGTTAGGTGATAAGTTCCTGGTCCTATCTTCTCTATTACGATGAAGGGACCTAACCAATTGGCCATAAATTTATCTCTTAGATGAGGTGATAAGTTTGAGTTATGTTGGTTCTCTTTAAGCACAAGATCCCAAACTTTAAAGTCTCTTGGATGGACTTTAGTATTATAAGCTCATTTAAGATGATCTTGATAAATATAGAGATGCTCGAGAGCATTCACTCATCATTCATCAAGAAGGGTCAATTGATCGAGGTGAGCTTGTCATGAAGTGTCATCATCGATGAACTCTTTCAATGAGACTCACAATGATGGAATTTCTAATTCCAAGGGCATAATGGCCTTAGTACCATATACTAGCAAAAATGGGGTTGCCCTAGTGGGTGTCCAAATGCTAGTTTGATAAGCCCATAAAGCTAGAGGTAATTGAAGGTGCCAATCCTTATGATTCTCCTTGATGATTTTCTTCAATATGGCAACTACAATTTTATTAGAGGCCTCTACTTACCCATTTGCTTGTGGATAATAGGGTGTTGCAAAGTTGTGTTGAATGTTATATTTGGATGTTAAAGCCTACACATATTTGTTCTTGAATGATGTTCCATTATCCGATATTATTTTGGATGGAATACCAAAATGACATATAATATTATGGAGTATGAACTCCATAATACGAGCTCCAATCATAGTGGTCAAAGGGATTGCTTCCACCCATTTGGTAAAGTACTCAGTAGCCATTATAATGAATGTGTGATAGCTCAAATATGGAGGAGAGATCTTCCCAATTAGATTGAATCCCCACTAAGAAAAAGGCCAAGCTGATTGAATCGGTTGCAAGGCCTGAGATGGTAGGTGTGAGAGATTAGCATGATGTTGACACTTTATGCACTTCCTGACATATGAGCAATAATCCTTCTCCATCATGGGCCAATAATAACCCATTCTAAGGATGCACTTGATGATAGCCATACCACTAAAATGGCCATCATAGGTACCATCATGAGCTTGCAAGATTGCCCAAGTAGATTCTTGGGGCTCAAGACAATGAAGGAGGAGTCCATCATAGCTCCTACGATACAGAATATCTCCTAGAAAGACATACCTAGTCACTTTCTATTTAAATGCTCATTTTGTGGCATGCGATAATCCTTGAGGGATACTACCAAGTTTTAGGTAATATTTTAATTGGATGAGCCAATCCTGATAAGCTTGAGCTTCAACTGATTGAACAACTTGTTCCCATTATGATTCATTATGCACAAATGTAGATTGGGAGATAACCTTATGATGAATGGTAGTGCCATTCTCTGAAGGACCCTATGAGATCAAGGACCCCCAGGATGCCTATTTTAGAAAGTCTTGTGCTTTGTAGAACCATTCATGATTTGGTTCTATCTGAATCATGTGGACTGATTCTTTATTGTTTGGAGCCTCATGCAACATCATTGATTGTGAGAGCATTTTAACATGGATGGTAGTAAAATTGATGGAAGGATTCTGAGGGATTAAGGATCCCAAAGATGCCATTGTATCTACAAAGTGATTAGATGTACGAGGGACTACCTCGATGTCATACCAATCTAGTTGGGCTAGTAATGTGTCCACAAGCTCTTTGTAAGCTTTCAATATGGGACATCTACATTGATAAATACCTTTTACTTGGTTTACAATGAGCAAGGAGTCACCAAAGATATTTAGCTTTTTAATCTTCATGGTGATAGTTGTTTGGAGACCCAATATTAGAGCCTCGTATTCAATATTATTGTTGGTGCAAGGGAAATCGAGTTTAAAATACAAGGGCATAGGAGCTCCTTGTGGTATGAAAAACATGATCCCTACACCACCCCCTTGCTCGCACTTGGAACCATCAAAGAACAAAGTCATGTCTACTTTATTATCTAGTTCTTCAGGTTTAGGTGATTCAAATAGTGCAAACATTGCATCATCAGGTAGTTCTATCACGAGAGGCTTATCATCCTGAAGAGGTGCCTCTACTAATTGATCAGCTATGACTTGACATTTAATGGATTTTTGACTAATGAATTCAAGATCAAATTCCATCAATAGCATGATCCACTTTATGGTTCATGTATTATGATACGTGCGACTCATCATGTACCACAAAGGATTTTCTTTTGATATGACATACGTGGTATGACTTAGCATGTAGTGGCGCAAATTTTTGGTAGCAAACACCACTGCTAAGTAGATCTTTTCAATGTATGCATACTTCAGCTCATAACTGACCAAGGTGTGACTAATGTAATAGATAGCCTGTTCTCTATTTTCTTTGTTCTTCTGGGCTAACATGGTTCCTAGAGCAAAGTCTATGGCTGAAATGTATAGCAAGAAAGGCACACCTGGTCGAGGTGGAGCTAAAACTGGTGGCATTTCTAGGTACTATTTGATCTCATCAAAGGCCTTTTGATATTCTTCATCCCAATTGAATGGGACCCCCTTGTGTAGCAGTCGATTCATGGGTCGACATTTATCCGACAACTATGCTATGAAGCATTTGATGGATGCTACTTTGCCTTGTAAGCTATGAAGCTCTTTGATGTTCATGGGGGAAGCATTTCTAGAATTGCTTTGACCTTTGTAGGATCGACTTCGATCCCTCATTTAGAGACTATGAATCCTAAGAGTTTTCTTGATGTGACACCGAAAACACATTTCTTAGGATTCAACCTGACATTATGCTCTATCAAATGATCAAAGACTTTACGCAAAACTTCTGCATGCTCTTCACGCAATAATGATTTGGTGAGCAAATCATCTATGTAATCCTCTAGTATCTTATGCATGTAATCATGAAAAATATATGTCATGGCCCATTGATAGGTGGCACCAACATTTTTAAGACCGAATGGCATAACTTTATAGCAGAATGTTCCCCATGGAGTGGTAAAGGTTATCTTATGTTGATCTTCGAGTTTGACCCAAATCTGATTATAGCCTAAAAATCCATCCATAAGGGATAACATCTCATGACCAGTAGTTGCATCTACGAGAGCATCTATGTTCAGAAATGGGAATGCATCCTTGGGCATTGCCTTATTGAGGTCTCTAAAATCCATGCAAATATAGATCCTTCCATCAGGTTTACCTATAGGTACCATGTTTGATACCCATTTCAGATAGTCGATGGGTTGAATAAACTCTACATCCAACAACTTTTGTAATTCATCCTTCACCATTAAGGTGATGGTTGGGTGCATATTTCTAAGATTTTGCTTGACCAGCTTCATAGTGGGGTCTAAAGTAAGGTTATGTGTAACCAAATTTGGATCAAGACCCGACATGTCTTTGTATGACCAAGCAAATATGTTAGACTTCTCTATCAAAAGAGGTATGAGGATGGCACGCTCCTTAGGAGATAAACTCTCTCCAAATTTGAATTTCTTAGGATTGTTAGGATCATTACCAATATCCACATCAAAATTCTCCTCAATTGACATATGGGATCCCTCCTCAAGCTGATGAGGTGTAGGGATCAAGTGGATGTCATCCACTGGGTTTGGATGATCTATCATATCAGATTTGACCTTAGCATTACAGACATCCTAAGCATGGCCTAGAGAAAAATGAAATGGTTGCAATATTTCTTCACATGGGAAGAACTCCTCAAGTGATGGGGGTGACGTGACATGATCAAATTCAATGGCCTCAAGGTTGAGGTGCAATGACTTTGAGGGGTCACTAGGATTGCAGAGGGTGCGATTAAATCAATGGAAATCATATTGATGGATGGTTGGTGATCTCCATGACCATAGGGGTAGGACCTATCGATTAATGGTTGCTCTAGATGCTCCAGATGTGGATTAGGAGGCATTGGGATCTCTGGGTCCACTCTAGGAGTAGATAGGATAATTGGGTCCTCAGGTGGGAGCAACTATCTCCAATTAGGTGGAGGAGGAAATACCCTATGATAGATATCATCTATGTCTACAGGGGGTCTAGAAGGCTCAATATCTCCTATATAATTATTGAGATGATGAAGGTAGGTAGGACCTAAGTATGCAATTTCAATTTCATCCTCATACTCATCATCTTCATCCACCCAATCATTTTTAGGAATATCATCTAGTTTAGATTCCTCTTCTAGAATGGTCTCATGATATACTTTAGGAGGTTCTATGGTAACCATTGTGATTGGGTGATGATCCCTCCATAAATGAGAAGGGTTGGGGTCAATGTATTCATTCTAATCAATATCTTCCCCAAATCCTAGGCTTAGGCATTCTAGGGAACTAGCCAACAACTCATCCGACATGCGGATGGAATACCCTAAACCAAAATTATCAATAGGTAATTGGTACTATGGTAGATAGGGTGTTCTAATACCCTATTCATAAAGACCTAAACCACTACCATGCCAATGGTAATGATAGAAGTATCTTAGAGAAAAGTTAGGGTTTGACATATAGTAGATATTGCAAGTAAATGGTTCATTATCATGATGGATCACTAGAGATTGATCTATGGCTGAGTCAAAACCCCCATATATGAAATTTTTTTTTGGTGGTATGCCTAAGGGTACCACCATTCCAATGGGTAAGGGAGGAGCATGAGGTCTCCCCATATCTTGCATAGACTCAATAATTGGTGTAAAAGTTACATTTTGTACCAAGTATTCAATAAGCCTAGGGTTGACTAAATGGATAGTCACTTGAGGAGTGGATGATCCCATCGATGAGGTAGGGGATGTAGGTTGAGGAACGTCCTCCATCATGTCATCCATTATTAGGTAATTCTTCCTCTTCCATGGGAATCAGAATATCTACTATAGAGACATTGGGGATGACTTTAGGATCATCTACCATGGGTGCTTTCAACTTCTATTTGATTCTGAGGATCAGATGATGATGAAGGTTTATCAAAAGTAGCTATTGGTTTAGGCAACGATGGTGGTACTAATATGGATGGATTACTAACCTAATTGACATACTTAAAGGGTTCATCATCCGATGGGATGACATGAACCTATCCTTCATGAATATATTTAATACATTGATGTAAAATAGAAGGGACACATTTCATGTCTCGGATCCAAGGATGACTGAGCAATATGTTATATTGCATCGCTCCTTCCAACACATGGCATAAAACAGAAATGGTTTTTAATCCCACCTGAATAGGCAAGACTATAGTGCCAACCATTGAGCATAATGCATCATTGAATGCTCACAATGTAAAAGTGGATGCCACTATGTGTGATGTTGGAAGACTAAGATGCTCTAAAGCAATCATCATTATTATGTTAATCGATGAGCCTATATCGATCAACACTCGCTTGTAAGGTATCCGATTGATACAAGTGATTATGTGCAATGGAGGATCCACTACATTAGTTGGTACTTATTTAATTTCATGGTCATAGAATGTGACCATAGGCTCTTTGCACTTTTGAACATGCCCCACAAAGTTAGTGAATGCATTAGGATCTTGGGGTTGAAGCTCAATAGATTTTAGAATCTCCATGAGCACTTCCCTATGTCTAGGGGATTGTATAATAAGCTCATAAATAGAGAGCTTGGCTGAG
Organism: Wollemia nobilis; assembly: GCA_028583015.1. NCBI lineage: Eukaryota > Viridiplantae > Streptophyta > Pinopsida > Araucariales > Araucariaceae > Wollemia > Wollemia nobilis. The sequence goes on from JAQPPZ010000157.1 coordinate 17,974,700, forward strand.
GCCATATATAGACTCTGAGTAAGCCTATTTCTAATGGTAATCACCAGTTGTGATGGTGGACCTAGCAGTAGGTTTTGAACTAGCCCTTGCTAGGGCATAGAAGGTATTCGAATGGGAGCCATAGGTGGCTCAGCTTGGTTGTACCTTCTATTTTATGTTACTATGTTAATCATACCTATGAACCCATGTGTGGGTGGATCCGTATGTATCTCATTTACCTACCCCATTTGATTACCCTTGACCTCATGGGTGGGCAAGGGATCTTTAAAGATTCCCATATATTGATTATCCAGAGCGAGAGGGTTATCAATCTGTAATTGATTCTTATCAAGCATATTCTATACTAGGTTTTTGAAACCATAGCATGTTTGTATATCATGTCCATTTTACCTATGATAAGAACAATATAGATCCTCTCTATACCCTTTAGGCTTTGGGTGAGTAGGATCTAGCAAGTGAATTTTAGGTAATGTAATCACCTTAGCCTCACATAATCTATTAAAAAGAGATGCCAAAGACTCAGGCAATGACGTGTATGTGCGAGGAGGATGATATTGTTTATCTTAACCTTGATTTCATTGGAATTAATTGTTGTATTGTTCCAAAGGGGTTGAGCCTGATAATTAGGCTATTGTTGTGCTTTCTCCACTTTGGGAATATTTAAAACAATCTGATTCATAGGCACTGGGTTTTCTTGATGATGATTGTTATAGGGATTTTTGTTCCACTCTTTCTTATAGAGCTTTATGTCTCCCTCCTAGACCTTAATTTCCTCAATAACTTTGGCTTATACCAAAGCCTCTTCAAATGTTTGATATTGCTACAATTGTAATAGAAGTGATATGTGTTTTGAGCAACTCTTGGTAAATATTTGGGTTAGTTCCAAAATAGGTATGGTAAAAGTTAGTTTAGACGTTATCTTACGCCACATGTTTCCATAATCCATAACTGGCTTGTCATCAAATTATCGTAAGTTCGACAAGTCAGTTAGGTTTACCTTCTTCTTGAATCCAAAGGAGAAGCATTCAAGGAAGGCATTCACTAGTTATTCAAAGCTAGAGATGCTATGTCTGAGGTAATTGGTTATACCACTCTAAGGCTGCACCAGAGAGTGTTATCACAAATGTTCTTAATAACAAAGCATCATTGTCTTGGAGTTGAAAACACAAGTTCATGAAACTTGTGACATGTTCTTGGGCATCATCATCCCCTCTAAATTTGTCCAGCTTAGGCATTTCAAAATGCTTAGGGTAAGTGGGACAAGGAACTGATGGGTCAAGGGGTTGATTGTACAATTTGTGCAATGTGGGTTTTTGATAACCCGCTCCTTGCTTCTCAAGTGATTGGATTCACTCTATGAGAACTTTATATGCCTGAGATGAGATGATCTCATTCTCCTAAAGAGATTTCTTGGGAGGAGGAGGTGGAAGGTTCCTATTTGATCGAGGTGGTAGATTGTAATCATCTACCACATCCTCGCAAAGTGACTCAGGATACGCTTGATCCTGGTCATCTACTTCTATCTCTTCATAAGCCTCATACTCTGATGGATTTGGTGCTTGGCGCTATCTTTGCTGAGACTGATGAATAGAGGTATGAAGAGGATGGTTATTAGTAGGCCTAGAGGGCAACTCTTGGTGTTGTGCAATGCACCTCATGTTGAGTTATTGTTGATAAGTACTAGGCATGGGTATCTCATCATGAGCTACCCTACATGATTGCTCTTCATGCAATCTCTATTCTAGGATTCTTTCCTCACATAGTCTATGTTCATACAACCATTGGTGGTGTAACCTCTATTGTTCTACATGCTCATGATCTAAATACTCTCACTCATGATGTAAATCATCCAATTGAGATTGGATCAATTGCTCTCTCTGACTAGTGTTGGGCCTAGGTAGCCGATCTATTTGATCCACTGTATGTGGCCTATGACTTCTCATCTCGATACGAGGGGTTTTGGCTATTTTAGTTCATGTAGTGGGGATAGCTATCCTCTTACCTCAATCAATCGAAGCTGCATTTACTCTATGCTCGACCCTAGGGGTGTTGTCCTCATGTAAGGATGGTATAGGAGTATGGCATGTTTGCATAGAACACTCTCCGCATGTATGGATAGGATGAACTAAATCTTCATCATACCCACCCTCAGAATGAGAATGAGTGGAAGAAGGTGCTCTACGAGCTGCATTAGGGCCATACCTATCTAGATGATTTAGCTTATGACTCAACCAAGGGTGATCGAGGAGGAGTACCTCCCCCATCCATACTAGGTAAGGGCATGTATCTCACCCCATGCTTAGAGGGGATTGTGGATCGGTTGGGTACATGAATATGTGCAACCCCTCTACTTGGCCCCTCAATGGGTGGATCTTATCTAGAAGTAACATGTGATGGATGAGGTCTGAGAAGATCCTCTTCTTGATCATGGGGAGGTCCCATAGGAGTCCTCCTAATGGGGGTATCTCGATGATCAGATCCCCCATGTGTGGAATTATCTCTGTGATGGCTATTAGAACATCGTTCAGGTAAAAGTAAATTTATTGGGTTGTATCGAAGGTGTTCTAGACCTTCATGTGCATTATCTGTAGCCTCAGTATAGGATTGGGCATGGCTTCATGTTGTGACCATTTTATCTTTATTAGGCATTCAGTAAGGAAATAAACAAAGTATACAGGATGATTATCTCTTTTAAAGATTATTTGTGTTTCCTAAAATTGGCTTGTGTATTTTGATTCATTGTTTTATTGCCTTTCTCTTGTTCGAGTTTTTGATATTGTTGATGTAATACTCAAGTTAAAGGGTTTTCACCTATATACTCTCACACATAGGCCTGGTGATGAAGTCTAGGTCATGAAACCCACCAAGATTTGGTGATGAAGTCCAAATCTGATGAGGGAGCACAAGTCCTACCAGTCCTCACCCAATTCACCTTGGTCAATGATACACCTCTTCAAAAAGAGATGCATGCTATATTCCATAGCTATGATGGTTCTTGGACTGGCCTTGGCCAAAATGGGGTGCGAAGAACCACAATGCAAGCTAACAAGGTGGTGATGAAGGCCACCATTGTTAGTCTTGATCAGTGGTTGGGTGTGAATTCCAACTCATTGATGTTTAATTTGAGATGTGATGTGTGTGTGGGTTCATTTTATTTCATGCAAAAAGGAAAATGCAACATAAAGCAATCCATGATTTTTTTCTAATGCATAAAAGAACATTTCAAATTTCTAAATTCTAAATAAAAATATTTTAATTTCAAAAAATTTGAAAGTGCAAACCCTAAATGAAGTTAGCCTTTAGACAGACAGCAAGCAAGAAAACCCTAACAAGCAATAAAATAGGGGTCATCTCTATGTAATATGATCTACATAAGAGGTCATCTAACACAAGAGTGATCAGAAATGGGGTCCATTGTACCCTAGAGTAGCCAATAGTAGAGGCCACTAGACCCAAGAGCGATCACCAGCAAAATACTTAAAATTTAAAAATTGCTTCTAAATTTCTCAATTAAAATTGCAAATCTATCTTTTTCTATAAAAAACAATAAATTCAAGTACAGGGATACTCACAGGTGTAGCCAACATTCGATGAAGATGTTACAAATTTGATTTTTTAACTCGTTATGAGGCCATCAAGGGGTAGAGAGATGAGCTCTAGTTGTCATAGGGTCTACGCTATCTATCGGCCATAAGAGAGTATGATGATTGCTACTGTGAATCATTCTAGCCTAGAATGATGGTACCTACAATTCCAGAAAGCCAATAAAAGCAAATGTTAGTGATAAATTAGGATATTGTGGAAAATTTCCTATCGTGATCACCACTATAGAGTAGAAAAAACCATACACCTAAACATGTAATATGAAATCAAATTGATAATGCAAATTATGTAACCATAATGACAAAGAAATATACAAAATAGTGTCCTTCTCATTAATATTTGAAAATATTCTTTACAAAATGGTTACAAAATATCCCTCTTAGGGATTACACCAATTTGATACAAATTACAAAATGAGACCCAAAAGGGTAGGTGTAATCCATAGAGTCTTTGCACTCTCAAAACTAATTATGGAGGGTTTCTTTGTGACCTCCGCTTGATGATGTAAATATTGAAGGATCTTTATGATGATTAGCTCCTATGGAAACTTGAGATCTGCACACAAAAGCACTTACAAGAAATTAGTAGAAAATGTGGAACCTCTCAAGATGAGGTCCATTTCCATAATAAGCCAATGAAAGGAAAATGCTTAAAATAGTAAATAAATGCATGTAAAACTAAATGAAAATATGCTAAACTATGTTAGAAACCAAATTGAAAGCTGCTAAAGCTAATCTAACTAAGAAAATAGAGAAAATCAAATATCACCACAAGGTCATCATAGGGTAGAACGGCTAGCTCTATTAGCCATCAGAGGGTCCAGTAGTTGTGCCTATGGGCCACTTTATGACAAAGTGACCACTAAACAGAGAGTCTGTTCTTCATGCTCGATGTAAGGCAACATTCAATTTATCTATCAAATTGATGTTCAAGGATCATGTGCTTCGAAGCATAGTTGAATCATAGGAATTAGCTCGAATTTAGGATGAATTATGATGCACAATGGTGGGATTTGGTCTTCAAACTCTCAAAAACTCCATTGATGGGCATGCAAGCTTCATGGTTGGATTTGGGTAGCACTCCATTGCATATGAGAGAATGTTCTCTCTATTACTCAAATTGGTAGCACTTCATTGCATAATTGATGATCTCAATTCTCTATATTTTGTGAAGTTTTTGGGCACCTTTTATAGATTTCCCAATTGGCATCTTAGCTTGCAAGGGAAGCCAAGATCAAGATTCAGTTAGGATCTAGGCATCCCAAGCATCACTTCTAGAAGCTTCTCATGGTTAATCATTATGTACAAGTTGCTCTATAATGGATTTGGCTCGGCTCGAGGAGCCCGAGTTTGTTATAGGTGAGGTCATCCCAGGGTGGAGCGACTAGGCTTGGGGGCCATCACAGGGTCCAGCGACCGCTGGAGGCCGCTCCTGGGTATGATGGTCCAGGTTGTAAAGGGTCAGATTGCCTTGTTTGAGTGGTCAGAACCATTGTTAGGTCTTGGGAAGGCCCAAGATGAGTCATATGGCCTGAAAAGGTGTCCATATGGGTAGCCTCCTCAACATGACGTGTTTTAGGTGTCTAAAAAAATATTATGAGGTGAAAGCTCTATTAGAAAATGTAACACATTATAGAGAAACTAACCATTTGCTTAAATAGGTTACAAATAATCTAGAGGAAGAGTACAAAGTTCAAGATGAAGAAGAATATCCATATTGAAGACTAAAGTCTTTAATACCCAAATAATGTAATACAATGGGGTGTTAGAGTTAGATTATATTACATAATTTAAGTCATGTAAATATACCCTTCTAGGTACATACTTAGAATATTATATTACTTTTGGGGGAATTTATCTAACTACTTCATGCAATGTAATACATGCACAAGTGTCAATGTGCAAGGTGTCCCTTGTACAACTAGGTAGAGTGTTGGCCAAGGAATCTATCTTCCATTATAAAAGGGCCTCATTGTAAGATATTGGTGTGATAGTAGGTAGTAGTAGAACTACTATGTAACTCCATTAGTGATGGAGTACAATGTAGTCCTATAGCTTCTTGCATGGAGTTTCCATTTTCTCCATAGCAACATTGTATTCAAATTCGTTATTTCTATTTATAGCATATTTTTGCAATCTCGTAAATTTACTTTCTCTCATATTTTTGCATCCTATTATTGCCATATCCCATTGAGATATACCTCAAAAACTAACATGTTTTTTTTTTTTCAAAATAAATAAAGCTTTGAGGATATTGTTTATGGAAAAAAATTATGTATGCATTTTTATGATGATACGAGCATTATGAATTTGAGGAGAATGCTTATTTTACATAGTTATACTTTAATTATTGAACCAATATAGTTATGATGTTATGTTGCTTTATAGTGATGGCATTATGTTGAAGCTCATGCTAGATTAAGTTAAAATTTAATATTATATTGAAGCATTTATATCTATAGAGAAAGGATTGTTTTTAATGCTTGAATGCTATCATGGGTTAGGGAAGATTTCTTGGGTTGGATTTAGAATTCTTCTTTTAGGACCTAAGTCTTTGAAATAGCCCAATCCTGGAAGGAGTTGCATTGATGCAATAACCAGGTGAATGTGGTTCCTAGAAGGAGTTGCGAGAATGTAATAGCTAGGAAATTGTAAATATGGAAGGAGTTGCATGGATGCAATAGCTATATTTCTTGTGAAATGATATACCTTGAACACTAAGTATTGGGTGTTACATATTTAATAAATTATAGAAACCATTCATAAGACAACAATGGTGGTTCCTTGAACGTGTAGGTTTTGGTGATCATGTTCATTATCAATTGAGTGGTAATGACCTTAGTTAGCCCATGGAGGTGTGGTAACTAAGCACCAAGGCTTTACGTATGATTAACCTACCTAGATGGACTTAAGTTATGGTTAGGTAATAGGCATCCCCATATAAGTTTTATGGACTTTAAAGGATAATCCCTACACTATGGTAAAATTATCCTTTACCAATGAGGGTATAGGAAAGGTGGGGGGACCACTTTGGCATCCTTGTAAATGATGAGGTTTAGTAAGGTGAATCCCAAAAAAATGGGATGTTGGCAACTCCTATCCACTGAGTGTCATTTGCAATCATATAGAAATAAAATATGGTTAAGCCTTGATAATGTTGAAAAATATATCGGGACTCCATTTGTGAACCTCACTTGAAAAAAATTACGTCTCTCTTGGGTTGATTTTTGATGGTTGTTATAGTATTAAATACATAAATCCTAAAGTCCTTGGAGAAATTAGGATTGAAGATTATTGGGGATTTGGTAATTGTATCCTTTATATAGAGGAAATATTTTCCACCTCCTATCCACTCTAGGGTTTGTCATTTTTAATGTTTTAGAGATTGGCTAGATTATTTGATATGGAAAAAACTAAGTTGAATTTTATTGATCATTGTAGGTTTAAATAAACATGTAAGAAGCATGGTTACAATATAAATATATACCACATGATAAAAAAACAATGTGATAATGTAAGATGCTAATAACTACTAAAAAAAATGCTAACTTTATAACTAACTCTTAGCTTAAGCTAATTCTAGAAGATCAATTTAATAATATATCTAGAAGCCAACACAATCTGAAATCTCATGTGTTACATATAATAATATTAATTCTAAAATTATCCTAAGACTAATAGTTGACACATAAAGTTCCTCATCATTCATCCTAACAATAGAAGCCTCGGAATCTAATGTTTTTAAAGGAGAAGGAAAAACAACCTAATGTGGAAGAACCTTGACCATTTGGTGAGTCTTCATGTTGAACACTCAATCAAAATCTAGCATAAGCAAAAAATGAGGTACCACATTGACAAGATGGCTGATGGAAGGTGCTAAACCCACTTTATATAGGGTATTTCTTGAGGAGATCTAGTTGTGTTGGAAGATCAAGTCAAAAAGCATGTAATAACACCTAGTGAAGAATAGTGGGAGGCCCATAGTAAATTGATTTGATCATACTATGTTCTTTTTCATAAAAAATCATGTTTGTCACTATATCCAACCTAAAAGCAATGAGGAATATAATTATGAAGTGAGATCTAATTCTAAAATTATTGAGCCTTCAAAACTTCCTTGAAGTTAAGATGCTTCCAAGACACACTAGGAACACAAAGCTTATACAATAGTGGGGCATTAGGAAGAGTAGAAGTAGGAAGAATGTTCATACTAGGGGTGAGTACTTGAACCAAGGAAAGTGACTTAGTATCCTTAAAAAACTATGAGGGGGATTGTAATAATTTATTAAGAGGGGTATGCATAGGGACTTGTGCCTAAGAAATAGTTGCAGGTGTTTGGTAGCAACTAAGTGCAAGGTTTATGGTGTATTTAGTACATTTGATGAGGTAGAATCTATAATCTAGACATAAAGTGTGGGTGTTGTTTAATGCATCATAGAGGGACTTTATATCATATTGATAAGTTTTTTAAAGCATTAATCCACAAAAATAAATAGGATTCACATCACAAGTGACTTTATTCACAAACTTAGGGCCAAAATAAAATGACACATTATAGGTGTATGTGATGTTTGATGTAATTCCACTTTCCTTCCATCCAAGTGAATATGGACAAGGATGTGGGTACATCGGTAGCTTCAATTTATCAATAATAGACCTCACAATAAAATTATTTTGTGAGCCATTAATGATTATACATTCAACTAGAAAGTCATGAGTAAGATGAGCACACATGAAAATAAATTTTCATGATCACCTACAAAAGAGTTGTGATGCATCAAGGTGGCATTATTAAGTTGACCTTTCAATCCATCATATGTTGTGTCTTCTCCAAAAGTATTTATGGAAACTTGCTTAGTTTTCTCATCATTTGGAGATTGTACAATCAAAATTTTATTTTTCAACCTAAGGTACTCAAAAATTTTATGATCCTTTCTATTACAACAATCAAGTTTTATTAGAGTTTATAAAATCAAAAGGAGTATGTGTAGGAGAATAAGAAAATAATAAGAGGAAAAGGAGAAATAAGTTTTTTTTTTCACTTGCTACTTATTTAAAGACCTAGAAACTCCCACGGAGTTGAACTTTCATGATCTATTTTATTGTGTAGCAAGCTCCTCCTTTGAAAGTTGGGCTTGGTTGAAAGCTACATCCAATGTTGAAAGAGGAGTATATTTCAACTCCTTAAATAAGGGTTCCTGCAATCCACTCTTAAATTTGTTTATAAAAGCGACAACTAAAATCCCCATGCCACTGAGTATACATAACCTATTGATTGATAAATATAGCCTTGAATAGACATATGACTTTCTTATCTCATGCAAATCTATTTTATGATAATATCCTCTCCATAGTTTTAAGGATAGAATGTATCCTTCAATACTTTGACAAATGCATCCCAGGTGTTAAGGGGGTTTTGGGTAGGTTGGCATTCAATAACTAAAACCTTAGCCATGTTACAAAGTTTTAATTTGGAAAATTAGACTCTCTCTTATTTAGGAACTTGAATATATTTAAACTAGGTGTCCATATCTAGGATCCAATTATTAAGGACACCAGGATCTATATATCCATCATAAATCTTGACCTAAGTATCTATCTTTGGAGCAAGCATCATTATTATAGATTTTTATGTTAGGAGGTAAGGTTTGGACACTAATTTCATTGAAATTATCTACGAAAGGACTAACTACATTGGCTAAATCAACCATAGTTTTATCTAAATTGGTGGCCATGGTGGAATGAGTGAAATAAAGATGCAACAAAAAAGTGTGCCTAAGATGACCAAAATATTTTACAAAAGGGGAAGTTGATTAGAGTCTTAAGTAATAACAAATGAGTGGCATTTGTTATTCTTGGGAATACATATACTTGATAAAAATCATACATTAATACAACTTCAAAAATATTACGTGAAATACTATACAAAATATTAATTAATTATTTAATTAAATAAAACCTCCTCCTTTAACTTTTATACCTTTGCACAATTTTTATTTGAGTGAATGGCATTATTGTAGAAATATAATGTTAAGAACTTGCATAGGCTAGAATTCCATTGTAGGTGACTACTAAATATATTGCCAATCAATGCTTTATAAACCACATGATTTGATAAAAAATAGTTTAACATCACCAAGAGGAATTGCCATCAATGGTAAGGTAGATACTACTAGTTGACAATTAATTCCCACACTTGTGCATGGATAAACCACTCACTATGTTGAAAACTACCTACAAATGGGAATTTCATGCATATCTCTAAATTTACTCATAGAACAAACTCCCTAACCACAATCAACCATGCTTAGGAAATCATCAATGGTCAAGTTTTGTGGGTCAAAATAGACAACTAAAAAATCAAACCAAATATTGAAATATATGTCTACTTCATGGTCAAGAGATAATATCCACTTATGTATACATTCCATTCAATAAGAAGTTATTTTCTTGGAGAGAGGGGTCATGTGTACTTATGCAAAAATAGTTGGCCATTGTCATCTATGCATAGAAGAAAATTGAAAATGATGGAAAATGTTGTAGGTGATGCATTAGAATGTCAAGAAAAATTTAAACGTTGCATCAATACAAGCACTAAGAAATTTGAGTCTATCATCCGCATTGAGTTAGACATTGTAATATGGGGTCGTCACATGGAAATTCTATTTCATCATAGGTGTAGTTGGAATGTCTATCCAAGATGTATACAAAAATTATTTTACCTATAGAGAAGACACAAGAACAAACCCACATTAAACATATGAGTTGACCACTTTGACTCACAAATAATAACTTTCAAATGTTGCACATCTTACCAACATACTATAAATTAGAAACACGTCTTTACAGGATATTCTATCACAATGTAAGAGTTTAAAAATCTCAAATAAAGTGAGCATAATGAGTGCTCTGATACCAACTGATGTGGACAAAACCAATCTAAAGTTTATTTATCATTATATTTTTAAATAGACATGTAGGAAACTATGGTTGCAACAAAACTATATGCCACATGCTAACAAAATGATGTGATAAGATAAGATAATAACTACTACCAAGCAAGCTAACTTAATAACTGACTCTTAACTTAAGATAATTCTAGAAGACCAACTTAACAACCTATCTAGAAGCTAATATGAACTAAACTATCACATGTTACATAGAATAATAACATAAGCTAATAATATTAAGACTAAAATAATCCTACGACTAAGATATGATAACATGAAGTTCCTCATCACCATCTATGCAAAATTGGTTTTGAACTTGGTTACAGAATAGATTTTGTCTAAAATGGAGTGGATTCCCTTAATGGATATGGATAAGGGAAGATCTTGGATTTACTTTTATCCTAGTAGGATCTATAGCTAGGCTACCTTTTAACACTACATGCCCTAAAAAAATTCTTCTTGCATTATGAAAATGGATTTTTTTATGATTAAGTGAAATGACATACTCCCTACACCTTTGAAAGATATATTCAAGTGTTCAACATATTTATTTGATTCCTTTGAAAATATAGTTAACTCATCAATGTATATAAGTGTGATCTCACATACTAGACCTATGAAGGCAATATCCCTAGCTTGTTTGAAAGTGACCCTGATATTTGATAACCTAAAGGACATTCATTAGTATGTAAAGGTCCCCCATGTGGTGGTGGTCATTTTATTTTGGTAATCATCATTGATCCATATTTGATTCTATCATTTGAAGCCATCTAGAAGTGATAACATCTATAATATCCTATTGAGATATGAGGGTTTCAAATATGATTGTGTGAGGGTTTCGTCTATGGTTCAAGTGTAGGCGATGACATAGGTTTTTTTTGGGGCCTACAGTCCCTAGTGGCCAATTTGTTTTTTTGTTGTTGTTTCTACCCAATATAATAATGGGATTTGTTGTAGGAGATCCATGATGGGTTAGGAATTTGTCATTCAACAAATATTTAGGATAAAAACATGATTGAAAATTGCTTTCAATTTGCTATCAAAGAAAAAAAATAAAATCACACCTTTCCTCGACATCCAATACATGGATTAAAGAGACCTAGAAACAAGTTTCAAGTTGCATATCAAAGAAGAGAAGCCTCCTTAGAAAAATAAAAAAATGGTTCAAAACTCAAGCAATACCAATGCTAAGGAATTACCCCAAAACAAATCCACTATGGAAACCCCTTTCAAGGGTAAGGATTTTTGGGATTTAGTCCCAAAAAAGAATTTTAGGGATATCCTCCATGATGGAAAGTCCTAGAATAATGCTAACATTAATCTTAAGGATTCTTGTAGACCTCTAAGAATGCCTAATACTTATCCCAAAAAAATTAAGTCAAGATGTCTAAGAGGAGTTGATGGAACCCCACTTGTCAAGCTAAATATGTGTGACATTCAGGATGACATAGAATATTTGGAGAGAAGAGGACTAATTTTTCATTTCTTGGGTTTTCGTTTGATCCTAACCACTTTCAAAGTGTGGGCTACAAAATATTGAAAAACACAATGTGAGTGATAAATATTTGTTTATCCTAATGGTTTTTTTCTTGTTATTTTTGCTAATGATGAAGACAAAGAGAAAATATTTCAAATGGGTCCTTGGTTCTTTGAAAGGGTAGGAATTTTCATGAAGCCTTGGCACACTAAATTTAAATCCGAAGAAGATATGCCTTCTACAAGACCTGTGTAGGTTAGACTCTTTGGCTTCCTAGTTGAATTATAGAATATGGTTGTGTTTTCTATAATCAAAAAATTCCTTAGAACTTTCATAATGACTACTAACTGTACACATACATTTGAACACATTATTTATGCTCAAATTTGTGTCTTAATGGATTTTGACAAACCCCTTATAGAAAATACCTCATTATAATTTGGGGAAGACACTTGGGAGCAGGTGGTTAGCTATGAGAAATTTTGTTGTAGAATATGCCATGAATATGATCATTTGGCCTGTGTCTATAAAATAAGATTCTAGATCAAAATAAAAATAACACAAACTTAGTAGGTTTCCAAATGCCTAAAAATAAAAGCACTAAAAAAATCCAGTTATGAAGAATCAAGCAATGTTGTCAACTAATATGTTTGGAATTATTTCCACAAATAACCTCCTAGGTGAGGAAGAGGATATAATGGAGACAAAAATCTTAGAAACATAGTTTAAATTTGTAGGGAAGGACTCAAAGATAAACCAGGAAATCAAATATTTTCAACAAAGAAACAAGGGAGAAAACATAGACAAGAAGAACAATATTCTAAATGCTAGAACTTCAAACAATTCAAACCCCAAGATAGACTTTATTGAACCTTCTACTAATGATTTGATTTCATATATGCATACTTTAAGGTTAGAAGCTATGCTATATTCACTTGGGGTAATACAAGAAACAGTCACAAAAAAATGAGGATGGACACTAAACAAAAGGCAGTTTGCAAGACTAATCAACATCATATGGTAAAATAAGGTAAAAAGACTATAAAGGAAGGTAAGAATAATGCTCTTACCAATATATTTAGCCTAATTATTAATTAAGATCATCACTTGGAATATTAGAGGACTCAAAGGGAGTCAATCAGAACGGGAATGTTGATGCTTTATCTAATTAGGCATTAGACTAAGTTGATATTACTTGCTATGGCCACCCTCCCAGATGGTGGGATTTGTAAATTAGGGAGATGGCTCTAATTCTAGAGATACCCAATTTTTTTTTTCTTTGTATTATCTTCTCTTTGGTTCAATTAAGGTTTTTCAGTTCCCAGCTCAAAAAGATCTTTCTTATGTATCCTCTGTTGAATCTTGGCTAAAAGGCCTATTGGATTTGTTTTGCCATAGATGTAATTTATTTTTTTCCTTGATTTAATTTTTTAGTGTGTGTGTGTGTGTATTTTTTTGTTCCTGTTGTGTTTTTTTTTTGTGTTGTTTTTTTATTGTTTTATTATTTTTTGTGTTTTTGTTATTTTTTGTGTTGCTTTTGTGTTTTTTTGTGTTGTTGTTGTTGTTTGTTTTTTGTGTTTTTGTTGTTTTAGGCATTATATTTGAGTGTGATGAAGGGGGTAGTCTAGGTGTGAGCCCTAGGCATATTTTTGTGGAATATATACCCTTTCCTCCTTCGGTCTTACCCAAAAGTGGCACCCTAAAATGGGTGTTTTCCATAAAAAATGAGATAACATCTATAATCCCACTGCCTTTTGTAAGATAAAATTTATGGTTGGAATATGATCTTAGTAATGCAATGATGTTCTATGCATAGTTATGAAATTGATGCATAATTTAATATCATCATTATTTTTTTGGACCACAAATATATTGGCTATCTAGGTGGAGTGCTTGATTGGGAAGATGATTTGGGCCGGTAGGAGTTTTAGAAGCTCCTATTTTGTAACTACTTCAATTTTTGGATTAGAGGTACCTATTTTTGCCTAAAATACTTTACACTAGGTTCAAATTTAATAATATTCTCAATGATGCTTCTATTGTATACCTTCAAATATTCATAGGATCGGGAAATGATGTCTTCATAGGGCCAAAAAAATATGTCTCCATAGTTACCACATGTAGTTCTTTGGATAGATATATTTCCTCTTTGATATACCCCTTGCCTAGTAGCAAATTATTTCCTTTAGTGATTTAGGTAGGTTTAAAGGAGGGTGCATTTAATTTGATGTTGGATTTTTTTTTTGCATTGTCGTTTGGATTGAATAAACCCTCCAATATGTTCATCCAATTTGGCAATTGGTTGGTATTTAACTGAATTATCTCATATTGTATATCATCATGGTATACATTTTTAATTTTAGCATATTAAGCTTCTTTGATAATAAATTCAATAATTTTCTCATCATTATTGAAAACTTGCTAGTGGTCTAGATTATCAAGGATTGCTAGCATGCAAACCACTTCCAATTCCTTTGGTTATCCCAAAAATTGGTGGTTGGGTCAAACCTTACTACCATAGATGCTAATTTCTTTGGCTTTGTGTTCAAATCTTGGGGAATTATCTTGATCTTATAAGTCTTGAAGCTTTCAAAAAATTTCATACCCTATGTTTATACAACTTCAAGTGCTTATTTTTAGTGGTACATTATAAATTAAATTGATTTATAACTAGATCAAAGTCACCATATATCTTAGATTCTTGTTTTACATAATGTTGGGCTTTCTCAAGTGAGTGCACAATGCTTTGTATTTGGCCACATTATTACTATAGTTAAACTATAATATATAGATGAAATTATTCTATGCACCTTTTGGACCAATGAATTGAATGCTCGTCCCATCCTCATTTCTAGTTCTAGCACCAAAAAAATGCATGACCCACATTCCTTTATATCCCTATTCCTATTGACTAGTCAAATATAAGATAATGGTAGGTTTTTTAAATATCAAGTAATTTCCTAACTTAATTTCTTAAAATATCACTTTTGAGTCTTTGTCATCCTAAACCACATTGATTTGCTCACCATGTGTATTGGGAAGGTAACAAGTATGTTGATTTGATCACTAATATTGGGGTTATTCATAGGAATTTTTCCATATGGCACAAAAATTTCCCTCAAAATGTTCTTAATGTTGTTGTTGTCGACTTGGAAATGCACAACCAGCCCTGAGAGGTATGCTCACCTCAAAAATTTTGATGATGGGAGTGATAAAACTGCTTCTCCAGTGGCCATATTTAACTTGGTCCACAAAACCATCCTTAGTAGCATCATTAGTGGCATGGATAGCATTATTGCATCCCTAAAACTATTGGTCAAGAAACATGGCCAAAAGAGCTCTGTAGCTAAAAATTATCGATGATTAGAGTTGGTTTGTTTTGTCTTTAAAGCTTTGTTCTCCTGCATGGGAATTTTGGTACTAATATTTTTACCCCTGCATAGGCACTGGTTTTATTTTAATTTATGTTCTCCTTAGACTTTATGTGGGCTCTCTCTTTCAATATTTTTTTTCTGTTAGACAACCCCTACATGGGTCTATTTTTTCTATGGTCAGCTTCATGGAGTGGCTAGGGTGTAGACACCCTGTTTTGTGCTTCTCTATGTACTTTTCATCATATGCTTATGTTTCTAGTTTTGGGCACCAGTTAAAACCCATATAATATATTTTCTACCACCTAACAAAAAAATACTAAACTACATTGATGATCATTTTAATTTCAAAATTCTGATCACCTTTAACTTCTTCATACACAAACATAGACAATTAATTATAGTTTACCATGTCATATTAATCTAGCTTATGCAACACGTAGTTATATGGAGATTCATTTTATTCTAGATTAGTTTACAATCCTAAGGTACCTTCATATGGGTATAATCCATTACCTAGTATCCATCTCCTGATAGCTTACATATTCATTTTATTGATAGTAATATCTCAAACTACAAGGGGAGGTCAACAACTATAACCTCTTAGGCCACCAACTCAGGATGTTTTTCCATAGTTATGATTAAATATTTTAAAAATACCATAATATTTATCCAACTACCATCCATATAGATCATATTCCTTGTGGTATTTGTGTAATGCAAACCCATTTCTTCATATATAGTATTGGGCAACACTATTTTAGTAGCTCTTGAATATACTATGCAACTACTTGGTAGATAATTTTTTATTCTTAGAGTCACATAAAATGGTGGTAGTTTTAGGATTTTATACTTTAGAGTATTTAGGATATATGTTGTGTTGACCTAAATATTTGAAGGATCTTTTGCCATTAAGTTTTGTTGCTTTGCTAGACTAGGTTGAGTTACTTTTTTGGACTAAGCTAAGTTGAATTAGATTACCCATTCTTAATGTAGATTATTTCATACTCCTTTAGGGATTCTTTAAGTAGATATCATTTTTTTAAAACAGCTAAGGATTCTACGATGCTTAATTTCATTAGATTTTTCATTTCACCTACTATATTGACCTTGAATTTGATGGAGTTCTTTTCTTGTTGGAAATAAAAGGTTGTACTCAGGTCCTCCACTCTTGAAAAATCACAATTCTTTCCTTTAGATCTTGAGAGTTTATAAATAGATCATTTTCATCTCTATTGAGTTGCTATAGCTAGATACCTACATTTTTTTCATAGAAAGTCTGAAATATTGATATTCATTTTTTGGATCTTCTTCAATTTTCTTTGTAAATACAAATATTTCAAAATTTAACATCCTTCTTGTTGAAATTTTCCTACAAAAACCTTCACAATTCCAAAATTTCACCTATACCATCTATGCATTGCATCTTAGTAGAGTAATATTTCCAAAACTTCATGCTATCATAGTCTACTTTACCAGCTCTAGATTGTTAGTTTCCATATTCAAATAAAAGTGCAACTAGAAGAACTATAATAAAACACATTAATGTTAAAGAATACAACACATATTTCCAATGGAAAACATTAAAGTAAATCTTAGTAATTATTTGATTCAAACAATTGATATTTTCTTGACAACTTCAGCTAAACTTACTACTTCCTTTAACTTGGAAAACAAAATTTAACTTCATGATCCACTATTAAAACCCCTTTATTAGATAGACTATCTACACGTTTGTTCCCCTTCCTTAACATATGTATAAACATAATTTATTGAAAATTTGTAGCAAGGTCTTATATTTTCACAATGATCTATTGTAAGGTCCATGGAGCCTTTGCTTTCCTCAAAATTACATTTATTACTATTAGTGAATTTCCCTCCATCCTTACTTTTTTCCATTTAATTTGTATACATATTTTTAATCCTTTTAAAGTCATTCAAGATTTGGCTTCATTATTTGTCTTAAATACACTATTGAAAGCACAATGTGATAAAAACTCACTCTAAATATTTATAATTATTCCTCATGCTTCTAATGGTCCTAGATTTTCTTTAGATGCTCCATAAAAATTCAATTTGACCAACTCCACTTCAGGTGGTTTCCACTTTATATTATTTCCCTTCCTTTTGTTTCTCCTATACCCAACATCACAATTCCATTTGATGATTTGACTCCATTTATCAAGGCTCTCTACTTCAAGATTAGGGATTGGGTGAGTTGATAGGATTGGTTTAGACTTATCTATGGCTAAATAAATCTTCCTTTTTGTTATCTCTAAATTGATTTCCTTTCCTTTAAATATAATTCTATTCCTTTCTATTCCTTTAAGTATTTTATATTTTTATGTATCCCAGATTGTCTATGATACCTTACTTTTTAAAACTGCTTTTCCATTGCTTTAACCATTCTTTAATTCTAATATTCATCATCATGCATTTATCAAACATATTAAGAATCCAATGCCATAGTTCCTAGACTACTGAATAGTGTCTCAAGATATTGTCTATACTCTCCTCATTTTTACATAGAACACATTGTGATGGGCCATAAAAACCCCTTTTCACTAGGTTTATGGGATGCCAAAATGGTACATAGGGGTACTATACTTTAATGCATTCTTTTGGGAGTCATCCACACTCAAGCGAGAGAGAACTGCTACTAACCCACCATTTTTGGGACTATGTTTTGTGTGCAATGTTTATCTTTGATGGGAAAAAATTTGGTTTCACCAAGGGTTTATAGATTTCATAATCTAGTTTGATGCATTAAATTAAATAGGCAATTAGGTTATAATATATCCTAGGAACTAATGCATAAGATGCTAATGCAATGCACTTATGAGAACAAATATGTAAAATACAATGCTATCCTATGTGCAATTTAGCTTTTTGATGAATTTTATCTAAGCTATAAAAATAGGTTTTTTATTTTTTCTTTTCTTTTGAAGACAAGGGTGCAAGGAAGATGTGAGAAATTAAATGATCCTAATGCATATTCTGCATGCAATTTTTAGTCAAATGTCTAAGAAAATGAACAATGTATTTTGATGCTAAGGTTATTTTTAGTTTTTTCTTCTTATATGCATGCCAAAAAGATGAATAATAAGCCAACGATAAGCAAACAACTTATTCTAAGAATTGATAGTAGCAAGATAAAGGGTGCCTAACTATTCTAATGGTTGGATACAAATCTGTGTCCTTGACAAATACATCACCTGGAAAATTCTATAACTAGCAGATCTATCAAAACCTACAAAATAGAAAGAAAAAAAAAGGATTATGATTTGGGGGCCTACCAAATTGTAGGAAGTATGAAAATTATTAATTGGCATAGTCAGACCCCCTATTTATAAAAAAAATATGTGAATTACCTTGGATGTGGATGTTGAAGTATTTATGATGAATAAGCTAGCTAGAAATGCTATAGCTAGTAGATTCATTAATATTGTAGAACTAATTTAACAAATAGATAAATTAAAAAATAAATATTAAGTGTATTGTTAAGATGATGTACAAGGTTATGTATAACTAGGATAGATGTTGGAATGACTGGAGATCTAAGTCTTCTTAGATGTATGGCAAATATGTTCCCTATATAAGTTACAACTGGCATATTCACTCTATAAACTAGAAGAGGAAAAATGATATTAATCTTGCTAAAATATGGGTGCGGTTATCCAATGTGAATACATCATCTAAACTAGGTATAGCCAAAATATTCATTTAATTTTAAAATAAAATAAATTCTATCCATGGGGTCATTTTGAGTGCTTTTTTCAAGTGTTGTGGGTAATATTGATAATTGTTCTCTATCCTAAAAACCTCCTAGGATTCCTATAAAACCAACAAGAGAGAGTTTTTGACAATGAAGTGATAATAAAAGTTGAATGCAAAGAATATAAGGATGCATGCTAGAGGTTTGGAATATGAAGATATTAATAATAGTTAAAATGAAATCATAATATGTCACAAAAGAGTATCACCAAGTTTTCAAATGTGAGATACCCTCTTCCCTGCCAACAAAGCCAAACTGTTTGATGACTTCATGGGAAAATTTTGATAGCACTTCATTATGCTTGAATTAGATTCAATTTTGGAAGAGTTTTGTTGTAAAAAATGTGTTCTAAATACCACCCTAAGGGAAAAATTTATAGAAATTGAATCTCCTAGGGTTACCCAAGTGGAAGGGGTGGAGTGGCTAGTATGCAAGTTGGACTAGCTGCTAATGGGACTGATTAGTTTCTAATTTACAACCTATAATCAACTACCCCCTTGATTTGAGGTCTTTTTGGGCAATTTGGAAAAGTGGAAGGAAATCCATCACTTTCCTTCTTTCGTATCGATTGCCTACAATGGTAGAATGAAAAACATGCAATATTTATACCTTAGAAGGTTGTTGTAGAAATTATTTAGGCTTTTATTTTTGGGATGCAAATATGCTATTTGTACAAATACATTATTGAGCATATTCAAACTAGGCATATTCATGAATTTTACTATTAGAAGTCAAATCCAAAGAAGGATTGGGATTTTGAACTTGTTGTGAATATGATATGTAAACAACATATTCATTCTCTAGAAAATTCATTCTAAGGCAACGGATTTGCCACTACTAGGTTTTTTTTTGCAAATTTTAAGGTTGATCCAATTGTTATGGTTACTTTACTTCTTTTGTGGGTTTGCATAAAAAATCAATGTAAAAGAGGTGGTCTAATTTTAGGTATTTATATTTACCACCTTTTTTATGCATTTAAAATTTCAATAAATGCATCAAAATAGCTGTATATGCCTTTGTTTTTCAAAGAGGTAGGGTGACTGGGCTTTGATTAATCAATACAGGGTAAAACATATAGATATTTTTTTGTGGAAGAAGTAATTTTTGTTTTTGATATTTTACTAGATAATTTTATTGTTAGGATTGATGGAAGGTTTTAAACTAATTCTTACCCCTATCCTAGGTGCCACCTCAAGTTTTTGAGGGACAAACTAGGGTCCCAAAGGAGCTCGAATGGGTTAGGTAAAAGGTGAGCAGAGAAAAGTTTACCCAAATCAAGGTAAAATAGGGAAAAGGTGACGAGTGCTAAAATAGCACGTATTTTATGCAGTTTGATTCATTTTCTATTTATATATTAATGAAAATAAATGTAGTTTTGTTATCATTCTTATCTTATTTATGTGATTTATGGATTAATTTGATCTTGGATGATAAAAGTGATTTATGCATATATTTTACGTAAAAGTGTGCAAGTTCTATGTGTTTTGGTAGGAGAAAATTATAGGAGTAGCACAGAACTGGATGAGGCAAGGCACAAACCAGATAATAAGTGTGTATAGATCAGCCATGAGGATGATATACCAAGGATTTGCATGGAAGAATGCTACTGAAAGATGATATAGAATACAACTACAAAAATCCATTACAAAAAGTGTCTACTGAAAGACGTTACAGAAAGGATGTTGACTAGGTCAAACTGTCCAACGCATCAATATGCCACGTCTAGTGACAACGTAGTAGTATTACAAGGCATATCCAATTAGCACAGTTGACTATCATGTTGGCATTCTACACAAGAATTTTATGTTTATTAAAGTTGTTATAAAGTTATAAAATTATTATATTGTTAAGTTGTTTTTATTTGGACACGAGCTATTTTGTCTCCTCTTGGAATAAAGGGGCATATAGTTGTATTGATGTGTCAATGAATTATTTAAATTAAGAACTTATGATTATGTTAGTTCATTAGTTACCACTTGGACCATAGGGATTGTGACAAATTCCAAGCTGGTTACAAATTAGTAGAAGTTTAGCTTTTTATTTTTGGAAAGATAATATTTGAATTGTCAAGCCAACACAACCACATGGGAAATACGTGGAAGAATTTCATTAATAATGTCCAAGCGACAGTATGTATTACAAGGGAGACCTTTGAAAAGGTCTAGTGTTCAAATGCTAATGTTAGAATGCTGAAATATACAATGTTTAAATATTCTATATATAATTTTTGAAGATTTGATGCTCGAAGATACTGTACATTTGAGTTTCCAGTAATAAAGCAGCAACACTTTTTGTCATGTCTTTGGTAACTGTGTCATTTGCTTTATTATGATTTATTTGCATATGTAGTCTTTACTATATTTTCTTGCATTCATAAAATAGAACAATATTAGTAAGATTAATGCACATTAGTTACTAAAGTAAAATAGTTTAGGGAAGAAAGATTTACACTATCCTCTAGGAGGCATGGCCCACTCCTACAACCAGTCCCTATTTCTCTCACCCCTGTAATAGGATAGGATTAATTAGTACGTAGATTAACTTTAATTTATCAACTAAAATAAATTGCATCATCATAAATTATAAAGTAAAAATAGATAGTTAATATCATCTGCACATGGATCCACATCAGCAAATATAAAAAATATTTAATTAAATATAAATCATACATTGCATTTTTTTTCAATTCTATAAAATTTATTTTTTTGTAACTGTTATTATTTTTTACAAACCTGAAAGTAAGAGAAACAAAATTAAGTCCGACTATTAATAATTTGGTATAATCTATATTGATGCAGAGTCACCAATATATATGCATAAAGAAATAAGTTAGAGCATGGGAACCACATATGTCTAGCTAGAATATAGATGCAGACCTCACACATACACATATACAAAGAAAACCTAATATTCAAGTAAAAAAATACAAGCACACACACACACACATAGAAATGGATCAGCATGAGAGCCCTAGATGGCTAGTTAAAAAATTGACACAAGCATCCATATATATATACAAATATTTTTATAAGGATTGTGCTAGGAGCAAGGGTGTTATTTGCCCACAAGCCACTCATGAGCTGACTACTCTATGAAAATAAATAAAAGGAAAGCTTACAAAGGATTACAAATGCAAACTTATAAATCCTTTTATAGTTCTAAACTACTATTATTTATAGATACAACCAAGATATTTTCCCTCCAAAATTATTTGTAGATGTGTCTGAAAATTTCATTTACCTATCCTAGGAATCCTAAAAATTCAATAAGGTACCCTTGGCCATATTGATTTTCAGATTTGAGACTACCATTACCATGCTTGTCTTAAATGAATCTTTGATTTACTTGGCTAAAGTGATGTTTGGTAGGTGGTCCTTGCTCTTTCCATGTAAGGGTGCATTAATTCAACTCACCTACCTCCTCTTTCCATGGTTCTATGTATTCCATATTGTTTAATATGTTTGTTATGGTTTAAGAATTTTTGGCATGCTTGGTGCTTTCAAAACCTAATGCATTTATACAACTTGATCAAAACTTCTCGTCACTAGCCTTGGTTAGATATTACAAAACTCCCAACATTGGAGTTATCTAGGAGGAAGGTTCTTTAGTTTCTTGGTTGTTATGTCTGTCAAGATTTTGCTTTATCATTTTATGATATTTTTATTACTTTTAATCATAAAAAATAATCTTGACCTCCTACTTTCAAAAATGTGTTGGGCATATTTGAGTTTTAAATTTGTCTCTTTTGCTTGCTATATTCATAAGACTGCAACCACCCTAGATTGAAACTTTTACCATGGGATTTTTTCTTGGGCACAAATTATTAGTGAGGAGTCACTATAGTTTTTGTGGCTCATAGGATCCTTCTAGATTACTTGAAGGAGAACCAAAATTACCTTTATCCTTGGGCCTAGAGTTAAAAAATATAAGTCTTGCAAAAAGAAAATCATAAAAACTTAAAAAAAAAAAAATGAAAAAATTTAGATCATTGGGTGGAGAAATTTTATAGCATTTTCTTGATCTCTTTCATTTCATTTGATGGGTATTGTGTCTATTGTAATTCATCATAAATTATACGTACTTTGTATTTATCATCTTTGGAAAAATATTATATTTGGCTTATCACCTCATGTACTTGCATCTTTGATTCTGCCATTGGCCAAATAACGTATGCTATTTCTTATACATTATGAGAGTTCATATTTTCTTCAAAAACAAGGGGATATTCCTTATTCAACTTAACCAGCTTCAAATATTCTTCTTATGAGCATAGTTGACCAGATTTTTTCCATGGTGAAGGGAGCCTCATTTAAATCAAAGAGTCCACTTCTACCTTAAGCTTTTTGAAAATAATAACAAGGTATTGATCTACTTAATACACTATTTCTTTGCATGTTCTCTTTCAAAAATGCTAAGCACTCTCTGTGCCACAACTTATCTATCTTGTATTCCTATAGTAGTGAACTTAACATTAGGTGTTTTTTCTAGTTGGATCTAATAGGTTTTGGCCTCATCAAGTTTTCCACCAATTCTATTGAGGTCCACTTTTACCTCCTCATCTATCTTGATGCCCAAGAGTGGTACTGAATCTATGAAATTGAACAATGGGAATAACATCAATGCAACATTATTGATCTCATCCTAGTAAGAATCTTAGGTTTTTTTAATAAGATTTTTGATCTTGAGCCATTGTCTCTCTTCACTTGCTTGCTTGAAATATTTTATCTCCTTTATTAGGGTATCTTTATTTTGATTAAATTGAGCTTTTTTATTGGTGATTTGGTATCAAAGCTCTTTAAGTTGTTTCTCCTTCTCCTTAAGATAGCTTTAAATTTTTACTCCTTCAGCTATTTAATCAACATATTTATCTAGTTTTGTAGGGCTTATTTGGCTTCTACCTTAGGGTACTTCAGGACTTTCTTAATCTATTCCAAATATTTCTCCTTTCTTGCTAGCCATTGGCTAGTTGACTCATAGTCATGCTCAAGTATCTTGCTAGTTTCTTTATCGAGATTTATCATATCTTGGGGTCATGCATCCTTCAAATCTAGCATAATCATCAATATCTACCAATCTTGCTCTATCATATCTTTTACTAGTTTTTCCACCAATGGATTTCTTCTTAAAAGTAATAACACTCTCTATTGAGAAGTAAAATAGAAATCTATATGAGAAGTAGCCATTTGCTTAGATAACTGGACCTATTTCTATTGATTGTATTCTATTGTTTATTGTTGGATCCTCTATTTTTTTTTCAAGGATTAAGATATGCTAAACCTTCTAATTTCTCTTCTTTTTGTTCTAAAAATGAGGTGAATACCTCCAACAATTTTATTAGAAAATATGCTAAAGTGTAGGACATTTGAGTAACTAGAGTTGAAGCTAAAGGTGATTCCTTGCAAGAAGGTAACATTTGCCTTTCTTATTGGTTAGGGAAGGTTATTGAATGGGTTGAGGATCATACAATCTAAGTGGTAGGGGGATCTCAAGTCCTTTGTAGTAGTATAACTTCTCTTAATTTTTGGGCCCTTTCCTTAGCCGTATATGGTCAAGGTTGACTTGAGACTAAGATTCTTCTATCATTCTATTTTATTGAAATTGCATTCTCTTTACTTCTCTTTACCTTACTAAAACTAACTACATGTTTTAATTTTCATTTTTTTTCTCTTGAATTTATTACCTAGGTGAATCTAGTAGATGTGGTTGATGAACTAGCAGAGAAGATGTTCCATTTTTTGAGGAGCAAGAAAATTTGCATCATATTTTGGGGTTTTTAGAAATAGCTCTTGCACCTCTTATTGTCTTCATCTAGATGTCCCTATATTTTGGGGTGCTTCAATGACAACTCCTTCCTCACTAGATGGCATGGATTCCAAGATTTTCACATCTAGATACTCTTCATTGTGTAGACTATTGAATGTTGCATCTTCTTGTATGGACCCAAGATTTTATTTTCTTTTTCTGATAAGTTGCCTCATCCTCTACCATACCTCTATTTTAGGTATTTTCCAATGCATTTCTCTTAATTCCTCCATATTATCTTGACTTAATTTATCCCATTGGTTAAAGCTACCCTTTAATAGAAGGATTCATATAGTTTAAGGTTGGGTGGAGGGCTAGTGAGATCATCTAGAGGTTTTGTTACTATTTATTTCTTAAGGCTCCTAAAATTTTCAATCTCAAGCCTCTATTCATGAGTGAATTTTGTCCCTTTTTTGTCTTTTAGATATGCAGAAAATTTCTTGTTAGAGTTACATTTCCATCTATCTTTAATTTTTTCAAGCCCTATATTTTTCAACTTCTCTTCTATAGTGGAAGCTTCCCTCTTTCTATGCAATGTTACTCCTCCTAAACTAAGTGGTTGCATGTAATATGATGATTTTTATTTACCACTTCTATATTTAAATCCAAAGATATTAATTTTTCTAAATATTTCTAAAGCAAATGCTCGGTTGAAAACATGTTTATACAAGAGAAACATGAAAATTAAAACCATGCATTCTAATAATATTTTCCTCTTCAGCAAAGTACCAATCTCCAACAATTATGCCCACCAAAAAGGACCTACAATCTTAAGAAATGCATTTTATTTGGGATGCTTTTATAAAGAAAATGACTCGAGTGGATAATTGGTTAGTAAAAATATAGTAAGAGGAACCCTTAATTAAATCCCTTGCCCAAGCATAAATCAACATGTTATTTCCTTTCACATCCTTTTGATTTATTTTCAAGTCAGGAAATATTTTTGGGTTCTAAAATAAAATTAAATATACTAGAAATGACAAATACCTAAATGTTCAAGTTGAAAAAAATGCCTTAGGCCTCCTCTAATTTTTTTAGCTATTAGCTCAATAAAATCTAGGGTCCTTGGCCCTTGCTTCATTCTATACCAGATGCCTATCTGAGTTGTGATAACAATTTTTTCATGCTCCATCCCTAAGAGGAAAGCCATCATACTTAGGGAATCCATCAATATTTCTTCGAATGTATCAAGGGAAATGAGACCCTAAATAATTGGATCATTTTGGCTTGAGATTCTAAATTCTAACCTTAACAAGGCCATTTTTCATCATTTAAAAGCTTTCTAAAATTCTCCTTTTCCTCTTTTTCATTGATACTATTTCATCATTTGATGTTGAAATAGTATGTAGGCTGTTAGGACCCTCCTAACATGTCCTAATTACTTATATTATTTATTCATTATATTCTAGGGTCACAACCCTTCACTCTTATAACTATTAGACTAGGTATTTAAATGCAATCCACATATGATAATAAGGCATCATCGAACAAATATATAAATTAAGTCTATTGTGGGTTTTCTACCTTACAATAAAAAAGCGATTCAATATAAAAATGATCCTGCTTCCCACACCATTTAGTTTCATACCATCTGTATCAGAGCTAGATCAAGGAGCAAATTCACCATTAAATTTTTTTTCCCATCGCACATTTCAGCCAGTCCACATTCACGAGGATGCAAACAACATTCACGCTTCACGGATCCGTGTCAAAATCCTTGCAAAAAATTAAACCTTCTCCTAAGGTACGAATTAAGTTGTCTTACACCCAAATTGCTCGACCTTTCACGTGGTGACCGGTGGCTATTTTGAAAAAGCTAAAATCTTCAACGCAGCATCAAGGTTTTCGACGTCCGAAATGCAAAGGAAAAAAATTAAAATTATTTTTTTATTTTTTTTATTTTTTTTGCTCACCTGTACCAAGTCATATTGATCATTACCTACACCAACCGCAATGGCTGAAGGACGACGATCACTGGATTCCATTCATGAGAAACATGAAAGGCTTGTTGAAGAAGTTCAACAAGAAAGAGAGGAGAATACCCATACCACAAGAGAACTCTTCAAGAAAATATTTGCAATGGATGTTAAACTTGATGCCATCAGTCAATATCAGGCAACAACACATGCAAATTCATCCAACCACTGGTCATCAAACCAATCAATGTTAGGAGGTCCACAAACTTCCATTCTACCACGGATGACCAAATTAGACTTCCCAAAATTTGAAGGAGGAGACCCTACAAATTGGATCTACCAAGCAGAGCAATATTTCTCACTAAATCAAATTCTAGAAATGCAAAAAGTGCATATCACCTCCTTCCACTTGGTAAATGATGCCATCCAATGGTACCAATGGTTCGAGAAAATTAAAGGCACTCCGATGTGGTCAACCTTTACACATAATCTATTAGTACGATTCGTCCCTAGCAAGTTTCAAAGCTTTATAGGGGCCCTCACTAAATTATGCCAAACCACTTCGGTAAGCGAATACCAAGCAGAATTTGAAAGGTTAGCTAGTCGAACATTCGGATTAGATGCTGCCTTATTTCAAGAATGTTTTGTCAGTGGATTAAAAGAATAAATTCGAATAGAGGTGCAAATGTATAACCCTACAAACATGTTAGAGACCATCAGCTTGGCAAAATTAGCGAAGGACAAAATCAAGGCATAGAATTGGTTCACAAAACCAACTTGGGGGAAACCATCAAACACTTATACCAACCCCAAACCAATGCAAAATGGACAAACCCAAAACTCCTACACAACCCCAAAAATTAACCCCACTCTACCAATTAAGCGTCTGAGTTTCGAGGAAATGAAGGAAAGACAAGCTAAGGGTATGTGCTACCATTGCGATGAGAAATTTGATAGAAATCATAAATGTGCCTCACGAAAATTATATATTCTAGATGCCACAGAGGAAGGGAATTCTACTGAAGATGAACCTGAACTCGAAGTAGAGGTATTATCCAACACACTTGAAAGTGACGAAGAAAATGCACCAAAGGTTTCCTTCAACGCCCTTGTTGGATTTTTTGCCCCTCAAACAATGTGAGTTAAAGGGTATTTTAAGAAACAAAACCTTACCGTGCTCCTAGATTCTAGTAGCATGCACAATTTTATCGATCCAAAGGTGGCTAAACAAGCAAATTGTTTTATATACCCTTGCAATAACTTCGAAGTGATGATTGGAAATGGCGGAAAAATTGCATGCAAAGGAAAATGTAGAAATATAAAACTAACTATGGGGGTTTATAACATGAAAGGCGACATGTACGTCCTACCCCTAGGTGGGTGTGACATTGTACTAGGCATACAATGGTTATGAACCTTGGGCGTAGTCCAATGGGAATTTGATGAACTATGGATGAAATTCACAAGCAAAGAACCAAACCTATATTATCCAAGGCCTAAAATCAGGACCTTCCCAAATCGTCGACTCGCATAGAATGGAGAAAATTATCCGAAGAGGAAACAAAGGAATGGTCGCCCAATTATTTTCAATTCAACCTAGTCACAAAGAAGACGAGACACCAGAGTTACAAAATATTTTAGACCACCATAAGGCGGTATTCAATGAACCAAAAGGACTACCTCCACAACAAAGTCATGATCACACTATTCCACTATTTCCAGGGCATCACCCTCCTAATATTAGACCTTATCATTATCCATACCTCCAAAAGACTGAAATAGAGAAATTAGTACAAGAGCTTCTTAAGGCAGGAGTCATTAGACCTAGCAAAAGCCCTTACTCCTCTCCAATTATTTTAGTTAGAAAAAAGGATGGCTCGTGGCGTTTATGTGTCGATTTTCGATCGCTTAATAAAATGACCATCAAAGATAAATTTCCTATTCCGGTCATAGACGAGCTATTAGATGAACTCCACGGGGTAGCTTATTTTTCCAAGTTAGACTTACGGTCAGGCTACCACCAAATACGATTCAATGAAAAGGATATTCCTAAGATGGCCTTTCACACTCATGAAGGGCACTACGAATTCTTGGTGATGCCATTTGGCTTGACTAACGCTCCTTCTACCTTTCAAAGTCTAATGAATAAGGTATTTCACCCTTTTATTCGTAAATTTATATTAGTTTTCTTTGATGACATTTTGATTTATAGTAAAACATGGGAAGAACATTTGGACCATGTTAGACAAGCGTTCCAAATCTTGGAGGAAAATCAACTTTATGCAAAAAGATCAAAGTTTTCCTTTGGAAAACAAGAAATTGAATACTTAGGGCATACTGTCTCAAAGGAAGGAGTTATGGTAGATCCTTCCAAAATCAAGGAGGTGAAAAATTGGCCTATTCCAAAAACCTTAAAAGCTCTACGTGGGTTTCTTGGACTAACAGGATATTATAGAAATTTGTCCAAAATTATGGTAAAATCGTTGCTCCTCTAATAGCATTACTTAAGAAAAATGCTTTCAAATGGTCGTCTAAAGCGGATGAGGCCTTTATCACCTTGAAAATTGTAATGTGTACCACCCCTATTCTAGCCATGCCCAACTTTTCTAAACCGTTCATCATTGAAAGTGACACTTCAGGAATAGGAATGGGAGTCGTACTCATGCAGGATGAAAGGCCTCTAGCTTTTATAAGCAAAGCATTTTCTCCTAAGAATTTAGCTCGCTCTATGTATGAAAAAGAGATGTTGGTGATTATCCATGCTATTCAACATTGGAGGTCTTACCTTATTGGCCAACATTTCATTATATGCACTGACCATCATAGCTTGAAGTATTTTTTGGAACAAAGAACTAATACCCCGAAACAAAAAAAATGGGTTACTAAACTTCTTGGCTATGATTATGAAATTAAATATAAAAAGGGAAAGGACAACATGGCAGCCGATGCACTTTCTAGAAAATTTGAAGATATGCCTCAAGTCCATGCTCTTTCCTCCCTTATTCCTAAATGGGTAGATGAGGTGCATGAAGAATGGATAAATGATCCTACTATCCATGCCTTAATTCAACAACTTCAACATAATCCTAGTAGCAAAACTCCATACACTTGGAAGGAAAATATATTAATATACAAAGGGAGGATGGTCCTCACCCCCAATTCAACTTATCATGAAAAAATTCTTCATGAGTTACATACCTCACCCACTACAGGCCACTCAAGGTTCTTAAAAACCTATAAAAGAGCCACTACCTCCTTTTATTGGGTAGGAATGAAAAATTACATCAAAAACTTTGTAAAAGAATGTGAAGTTTGCCAAAGACAAAATGGGGAGACCCTCGCTATTCCAGGATTACTTCAACCTCTTTCTATACCCACCAAAACATGGGCAGATATTTCTATGGACTTTATTGAAGGATTACCAAAATTAGAAGGAAAAACAACCATTTTCGTAGTCGTTGATCGTTTATCTAAATATGCCCATTTTTGTTTCGTGGCTCATCCTTATATCGCTAGAACTATAGCCTAACTCTTCCTAGATAAAATCTTTAAATTACATGGTATGCCCTCCACAATTGTTAGTGACCGCGACCCAAATTTCACTAGCACCTTTTGGAAGGAATTGTTCAAATTACAAGGTACTCAACTTCGTATGAGCTCCGCTTACCATCCTCAAACCGATGGCCAAACAGAAGTTGTAAATAAATGCTTGGAAACATACCTTCGATGTTTTGTTTCTACACAACCACTCCATTGGGTAAAGTGGATTTCACTAGCGGAATGGTGGTATAACACTTCATACCATACGTCCATCAAAATGACTCCTTATGAAGCACTATATGGTCAAACACCACCATCCCTCACTTCCTATATTCCAAGGACTACAAAAGTCCATGCGGTGGAAATGGAACTTGCTAATAGAGATGACATACTACAGATCCTAAAAGAGAACCTACACACCGCCCAACATCGCATGAAGCAGCAAGCCGATCAACATAGAAGCGAACGTAGTTTCCACGAGGGTGATATGGTTTTCTTATGTCTCCAACCTTACCGTCAATCCTCTCTTAAACAAAAAGGTTTTCAGAAGTTAGCACCCAAATTTTACGGGCCGTATAAAGTTCTCCAATGTATTGGTACCGTTGCTTACAAACTAGAGCTTCCTCCCTCTTCCAAACTTCACCCCGTATTTCATGTATCTTGCCTTAAGCTCGCAGTGGGAGCCCATATCACGACACAACCCACTCTCCCTGAATTCTTCGATGATGGAGTACTTCTAGTCGAGCCAAAAGCTATCTTGGATCGCCGCTCTCATCACCTTCGTACTCGTGATATCACGGAATTTTTAATCCATTGGAAAGGTCTACCTTTAGAAGACACAATGTGGGAAAATTTTCAAGATATCCAATAGCAATTTCCAAATTTCCAGCTTTGAGGACAAAGCTCCTTTAAGGGGGGTGGCATGTTAGGACCCTCCTAACATGTCCTAATTACTTATATTATTTATTCATTATATTATAGGGTCACAACCCTTCACTCTTACAACTATTAGACTAGGTATTTAAATGCAATCCACATATGATAATAAGGCATCATCGAACAAATATATAAATTAATTCTATTATGGGTTTTCTACCTTACAATCAAAAAGCGATTCAATATAAAAATGATCCTGCTTCCCGCACCATTTAGTTTCATACCATAGGCTCTGATACTTCTAGCATCTATTTAGCATAATAATACTTTGAATTCATCATGTTGGACTTGGATGTGGCTAAACAAGTGAATGTTGTATTCCTTTCCACTCTGGCAATGACTACTACTTTCAAGGTATTCACTATGTTGCTAGTCCAATGGAGTATAATGCTTATGCATTTTAGGTTTCTAGTAGTTGTAACTCTCCCTTTTTACTTTGTACCTTATCCTATTTCCCTGTATGCCATACCCTCTACCTAATCATTTTTGGAATATCCATATCTTATGGGTGGTGCCTTTATAAATATTCATATTATTCAAGGCTAATTTATTCTCAAAATATTTCTTGTCACTTATTATTTATGGATGGAATGGTATTGAATTGGGTATATAATATAATCTCTTATGTGTGATTATACATTCTTACTCTTAAGGAACTTACTAGTGGGAAGGCTTCACCATATACCTTTTCTAGTTGGTTGTCTATTGGATATTTTGGCTATTTCTCCTTTAAACCATCATTAATTTTGCAATCATGCAATTTGAATTTTGAGAATTTATCTTTTAAGGTTGTTTAGCCTTAGTTTGTGTGCCACCATAATTTTTTGGACAAGACATGGCTTCTGTTTGGCCTATGTCTCTAACTTTTTACTTTACCTCAGCCAAGATCCCATATTGTAATTCACCACTAGCACTTCTACTCACTTGAGATATGAAATTTTTTGGTCATTGGATCTCTTAACTTGGCTACCTCCTCCTTATTCGTAAGAATAATATGAAGTGCTTCCCACCAAAATATGCTCTTATAACATGTTAAATTCAATGTATCTTCCCTTAGAGGTTATTTATCCCTTTCTAATAACATTATTTCAAGTGTTAATGAGGGTGGTGGGGGATATTTTGGCTAGATTTGCTTTGATGTTCTTTCTCCTTTTGCTTTAGGTCCTATATCCTTAGTTTTTTTTACTGGTTGGGGTTGGATTGACATCATAGTCCTTTTCTTAGCTGAGTATTCTATTGGGTCCACCTCATGAGGAGCCATAAGTTGTTGGTTAGTCTTAGATTTAGGAGGGTTAATTTTAGTGCTCACTTGGCTACTTTGATCTATATAAGGATTGGAAGGTGCTCCTTCCTTAGATCATTTCTAATTTTAATTTCATTTTCGTCTATCTTCATTTTGAAATCTTCCATGATTAAGGAAGCCAGTTGATCCCATTCTATAATGCAATATGGGGGAAGCTCATAATTTTGATGTGCTCCTCCCTTGAACAATTTTGCTAGTAATATCAAGGCTCCATTTTTATCTATAGTGTGTTTGATATATAAACATAAAATCCTTCAATTTCTCAAGTGGAGTGATTAGAACTTCATCTATATATTTTGGTAATATTGCTAACACTAAATTTGAGAGCTTTATCCATTTAGTAGGTGGTATTGGGGTATATAGTGGGCTTGGATTAACATGGCTCAAGGAAATGTTAGTTGAGTGTATGACCATGTATTGACCTTTGAAACGACAGAGATATCAAAAAAATATTTTGATAACAAGTTTTTCTTACATACTTTTGGCTCTCCTTGAAGGACACAAAGTTACCCAATGAATATGACTAATATCTTGGAAGTGGATAGACTGAGGCCTTCATTGCAACCTCCCTTTGGTATCATCATAATCAACTTCTTCTAGTGTTCTTTCTATAGTGAAGTCACCAAGTGAGTGAGAGGTGCTCTAATAAGCGAGAATAAGCAAAGACCCTTACCAAGTCTAGCTTAACTTATTATTGAATTTATGGTATCAATGATTTATCACTAGGATCCCATTATACATGACATTGAACTATTGTCTTATTTGATTGTCCTATTCAAATTAATCATGCATTGTGTGGAGTGACACTGTAGGGCCTCAAAAAAGAGTTTAGGGTTTGTCTTAATAGGGGGTCTTTGATAGTTTTTACAAGTCTGAATCCTTGTTATAATGTGATATTTTAGGCACACATGAACTCAATTAAAAAGGGATACAAGGGATAAAATTAAACACCTCAAATAAAATAAAAACCTAAGATAACAAAGGTGGCAATGTTCCAAAATATCCGCTAAGATATCTCTGCAAAATAGACCTAAACACTATGTGCTAGTGGTGAATACTTCCTCTTCTTGACACATGTCAGCTCAAATAAGAGTTACCAATATATATATGCATAAATAAATGAATTAGAGAATGGGAGCCATAGATGGGTAGCTAGTAAATTTATGTAGACCTCCCACACACATGCAAATAAAACCCAATATTAAGGTAAAAACTACAAAATCATACACATATGCATAAATGTATCAACATGAGAGCCACAAATGGCTAGTCCAAAATTGATGTAGGCCTCTATATATATGCAAATAATTTTTAAAAGGTTTTTCTAGGAGTTTGGGTTTGATTTACCCACAAGCTACTCAAGAGATGACTACTTTATAGAAAGAAATGAAAGGACATATTACAAAATATTACAAATGCAAACTTGTAGATCCTTTTATAGTTCTAAACTACTATTATTTATAGATAAAACATGGCGATTTTCCCTCTAAAATTATTTGTAGGTGGGTTTGATAATTTCATCTACCTCTCCTAGGGATCCTAAAAATTGAATGAGGCACCCTTTGATATATCGGTTGTTAGGTCTAGGACCATAATCACCATTCTTGTCTTAAATAAATATTTGAATTTCTTGGCTAAAATTATGTTTGGTAGGTAGTCCTTGCTCTTTCTAGGTAAGGGTACATTAATTCAAGTCACCTATCCCATATTTCCATGGCTTTGTGCATTTTAGCTTATTTGAAATGATGATGGTTTAAGAATTTTTGGCATGCTTGGTGCTTTGAAAACCTAGTGCATTTCTATAGTCTAATC
Source organism: Wollemia nobilis (assembly GCA_028583015.1). Taxonomy (NCBI): domain Eukaryota; kingdom Viridiplantae; phylum Streptophyta; class Pinopsida; order Araucariales; family Araucariaceae; genus Wollemia; species Wollemia nobilis. The sequence continues at coordinate 18,009,184 of JAQPPZ010000157.1, forward strand.
AAAACTTCTCATCGCTGGCCTTGGTTAGAGATTAAAAAACTCTCGATATCAGAGTTATCTAGGAGGAAGCTTGTTTATTTTTTTGGTTATCATGTCTATCAATATTTTTTCATTTATCATTTTATGAGCTTTTCATTACTTCTAATTATCAAGAATTATCTTGACCGCTTGTTTTCAAAAATGTATCGGCTACCTTTAGGTTCTAAGGTTATCTCCTTTGCTTGCTTTCTTCACAAGACTACAACCAACCTAGATCAAAAAAATTTTCCTTCCTTAGGAGATTGCCTTAGGCACAAATAAGTAATGAGGAATCACTATAGACACAAAAAATATGAAGTATCCAAAGAAGAAAACTCCTAGTCAAGTAAAATTAGAAGTGAAAAAATTCATTCATAGAAAAGTGAAAAATCTCACATCCCTAATCTCTTCAATATTTTTATTGATAGGTTTAAAGAACCTACAACCCATGGAGGTCTCATAATACCCATAAAGATGCACTTTTTTCTTTTGACCTCAAGACTGATTCTCTCATCATCCAAAATATGCATCCAATAATCACATCTAGACAACCATAAGTGCTCTACATGAGGCATTAATTGAGTCCACTTATCTTTGGTATCTATGTATCCAAATGATCTAGTATATAAATTAATGATAACATGACACACATAATTAATTTCTTTACTTCACAATATTAAATTAACATCCATGCCAACTAACATACACCTCTCCATCTCACACATGCCTTGTTATTCCTATTGCTATCCCATTTTACTATAAATCATAGGACTTCATACTCTAGTAGATGATAAATTATTCTTTGAAAAAGGTATTAAAGTCATTAATTAGATGTGTATTATCCATCCCTATCACTTCTAAGAGCCTTGATGTATTTCCACTCTAGTAATTAACCATTTCTTTGAAGATGATGAATTTCCCTAGAATTTCACTTTTAAATTTGATAAACCCATACCTTTCTATAGTAATCAATGAAAATGAGAATATACCTTAAACCATAATAAGAAAGAACACACATGGTCTCACATATATCTAAAAAACTAAATTTCAATAATGAAAATTCTCTATGTACCATCTCATTTTGGAATGCATCTCATTAATGTTTACCAAACATGCAATTGTACACCACTAAGAGGAGAAAAAAATGAAGGAAAAGCCACCATAAAGCCCTTCAACACATGAAATAAATTTATCCATGGTTTAGATGTCCCATATTCCTTTTGATTTTTGTTCAAGAACTTGTAAAACTTGTAAGTCTAGTCTCATCATCCACAATACCAATAAGAACAACCTTGAAGTTATTCTTCTTGTCCTTTATGAATAATTTATCATAATCAATATGTACCTTGAACTTCTTTTATTGGGATAATTGGTACATGGAGAGTAAGTTTACATCCATGTTTAGAATGGTATATAGTACAAATTAACCTTCATATTGTTTGTCCCCTTCATGTCAAGACCCTTATAACTCACTACAAAAATGATCAATTCATAATTCTTACCATCCTAATAGCCACAAAATGACTTATTCATGCTCATATACTAGGAAATTGACCCATACTATATGGTCCATGATGTGGTGGTACAAATAACAACTTCATAAACCAATTTGTGGTGTCAAATTTGTTATGCTTAAGATTGTACAACATGATAGAGTACAATAAATATTTTAAAAAGTATGAAACTTTATTTTTGAGCAAAAAAATGTAAATACAATAAAAAATACAAGTATCATGTAGCCATGTTGATAATAGTATAAATTCTTAGTACATAAGGTGCATGGTACATATGATGTAAATAATCTCTATTATGAAATGAAAGAAGTACCAGAACAAAACTTAGGTACTATAGGAACAACCAAGGTTTGTAGTATGAAGATGTAAGACTTAAGGAAAGACAAAAGTAAGAATATTCAAAGAATAATATAAGAAAATGAAGAAGCTACAATCTAAGATAATCCTAAGATATATCCAAATATACAATAATTACAAACAATTTAGAAGGTAAAATAGTTATACTTACAACTAACCATGAAGCAATATCAATATAAACTATAAAAATATCAATTTTAATTCTTCTAAAGATGGAATTATCATGTCCCTAATTCCTAGTGTTGGAAGGATAAATTTTGTGCATTTTAGAATTTGGTGGTGATATGTGGTTTTGATGGCACATATGTATTTTTCTCTACATGTGTATTCCATATGCATTAGGTCCAAGGTAAGGTTGATGCAATAGTATTCATGATGTCATAGATTAGGTTAGAACCATAAGGAAGTTTGATTCCATAGGTGTGAAGGTGTTAGCCTATTTGTTAAGAAGTCTAGATGGGTGCCAAGACCTATAGAATGAAAGTGCTATGGATTCATTTATCTTGGATACTTGAGAAATTATTACTTTGCTTAGATCATTCATTCCACTTTAAAAGTGATAGTCTTCATTGTGTTTGGAGTTTATCAAAGGTGTATAATTTGTATTAAGAAAAAAACTAACGAATTTCAATAATATTGAATAGATTATGTTATCCCTATCAAGTAATCTTGTTGGTAACATCAATATGTTTATTTCCTACTATAAGTTCTAATTGAGATAGATTTGAATTTGTTGGGTGCTATACTACTATGGGCTCTAATAGAGGAGGATTCTACAACTTTAAGAGTTCTACATAAAACTCTAGATGCATCCCCATGTAAGATGGAAAATATATAATGAAAGCATTTTCACCTATCATACATTTAATGGTATATGAACCATACTACAATGATTCAATATTATGGTGTGGGCTTGATAATCATTCTTAAATTAAATGGATTCAAATTTTATCTTCAAGTTAAAAACTACATGGAGTTTTATACTAGCCATGGTGCTCCTTAAACTATTATTGCTATCACTCAATATTTTAATACAATTAATTCTAGATATAATCCACTTACTCTAGAAATAGTTCAACCTTATTAAATTAACCTCTATTGGTATCATGACACTAGTAAAGATATGGAAGGTGACATCCATTGGTGTTCCAGGATGAAATACAATGTATGTTTAGAAGTAATTGTGACCACTCAAATTATGCAAATTCCTAATATAGGAATGTTGAATGTGTGTTAGAATCTCATCCCACTTGTAAGGGTATTGATGGATGCACACCTAAAGTAGATGCACTAACATCTTATTCACTACCTCATGCTATCCATCAATTTAAGGATAGAAAAATATGGAATATGATAGCTTGGTATCAAGTTGATCCTATAGGTGATGCTATAAGCTACTAATAAAGTGATAGTCTTGACATGAGATGATGGATTTTGGAATTCCAAAGTGGAACCAAGTATATTAGAAGATAAACCTGGAAACTTTTACTATATCAATGCTCTTAATTTAGCTAGCATGCCCTATGCTCTTCATAGATGTTTTAGATATACTTGTCATAAGGAGTAATACTCAAATGGCTAGCTCACAATCACCAAGGTATTGATAAATTGGTGGTGAATGGATTGAGGTTGGGTAGGAACAAGAAAAGTATTTTATCATTAGCCTAGATGAAGAAGCTATTCTTTTGGTTAACATACCCTGTGTTCTTCAAGGAGGCTAGAGAGTCTTTTATCATAGAAGGAGCAATAATTATATGTTTGTATTGAAGTTTCTAAGGTATTGGTGGACAAGTGGTAAAATGATAAAGGTCGTATGGCATAGAAACTTTGCTAACAATCATGCTTATATATTGCAAAAGCATGGTCGATGTACTATAAAGTGCAATATTTCTAGCATGTAGGAGACCAGAGTTTTGTTTTAACTGAGTATTTTCAAAGCAATTTTGATTGAATAGCCTCTTTTATTGACATGATATATAGGGGTCTTTTGTAACCCAATATTTTATACTTATATAACCTCCAACCAATCACAATGTAGTAAGTGGTAGTATTCTAACCAATTAAAGGTAGGCGATTAGTAAACATTTTAGTGGCTATCACTAGCAAATGAAAACATACCAAATGGTATGTTGGGATTCTATGTTTATCTTCTAAGGTTTGAGGCATTAAATTTTTATTTTTTTAGGGCTATTTTGAAAAAACTTTAAGAAGCCATGAATTTTTCATATAGAATCATTTTTATATTTTTTTAAAAAATCACATGCTCTTACAAATTCTCTGCATTGGTGATATTAGTTTATGTATTCTATTGTTAAGGACCAAATTATATGGAGTATCCTCAATTCTTATTGCCCTATTTTGGAAGAGAATATTTACCATATTCTTTGCGATAAAATATTTTGGTCCACTTATTTGGGATATGCATATGGATTCATGATAGATGCAATAGATTTCAAGTCTTTTGAAGACATAAAAGAAAATAACTCAAGACATGTATTCAATACCTTATCTCCGTTTAGGCAATTGATTTATCTTATTCATGAAGATTCAATCATTCATGGTCTTATTCTATATCTTATCTAGGTATTTATAGAAGTTTATAATAGCTTTTATTCCAAATAAATTCCTACAAAGTCTTTTTTGGTGATGGAAATTATGTGGCCCAAAAGCAAGTGGAAGTCTTCAAACAAGGTCATTGTTGAGCAAGGTACAACAACAGTATTGTCATTGTTGTCAACACAGTCAGATAGATCTATTGATGCATTGGATAGGAAGCTCAAAAGCTATTTAGATGCAGAAGATAGGTGTTCAAAGGTTATTCAGAGCATGTACAATGATTTTCCAAGAAGACCGAAGTGGCCCATTTGCAAAAGTTCAAAGAAAAAGACAAGTAAGAAAAGTGTCACGATATCGCGACATATACAGCAGGCAAGAAAAAATGTCGCAATTTTGCGACATGTTTGAAGAGAGAGAAAAATGAGGAAAAACTGTCGTGATTTCGCAACATGTTGGAAGAGAGAGAAACAACAGGAAAAACTATCGCGATTTTGCAACATGTTGGAAAGAAAAAAACACAAGTGGAAAAACTGTCACGATTTCATGACATGTTGGAAGAGAGAGAAACAATAGGAAAAACTATTGCAATTTTGTGACATGTTGGAAGAGAGAGAAACAACAAGAAAAACTGTCATGATTTCACGACATGTTGGAAAGAAAAAAACACAAGTGGAAAAATTGTCGTGATTTCACGACATGTTGGAAGAGAGAGAAACAATAGGAAAAACTATCGCGATTTCACGACATGTTGGAAAGAAAAAACACAAGTTGAAAAACTGTCATGATTTTGCGACATGTTGGAAGGGAAAAAGACAAGTAGAAAAAGTGTCGTGATTTCGCGACATATTGCAAGAGAGTTTGTACGAAAGAAAAAGTGTCACGATTTTGCGACATATTACAGGAGAGAGAGTCCAAAAGAAAAAGTGTCACGATATCGCGACATGTCGGGTTTTCATGACCCGAAGGCAAGAAAAAGTGCTAAGGAGAAAAAGTGTCGTGATATCGCAACATGTCGGGTTTTCATGACCCGAAGGCAAGAAAAAGTGCTAAGGAGAAAAAGTGTCGCGATATCGTGACATGTCGAGTTTTCGCGACCCGAAGGCAAGAAAAAGTGCTAAGGAGAAAAAGTGTCACGATATCGCGACATGTCGGGTTTTCGTGACCCGAAGGCAAGAGAAAGCACTAAGGAGAAAAAGTGTCGCGATATTGTGACATGTTGGGTTTTCGCAACCCGAAGGCAAGAGAAAGCATATGGATGAAAAAGTGTCGTGATATCATGACATGTAGCTTTTTCGTGGGCCAAAGCTAAGAGAAAGAGCAAGAAGAAAAAGTGTCACGATATCCCGACATGTATTTTTGCGGCCAGAAGCAAAGAAAAATCATAAGGAGAAAAAGTGTCACGATATCGCGACATGTATTCTCGCAGGCCAAAGCTAAGAGAAAGCGTACAGAGGCGAAAGTGTCACGATATCATGACATGTTATCTTTTCATGGCAACAACAATAGAAGAGTTACAAGGGCAGTTGAAGCCGACAAAGACCGATGTAAGCCGATGAAGATTAGGGTTTGCAGCTGACAAAGACTAGGGTTTGTAGCTGACTAAGATTAGGGTTATAGCCGACTAAGATTAGAGTTTTTCATCATGAAAAAGTTGTTATAAAAGCAGGGCTGTTTGGAGATTTTAGTGTGTATCAAAGTGTGCAAAATACGATCACTGAGCGCAGAGAGCAAGTCATGTCGAATATTTCAAAGTGTGGAATTTTTCTAAGAAAGCAGAGTGCACAACAAGGAGAAGATGATTGCGAGGTGCAGCAGAGTGTGCGAAGTGCTTGTGCAGAAAAAGCAGAGTGCACAGAGAAATCAAAGGTGACCAATCAGGGTCTAGCAAAAGCAAAGGTATCTTATTATCAATCTTCTAGTTTCAGACTTGAAGTCCAAGTTGGTGCTTGGCATCAGGGGTTGGTGCTCCTTTTTGTTGGTGTAGAGAAATCAAGGGTTGGTGCTCCTTCCAGTAGGTGCTGGTAAAATTGTTTGTAAAGTTGTTGCTTTGCAAAGGCTAGATTTGGATGGTAGTCCAAGCAATCATTTTTGAGGAGTAGCCACATTGGTGAACCTCGTTAAATCTTGTTTTGTGTGATGCTTTGTTGCTATTCTTACTGTATCTATTTATAAGTTTTAATTGCTACTGTTGTAAGAGCTGTAGATTCAAGATTAAAGAGCTACACTGGTTCACCCTCCCCTATCAGTGCCATTATAAGACTAACAGTCATATGTGCTATAAGAGAAAACTATTTTTCTTTAAGTCACCTTATATGACTATGGAAGATTAAATGAACTTATATTTAGAGGAGGTGATGATCTTAACTTATCTTCTTTATTTGAAGCCTTAGAAAAAGTATTTTTGGATATGTGTAGGAGTATTTAATAATGGTAGCTATGACTATAGTCTAGCCTAAGGAGAATCTTGTGCAAGAAGCATTTTGATATGAGTGCATTATTGATGAGGGGAATTCAGATGAGTCTACCTCAAAATTTGGAGTCCCACTAAAGCATCTAATATGGGGGTTACTAGCGTCTTCTCTTATTGGCCCCTCAGTTCACATTATAAGGGTATATTGGAAGTGTAATCTAACTTCATGGCCAAGGTCAACATTGCATGTTGTAATCTTGAATAAACCTACATGCATCTCATTGTACAATATATTTATCTTAATATTTTATTATGTAATATATATGGGCCATGGTTAACCTTGTTATGGTTAAACTCAATTTATAAACTTATAATTAACCTTAAAACCTTTATTATTATGTTGACTTAAGTTTGATGTTATCTATGTATTTGGGATTATGATATTGGTATAAATATACCACACCACTCTGTTAAGTGTTCTAATTCTTATCTGTATTAATTATTATGCTTATAGTCACCCTCAATCTCTTTGTCTCTTTTCCTTTCTTTTTTCCTTTTATACTTTTTATATAATATTTGAGTGGATGAATTACTTTTGTTCATTTCTAGAAAATATTATGAATTATAAAATCTTAAAAGTAGCATTAAATTATGACTTAATATCTTGAATAAAGGTAGGTGAGCTACCTATAATGAGAAGATCATCCAAATATAACACAATTACCAACATCTCCCCATATTTATGTTTGATGTAAATATCATGTTCAACCTCACATCATCATAATTTACAACTAGAAATGAGTGGGTTTTCTTACACCAAGCATGCATTTCCTACTTAATTCCATATAAGGATTTATTCAAATGACACACCAAGGGGGTGGGACCCTCAATCTCAGAACTAGGTGGTTGTTGCATGCAAATCTCCTCCTAAAAATCTCCATGAAGAAAGGCATTATTCACATACATATGATGTGTCTTCCAACCACATGAGGTGGCTATGGATAGAATCATTTGAACATAATCCATCTAAACAACTGGGGCAACCATCTTAAGTAGTTAATTCCCTCTTTTCAATATATTTCCTTGATAATAAGGCATGTCTATTATTTCTCTATCTAACCATCTATAGTAAATTTGATCTTGTAGAGCCATTTAAACCCAACAAAAATATTTATTTCTATAATAGGAATTTTAGTTCAAATGACTACATCACAACAAAGATAGCCAAATTTATTTAAAAAAATGGCTAAGTGTTGAAGAAGATTCTCAAAAATATGAGTTTCTCAAAATCGTGGTCAGTTTGTTCAAGAGGAGGCTCATGCACAAAATGGGATCATATTTGTAAGGAGAAAATATTAAGTCTATGGCTTAAAAATGCAAGGAAGTAATTGGCCAAGAAAAATTATGGTCTTGAGTTCTTTGTTTCAAAACCATGATTTTTGTGAAGATGCGATAAATTTTCACAAATTGCAACAAATTTTATTTTTTTGTGTGGCTATGGGATTTCATTTGTAAGCAGTGCAAGGGATGGACAAGTCTTGGAGTGTGAGTGCCACACTCTAATTTTGCTCAAATCCATGAATTTTCATGAATTCATAGTCAATTTTGTCAACTTTGGCCAAATCCCATTTTGTAGTGCAGCCACGGGTTTTCCTTTGTATACGATGTGGCTAAGAGAAGGGGGAGAGAATATGCTCAAAAATATTGACTTCTTAAATACCGTGAGCAAAAAAATTATCATCAACCAAATTTGATTTTGTTGCATGGTTGCAATATTTCATTTGTAAGTAGCACAAAAAAAAAATGTATGAAGACCTGCAACCATGACAAATAGTTACACTATGATCAAAATGGTTAAACTAAGAATATCAGTGAAATTTAGCATGGCCTAGAGCCTTCTCAAGATGATGCACAATCGTAAGTCAACCTACCCAAAAGAAGATAAAATCTTGAAAAAATTAATTTCCTCAATGTTGAAGTCAAAATGGTTAAACAACTCAAAATCTAAAAATCAAGCATGATATTGAGGAAAGATGAACAAATGGATGCAAGTTCTCACGATCATGGGAAAAATTGATAAAAGTATGAAAAGTAAAAGCTAATGCATAACCACAAGCTAAGTAAAATGTCAATTAAGGTCTACTTGATCATGGTCATACATACTTGTTGAGTGGTATTTTCACCCAATTGTGAAAGTACACTCTCCCTTAGGATTTGGGCTCCAAATCCCCTCTTGCAAAGAAGTTAAACAACCAACTTCTCCAAGGTCTCCGCTATATTAGCAAAATATATTCATTTTAAATGCTTGGAACACCTTAGCGATTGCAAGTAACTGTAAACAAGGGGCAATGTTGGTTTATTTTACCATGAAACTTTAGTGATTGTTCATTGAACCAAAATAAATCAAATGTGATTTGGCCCTCATATGACCACGATGTAGTGCTTTAATTCCTTTTATCTTGATGGTTTTAAAATAGATTTTATCTTGCATTAAATCCTCAATGATGAATAGGGTCTTCAAATGTAGCTTCAAAATGTCACTTTAACTTATCCCTCTTAAATGAAATCAAATTTTCATCAAGATGAACAATTAAGTGTTTTAAGGAAAAGACCTTCAATGTGATACTCAAATTACCCCTCTTTAGTAAAATTAGAATTTTTATGAAGAAAGGGTAATTTTAGGCCCAAAATGGAAATTTGTGAAAATGCCATAAAACATAACTCCTTCAATGAAATTGGAATTTCCATGAAGGGAATGTCATCATAGGCTCATGAGTGCAAAACAAAAATGGAAAAATGAAATTTGACCTTAAAATGGAAATTTTCTATTTTCGGATTTTTAAAATCTGTAACAAAACAACAACTTCGATGAATTTTTAAAAATACTAAACAACTCCAAAAATGAAATTTCAAAGTGCGTATTGGAAGTCTGAATTGTAACCTATGCAATGGTGAAATTATTTTTGGATTTTGAAATTTTTTTAATGTTTATTTTAATGTCTGAAAATAATAAAAAGTTCTGAAATTAAAATTTTTGGAAACAGAAAATTAAAAATTTAAATCTAAAAATAATTTCACCATTGCGTAGGTTATAGTTCAGAATTCCAATATGCACTTTGAAATTTCATTTTCGGAGTTGTTTAGTATTTTTAAAAATTCATCGAAGTTGTTGTTTTGTTACAGATTTTAAAAATCCGAAAATAGAAAATTTCCATTTTAAGGTCAAATTTCATTTTTCCAGTTTTGTTTTGCACTCATGAGCCTATGATGACATTCCCTTCATGGAAATTCCAATTTCATTGAAGGAGTTATGTTTTATGGCATTTTCACAAATTTCCATTTTGGGCCTAAAATTACCCTTTCTTCATAAAAATTCTAATTTTACGAAAGAGGGGTAATTTGAGTATTACATTGAAGGTCTTTTCCTTAAAGCACTTAATTGTTCATCTTGATGAAAATTTGATTTCATTTAAGAGGGATAAGTTAAAGTGACATTTTGAAGCTACATTTGAAGACCCTATTCATCATTGAGGATTTAATGCAAGATAAAATCTATTTTAAAACCATCAAGATAAAAGGAATTAAAGCACTACATCGTGGTCATATGAGGGCCAACTCACATTTGATTTATTTTGGTTCAATGAACAATCACTAAAGTTTCATGGTAAAATAAACCAACATTGCCCCTTGTTTACGATTACTTGCAATCGCTAAGGTGTTCCAAGCATTTAAAATGAATATATTTATTTGAGATTACTAATATGCAAATGCTAAATAGCGGAGACCTTGGAGAAGTTGGTTGTTTAACTTCTTTGCAAGAGGGGATTTGGAGCCCAAATCCTAAGGGAGAGTGTACTTTCACAATTGGGTGAAAATACCACTCAACATTTTGGCGCTAGAAGGAGGGCATGAATCGGTTTATTTTAGATTGATTTAAATGCTATAGGGATTTAAATTTTGAATATTTCATGCCCTATTGATTATTATCTTTAGCCCTCTTTTAACAATACAACTTTGTACTGTTAAAAGGAGGACATGAATTGCTATGCACTGGTCTAACGCTTTGATTGTTCATACAAGAATAATGTGATTTAATTTAATTTAAAAAAAAAAATAATAAATAAAAAAAAGAATTGTTTTTTGGGTATTAAAGTTATATTCTTTAAGATTCACTAATGGCTATGTTTTCACCGTGGATGACAGGTAGCCCATTGAACATACCAGGAGTTCAACATTATTTGCCCGTTGGTTTTGAGAGATGTCTTCCTCGATTTTTGTCTAACGGGACAAATATTGCAGGAGAACACATTCAAGCATTCAAATTTGTTGTGAATCACTTAACAATTTGGCATGATGATGTGGTTTGTAAAATGTTCCCTTACACCTTGGACAAAGTGGCATTTGATTGGTTTACAAGTCTGCCCTTAGGGTCTATCACTTCTTGGGCTCAACTAGAGGCAGCATTTCTTAATCAATTCAACAAAAAGCAAGTTGACCCAATCCGCATGTATGAGCAAGTTTCTCACTATTAAAAAAGGACCAAGTGAAAATGTGAAGTCATTTTCTGAAAGGTTCTTTGGATTATATGCTCAATTAGTGACATTTTATGCTCTTCAAGAAGAAATGGCTCTCCAAATATATGTAAATGCTCTTGACCCACTCATTTCCACATATTTGCGAGGGATGCCTCTAATCACATCTTTGTCTCAAGCCTATACTCAAGCAATGGCAATTGAGCAACAATTGAGTTGTCAAAATTATGGTGTGGGTTTTGGATCGTATAATCTTCAATCATTTAATACCTCCTTTACCCACCCAATGATTTATCCACCTCAACCAAATTCAAGTGTGAATCAATTTCAGAATCAACAATCATTCCCAAGCTTCAATCAATTTCAAAATCCTCAACCTACTATGCAAGATCAACCATCTTTCTTAAGTATGAATCAACTTCAAAATACTCATCTTGATTCAAAGGATATTTCTAAAATCAATTTTAATGATTTTCATAAGAATATGATTTTAGGCAAGGGAGGAGTACTAGATCCAACTAGTATTGAAACATGTGACAAATTGGAAACCCTTGACTCACCAAAAGATGAATTCTATGAGGATGAATCTGTTTCGGATGACATTGTTGAAAGTAATGGCCTAGAAGGATCCACACCTTCCAAATTGTGATAAAATTGAATCATGGGTTACACATGTGGATTATGATAGCCTTATCAATTTGAATACAAGCAATAACCCAATTTTGGAAGTAATTGAACCATCTAAGGAAGGTGAAGATAAATTTGATGAGAAACATGTTGATGAATTAAAAGATGAAGAAGAAATAGTTGAGCATCACAATTTGATTTTGAAAGATGATCATTATGATTCTTGGGAAGAGTATGCTCACTCCAAAACTGCTAATGAAATTTGTGTGCCTATTGATATGCAGGATAATACAATTGCCCTTTCATATGAGGATATTACAAGTCCTGTACAATCTAAGAATGTTTTGGAAGAAGGGTTGGAATCTCATCAAAGGTTGGAGAAGGATAATGATTCTACTACCATGGATCAAGAAGGAGAATCAATTGTTTTTGTTCCCCTTGAGGGGCAAGAAATCAAAAATCTTGATCCACCTATTGTTTCTACAATGTCTATGCCATCTCAAAATGATGAAATTACAAAGCCTAAGTGGTGTGGGTTTGATACTATTGATGATCCTAATGAAAATATGGATTTTGAGGCAACTCAAGCCATTGATCATGGAAAGGTGTCACGTGACACATATCTTGAAAAATTAGGCTCTTGTTTTGAAAAATATGGATGCATGTTTGATTGGGTGCCTAACTTTGGTGTTTTTGAACAGGTGTTGGATGATGAAGAAGACAATGAGGAAAAAGAAAAAGCTACTAACACTCATCAAGTTGTGATAAATTCTAATCATGATGGGTTGAGTATGGGTGACAAGGTGAAATCTTTACCTTTGGTGATAGCTACAAAAATTTTAAGTGATGGATTACATGATGTCCCTTTGGATGCTAATGTCATTAATGATGAAATGTCAAATCTTGGTGATGTTTGTCAAGTCTTGATTGATTTTGATTGCTTTAAAATCTTGAAAAATAATTTGAATTCAAGACTTTTAGAAATAGGCTCTTGTTTGCAATATCTCACATTTGAAAAGGAAAGCCTACTTCTAAATCATGAATGGAATGATGAAACTTGCACTTTAAAGAATAGACATGATAAAATTGAAAATCAACCATTGTCTAATCAATTTGAATTTGAATCTCACCTATAATGTTGCTAATAGAACTAAATCAAATTGGTGGGGTGAGAGTGGCAAGTTGAAATTTGTTGCATTGCTTGGTTTGATCTTATTGTTGTTGGATTCCTACAACATTTGGCATGTGTATTGTGACATATGTCTTTTGAAATGTTCTAATCATGTTTGGGATCCAAGAAAGTAATAGTCCAAGCTTGGCATCATCTTGTACTATATTGTATATTAATTTTGGTTTTGGTTTGTGTTTTCAAAGTTTCATTTTGGGATTGCTATTTGGATTTGGATTTAAGTTGTGTGTTGAGCCCTTTGGACATGTTTGGTTTGTTTATAAAAAAAAAAAAAAGAGGAAAATTTTGAGATGTCAACTTATGCCTAAAATCAGGAGAATATGAAACATTGGAATTGTGTTGTAGAAAGCTCCACAAGTAACACAAACATTTAAATAATATCGTTTGAATCTTGTGATGCATGAAGTTGTCGGTTTTGCACATTATGGTAAAGTAGATGATATATTCCAAAAGAAGCAGTGCATTCATATCTCATGTCACATTCCACATTGCATATACATGTCATCTCAAGTTACATTTTCATTTCATGTGCAATCATTGAGAAGGTGTTGAATCCTCTTAGGATTATTACATAACATATATTAAAAGGATCCTAAGGTTGGGAACTGCTGCCCAAGCTATCTTGAACCAAGCACATTCCATGCACATTAAAAGAATCTTGAGCAAAATGGTCAAAACCATACTTGGATGAAAAGGTGAGGTGAAAAGAATATTTCATGTCTATCCTATCATGCAACATAATCCTTAAAAAAGTGGTTTTTACCACTCCCATCAAGCTTAAAGCCTAAAACCAGAGTAGTAAGGATAGGGTTAAATCCTCATCAAACTTAGGTTGAGGATCCAACTCCCCAAAGCTCTGATTTGACCTACATGGAGTAGTAAGGATAGGACTTAATTCTCATCTCGCTTAGGTTGAGAATCCAATTCCCCAAAGCTTCCATTTTTCCCATTTCATCATAAAGCTTGGATTGGAAGGATCGTACTACATGTCCTCTGCAAAGGATGGGTAGTCATCCCAAAGGTCCAAGTAATAAAATTGACTAATATTTCCCATTTCATCTCAATCTTGGATTGGAAGGATCGTACTACATGTCCCTGGAAAGGATGGGTAGTCATCCCAAAGGTCCAAGAAATAAAAAAAGAGAAAAGAATGAATGAAGCCAAGTCATGGATTATGGGGTTAAGTATGCTCATGCGTGGCAACATGTCTTGTCTAAAAGCAAGACCACTGATTGCTCATATGGATAGACTAGCTGGACCATTTCATCCATAACAGATTAAATTATTTTGTTCAAGATGAGGTAATGAACTCCAAATCAGAATAGTAAGGATAGGGTTAAATTCCCATCTCGCTTAGGTTGGGAATCCTATTCCCCAAAGTTCTGATTTCACTTACACTTGCACATGGGTTCAAGATGGTAGTGACACATAACCAACTTTGGGATCTAATGAATTAATTTAATAGACATATATTTGGTCCTAAGAGGGTTTGACATCTTTAATATGTTTGTCCATGATATTAGAAGGTTTGAGCATTTATAAAGCAGGTTGTTACATCTCTAGCATCTTCATCATGCATCAAATCCTGCACAAATCATTCATAGCCTTGCATACAAATCATAAGTAAAACTGGCAATGGAATGTTGATCGAGTTTCAAACGATAGGGAATGAAGCACACTGCACACATCGAGCTGATGCTTAACAATTCTGATGCTTCATGTATTTTTGATCTATTTGCATTCGTTGGATATTTGCTGATGCTTGTATTTGAGTTTGTGTGTTTTCAGGTTGGGTTCTCACCGAAATGCTCAGGAGCATTTCCCAGCAGAGTCGCCATTTGTTGTGGCTGCTCCACAACGTACCCCAAAATTGGGGACCCACCTTTTTATTTTTGGTATTTGGGTGTTTGCGTGTTGGTTTTGAGTGTCTAATGATCGGTTTGTTTTGAATTTGCTTTTGTCATTAGTTTTTGTCAGAAATATTTTGTTGTCGACAATATTTTATTGTCGATGACTTTTTCTTGTCGATGATATTTTATTGTCGACAACTTTTATTTATTTATTTTTGTTGACAATTTTTATCGTCATTGTTGTTGCTGATTTTTATGGTTAATTTTGTGTTAGCTTTTATGTGAAAGTTTAAAATGAAAAGTAAAAAAATAATAAAAAGAAAGGTAAAATTTTATATATATAAAGCCTTTGCTTTTGGTTTTAATGAAAGTATAGAAAAGGATTTTGCTTTGTTTTTAATAAAGGTGATGCACGTTTTAGGCAAAGACATGTTATAAGGAAGTTTATTTTTAAAAAGTAATTTTTCTTAACTTCGTTGTTTGTCTAAAGTGCAGGTCTCGCAGTGAAAGGAAGGAACCACGGAGCCGATATACCATCTCGGCAACCTTGCGAATGGGCTCTCGAAAGCTCATTACAGTGGACACAGGACGATGGTATGGATCCGACAGCGATGATGTAGGCTGTAGCAGTAGGTGGACATACCAGACAAATAATGCGAAGAGAGTTCTCCATTCTCGGACCCGAAGGAAAATGATGCATGCGACCCTTCAATAGAGGGACCCTATCATGCTGTCATGGAGAGCCAGGCAATCGCAGTCATGTTCAGCGAGCGTTGATCGACAGATGAGCATGACGTGGGACCCGATGTTTGGACACATAGACCAACAAGGCCAGCACACCATTGATGCCATTGGGTGGACCGGGTCATGTAAGGTTTTTGTTGCACTTAAATAACCATGAGAGTCGTTGCATGGGTGGATCATCACAGTGTAGTGAACGATGAACCCATGATGAGGGGCCACGTAGTAAGAGGGAGAATTTGGCCATGGTATTTGCAGGAGTAGGCAACATCGGACGATATGGAGGACACAATCTGAATGGCCATCAACGAAGACATGGACAACGAAGAGGATATGGCATAGCATGGTTCACGCGGCATAGTGAAGAAGACATTAGCAACATAGGTGGAATAAGAAAATACTGAGTATTGATGTGGGCATCGTCTTCAGCAGCACAGCAAGAATCCCTTCTGGTCACGGTAGTCTATGGACCCGAAGGCCACGTCACGATAGAACAGATAAGTGAAGAGGCAGACGGGCAAGGGGAAAACACCAAAAAACCCCGGGGAAGAGGACCGAGGAACCCCTGATAGCGGGGGATAAAACAAGATATCCACGATGATAAAATGGGGTAAAGTTTTTCGTTTCAGTCAGAATATAGCAGAAAATAATGAAAGTTGCATGGTAATGACGTTATGAACATTCTAAGGCTTCAATGGCCACTTGGCAATATTAAGGAAGGAGTTTCACTTAATTCCAAGGGGGTTACAAATGCCCGAAATATGCACTCAATAATGACCATAAGGAGGTTACAAACAGACATAAAGAAGTCGAAGGGAAAGCAAGGGAAATCCAAACAGCCAGAAACTTAGGGAAAACAAAACAGAGAAAATCCAAAGGGCAGAAAAGAGGAAGCGAAGAGGCGGTGGAAAATTAAGAGACGTTTTCAAAACTTTAAAACCTGGAAAAGACGCATGCACAAAGGTGGACTGGAAATTTTGGCATGGCCAAATGGCGGCAGATTTTGATATGTAAACTTGGAATATAATTTGAATGCTAAAGCTTCTCTTCAGAAATTTCAGGCCTTGTTAGCAAGAAAGGATGAGAAATTTTCTGCATGCTCCATTTTAATTGTTCTATGTTTCTCCTTTCAAATTTCAGATTTGTATGTGAAATTTATGCCATTGTTTTGGGTCATTTCATGTGAATGTCTGCAATTTGGAAATTATTTTAAACCCTAGGAGCCAGCACCTAGTTTACTTTGATTGTGTTTGTTTTGCAGGTCAAATAGGCTAGGTTGCATGTACGAAACTCTCACATATTCGGTTTTGCAGGATGGGGTGCTATCAAACTGAAGGAGCTTTTGCATTGCTGCATTTTCAGCAATTATTTTGATGCAAATTTTTAATTTTCTGTTTCCAAAAATTTTAATTTCAGAACTTTTTCTTATTTTCAGGCATTAAAATAAACATTAAAAAAATTTCAAAATCTAAAAATAATTTCACCATTGCGTAGGTTATAGTTCATACTTCCAATACGCACTTTGAAATTTCATTTTCGGAGTTGTTTAGTATTTTTAAAAATTCATCGAAGTTGCTGTTTTGTTACAGATTTTAAAAATCCGAAAATAGAAAATTTCCATTTTAAGGTCAAATTTCATTTTTCCAGTTTTGTTTTGCACTCATGAGCCTATGATGACATTCCCTTCATGGAAATTCCAATTTCATTGAAGGAGTTATGTTTTATGGCATTTTCACAAATTTCCATTTTGGGCCTAAAATTACCCTTTCTTCATAAAAATTCTAATTTTACGAAAGAGGGGTAATTTGAGTATTACATTGAAGGTCTTTTCCTTAAAGCACTTAATTGTTCATCTTGATGAAAATTTGATTTCATTTAAGAGGGATAAGTTAAAGTGACATTTTGAAGCTACATTTGAAGACCCTATTCATCATTGAGGATTTAATGCAAGATAAAATCTATTTTAAAACCATCAAGATAAAAGGAATTAAAGCACTACATCGTGGTCATATGAGGGCCAACTCACATTTGATTTATTTTGGTTCAATGAACAATCACTAAAGTTTCATGGTAAAATAAACCAACATTGCCCCCTTGTTTACAGTTACTTGCAATCGCTAAGGTGTTCCAAGCATTTAAAATGAATATATTTTGCTAATATAGCGGAGACCTTGGAGAAGTTGGTTGTTTAACTTCTTTGCAAGAGGGTATTTGGAGCCCAAATCCTAAGGGAGAGTGTACTTTCACAATTGGGTGAAAATACCACTCAACAATACTCAGATCAACAGTGGATGTTGAATCTTCTCAAAAATATAAATTTTAATAGGTTTCCCACGCGGACGTGTGATAGGTTTAAAAATGAAGATGAAACCAAAGGCTTGGGAAGCTAAATCACTAAGGAAGATGAAATATTTTGATATAGAATCTTCTAGAGGAGATTGGTCAACAAGATTCTATTGTAGATCTATGGTGATAAATATATTGCAAGAATAGGGGATGACAAAGATTGATTATTTTCTTGCTGAGCACAACTATTTCAAGAAACATAGCTAGAGATAATCAAGCCTAGAAAAACTTGCAGATAATCAAACACACTCTGATAACATTCTTGTAATGCTCATAATAAAAAATAATGTAAAAAACTATAAATAGAGGTCAAACCCCCACATTGAAGGGTCAGATCTGAAGCATTTTCTTGCACTACTATTGTACAATTTTTACAAATTAATAGGAGCATTACTTGGAATGTTTACCTCAAACTTGCATCTTCTTTATATTCTGATAACAAGCATGTCAAGTCATTTCTGCTACTGTTGCTATGGTTAGTTTATTCAGCTAATTTGGATTGCTAACTTAGATAAAATTGGAATGATTCATATCTAAATGTATGCTTAGAAGAATTTATTTTTTTAGTCAGAGTGTTAATATAATTATGCTAATTTGGATTATTAATACCCTAGATGTTTGGAATAATTCTTGAAGTATGCAACTTTTTTATATTAATTTTGAATATGGTTAGTTGTGAATGTTGTTAGTTTCAAATTTTATTCTTAAATTTGATCTGTTAGAGGGTCTTTGTAGAAGCATGTGCTATTAGATTTCCCTATCCACTTTATAATTCACATTCCTTAAACCTTTTCATCATCCTTATCCCTAATATTTTACCATTTAATTTGATCTTAAAAGAGTCAACATTCATTAAGTTGACAAGGAACCAACCTACTATAGAGATTGGGTCAAAGCAATTTGATTAATGCAATGTTGGATTTAGGATGTAACTAGCGGCTGCTTACCTTTAGGACTAATCATTAGATGATAGTTACAGTGTAGGTCCAAGGTAAGTCCAAAATATTAAAATGAACATTAGCTTACACAATAGGTGTTACAAAATAAATATAACAATACTATCAACTAATCTAGTCTATCTCGCTAACCAACATGGTAGGAGAGACGTGTAGCTAACTACTAACATAGGTAGAGAGTTCTAACCATAACACTAACCTAAATATCTAACATAGGTTATTTAGGTACTTACCTAGTTTAACCATGAAGAAAATATCTCATGGTAATTACATAATTACATAGAAAAGTAAATGTAATAACCCCATGTAGTGTAATGCAATACACTACCTTATTTTAACCTAACATCCCTCCTTTATTACATTACTTTGATATACAAAGTTTGCTCTGAAACAGTTGAAATTTGACACGTCCAAGTGCCTTTGTAAAAATGTCTACAACCTGTTCGTCGGTGGGAATGTGTTGGAGCTTGATTTTATGCTTAGGAACTTCATCATGAATGAAATGACAATTTGTATCAATATGCTTAGTTTGTTCATGATGCACTGGATTCTTGAACAAGTTCAAAACACCTGAGTTGTCTCAAAACATGTGAATGGGAAGTTTCTTTGGTAGGCCCATGGTAGCCAATATGCGACTTAGCCATATCACTTCACACATAGCTCCACGTGTAGCATGATATTCTACCTCAGTTGAAGATAAAGCAATCGCCTATTGCTTTTTACTATGC
This sequence comes from Wollemia nobilis, assembly GCA_028583015.1. Lineage (NCBI taxonomy): Eukaryota > Viridiplantae > Streptophyta > Pinopsida > Araucariales > Araucariaceae > Wollemia > Wollemia nobilis. The sequence goes on from JAQPPZ010000157.1 coordinate 18,029,008, forward strand.
CATGAGACAGGACCAGATCCAATATGAAAAACATAGCTTGAGGTTGATTTTATGTCATCTATGGATCCAACATAATCAGAGTCAATGTAACTCTATAAGAAGAATGAGTTATTCTTCTTATACTCTAGACCATAATCGGTACTACCCTGAATGTAGTGTAAGACTCTCTTAGCTGCTTTCCAATGGGAGACCTTTGGTTCTTGCATGAACCATGAAAGATAGTTTACAACATAAGTAATATCTGGTCTAGTATTAGTCATATAGATGAGGCTTCCAATCATCTATCTATAAATTGTTCCATCTACCTGTGGTGAGTATTCATATCATGATAACTATAGCCCTGATTCCATCAGTGTTGCTTTGGGTTTACAATAAGTCATACAATATTTTTCTACTAAAGTCTTAGCATATTTTTTTTGAGTCACCCTTAGATGATTTTTTTTTGTTCTATCTCAATGCCAAGATAGTAGTGGAGAAGTCCTAGGTCTGTCATATCAAATGACTCTTTCAAGTCATCTTTCATGGATTTAATCAAGTTCTCTGAATTGCCAATGATGATCAGATCATCTACACATAGAACAAGAATCACTATCTCAAAACCTATGTTCTTGATATAGATATTTGTGTCAGATGGACTTCTCTTAAATCCATGTTGCAGTAGGTGACTATCCATTTTTATGTACCATGCTCTTGGGGCTTGTTTTAGCCCATATAATGATTTGACCAATTTGCAAACATGTTGCTCATGGCCTACCTCTGCAAATCCAGGAGGTTGAGTCATGTATACTTCTTCTTTTAAGTCACCATTAAGAAAGATGCTTTTTACATCCATTTGATGTAATTTCCATCTGAACTGTGTTGCCATAGCACAAAGTACTCGAATGGTGGTCATCCTTGTTGTAAGAGCAAAGGTTTCCTCATAGTCAAGTCCTTCCTTTTGAGCATAGCACTTTGCCACAATATGGGATTTATGCTTATCTATAGTGCCATCTACCTTATATTTTATTTTTTAAACCCATTTGCAACCTATGGGTTTCTTTCCTTTAGGCAAATCCACTAGCTTCCATGTTTTATTCTTTATGAGGGAGTTATATTCTACATCCATAGCTGCCTTCCACTGAGGCAGTCTAAGTGCTTCATCAACTGTATAAGGTTCATTCTCATAACATGTTGATAAGTAAACCCTCTCCTCATCTATTTCCATCTCATATTCCCTTGGTAACTCTCTATCAATAGAAAGATCTTGAAAATCTGCATAAAGATCAACTTAAGTGGATGCTTCATTCTTTTCTTTCTATGTCATGCTTCTTGTCTTTGGATGATTGAGAGTAAGATCAGGTGGGGAAGTGAGTTTAGAGTCTTCACTGTGCTTGTATACCATTTTTGTGGTTTTTTCTATTGTGAAGAAGGAAGTTGATGTTCCTCATCATCATCAAGGTATACTGATGTAGTGTTGGATGTGAAAGCTTCATCAAACATTACATCTCTACTTACATGTATCTTCTTGGTAAATGGGTCTATCAACCGATAGCCTTTTGAAAATTCATCATATCCAAGAAATATACAAGGTAGGGATTTCTCATCTAATTTCTTTCTTTTCTCCTTAGGTATATGCATAAATGCCTTACACCCAAATACCCTTAGATGAGTTATGGAGGGTTTCCTACCACTCCATGATTCCTGAGGAGTCATACCTTCAAGAGCCCTTATGGGAGCCCTATTTAGAAGATATACTACAGTTTGAACAACTCCAGCCCAGTAAGTTTGCTCAAGGTTGGCCCCCTTAAGAATGCATCGAACCATTTCCATTATGGACCAATTTCTTCTCTCAGCAACCCCATTGGATTGAGGAGTGTAGGTTGTTGTTAACTGTCTCTTTATCCCATGTGTCTATAAAAATGAGGAAAATTATTTTGATGTGTATTCCCCCCTCAATATGAACGAAGGGTCTTAATAAAGCATCCTGATTCCTTCTCAACAAGAGTTTTAAACTATTGAAAATAGGAAAATTCTTTAGACTTCAACTGCAAGAAGAAGACCCACATTTTTCGTGAGTGATCGTCGACAAACAATTGAAAATACCATTTTCCTCTACAACTTGTAGACAGAGGACCACACAAATCTGTGTGAACCAACTCCAAAGGTACCTTAGCTCAAAAAGAGCTAGGTTCAAAAGGTACTCTATGTTGCTTTCCTTACAAGCAATCAAAGCACACTGGCAAGGTAGATGAAAGAGTAGGCAGTCCTTTCACCATTTGATATTTACTCAACTCTAGTAAATATCTTGAACTCAAATGCCCAAATCTCTTATGCCAAAGAGAAGTGGCCTCTTTTGTGTTTACTGCCATTGTAGTATGAGTAGAGGTAATGGCATCTAAGACAAACAAACCATGTTTGTATGAACTTGTTGCTATCTGTTTTCCCTTTTTAGTGATAAAGCAACATTTCTTTTCTTTGTCCACAGTGAAATTGACATTCATGTTATTGTCCAAGATTTGTGGAACTAACAAGAGATTATTTTTCAATATTGGTACATAAAGAACTTTTTGAATATTACATTCTCCATCTGGAAGGGAGACAAAAACACTTCCTTCTCCCTGAACTCGATAGGTCTGATCATTAGTAATGGTGACCGGTCTACCTTCTCGAGCCTCAAATATTGCAAACCAAGATTTATCGCCAGTCATATGTTTACTAGCACCTGAATCTATGTACCACATAGAGTCCTTGTGGAAGGAATATATATGGATCATGAGCACTTTGTGTGCTCTCTCAGAATCTGAACTAGAATCTTCAACTGCAATGTGTCCCTTTTGTTGTTTGTTCTTATTCTTAGGTTTGCCTTGGCCCTTTTTGTTTCCTTGTTCATTGGGCGATTTGTTCTTAAACCAACATCTTTTGGTTTCATGAGTGTCTTTGTCACAAATATTACAATACTACTTCTTCTTCGAAATATATTTGGCTTTACCCTTTTCTTGATTAGAAGAAGAACCTTTCTGTTGATTCCACTTTTTCTTACCACCTTGTCTTTTTGAGAAAAGAGCATTGTTGGATGCCTCATCTCTTTGGATTTGATTAGCTTCTTTAGTTTGAAGCATGTTTACCAACTCGACAAAAGTTACTGTCCTGCCAAAAACTTGTAGTGAAGTGATCAACGTTCGGTAGGAGTCAGGAAGAGCTCTCAAAATGATAGATTTTAATACTTGGTCTTCCACTTTCTCTCCTAAGGATTGCAATTTTGTTTTCAATTCTATGACTCTGTAGAGGAATAGCTCTACTGTTTCTCCTGATTTCATATGTAGAGTATGAAACTGGGTTTGAAGGTTAAGAATTATTGATTGATTCTTTCCCTCAAAGATGGTTTTTAAGGCATCCCATGCTGCCTTACCAGTTGTAGCTTCACTGATATGAGTTTGGATATCATCAGTAATAGCAAGCAAGATCATTAAGGATAGTTTTTTATCATTTTTATCAAAGTCTCTTTGATCTTGTCTAGGTGATTGAGGTCTAGTGACACTTCCATCCACTATTGACCATAATTCCTCTACAGTTAAGATAGCTTTCATCTTAGTATTCTAAGCTTAATAATTTGATCCTTTGAGCAGTTGGCTCTCAGTGATATACTTGTGTATCATAGCCATGGTTTAGGTTTCAAATTTGATAGGACTAAGATGGTTATATATTGCACTATACCCTCAAAAAAGTATATGGAAGTTGTTTTCAATTTGCCTCTATAAGATATTTAATGCCACCTGCCTTAACACCCTTACCAAGGGATGAAAAGTTGAAGGAATTTTAAGCCAAACAAAATAGAGCAAATGAAACATGGGTAGGTTTGTAAAACTTTTGATTTTGCCCTCTAGGATATTTAATGGCACCTGCTTTAACACCCTTTAAAGAAGGATGAAAAATTTGAGGTTATTAAGCCAAACAAAGAGAGTGAATCAAGGTGATTTGAAGTTTTGACCTTTTGATGGGGAGAAATTACTTGTTTTAACCTATGCATAGTTTAGCATGGTTTTTGACTGAAGTTTAGGTTTTGTGAAATGCTTCTTTGAATGTTTATATTTGACTTTTTAATTGCACACTAAAAACATGAGTGTATAAGTGCAATAATCAAAACATGAGAGCAACCCAAATTTGCATCACTCTAGGTGTTGGATGCAACCAAAAATGCACCTAGTACAAGCAATTTTTAAGAGGTGTCGAGTAAAATCGAGAATGCACTCTTTATACTTTTGATCTTTACAAAAAAAAAATTCAGGCTCCTTGTCTAATTTGCAAAAAAAAATGTGATCCTTTCTTGTATGCTAAATGAACAAGGTTTGAGAAGAGTTGTCTAATTTGCAACACAAAAAAATGTGCTTTTGCTATGTCTTATATCTCCATTTTGTGAGAAAACACTAGCACCTTTAAATATCAAAGTTGCAAAAAATATTTATTTTTAATTTTTAATTTTGCAATAGTTAAGAAAAGTTTAATAAAGCATTTTAATTAATAATAAAAAACTAAAAAATATAAATTTTAAAGAAATCAATTTAAATATTTAAAAAAAAAATTATTATTATTATTTTTTAAATATTTTGAAGTTTATAATATTAAAAAAATTGAATAAAAAAACTTTAATTATAAAAGCAATAAAAGAAAAATAATAATTAACCTTGGAAGCGTCGAAGGCCAAAAGAATGGCCTTTTGTTCCTGGTAGGAGTCGAACCCTGGAATCCCCGCCATGGGCCTTAGCTCGACCCGATCAACCGGTCGGGCTACAGCGCCCGATGGGAATGAAGGCACCAGATGTGCCTTATAAACCCTGCTTGACGGTAATGTTTTTGAAAAAACTCCAGGGTTTTATCCCACATGCATCCCATAGTGGGATGCTATGGGATTGATAAGGCGAAATTCCCCCTTTATCCATCGATTGCCTTTGGGCAATCGACTAGCATCTCCTGCCATTTTGATTGTCGCCACATGGTGCCAAGGGTAGGCAAATCTGCATTGAGTCAGTCCTATGGTGATTTACCACATGTCGAGTCACATCCATTGGTTGTCCACCACTTGTATGGTCCCTATTTAGTGGTTGTCTGCCACATGTCTGTGAGTGGTTGTCTACCACGTGTTTGCCAATGGCTATCCGCCACGTGTCCTATCAAGTCAGCACCTTGGGGTGCATTCCTGGGTCTAGTCTTTGGTGATCCAATCCACATGTCCCTCGAGATGCATGCCAGGACCAGTCTACGATGGTCCAGTCCATGTGTCCCTTGGGATGCATGTTGGGGCCAGGTTGCATTTTTCCAGTCCATGTGTCAGTCAAGGATTGGAGGACCGCCTACCCTCTTAGATCCTAAAGTCTGGTTCAGTCCACGGGGAGGGGAGGGCGCTCCTACCCTCTCGGCTCTCCCGTTATTGGACCATGTGTCTTACGTGGCCTATGTGGCTTCTACGGGCCTAGGGGTCGACGTGGGAGCCGAGGTTGAATGGCCTCAGCTCGTTGACCGCATCCAGTCTAGGGAGGCACGGACCCTCAGCTTGGCCTATGTGCTAGGTCGATGGGTGAATCTGCGAGCTCTTTGGCTGCATCGTCTACGATGGCCAGGTCTACGGGCCAGCTGGCGATGTCGACTGTGATGGCCAGATCTATGGGCCTACAGGCTGCATTGATTATGATGGCTAGATTTGCAGGCCTGTAGCCTACAACATCCAGGTCTATGGCCTAACATGCGGGCCCATGTCTGCGGGTCTTCCTGGTGAGGAAGATACCACATTGAGTGCCTCAGCTACTCTGTGGGAGTCCATAGCGATGGGGTATGAGCGAGAGCTCGTAGGTGAATGATACCAATGTAGGTCCAAGGTAAGTCCAAAATATTAAAATGAACATTAGCTTAGACAATAGGTGTTACAAAATATATATAACAATACTATCAACTAATCTAGTCTATCTCGCTAACCAACATGGTAGGAGAGACGTGTAGCTAACTACTAACCTAGGTAGATAGTTCTAACCATAACACTAACCTAAATATCTAACATAGGATATTTAGGTACTTACCTAGTTTAACCATGAAGAAAATATCTCATGGTAATTACATAATTACATAGAAAAGTAAATGTAATAACCCCATGTAGTGTAAAGCAATACACTACCTTATTTTACCCTAACATATAGTGCATTGTCATATTGGTGTTAATCCAAGCCACAATATTTGTTGGCACGCCTGGTGGGACCTTTCACAAAAGTATCATCTCCATTTAAGTGAAGAGTCATCCCACTGATTGTTTTATTTCCTGGAGGAATCAAGGTTTAGTGAATTGCCTTGACCTCACCAAGAAAAGAAAGTAAATTCACTTGGTGACTCCATGAGTTTAGAAACCTAGAAACCCCTATTTATCATCATTATATTTCATGTTTACTAGGTCAGCTATAAAAAATAGCCAAGAACCAATACCTTTCTTTGAGTTATTTTCAAGAAATACTATAAATTCAAATTACCCTTATTTCAAATCCATATTTGATTGTATTTAGTCGACACCAACTTCTCCAGTATCCCCTACGACCAATACATCTAATATTCCAACCAACATGGCTCAAGAACAAGATATTGGTCAACAAAGTTTTCCAAACTGGAATACTTTTGGTCATTTAAATCTCCCACATATCCCCTACGACCAATACATCTAATATTCCAACCAACATGGCTCAAGAACAAGATATTGGTCAACAAAGTTTTCCAAACTGGAATACTTTTGGTCATTTAAATCTCCCACATATGAATGATATTCCTCAAACTGTATTAAAATCTATACCCACTTATGATGGTTCTGGTAAGACTCATAAATATTGTCAAGATGTTCTATCTATGTCATCCATCCATAACATCAGAAATGAAGATATTATTGTTAGACTTATAGCATTATATTTTAGAGGTAAAGTTTTGCACTAGTTTAGGACCCTTGAGGATAATAGTATTCGCTCATGAGATAATTTAGAAGGTCATTTTTTTGAATAATTTAACAAGTTTGCAAATCCTTCTCACTTCTAATTCATTTTATAGTCATACAAAGACATCCTCAAGAGTCTGTCTTTGATTTTAATCTAAGATTTAGTAGAACTTGGAAAATAATTCCCAACAAATTTATATCGGTTGCCCCTATGTCTTATATGTATTATATCAGAGCCCTTGGTCTAGAATTAGGCTTACAAACATAATAGTCAGGGGTAACTTCTTTCCATAGGTTTATCAAATATTCATCCATGTAGAGAATGTCCTAATATCAGTAGGTATATTACCTCCCAATATTGTTATACCTTACTATCCTAAAATTACTCAACATCCTTCTCAATCAAAAGCAACATTACTTCCTCCCATAGATATTTCACCATTTTCAACCCAATTTCCTTCAATGGCTCCAATCCCTCCTTTCAAACCATCATCTGCTTCAATACCTTTCCCTCCCCTCCCAGCTCAAGGGTCTCAAAATAACCCTTATTGCTTGACATTCAAAATACCTTGACAACAATTAAGAACAAGGTAAATGCAATGGAGAAAAAAGAGGTAGAAATATGTCAACAAAGAATATTTTCATACATCAACAGAGGTCAGAGGTCTGGTACAAGTAGCAATATAGGTCCCAAGATTAACATTAATCATGAAGATCAAGAGATAGCTCTTGAAACAAGTGGGTATGCTTAGTGTCTTGTGTGCAACGATCCTCATAGCCTTGATACTTGTATCATGTATCAACACCATGTGCAAAATACCAAAGAAAAGTTAGAAAAAAACCCAAAAGGGAAGAGTGAACATGCTTTGGAAGCCTACAAAAATAGTATTCAAACAAGATACCTCAGAAGAATAGGTGGCCTTTGTGTTGACAAGGTTAGGAAAGAAACCATCGTAGGTCAATTCATAGAAGATGGGATAATTTCAAGCTCCTTTTCAAAAGAAAAAGGAATAACCATTATCAAATAATTATAAAGTTCCACTTCCACAAGGAGTAAATACCTATCGAGTCTCCAAAGAACGAGGCAATGATAAATCCACCCAAAATCAAAGCGATAAATGAAAGGAGAAGGAACACTTGGGATCAAAATATGAAGCTAAAGAAAAGTTAAAGTTTTCTTCTATTAATAAGAGACAAATAATTGAAGCTACCCAAAAATATAAAAGAAAACTTGGGGAGTCAAATAAAATAAATGAGAAAATTCCTTCAGAGAAAACTGACTTCAATATTTTAGAAGAATTAAAGAGAACCCCTTCCAAAGAAATTTTGTTTGATATACTTTTCATTCCTGGTTAGATCATCCTGTTAAAAGCTTCTCTAAATAAAAAATCTCAAGAAATGAAGACTGCTATTGTGTTCAAATTAGCACATGAACAAGAAAATATGACCCCAACAACATTAAAAAATAAACCTCCTCCTTTTTATATTTCCTTGAGGATGGAAGTATGGGTTGTTCACAACTACATGATAAACTCAGGTGATTCAACCACAATTTTTCTAAAAGTATTGTGAAGATATGGGTATGGAATATACCTATTCTTTCCTAGGAGTGTTGCAATTATATGGGATACTAGTCAAGATGATAGGGGTGGTTAAGGATATTCTTATGAAATTACACAGAGCACCAGAGGTAACTATAGTACAAGAGATAGTGGTAGTTGATCTAGAACCTTATTTTGGTTTATGCCTTTCAAGAGAATTCACCACCAAGTTAGGAGGATACATGTATTTGGACTACTATTGTATGATGATTCCTCACAAAGGTAAAACAATAAAGATAGTTCCTAAAAAACTAGTAGCCGATCACCCAACTTGTGCATCTGATTTGACTCATCATAATATCCATAGGCACTCCCACTATATCACCTAGCTTGTGCATATGATCTAACTCATCATTATATCCATAGGAAACTATATTAAATTCATTATTTATATCCTTAATAATCCATCTATCATTTAAAAAAAATTCCCATTTGTTTGTGTGGGTGATGCGTTGTATAGAAAAAAGCTTGGGTCCTACAATTAAAACATGAAGAACCTTATCAAATGAAGAAGAACTAGTAATAACCTTACTACAATTTTTTTCCATAAGGAGGAATCATTCCCAATAATAAAAATTTCTCTAAAATATTGTGTTGTAATCATGTAGAAGGTGTTAATGCTTGATTGTGTGTGGAGTTGCCCCTAAATATACAATCCAATCATATAAAGAAATGGATGTCTAGTATATTAAATGCATAGCTATATAATCTTGTGAGGTGTTCACATCATGATTATCCTCATCCTAAGATTAGAATACGTAGACATCTAAAATATATCATGTTGAGAAGACTACCTATATGGACACCTTTTCAGTCCATATGACCCACCTTGGGTAGCCCTAGGGCTTAATAGTGGTTTTCACCACTCAAACAGGGACAAATTTCCCTTTGCAACCAAGACCTTATTACCTTGAGATGATCCCCAATCGTGACTATATTACCCTGATATGACCCCCAATAATGACCGTATCACCTCGATATGGCTCATAGTTATGATCATCTCACCCCTAGATGGTCAAGCCAGAAGCAAGTTCCCACACCACTATTCAAATGGTTACACATGCCATATGGACACAATGACACAATATAGTCAATTGTGATGGTTCTCAAGAATGGGTGGTTACTCTTCTTGATCCTAACCACTTCTTAGCTTCTCTAGAAAGCTTTGGAATCCCATTGGGAAGTCTATAAAAAAGGTGCCTAGCCTTCATTGAATATCCAAAGAGCTATCATTCTCCAAGCAACAAAGTGATACCGAAATTCAACCATGGAGTTTCTAAATATGCCAATGGACCATCTCAAAGGTTGAAGATAAAATTTATACTTCTTGCGCCATCCAACACCCTTTCTTTGATGTAAATCCTTCTATTAAGTCGTTCTTCATGAGCACATCCTAAATAACACAAGCTTATACTAAGAGGGGGGATGAAGAATATATGACCACTTTTTACTTTTCTTTCCCAATAAATATTATGCAATGTATCAATAGAAATATCAATAGCAATAATCAAAGAAATGCACAAATCATCACACACAATAGAGACACCCATTTAACGTGGTTCACCCAATGTGGGCTACTCCATGGAGATAATATTTCACTAATATTTTCTCAATAAATCTCTTGGGAATCCTTTCCTTATTACAATATTTATGGACCTCTATCCAAAGTATACACCAATCCCCTAATCAGGTTCATGGATCTCTATCCACAGGGGAACTCCTTTCTCCTCTACTCTGGTTGGTGATCTTCTAGAAGAACTATTGTCTCCACTACGCTGGCTAATGGATCTCTATCCATTGAATACTCTTGTCCTCACTCAAAATACCTGTACTCACTACCTTGGCTAATGGATATATATCCACTGGAGACTATTATTCTCTATACTCTATCACCTCCAAATATTGCTCTCAACTATGTCTCAAAACCATACTAAACATAGTCCTTTGGTCTACCAAAAATCTGCTCAATATCTATATTTGGTATGGCACAAACCTATCCTCAAATATGCACCAAATTATATCCTCAAATATACGCTAAACATAGTCCTTTGGTCTAGCACAAATATATCTTCAATCTCTATCCTCAAGCCTTAACACAAAGCTTGACTTAATCTCAAATCAACTATGCTAGATTTTCCCCAAACCTTAACTCAAGGTTTGAACAAATCAATTAATCAACTCTGCTCTCAAGTCTTCTAAAAGACTTATCTCAAATCTGCCTTGTAAGCTTCCACAAAAGCTCACACTAATATATCCACAAGTCCTCTCTAGAACTTGTCCAATCTGATCAACAATATCTATCCTCAAATATATATTGTAAGCTTCCACAAAAGCTCACACAAATATGTCCACAAGTCTTCTCTAAGACTTACCTCAAATCTGATCAATAATTCCTCACTAAAACTTGTCCAATATGCTCAACAAGTCTTGACCAAGACTTACCTCAAATATTCTCAACAAGTCCTCACTAGAACTTATCCAATATCACAAAAACATATAGAGAATTGTTAGAGACTCAATATGCTTCACATTCACCACAATGCTCAATCACTTTTAATCTCTCTTTTTATCATAGAAACATATAGAGAATTGTTAGATACTCAATATGCTTTACATTCACCACAATGCTCAATCACTTTCAATCTCTCTTTTTATCATAGAAACATATAGAGAATTGTTAGAGACTCAATATGTTTCACATTCTCAAACACTCAACCTCTTTCTCAAATCAATTCAGATGATGGAACAATTTGTTTCACAGAACTTGAACTATTACTTCAATACATTCAATTGACTAGGCTTAACCAACTCCACTCAATTAATTAGTAAATTAAACAATCCTTACTCACAAACCCTAGTCCAAGCATATGAAAACTCACTCAATTATTTCCAACCAATATCACATAACAATGATAATCATGTTCTTTCACAAACCCTAGTTCAAGATAATTCACAACTTCACATTACAATGATACTCATAATATTTCACAAAACCTAGTTTAATATAGTTCACAACTTCACATAACAATGATACTCATGTTCTTTGCACACACCCATACCAAGCATATGAAATCTTTACTCAATATTTCCAACTATGCTTATCAAACAACCCTTTTCACTCCAACTTAGCATTCACAACATCCAACAATCACTCACTAGGAATATGTACCCATACCTTTTTGTTTTATGAAGAAGTACCCTTAAAACCTGTCTTAAACACAATTTTCTTCTTTGCCAATTTCAATGGGTAGATGATAAAATATCACACTAACCCTCTCTCAGAAATATTTCTCAATTACAAAATTAATCAAACTCAAATACACCTTATTACTCCTTTAAAATTAGCAATCATCGAAACATACATACAAATTTATTACTCAATTACTCTTAATAATCTCCAATATTTAATTAACAACCTCCAAAAATCACACCCTAAAAAATAATATTGTCTATCCTTTTATCTCCCTCAAATACTCAATAATCAAATTTAAAAATAAACTTTATAACCCTCCAAAATATTTATTTTTCATCCAACCTTAGCAAATCCGAAATACCTCATGCAGCCTTGGCAAATATTAATAATGCATACCTTTATCTCAAGCAAAAGGCCTCGATGGGTTTCGAATGTGAGACCACTCCCAGCCGAGCGCCTTATCGAGGTGCTAGCCCACTGCATGGGCTACGAGCCTCCACATGAAGGGGAAGGCTCAAGCATTCCTCTTCTTACCTTATGATCGATGCAACATAAAAAAAATGTCCTTCTTCCTTGCAAAACCAACTCGTCAGGTTTCGAACCCTGCTCTCTAGCCTGCCGCAAGTCTTAGTCCCACCCGTTATTGCCAACTGCGCTACACAGTGTTGTGTGAAGACAAAGAAGCCCCACTTTTATTTGTCCTATTCTCTACCATTGAAAGCCTTTTAAAACACACAAATACATTACACTTCCTTGTGCACAAATTTTGGAGCTTTGATTAAATCGTTAAATGCATAGGAGTTTTGGCTAAGGTTCTTACCTTCTTTTATACATGAAGGCCAATGTTTTGGAAACGTCGGTGCCTTATTCGAATTTTGAATTCGAATAAATTAATAACCTTTATAACCCAACCTTAGGGTTATTTTAATTAACATAAATTAATTTTATAATTAAATTATAATTAATCTATAATTAACTTAATAACTTTAGAAGTTAATTAAATTAATTAATAAATTAATTTATAATGAAATTATTTAAATTAATTTATAATTAATTTAAATCTCCCCTTTTAATATTATAATAAAATATCATAATATTATTTTGCTTGGGCCTCTTCATTGCTCTTTGAAACTCATTTGACCACCTGGAACCGGATCTGACCAACTAGAGGTGAATTTTATTTTTGCACTGATTACAAAATTTCTTCTTCTTGCGATGCTCATTGAAATTGACTTTTGACATCAATGACAACTCACTAGACATCAATGACAACTAAACTACTCAAAATTTCCAACACATCCTTGAACATCAATTCTATGGATTCAACTCGATATCACTTCACATCATCCACAAGGAATTCACTCATAATTTAGCGGTCGTCTCACCTAAAGATGGCCTGGAGGTACGATCATCTCACCACGAGATGGCCAGTAGGCAAGACTGTCCTGCACAAAGACAACCTCCTGGCAGATATCTATTTTTCTTGATTTCTTTCTTTCATCAGATGTAGAAACATTTCAATTATTTTTTAGCATAGTTATATTTCATTTTCATGCATTTATTTATTGCATTTTAGCTTCTTTATCACTTTCTTTATCATCATTATGGGATTTATCTTGAAAGGCTCTTCATATGCTTTTGATGCTCTTTAGATTTTCTTGTGTGCAGATTACAAGTCTTTACAAGGGAGAAACAACACAAATATTCACACATTCATCATTATACATTATGATAGTCAAGAAAAACTTGTCCTTAATTAGTTTTTAAGATGCAAGAAATATCCTGCATACTACATCCAAATGGGCTATAATTGTATTTCATTGTATCAATATTGGTAGCAATACCTAAGAGGGATTTTATTGTAATCTTCTTAGAAATAATAAAGCAATATTAATAAAATGATACCATCCAATAATTTCCTTTATCTTGTTCTTTATTTGTATGGTTACATTTAGATTTACTACATTTCAATATTGTCTTTTATTTTAGAGGTGTATGATCTTTCTAACCATCTTCAGTGGTGATCACGACCAGACCTTGTCCACATTGTGCATTCACATCACTAATTCTTGTTTTCTTAGTGTTTGTGAATTATAGGTACCATTATCCTCTACAAAGATAGTCAACAGTCATGATCATCCCTGTGCGATATGGCTAGCAGACACAACCGTCCCTTCCAATGATGACCTTAGAGTAGAAGGCAAAAACAATAGAGAACAACATATTCATCAAACTTAGGTTATCATAGTAAGATACTCTATCCTCCTTTCCTATTTTATGTAAGGAGAAGTAGATTTTTTAAGCTTAGGTAAAGGAATTACAGATGATTTTTGAGCTTTAAAGCATTCTATTTATGACCATCCCTAGGTCAAATGACCTCTATCTATGGTTTTCCCTGTGCCATACGGCTCCTGTTTCTGACTGTATTTGGGTCAAATGACCTCTTTTGTAGATCGTCTCTTGCAGAGATAACCTTTATTTGGCTACTTTTTGGTTTTATTGCTTTCTACCTGACCACAGGCTACTCATGTAGGTATTTGCATCTGATAGGATTCTAAAATTAAAATTTTCATTATTTAGAAATCTAAATTTGAAATGTTATTTTTATGCATTAGTGAAAGAACATGGAATGCTCTATGATTTTACTTTCTTTTGCATAAAATAAAAATAACCCCACACACCATATTTCACTTTAACATTAACGAGTTGTATTTAATCACCAAACATTAATTGAGACCAATTATGGTGGGCTTCATCTCCATCCATTGGCTCGTACCCTCAAAACTTAGTGGCCATAGGATTAGGGGTTTCAACATCAAAACACACTAAACAGTATAGGGATTCACAAAGAAAATTTAAAAGAGATAATCACATTGTATACTTTATTTGTTTCTTTATTGTTTACGTAATCAATATAAAATCCTACCATCCGATTTGTGACCTAATAATTAATTATCCAAATTTACAAAGGAAAAATACATCTATTTTTGGCTTCGAGGGTGTTGTCCCTGAACCCCCACTAGGGGGGCTCCATAACATTTTTTTTCCCCCCCTAGACCCCTTGTCAACACAATTAGAGGGGTGTTGCCCCCCTACAACCCCCTTTGTGGAGTAGGTCCAAGTGTGGTTGAAAACAATACCTCCAAATAAGAGAGATAATCAGGCTCCACAACCAATGAACATCTCCAAATCAGTCCATAGGACATGGCCATCGCTAAATGGCATCCTAATTTTTATCATAACACCAATACCATCCATAGGGGTCCATACCTTCGAGATATACCTATTAAGGAGGCACCCACAGGTCCTCCAGAAAACCTTCTTGACTTGGACACCCTGATAAAATTTTATAAAAGAATAATCTACCTACCGAGGGGTCTAGTAGGTCAATGATGTCGGTTCACATCCCAGTTTGCTCTATACATCAATTATAACATGAACATGAGTGTAAACCATGGCCTAGCCTATATGAGCAAGCCACCCTATTTAATTGAGCAATTCATCCTCCTACTCCTCACAGAGTGTGCTTTGCATAAGCACATTATGCCTCTGTGTAGCCAAAATATACAAAGCTTACATCTAAAACTGAATATCATGCATTCCTCATAGATGAGGAAGAGGACCCAAGTCATCCTACTACTCCTAATGAAGAGTACTTGGTGCAACCATGTTGCATTTTTACATCACCCAACTATATAGAGCTCATTCATAAACCAGAATATTAGGTCAATATGACCTTTAGGGATCATGGAAAAAAAGTAATATATCCTACTAGGAGGAAAATATAAGATAAACCCATCCGTATCTCAGATACGAGGGTACAAAAACCCATAAAATTGAGAAATGAAATCATATTCATCAGGCACTTAGGCCAAATTTTAACAAACAACAATGGGTGGATCCACAATGGGCACACCTACAAAGGTTGTACCAATAATGGATACAACGAGAGCAACAAAACATATTGCATTAAGCGGTGCCTACAACTAGCACCTATAGGATGCAACAACACATAAGGCATTCAATACAATATCAAAATATTCTCCCTCAAGCATGCCAAAATCATGTTCAACATTAAAGGCTGCTACTTGGTTATCATTAAGAACCTCATACTCCTCAACATTACCAAGATCAACAAGAGGAGGAATTATATGAAGAGCCACAATGGAAACATCAGGAACAAGTAGATACCTACCTTGAATCCATTTATGATGAGGTACCTAATTATCATACTTATCACCCACCTCAATATCAAAATCAACCCCCTCTGCCTAATCAAGGGTGATAACAAGTAGATCATATTATTTCACCGAAGGCATACAAAGTGCTAATTGATTGTCTAAATTCATTAGAAAAACAAGCTCAAAGTTTGGTTTATCAATAACCCACACTAAAGTATCTTAGAAATTATCCTCTGCATCCATCAGTGCCATCATCACCATACCCGCCAGATTTCAAGATGCCTAAATTTAAAGAGTTCAAAGGTGACAAAGATACATAAGAGCACGTTACAAGCTTCATCAATATGTGCTTTCATCTTCAATACAATGA
Organism: Wollemia nobilis; assembly: GCA_028583015.1. NCBI lineage: Eukaryota > Viridiplantae > Streptophyta > Pinopsida > Araucariales > Araucariaceae > Wollemia > Wollemia nobilis. The sequence continues at coordinate 18,045,290 of JAQPPZ010000157.1, forward strand.
CTCCTTGATGTTGAGGACCTTCCTTATGATATTAGCTGAGGGTTCTTTGGAATGGTATAATCACCTACCATGCCATAGCATATACACATTTGAGCAATTAGCCAATGCATTTTTGGAACGTTTTTCCTTTAGCATTAAGAAAATGGTAAACTTGACTGACTTGTCTAGCCTTCGTTAATCTGACGATGAGCAAGTCATGGAATATGGCAACAGGTGGAGAAAGGTGATGTCAAAATTACCTTTCATCCTACCTATAATGTAACTCACTCGAATGTTTAGTAGAAGTTGTTCAAAACAAATTTCGCCCTTCTTACAACTACAACAATACCAAATATTTGAGGAGGCCTTAGCACAGGTCAAGGTCATTGAGGACATCAAGGTCTAAGAGGGTGATATTTAACTCTACAAAATAGAATGAACAAACAAGAATATTAAAGGTGGCAACATGCAATAATAGGTGGCCCTAGTCAATCAAGTCATTTTGAATTTTTCTAGATCCTCAAACCAGGTTGGACCACCTCAACTACCAGTGCAGCCTAATTACTAGGCTCAACCTCCATTGGCCCAAAGTCATATGCAATAGAATCAAATACAAGGCCAATAAATTTGGCCACCATGACAATATACTTGTTTTCCAGAGACATTAACATCGATCTTTAATAGATTATGTGAATCATGAGTAATAAATCTTCTTGAGATATATCCATTAAAACCTAATAAGCATAGATCAAAGAGTTACAAGGAAAATATATATTGTGCTTACCATCGACAAAGGGGTCATGACATCTAGACATGTTACCCATTTATATATTTAGTACAAGATATGATCGAGAGGTAAGATATTCAGATTGGCAATCATCTTGCTCCAAAAAACCAACCAATAGGAGTCTTCAAATACCCCTGCCCACACATGAAGCAAAAACAACACCTACCAATCAATTCGAGTAACCTAAGCATGTGAATAAGGTACATGTAAATCCACCTCTCCAAGAGTTTGTGGGAATGATTAGTGTTGTAATAGAATACCAGGAATATCAAAATTAATCTATGCAACCTATAGTTTTATCCAATGTTTCCTCTTTGCTCATTGTATCTCATCAAAACATCGATATTGCACATAATTCATTACCACAAAAATAGGGGTTCACTTTCATCACTCCTCCCAGTTAGATCAATCACATCACATCAAGCACAATGCATAGTGGGGGTGCTCAAGGTGTCACATCTTCCCCATCATCCATGTCATAATGAATGATACAATTTGGGAATTCTAAAGGTAACACACCTTCCCCACATTCACTAATCACCACACACTTTGGGGATGATTAAAGTATCACACTTTCCTCCCCCCCAAAAAAATAATAAAAAATCATCAAAAATTCTAATTTAAGAAAAAACACAAAAACCATAAAAATAATACAAAACATCAAAAATCCAAAAATATTTACATTATGTCATCATGCATTTCACATCATTTGTAAACATTGATTAGTTGCATTAGGTATATTCATCCATTACACTTGCATTAGGACAAGTTGTATTTACATTCTTACACTATGATACCATGTTTGTATTCTAGTCATGATCCTTGAATCAACCTTATCCATCATCATTATTTGTAGTTTTCCTTATGAGATTTTACTTATTAAGGGGTTTTTGTAAGATAGGGTAAATATCATATGAATATCAACAATGATATTTAGATGGCCACTGACTATTTTATGCATACCTTTTAGTTTGCAAAAGAGTATAGGAAAAACCCCCACATAATATATATCACTACCATCCATATTCCCATTTGTGAGTAACTACGTTTTTCAACACAAACAATAAGTTGCTATAGGGTGTTTACTAATATTTTTAGATCATTCAACCATCCCTAGTTTTCTTTTTAGATTTTGTAGAAATCTATCTTGGATTTTAGAAGGTAGGGTATTGCTTTTCTAGTACCTTGCATATGTCAAAATCCCAATACAATTTCACACATTTAACACTTGAGTTTGAACAAGGAAAGATAACACTACAACGTAGTCCTGTCCCCTTAAGCGAAGGGTTCCCCTTGCTCATCCTATTATGCGCATGGTCTAGGATACCAAGAATTGACAAAAGGACAAAATCACCCCTACCAAAGCAATCCCCTTGCTCTTCCACAAAAATGAGCAAGTTATAAAAAAAAATAGTGGTTTTCACCACTAATATCTTGCTCCTAAAAAGAGTATTTTTCATCACTAAGTAAAAAAAACAAATTGAGCAAGTATCCCAAATAATAAAAAGAAAAGAAGGGGGTAACGAGCTTGAATCCTTGGAATCCTCATTTATTCAAAAGTCATGGGGTGATATCCATTACAACAATGGATTGAATGAAACCTGCCTGGCAGTGGAGGAGTCTTACACATGGTGATATATCTATCACATTAGAGACCTTCTCTTGTATAGACCAATATTAGTTTGCATAGGATCTAGATTTTGGTGGCTTGTATTGCCTAGTATTCTAGTCCAACTATGTCCAAACTTAGGATAATATGACCATAGGATGATCTTCATTACAAAAATGGGTTGAATAAAACCTGCATAGTAATGGGGTAGTCTTATGCATAATCTTAATGAACAACACCATGCACACATAAGGATATTAACTATCTGGATCTTCCTAGCAGATTTCTATCTTATGAGAGTCAAGTATAGTTAGTATAAAACTTTTTTATTGGTCAACAAGGGTGTTTGAGTCTCGTGAAATACCTTATTGTGCCCTCATAACATATCACTATTTCACATCCATCATTTACTTTTCACAATATCATTCCATACAATTCAGCTTCAAATGTATGACTTTTTATGAAAAGGTTAACATTTGGATTAATGACTTTCATACATTCTATGGTGTTGTTAGGATCCTATCCTAACACAATTTTGTAATTCTCATTTATTTATGTAATGACCCACTTTCAACATGGGGGATCCCATTATGATATTATTTTGTAATACTTTGTAATGTATGTGGCAAGTAGGATTCCTAGCCAAGTGGTTCCATCTCATGTAACTATTTTTATCAAGATTGTAACCAATGGTAGGTAGGAGATTCTAGCTCGAGTGGCATTTTGCATGTAAGCCAACTCTTGAGCCTTTAGGTAGAGTTGCATGAATTTTTTCTTTAAAAGATATGAAGCCATGTATGAATTCATCCTTTTGCAAGCTAATGAAATATTGAAGGAGGTTGCCCCCTCAAAAAGGCCTATGATTTTGTGTTATTGTGAGATATTTCCATTTCTGCATTTGATTTATGCATAGTGTTATTGAGTTATTTGATGTATTTGAGTTATTTTTTAGTATTTTGTGTGAGTGTGTTTATTTTTAATAATGAGATATTAACAAGTGGTATCAGAGCTCTTTCTACGGTCGAGTTCTACTAAAAATGAGATGATTTTTTCCAGCCATTTCTCCTGTTAGGTATAAATTGTGTATTTTTCATTTTTGTTTTTTCTTTATTAAAAATCCAAAAAAATATAGTCCTTTTTTTTTTACCAAAAATCTAGAAAACAAAAAAAATACAATTTTTGTTTTAGTAGTTGTGTAGGTTAGAAACCCTGTGTCGAGGGTTTTTAAATATCATGAAGGAGATGTCATTATTGGCTAATATAGATAGCCCATAAAGCATCTAGTGAAGTGAGGGGCAATTAGGCTCCAATACCCAGGCCTTAGAAAACACTCGTGCATGGACTTGAGCTCCCACGTATCTTCGAGTGTATCAGGAGACAATCTAGGTTTAAACAAAATTCTATCCATTAGGAAGCTTTTCAGCCTTGTATTATCCATAGTCCATGGGATACAACATCTTAGATGATCACCCTCCCGTACTGTCAGAGAGGTAGATAGTGTGCTCAAGGGTATGTGTGGAATCCTCCTTGAGTAGTGGCATGAAATATTAGTATGAGCACTATTGTTCATCACTGCAGTATAAAAGAGGGCCTATGGGTATTACATACTCCCTTACTAAGCCTACCCTGGTTCTAAAAATCATAGCTTCCACCTACAAATCAACATCATCCCTATTCTTCTAACCTGCATTCACAACCCCAAAAGTGAGCATACGGAGAAGGCATTCCTTATCACAGAAAACAAACTTGCATGCACCTACAGTCAAGATATATTTTGCAAGTTTCTGCAATAGCCCATGGTCAAAAATAAAATAGTCAGGACAGTGACAGAAATAGTCAGGTCAGTAACAAAGATAGTTAGGTTGACAGTAACAACCTTTTGTAACAGTTCAAAATTATAGACTTACAGTGTCAAAAATAGTGCTATCAATGTTAGAGAATCCCTAGGATCAATGATAGGAACCGTGTTAGTAATCACAATACATGTGACAAAGGAAGGAATAGGATAGTGACATGGTGGTCAGGGTGCAGACTATAGGTCAAATATAGTTGATCCCAAACCCCAACTTTTGAACTGTAACTCCAAATCAAAAACTGACAACACCAGCAACACAACAAAAAAAAAATAGGGATATATATTCACATAGATCTCATATTGACTCAATAATTTAGCAGATAATTCTACACTCTATTACAAAAAAAATTGTCTTTGGTAGCCCTTGGTTAAATTTTGCACTAATTTTCCAAAAATAACAGTTTTTTATTTTTCTTGCTAAGGCCATAACTTTTCAATGATCAATCAAATTGATCCAATTTTTGGGAATATAAGCTACTTGTTATTCTAAACCAAATACCCTTAAGGAATCACTAGTGAAATTTTAAGTCAAAGTGGAGGAAATTACCTTGATATCTACTTGCAACCAATAGGCGATCACAAAAAGTCAAGAAATTTAGTATATCTCCTCATTGAGCGCTCAAATCAAACAACCACCGAAGTGGACCCTATTCTAAAATTAGTGTTGCAATCCATTTTCCAAATTAAATTTTGGACCCTTACTAAAAATAGTAACTCCTAAAATCCCACATCTATTTTTAGTAACTGAGTAAAAGAGGGCTCATAATGGCAAGCGACACTCGTGGACAAAAGGAGCTAGAAATTACCACAATATTGGTCGATATGCATAAATCCCTTGACCACTACAAACCACACCATAAGAGAAGAGATTCAAGAGCTCCGAACGAATCAGGATACTACTAGAATCTGCTTAGAAAAAAACTTACAATGATGGAGACACAATTGTAAGGTACTCTCACATCTAAAAACTAGGCTAAAAACTTTGAACGAGGTCGAATAAGGGAAATAGAAGACTGAAGAAGGGGAACTAAATACACTCACTATGACCATGATCTGACCTTAAAAATGCCTAAATTGGATTTTCCTAAGTTTAGTGGAAAGGATGATAATGGATGGTTATCTCAGGTTGATAAATTATTTAGACTCCATAATGTCCCTATATATCATCGGGTTTAGATGGCTTCCTTCAACTTAGAATTTGAAGCCTTACATTGGTTCCAATGGCTACAAGCCACTACCCTTGATCTATCTTGGGAGGACTTTGAGTCCCAACTACTCACCCAATTTGGCCCTAATGACTATGAAGACTTTACAGGAGCATTGACAAAGCTGAAACAAACTACCACAGTTCGTGATTACCAGACACAATTTGAGAAATTGGCCAATAAAACAAGGGGCTTGAATGAGGGATTTTTTATGAGTTGTTTCATAAGTGGGTTGAAATATGATCTACAGGCTGAAGTCAAGATGTTTAAACCACAAACCATGATGGAGGCTATCAATTTAGCTTGATTGACCGAATCTAAACTCTCAGCTCAACGACGAACACCACGATTTTCTCAAGCTCGACCTTCCTTTCCTCCTTGATTCCAAAATAATACTGATAATAAATCTCTTGCTCCTAAGTGACTGACTACAACTAAGATGGATGTGCATCATGTCCAAGGGCTATGTTATAATTGTGATGAAAATTTTGTGAAGGGGCATAGATGTGCAAATAAGAGATTGTTCTTAATAGATGCAGAGGAACCCGATAGTAGTGACCATAGTGATGAGGATAGTGACACAACTAAAGCACCAACTCAATAGGAAGAGGAAACCCAAGACCCTAAAGCATAAATTTATGTCCATGCTCTTGCTGGGGTTACCACTCCACAAACCATGAGATTTGTGGGTTTTTCAAAGGCCAAAGCCTTACTATTATTATTGATTCAGGTAGTACACACAACTTTATTGATCCTCGAGTTGCTAAGTAGGCCAATTGATATATACACACATGTAATTCCTTTGAAGTCATACTGGAAAATAGAGGCACTTTACCTTGTAAAGGTAAATTTCACAATGTTAAAATAAATATGGGGGATTATGAACTCAAACAAGACATGTTTGCCCTCCAATTGAGAGGATGTGACATTGTGTTGGGATCCCAATGGTTAAGCACCTTGGGCACTATCAACTAGAACTTTGCAGAACTATGGATGTAGTTTTCACAACATGGATAAACACACACCCTTTGTGGTGCCAAAATAGGCCCTTTCCAAATTGTTAGTTCCAATAATATGGATAAATTGTTGAAAAAGTCATCCCGCGGGGTCATTGCACAAATATTTTTAATTCAACCAAGCACTTCCATAGTGGATCAAATTCTAGCAGATTTACAACTTTTTCTAACCAAGCACGATGGTGTTTCTTTAGAACCTACTACACTACCGCCTTGTCACTCACATGACCATATTATTATACTACTACCAGGTAATGCACCACCCAACATCAGACTGTATCAATATCCTCATGCTCTTAAGTTTGAAATCGAGTAGATGGTACAGGAATTACTCAAAGCTAGTGTCATTCGACTGAGTACCAACCCTTACTCTTCTCTAGTTTTACTAGTTTGCAAGAAGTATGGCTTGTGGTGATTGTGTATAGACTACCATGAGCTCAATAAAATTACCATCAAGGATAAATTCCCCATTCCGGTAGTGGATGAATTGCTAGATGAATTACATGGAGCTATGTACTTCTCCAAGTTAGAACTTCATTCTGGCTACCATCAAATTAGGCTCACGGATAAGGATATTTCCAAAACTGCATTTTGTACCCATGAAGGTCACTATGAGTTCTTGGTAATGCCATTTGGTCTGAAAAAAACTCCTTCCACATTTCAGATCCTGATGAACATATTTCACCCTCTCTTGCAAAATTTCATCCTGGTTTTCTTTGATGATATATTGGTTTATAGCCGCTCATGGGAAGAACACCTTATCCATGTGGACCAGATATTACAACTGTTGGCACATCAACTTTTTGCTAAGTGGTCCAAGTGTTCCTTTGGTCTAAATGAAGTGGATTATCTAGGACACATTATCTCCAAATATGGCATCAAGGTTGATCCTAAGAATATTCAGACAGTTCAACACTGGCCAAAACCTTGCACTCTTAAGGGGATTCATGGATTCTTATGGCTTACAGGTTACTACCACAAATTTGTTCATAATTATGATAAAATAGCAGCCCCCCTCAGATCCATGTTAAATAAGGACTCTTTTACTTGGACAGGGCTCGCTGACCAAGCCTTCCTTGAATTGAAGCATTCTATGACCACAACACCAGTTTTAGCCATGCCATATTTTTCCAAGCATTTCATCATTAAAAGTGATGCTTTTGATCATGGCATTGGGGCCATGTTGATGAGATAAGGGAGACCCTTGAATTTCACTAGTAAGGCACTCTTTGATCGTAACTTGGAAAAATATACATATACCAAGGAGATGTTGGCCATATTACATGTTGTAACTCATTGGTGACCATATCCCATTGGGAACCATTCTCCATTAAAATAGACCATCAGAGTCTCAAATACTTCTTGGAACAACGGATTTCTACCCTAGAACAACAAAATGGGTTTCTAAACACATGGGATATGATTATGATATCACTTATAAAAAGGGCAAAGAGAATATTGTGGTTGATGCTCTCTCTCACCAATTTTAGGCCCTTAGTATATTAAGTGCTATTTCCTCACCTGTTCCTCAATGGATAGATTCATTATGATAGGAGGTACTTTAGGATGCAGACTTGAAAGCTTTCATAGCATCACTTTGTGATGATCCTACTTCATTCCTAGAATACCATTGGGATAGCCATGACCTACATTATCACTAATGCCTTGTTCTTCCTCACACGTCCCCACTCCATGAGATTTTCATGAAGGAACTACATACTGATCTCTTTGCAGGCCATTCAAGATTTCTTAAAATATATGAATACCTCAAGCGCACATTCTTCTATAAATGTATGAAATATGACATCCATAATTTTGTAGTAGCTTGTGATACCTATCAATGGATGAAAGGTGAAACAATACATTCTCTGGTTACTCTTCAAGCCTTACCCATTCCAGATCAGGTTTGGACTGATATTTCCATGGATTTTATAGAAGGGTTGCCTAAATCTAGTGATAAGTCTGTTATTCTCATGGTGGTGGATCATATTTCAAAGTATGCTCACTTTTGTTCCGTTGACCATCCTTACATAGCCTCCATCATTGCCCAAATATTTATGGATTTTATTTTTTGCCTTCATGGTATGCCCACCTCCATTGTGTTCGATCAAGATCCAACCTTCACTACTCATTTATAGAAGGAATTTTTTAAGTTGTAAGAAACTCAACTAAAAATAATTTTAGCCTATCATCCGCAAAAAGATGGTCAAACTGAGATTGTCAACAAATGTTTGGAGACCTATCTTCATTGCTTTGCATCAGATAATCCTACTCAATGGGCAAAGTGGATTCCTTTGGCAGAATGGTGGTACAACACTTCCTATCATACAACAACCAAACTCACCCCTTTTGAGGTCGTTTATGGGTGCCCTTCACTCATACCTTCTTCATACATCCCAGGTAGCTCCAAGGTCTAGGAAGTCAACACTACTCTTAGCCAACATACCAATGTTCTCTACTAGCTGAAGAAAAATTTGGACATAGCCCAGAATAAAATGTGACAATAGGCTAACCACCATTGTTCTGAGTGTAGCTTTGATGTGGGTGACATGGTCTTCCTTCGCTTGCAGCCATACAAACAATCATCTCTACAAATTTTTTGGTGCCAAAAACTTGCTGTAAAATACTATGGACCCTACCAAGTTCTTCAATGGATTGGTTCCACTACTTACAAATTGGCTCTTCCGCCCACCTCCAAGCTCCATCATATTTTCCATTTTTCCTATCTCAAAATTTTTTTGGGCACATAGGTATAGGTTCAGTCAACATTACCAGAATCAAATGAATAAGGGTCCATATTACTCAAACTTGAACAATTGTTGGATCGTCAAACCTACACTCTTCACAACTGTACCATCACAAAAGTTCTTGTTCAGTGGCATGGGATCCATCTAGAAGATACTACTTGGGAGTCTCTCCATCAACTCTAGCACCAATTCCCTTATTTTTAGCTTTGAGGACAAAGCTTTTTGAAGGGGAAGGACATGTTAAGATCCTATCCTAACACCATTTTGTAATTCTCATTTACATATGTAATGAACCACTTCCAACGTGGGGGATCCCATTATGATATTATTTTGTAATACTTTGTAATGTATGTGGCAAGTAGGATTTCTAGCCAAGTGACGCCATCTCATGTAACTATTTTTATCAAGATTGTAACCGATGGTAGGTAGGATATTCTAGCTTGAGTGGCATTTTGCATGTAAGCCAACTCTTGAGCCTTTAGGTAGGGTTGCATGAAGTTTTTATTTAAAATATATGAAGCCATGTATGAATTCATCCTTTTGCAAGCTAATGAAATATTGAAGGAGGTTGCCCCCTCGAAGAGGCCTGCAATTTTGTGTTATTGTGAGATTGTTCCATTTTTTCATTTGATTTTTTGCATACTATTATTGCATTATTTGATGTATTTGAGTTATTTTTTAGTATTTTGTGTGAGTGTGTTTATTTTTAATAGTGAGATATTAACAAGTGCTTATATTTAGGTTGCTTTGCATCTTAGATTCATTCATTATCTCTTCGAATATAAACACAAACATAAAATTTTGCATCATCATATCATTGGTACATAATATCTATGCATACATAATCAATGTCTAGGCATACGTCCATTGTCCATAGCATAACATAAGAAATCAAAAATCTCCAAAGACACTTAAGCCCTTTGGTCACATAAATTCAAAATGCTCCAAAGGCACTTAACCCCTTTGGTCAAATCAATTCAAAAATCTCCAAAGGCACATAACTCCTTTGGTCAAATAACAATAATAATAATAATAATAATAATAATAATAAAATATTCATAAATGGGTCAAATCAAGGTTTTAATAGGATATTTTGATCCTACCACATTCATGATTTAACGGTTAAATCCAAATCAAGTCATCTTGGTCAAGTGACTTATCACTTGAGTGGGTAGTCATATAATTACAAAATTCATAATCAAATCAATAATAAAACACTCAATAATTGTTTATTGTGTTCGTCCAATAATCATTTCCAAAGACAATCATGCACCCTCCTTGCTTGGGGTAAACAAACAAAAGAAATAAAAATGATATTAAATAAACTTAGCAGCTCATATTCTAATGCCACTAAGGCTAGTGTATAGACTTAATATTGTCTTCTAATGCCACTAAGGCTAGTGTGTAGACTTAAGCTTATCTTCCAATACCACTAAGGCTAGTGTGTAGACTTAAGCTTATCTTCCAATTGCCACTAAGGCTAGTGTGTAGACTTAAGCTTGTCTTCCAATTGCCACTAAGGCTAAGGTGTAGACTTAATATTATCTTCCAATTGCCACTAAGGCTAAGGTGTAGACTTAAGCTTATCTTCCAATTGCCACTAAGGCTAGTGTGTAGACTTAAGCTTGTATTCCAATTGCCACTAAGGCTAGTGTGTAGACTTAATATTGTCTTCCAATGTCCCAAATATTACCAAAATCAAGTCCATCAACTCATTGAAGACAATTATTCAAAAATGTATGCTCTTTCCATGATTAGGGCATCTAACATTGATGAGATCAATGAACACCATCAACCCTCAACTTGACTTTAGGTCATCTATTTTTGCTCTACACTGTGTTTTCACACAACACATCCTAAAAATGGGTATTTGTAGACTCCTGAAACATGTAATATTGAGTAGACTACATATATGGACACCTTTTTAGGCCATATGACCCAACTTGGGCAGCCCTAGGGCTTAATAGTGGTTTTCACCACTCAAAAAAGGACAAATTTCTCTTTACAACAAAGATCATCTTACCCTGATATGATCCCCAATAATGACCATATTATCTTGATATGTCCCCCAATCACAATCGTCTCACCCTAAGACAACCTGTAACCATGATCATCTCATCTCGATATGGTCCAGCCAAAAGCAAGTTCCCACATTATAATTCAAACAGTTACATGCGCTAGCTGGACACAACAACATAATGGAGTTAGTTGCGATGGTTTTCAAGAATGGGTGGTTACTCTTCATGATCCTAACTACTTCTTGGCTTCTCTAGAAATCTTTGGACTCCCATTTGAAAGTCTATAAAAAAGGCATCTAGCCTTCAATGAAGATCCTAGCAATTTCATGTAATGAAGTTTTGTCGAACTAAATACTCAAAGAGATCTCATTCTCCAAGTAACAAAGTGCTACTAAAATTAAACCATGGAGTTTCCAAATATGCCAATGTACCATATCAAAGGTTGAAGATCAAATTTTTACTTCTTGCACCATCCAACACCCTTGATTCAATGTAAATCCTACTATTAAGTCACTCTTCATGAGCACACCCTTGAACATCAATTCTACGAATCAAACCTGGAATCACCTCACATCAACCACAAGGAATTTTCTCATAGTTTAGCAATTGCCTCACCCAAATATGACCCGTAGGTACGATCATATCAGCCCGAGATGACCAGTAGGCAAGACCATCCCACACAAAGATAACCTCCTGATAGAGATCTATTTTCCTTATTTTATTTCTTTCATTGGATTTAGCAGTATTTCAATTATTTTTTAGCATAGTTATATTTTATTTTCATGCATATATTTATCGCGTTTCAACTTCTTTATCACTTTCTTTATCATCATTATGGGCCTTATCTTGAAAGGCTCTTCATATTATTTTGATGCTCTTTAGATTTTCTTGTGTGTAGATTATAGGTTTTTACAAGGGAACAACACAAAGATTCACACATTCATCAACATACATCATGATAGTCACGAAAAACCTATCCTTAATCAGTTTGTGAGATGCAAGAAAGATCCTGTATACTACATCCAAATGGGCTATAATTGTATTTCATTGTATCAATATTGGTAGCAATCCTTAAGAGGTATTTTCTTGTAATCTTCTTGGAAATAACAAAGCATTATTAATAAAAGGGCATCATTCAATCATTTCTTTTATCCTATTTTTTATTTTTATGGTTACATTTAGATTTTCTACATTTTAATCTTATCTTGTATTTTAGGGGTGTACAATATTTCTAACCATATTTAGAAGATAGTAACACCAATGCATTCATTTTTGGATGTTTTCTTAAGCTTATTGATGTATATCTAACAAAATTTTGTTGTGTGTCCTTCCTTCTTGCAAAACTCACAAATTAGCTTCTTGAAGAGCTTCTTAGTCTTCTTATTTGTTATTACTTTTTTTAGTCTCAGTCTTAGTCACTTTCTTTTCATGATATTGAATGGTTATAGGACAACATTTCCATTATTTTATTCAATCCTAAAGGTGAAAAAAGTAAATTAACACTTCATCAATTAGATGAGGATAAGAATACAAAAAATAAACATGAATTATGCCAAATACAACAAAAACAATTTCATATTTCTTTAAGATATTATTGAAGAAAATATTGAGAATTTTAATGCTTTTGACTATCTTGAACTTTATTTTCCTTTCTCATCCTCTTTGGAATCCATCTAGTAGTCTAGATATCATATTTCAACCTCTTGAACCAATTAATATACTTATCAATTGTATAACATAATCCATAGTCAAGAAAATAAATCTTTACCTCCAATCCACTAATTTGTTTGAAATCAATGCAATCGCACAACCCATTAAACTTGTTGAATAATTGCTTGGGATTCATAATGTTGCTAATAAGAGTATCATTAGATATTGTAAGTATGAAGATATATCACACTAAGATCCTCATCATTATTATCCTTAAACAACTACTTTCTTTCCTCATAATCAATCTCCAAAGGTTTCTCACTCACATATTTGAGCAAACCCTTACTTTAGAGTAGGGATTCAATATTGATTTTACAAGTGACATAGTTTGGACCATTCAACAAAGGTACATGTTGATCCATAATTTTTCTACCTAAATATAAAAATATGCATGTAGTTGTAACAAATAAATAACACTACCAATCCAAATATCTTGAAAAGACATGCAATTTGAAAAATATAGACTCAAAATATTTTTGTATGCAAGTGTTACACCCCAAAAAATTAACCTAAAAATAAAATAAATTACCTCTAAAATATTTAGAATTTTAGTAAGAACTAAACCTATAATAAATGAGAGGTTGCCACATGTCATTGCATGAGTGGTTGAGGGGGTGCAAACTAGGCACTAATTGGATAGAATACCAACAAAAGTGAAGATTCCACATTTTATTGTCTTATGCGAGGGGTTACAATTGAGTGCTAACTATGTAGGCCACTGGGTAGTATACTAGTGAACTAGACTACATAACTTGTTACATTATGATTTGCTCTACAACCTATGAACCAGACTATACCACTTATTGCTCTTTAATTTGTTCTAAATATAGTACTAATTGTGTGATTATATGTGTAGAGACAAAAATTTAATACCAAATAACAAGATATAGATTGAACTCAAAAAGATAATATTGCACAATGAATTATTTTTATTAATGGGAGGAGCCTCAAAACTCCATTTTTACAATAAATAATCTTTGAACTCTTTGATACAAATATACACAATGCTAGGGTTCTCAAATTTCCTAGCTATAAATATTTGGTGTAAGATGTCCATGGGTGCTTGTAATTAGTAGAAAATTCCCATGGATGCTCGGGAATGGTGGAGGGTACCCAGAGGTGCTTGGCAGTGACAGGGAGAACCTGAAGGCATTTGAGAGCTGAGGTGTGGATCTATAGAAGCAAATTTGGCTAGGCGATAGGGGTAGCAGTGGATGCAAGGGCTATGGCGAGCGAATATGGAAGAAAAGAGTATTTGGATACTCCAGGGAACTAGGGCATGAATTGCTTAGAAATTTTTGGAAAACTTCAACTTAGGGGTTGAGCCATAAAAATGGCTCCTATTAATAATCCACACTAGGGTATGTTAGGGTTTGAGCAACACAAATTGTGTGGCTTAGATTAAAACATAATGGGGGGTGGATATTAATTTCAAGTGTGTGGCATGGATTAATGTAGATGGATGGATAGGATCAATTTAAATTCGATTGTTGGAATTTATTCATATATATAATATTTATATTAATTAATTATATATATAATATAATATTAAAATATTAATATTAAATATATTTGTCAAATATGCCTAAATATATATAAATAAATGGGTAAAATGGTGGGAGGACCTGAATGGATGACAAGTGGCTAGGTTTTGGTGTCTATAGATACCCCTTTTTGTATTGTGTTGCATGAAACACAATGTAGTGCAAAAATACAAGACACCTACTTTTGGCTAGGTGCAGAAGCACCTTTATCTTGATATTTGAAACATGAGCTTAAAGACAAAAGAATGAAAGAATTTGGATGAATCTCATGAGCCAATTGGTGAGTGAGTTTGTGGATGAATCTCATGAACCAAATTGAAAAATATGTGCAAATGAATGATGGAAATGTAATACCATTTTTGTCCCAATGGTATGAAGGGGATTGGTAAAAAATGTGAATTGATGCATTTGTATTTGCCCCAAAAAATGAAGGCTTTTGTGGAAAATATGATGAAAAATGTGTCTATTTTTGCCCCAATAGATGTAGGGTGTTTTTTTGCCAAGTATAGATGTCATGATCATGTAATATGTATCCTGTTTTGGGAAAGTCAAAACCAAATGTGTTTACCCCAAATTTGGGGTGATTCGATACTGTTGAAGAATGTTCCTTCTGGTGTCATTGATATGCAAAGATGAAAATGCAAAGAAAAATAATAAGAGTCAACTTTGGAGGGGCTACTAGTGACTATTGAATAATTCCCTTGATTGGAACCAATCATCCTAGCTAGTACCTATCTCTGTGATGACTATTAGGGAATTGTGAAATGATGAAATGTGATTTTTTTCCATGTGTTAAGCCCCACAAACTAGGCCATCAATGATAGCTTTTGTGCAAATTGATCTTGGCATAGTTTCACCCAAAAAGTGAAGTACCAAATGTGATTGTGATTTTGAACAAGGAGATATGGAATGATAAAAATGACCAAGTGTCATTATGGTAGGTTATTCATCTTACAAAATTGCATGGATGCAAATCGTTGCAATCGCCAAGTATATAGAATAACCCACTAGATACAAGGTTCACTTGAATGTTTTTTGAACTTGTAAAATATGCAAATGATGATATGGAATGATTTTTATGATGTGAAAATAATGTATTAATGATGATTATGGTCATTTTGTGAAGACTTGGACCATTTTGGAGTGCTTTTGTAACTTGTTAAGAGGATTTGCAATTTGTGGTTGCAAAAAAGAATTATACATCCAAATAAGTTAGAACCTTCACAAAACCTATTAATATGATGAAATAGATGTATTATTGCAACATGAAGTGATTTGGTGGGGATAAACCACTATTTTGTAAAAAAATTATTCTTTTGCCAAAATTGATGTCAAACATCGGTTGGTGCTTTTGGCATGCATAGATGCCCACTAGTATTTAGGAATTTTGCAAATGCCTTGGTGTGCTTCAGTATGCCATGAAATGCCCATGGGCATCTCAAGGCACCTAGAGCAACAATTAATAGCTTGTTGGGCAATATTTGAGCTCATTTGTTCATTTTGTGAGTTTGAGAAGCTACGTTTGGGAGAGTTGGGTGGAGTGGAGTGGAGTGAGGTGAAGTGAATTGGGTATGAAAGCTATGGTAGTGGAAGGAGCAGAGATGGGGACTAGAGCTGGAGTGTGAATGGCTGAGGTAATGTCCTTTTTGTGCAAAAAAATTATGTTTTTGTGTTTTTTTGAACATGTGTCTATGATAAAATTTTTATGTTGTGCTGTAGCTTAGGATTTTGGAGGCTCAACACTAGTTCTTTCCTTACATCCTTGGGATGAGAAAGGTATAGGTGGAAGAGGATTGGGAGTTTCTAGAGGCTATGGGGCTAGTGGAGGTAGATCAAATTAACATGATTAGGGTGGATGAGGGGTACCTTTATACTTTGGTGGAGAGGTGGGATCTGTATAAGGAAACTTTTTAAGTCCATATGGGAGAGGTGACCCTTACCCTCGAGGATGTGTATCGCATCCTCAAGGTGCTAGTGGATGGGATTCATGTTGAGGTTGGACGCGATTGGGGTATGGATATAAGGAAGATATTTTATGATGACTAGTAGAGTGTGAGGGTGGAGAGTGGGGGTATACCCTATTTTTCCATGTATGTGGACAAGGATTTGGATGCCTTCTGTACCTTGGTGATTTTCATGTTGGCAAACATCATGACCCTAAATAGTACTAGGTGTAGGTTCCCTTGGAACCTGATAGGGTTAGTGAGAGATATTCTCACTATGTAGAAGGTGTATGCATGGAATTCTACCTTATTGGTGGAAGCAAACTGGGAGATCTATGAGGTGAGGAGGTGGGGGAGGAAGGGGTTAGGATGCAACTTGTTGCTGTAGTGTTAGAGATGGAAGCACTTCAGTGTGGCTTGACCAAAGGATTTACTAGTGGAAGGCTTGGTTAGGGAGCATCCCTACATGAGGATATGAGCAATGGTCGAGGATGTGCATCTGAGTTAGCCTATGCGAACAATTCAAAGGTACCAAGATTTATGGGATGGATTGACATCCACCAAAGTGATCTGGAAGCCATGGCAAGGTAGCAGGTGGATCAGAGATAGAGAGAATCTATGATGGGTGTGGTAGGCTACATGGGTGGTTGGGAGATATCTAAGTGAGGCTAAGTATTTTTAGTTCTCATGAGTACTCTAATAGTTTTATTTGAGGTAGGGGATTTTGGAGGAGCCGATGCTCTATAGGAGGCATTGGGAGGAGACAGGTCTACCATGTGTGGAGGCTTGGATGGAGGTGTATAAGGATGATGAGGAGATGGATATCCTCAATATATATGATGTGGGGACTAATTCATAGTACGATGCATGATTCACTACATAGCCACCATGGGCACCAACTCGAGTAGTGGCTAATGGATATGGGGATGAGGCTAAGGATGAGGGGATCCATGAGGCCTCAAGTGATAGTGGTGCCTTCGATCAGATAGTCAAATGAGGAGGACTAAGGGTGTGAATAGGAAGGCTTTCGAGAGTGGATGATATGGTAAAGATGGGGATGATGTGGAGGAGACTCCGAATGGACCTCCAGATTGGGTAAGGCTAGAGCAATAGGTGATAGAGCAGGGGCTATGGCGACCGAGGATGGAAGGTAAGAGTATTTGGATACTCTAGGGAACTAGGTAACGAATTGCTCAAAAAACCTTGGGAAACTTCAACTCATGGGTTGAGCCATCAAAATGACTCCTATTAATAATCCACACTAGGGTATGTTAGGGTTTGAGCAACACATTATGTGGCTCAAATTAAAACATAATGAAGGGTGGATATCAATTTTGGGTGTGTGGTATGGATTGATGTAGATGGATGGATAGGATCAAGTTAAATCTTATGGCTGATATTTATTCATATATAATATTTATATTTATTAAATATATATAAAGTATAATATTAAAATATTAATATTAAACATATATTTAACAAATATGCCTAAACGCATAAATAAAAGGGTAAAATGGTGGGAGGACCTGGATGGATGACAAGTGGCTAGGTTTTGGTGTCTACAATATGGTCAAAGGATTTAATTCTTTGGCACAATGTGATTGGTCAATCCATATTTGTTCTCACCATGTGGTTATTTGCATACCACATTAGTCCCTTCTATGTCATTATGTGCTGCTTCACTTTCCATGTCATTAGCTATCATATCATCATGTAGTGAATTGTCATATGTTGTATCATTAATTTCCATGTTATCATTGGTTGTTACATCATCATAGGATGTCATATCATCACTATATAATATATCATCACAAGATACCACATCATCATAGTATGCCATATCAACATGTGCATGGGAACAAGAGAGAGATGTCATAATAAATTACCACATCATTAGATGGAGTTGTGCATATATTGATGTCATCACTTAGAGGGATGATATCATCATTCTCAATAAATAACCAAAGGTATTAGAATAAAACCTTGGACTACTAGGATCTCAAGGCCTAAGGATCTCCCCTATTTTTCCTACCTTGGGTGCAAATACAATGGAGAAGTTCCAATAGAAATACAATAGCCTTAACATCATGAATGTTACACTTTATAACTTGCACTTGTCTTTTGCATGCATGCACACTTCACGTCATATCATTATGATGAAAGCATAGAAAATTCCCTAGAATATTTTAATTTTTTAAAAATTAAAAAATTAAAAAATAAAGGGAAAAGTATAAAACTTATACACAATGGAATAAATATATAGAGGTGGAATGGAAAAAGTGTTGAACTAGACCTCTTTAAAATTTGAAAAAAACTAAAAATATTGATGGCTTGTTTTCATCTATCACAAATTTTCCTAGACAACATTTTTGTCAATTACAACCAATCAAGATATCCTCCCATGCCAATATAGAAAATTTTATGTTGAACCATATTAGCAACTTTATCAAGTAGCTTGTATGTGTTGTTCTTGCACATAAGTCTACCCGTGAATTCACTAGCATATAGTGTCTCTCAAAAAATGTTTAGACTCTTCTCTTCTTTCTCAACAATTATGCAAATAGTCCCCTCATTTATGTTAATACTAGAAACAAAAAAAAATGTTTTTTTAAACTATAAAGACCAACAATTTTTTTTAGAAACCTTATAAAACCAATATATTTATAATGGTATTAATTTTATAGTAGATAATAAAATAACTAACTAAAGTTTTAATTAAATTCATAATAAACTGATGGAGAGCCATGAAAGGGAGAGGAAGTGGGAGAGGGAGGCTGAGGGGGTGTGGAAGGGTGAGCTATTCTGGTAGGAGAGGCTCTCCCCTACTATGAAACGATGGTTTCGATGCTAGTTTTGGTGTGGTGATGGGTTTGGATCCTATAAGGATTGGGGTGGATATAGATCTCCCTAATTGTATGGTTCCTAGGGATTCTCTTCTAGAATTCCTATTCATAGAGCCCATATTGGGTGGCAATCTCTTCCTTTTGTTGGTGTTGGATGGGATTTTGGTTGTTGGTAAGAAATTTGTTGTTTGCAAGAATGGACCCTAGTATTTAAGTTTTGTTGTGAGTAGGATCTTGAATATTTGTGGTTTAGTTGCCAATCATGGAGCTGACATGTTTGAGAACATGGATCCTAAGTTTATGGATCCTAAGAGATTATTGCAGGCATTTCCTTCTATGACCTTTGTGATGGGCGAGAAAAACTTTCAATTTCTATTTATCGATATGAACTGGATTTCAATTGTTAGGGGTTTTGCTATCGGTCCTAGAGAAGTTCAACCTAAGAATGTGGATCTTGTGTTTGTGGATCTTGAGATATTCTTGTAGGAAATCCCTTCCATGGATTTTGTGTTGGGCACAAAAAAGGTTCAAATTTAAAATGTTGATATGAGCAGGATGCTGGTTGTTAGGGGTTTTGTTGCTGGTCCTAGAGATGTTTATCTTGAGAATGTGGATCCTATGTGTGTAGGTCTTGATATTTTCTTGTAGGAAATCCCTTTTGTGGATTTTTTGTTGGGTGTGAAAAAGGTTCAAATCTCCAATGTTGATGTGAGCAATATTTTGACTATTAGGGGTTTTTTTGTCGATCCTAGAGATGTTCGGCCTAAGAATGTGGATCTTGCATTTGTGGGCCTTGAGATGTTCTTACAGGTAATTCCTTTTATGAATTTCATGTTGGGAGGAAAAAAATTCAAATTTCAAATGCTAATGTGAGTGAGATCTCAGCTATTAGTGGTATAGTTGCTGGTCTACTTGAGAACATGGATATTGTGTTTGTGGATCCTAAAAAGTTCTTGTAGATATTCCCTTACATGGTCATTCTATTGGGTAGGAAAATATTTCAAATTTCAAATGTTTATGTGAGAAGGGATCTAGTTGTTAGTGGTCTAGCTACTAGTCTTAGAGCTAATCTATCTGAGAACGTGGATCCAGGGTTCATGGGTCTTGATATGTTCTTATAGGTAAATCCTTTCATGGCCTTTGTGCTAGGCAGGATATAATTTTAAATTTTAAATATATAAGGGAGAGGGTTTTTGGCTATTTATGATCCTTTCTTGGTTTTAGGACCTTGGAAAGAAATATACTCTTATTTTAAATTCAAATGTGAATGGGTTTCTCGAGAGGCTCTAGCAAGAAAATCTTGGAGTTGTTCTATCTATTGGTTTTGTGTCTTATGATTGTGATGTGCTTCTATATTCCCCTCTTGGGAGGGTGTAACCTATGGATTCTTGCATCATCAAATCCTAGTTTCTTGGGAGTAATATGAGGGGCTCGGAAGGCTCCCTATATTTGGATGATTATATGAACCCACCCTTGGGTCTGTAAGAGTTCTAGTTGTCCTATGGTCTGGGAAATTTTTCTTGTTAGAAATTATGGATTCAAAGTTTTTGAAGTTAACAACTTACATAACTATTTGCATTTTGGCTATGTTGTGGTTCCACATCCCCCTATTGGAAGAAAGGAAAATCTTGGGTTTCTAGATATAGGGAAGCTTTGGTAGGGAACACTGGGCTTATGGAAATAGGGTTCATGCTAAGCTACCCTGCTTGTGTGGATTTAGGGAAGTTCTTATAGTTTTTCCTTGGAAGCTTGAATCTAGGGAGGCCCCTACAAGAAAATTTTAAACTTTTTATTTAATTTTTGTGTGGGATTTTGCAAGGTTGCTAGGAAATCTCTACCCCCTCGGAATCTTTCTTGGATTAGGTGAGAATAGTTTAAATTTTAAATTTTGATTTAAATTAGAGTGGGTTTTTAGTTGTATTTGAGGATATTGAGTTTCTCCTTAGGATTCTTTTCATGACTTGGTCTTCTATTTTAGTAGTTTAGTTCAGATCTGAGGGGATCCTACTTTCTCTTCAATGCTTTTGTTTTGTTCTCTTGGCTTCTAGGATAATGTCTTGTTTTTCTCTATTTCTATTTTGTGTTTCTTTTGTAGCCTTATATTCTGGGATTTGTTTATCTTGTAAAAGGTTTGGGGAGCCTTTAAAAACCCATTATTTGGTTTGTAAAACGTTAAGGGACCCTTTCAAAACACTTCTTTCACCTAATAAAAAATAACCTTAGAAAACTCAATCTTGAAAATAGGAAACCCATGTGGTCTAAATTATAAAACAAGAGATTATATTTGGTGTTGAGAGAGGGATATGTAACCTATTAGTGCATATTTATCTTGTACCAAATCTATTGGAACCAATGATATTCTCATGATCCATTCCTCTTAGGGTTTCTAACACAAAAACCTCTTCATAGACTATTAGTAGCTCTTAAAACTTCTTCTATCTACTTCAAACAATATTGTCCTTAGAGGATGTCATAGAAGATAATTTCCCAAGGACAATAAATCAAGTAATGGAAATTAATACCCTACTCTAATATAATGTTAGATTTCATATTAGTTTCTAGAAATAAATAGAATTAACACATTACCCAAAAATATAAAAATAACTCATAGAAAGTAAACATACAATATAGAAGGGTTATCATGGACACTAAATTATCTCACTAAAGAAAAATAGGATACACCTAACTGATAACCAAATGGTTGGTATGAGGGGGTATTTATACCCAATTACAAGTAACCTTTAGGTGAAAGTTAAGAAACTAACCTTCAGGTTATATAATAAAATATTATAAAAAATCACCAATAAAATATTTATAAGGGCCCAAGGGCCATATACAAAGTTAGTCATTGCCTAAATAAAAGCTTAATCACCACATATTTCATTAGGAATAAGATATCTTATCTTATAAAATCTTGGGATCTATGAAAATATAAAAAAATAAAGAATAAACCAACCAAAATATTAGTTCTTATTGGGTTTACCAAAATTTTTACAACAAAAAAGACTTAGCAATGATTCTTACAATGAATATCATAAGGATAGATAAAGAAAAGTATCAAAATACCTAGGGACACTTAGGCTACCTAGGAGTGAAAAAGAAAGAGTATCATTTGGAAACCTATGGTTTTTTAAGTTATTTTTGAATAAATAAACATAAATATTAATAGGTGAGTGATAAAACAAATGTAAAGTGTAACCAAATTATTAAAAGTCAAATCAATAGTAAAATGATAAATCAACCATAAATCAAAGCCTATTGTAATCACAACAAAATTTTTAATCAAACAAAATATTTATCTAGCTAAGATTACCATTATTTGTAAAAAATAGAGTTATATAGTATACCAATCCATGAGAAAAAGTAATTTTTTTTGGCAATAATGATGACCTTGTAGATATGGAATCGAACAACACCAAATAACTAAACCTTAAATAAATGAACAATTAAAGCAAAATAAACACATGTTATTGCACATAAATAAATTTGATTTTTATTGTCAAGTGGATTTCTGATATTACAACCAAATATACCCCATATTGGGGTTATTACAAAGCTTTATTGCTCAATACAATAATCTCAATATGCTAGGGTTCTCTAAAACCCTAGCCAACAAATCAGGGTGGTGTCTTCACACTCGATCGATCCCAATAGAAGTGAGTGGGATTTAGATATCCTTTGAAAGGAAAACCCCATATTAAATAGCTACTCAATGCTTGTATATCTCTAGACATACACACATAAAATGATGAAATAATATTAGTAGTAACTATGAGGGCTCCACAATGTGAGACCCTCAAAAATTAATAAAAACCCTAAATGGCAAATGATAAACTGAATGCAAATATGAAAATAATAAAATTAATATAGTAATAGAAGATTTACCTTGTGAACTTGTCACTTTATCATTGTTTGTTATCATCATTGCAGGAAATAGGTGTGCAGATTTCCTAGTGACACCCAAGGATTTTTTGGTCAGTAGAAATAGGGTTTGAGACACCTACTAGTGCTCGATAGCAACACAAAGCACCCAGGCATGCTCGATGATGGAGGAAAGGCACCCAGAGGTGCTCAAATATGGAGGGAAGAACTCAAAGGTGCTTGATTATGATAAGGAATACCTAGAGGTATTTGGGAACTAGGATAAAAATCAATAGAAGTGGATCTGGTAAAACAAAATAGGCAACAATGAATGCAAAGGCTACGATGAGTGAAAAAAAATGTGACAATGCGAGGAACTTAGGAAAACTTAGGATTTAGGATGTGAATTGCTTAGGCTTAGACTCCAAAAAAACTTAGGGTTTAATCCATCAAAATGAATCCTATTTATAATATTCCCTAGGGCACGTTAGGCTTTCAATGACACAATTTGTGTGATCAAGATTAATATATGATGGAAGGTGGAGATTAAATTTGGGTAAGTAGCATGGATTAAGGTGGATGAATGGCTAGGATTAGACCAATATGGATGACTGAGATTAATTTACACATATATATACATATTTATTAAATATATATAAAAATATAATATAAAATATTAATATTTAAATATATATTAAACAAATATATATATAATATATGTAAATAATGGGTAAAAATGGTGGTAATACTTGGATGAGTGATAAGTGGCTAGGATTTGGTATCTACATATGCCCCTTTTTGTACCACACTGTGTGAAACACAATGTAGTGCAAAAATATGAGACATCTATTTTGGCTTGATGGTGAAGCAGCTTTGTTGAGATGTGGACATGAGCTTAGAGATAAAAGAATTTTGATTGCATAGATTACCCCCTAAATTGGTGAATGAGTTTGTGGATGAATCTCATGAGCTAATTGAAAAATGAGTGCAATTGGTTGTGTAAAAGAATTATGTGATAACCTTAAGCCAATAATGCAATATTTTACTTGTGATAACCCTGAGTCTCAATTATGTTGTTTTCATCTTGCATTTGTAAATCATTTTTAGGACTCAAAAATGATAAACATTCCTGCTACACTATTATGGTCCATGGACTATACCATTACCCCAACCATTCCAAAAATAATGAGGCCAAACCTTGCCACTAGGGTCTTTTTAAGATCCTTTATAAGTACCTCCTTCTGCAATTCCCTTCAGGTAATCTTCCTGCCCCTGATTATGATGAGGAGAATTCATCCTCAACCTTGAGCCCTAAAACATCCAAATCCAAAAGAAAATATAAATGTGGTAAATCTATTTCTTATTTCTCCACCAGGAAGAAAGCCAAAGTTTAAAATACCCCTATCCGTAGTTCCCAAAGGCTGAAACATAAAGAATTTTCCAAAACCCCTACGTCCACCTCTATAAAAACTCCAAAGGACAAGTCTAATTCTCCTGACCTTATCGAAAGGTATCTTCACAAGCTGGCTATGCATGCTACTTATGCCACCATTGACCATATTGAAATTGCTCACTTGGCCATTGGAAAGGTGATTACAACCCTCAAATAATAGCACCATGCACTTAGCCTTTTGTTTTTCTATGACAATTTCAAAAATGTTTCAGTCCTGGCCGGTGCTGAGTTATCCTTCAACACCAAAACTGATGTCAAAGATTTTTTCAATGATGAATATGTAATGGAGATCTCTAAGGAAGCATGCACTGATGTTCCTAAGGATAGCACTAAGGATATTTCTAAAACATATATAAAAGTTGTTGGTTTGGAAGATGTTGCTTTGTCTCTCATGCAGATGGATATTCCCCTTGAGAGCTGATGGTTCTTCCTCTATTTTTTGGGTCCTCTATGGCAGAGGATCACATCTTTTTAAGTTCCTTTTTGATCGAGGACCACTTATTTTTGAGCTCTGGTGTTTCTCTCTGTGCCTACTTGTCTAAGACTATTGGCTCCTTTTAGTCTGAGGATGTAATTTTGAGGTTGTAATTCTGGTTTAGCTAGCAGTTCAAAGTTTCTTTCGTCTGTTCCTTTTTATTCTTTGATGTACAAGGCGTTAGGGCACCTTTCAAATGCCCTGTTATTAATAAAATTATTAATCTACCAAAAAAAAAGAATGATGTGATTGTAGACAATATGAATGATATAAATGTGATACCATTTTTACCCCAACGGTAAAACGGGGTTGATGGAAAATTCATGTGATGAACTCTATTTTTCCTAATAGAGGAAGGGATTTTTGCAAAGTGTAGATACCATGATCATATAAGGTGTATCCCGTTGTGGGAATATCAAAACCAAAAATTTTTTACCCCAAATTTGGGGTGATTCCATGCTATTGAAGAATGTGTCTATTGGCATCATTGATATGCAAGCATGAAAATGCAAGATAAAAAGAGATTCAACTTCGGAGGGCCAACTAATGATTGTTAGGTAATTTCCATGGTCAAAACCAATCAACCTAGCTAAGGCTAGTCACCATGATGACTGTCAAGGAAATGGGAGATGATGAAATGTGATTTTGTTCTTGTTTCAAGCCCCATGAACTAGGCCATCAATGACAACTTTTGAGCAAACTAGTCTTGGCATAGTCTCACCCTAAAGGTGAAGTACCAAAAGTGATTATGATTTTGAGCAATGAGATATTGGAATATGAAAAATTACCAAGTGTCATTATGGTAGTTTATTCATCTTACCGAATTGCATGGATGCAAATCACTGCAATCGCCAAGGAGATAGAATAAACCACTAGATACGAGGTTCACTTGAAATTGTAGGTGAACTTGGAAAATGTGCAAATGTTATGATTGATGATTGGGAATGGTGTGAAAATGAAGAATTGATGATGAGAATGATTATTATGGCTGTTTTACAAAAAATTGGACCATTTTGAAGCATTTTAGATATTGATAAGCAATTTTATGCCTTTTTGATCGTAAATAAAAATTATGCATCCAAATCAGTTGAAACCTTCAAAGAACATGTTATTATGATGAAATTGATGCATTGATGCAATTTAAAGTGATTTAATGGAGGTAAGCTACCTTTTGGGATGGATTTTGATCTTTTATCAAATTTGATACCAAACATTGGTGGGTGCTTATTGCCTGCACAAATACCCAAAAAAAATTTATATATTTCTAAATGTAGATGGGTACTTTAGTGCACTAGGAAATGCCCATGGGTGTTTTAGTTCACCTGAAATAGCTATATAAGGCATGCAGAGGGTAAACTAGGCTCATTTATGCATCCACAAATTTCGATACCCACATCTGATGAAGTGGAGTTGAGTGAGTGCTTGGTGAGTTGTGGAAGCTATGGTGGTAGAGGAAGCAGATGTTGGGGCTGGAGCAGGTGTACATTGTACACTTTTCCAAGGTAAGTTATTTTGATTTTTCATTTTTTTTGTGCAATTTTTTTTTTTAGTAATGTACATGTATTAACATTAATGTTTTTGTGTTGTGTTGCAACTAAATATTTTGGAGGCTTGTCATCGGTTCTTACCTCTCATACCTGGGATGAGAAAGGTGTTACAGAGTTAATATTGGGATTTGCTGGAGGTAGTGGGGCTAGCAAGGGTAGCCAAGATAGATATGGTGAGGTTTGATGAGGGGTACCTTTCAGCCTTGATAGAGAGGTGGGATCTAGATAGGGGAACCTTTTAGCTCCCTACCAAAGAGATAACTAACACTTGAGGATGTTTACCGCATCCTCAAGTTATCGATAGAGGGCTTGCATGTTGAGGTTGGACATGGCAATAAGGCTAAGCTAAGCCACATGTTTGGGGATGTATGGGATGCTATGGAGGTGACGGGTGAAGGGATTACTTACTTATCCATGTATGTGGATGAGAAGTTATATGCCCTTCTCACTTTGGTGATGTCGTGTTGGCCAACATAGTGGTCCAAAACAACATCTAATGTTGGTTCCATTGGAACCTTATTGTATTGGTGTGTGATATGCTCACTACACCATAGGTGTATGCATGAGCATCTACTTTATTGGCATAGTTATAGTGAAAGCTATATGAGGTAAAGAGGTGGAAGTTCTAGGGACTAGGTTGTAGTGTATTACTACAATGCTAGGGTTGGGAGCACTTTAGTGTGGCTTGACCTGTGGGATTGCCAATGAGGGGATGGGATAGGGATAAACCCTGTGCTATGAGGTGGAAAATGGTGGAGGAGGTGTAGTTGAGCTATCCTAATTAGATGACGTATTGGTACAAGGATCTGTGGGCTAGACTGATGGCAGCTCAAATGATATGAAGGCCATGGTAGGGTGCCATGTGGATAGGTGATGGAGAGCATATATTGTGGGTGTGATAGGCTAGATGGATGGTTGCAAGGTGCATGAATTAGGTTGAGTTGATCTAGTTTCCATAGCTTCTTCAATAGTTTTTCTTGAGTCAGGGGGTTCTTGATGAGCTAGTGCTCTATAGGAGGCATCAAGATGAGACAGGATTACCATGCATCAAGGCATAGAGGATCACATTGGAGGATGATGAGGAGATCAATCTCCCTAATGTGGATGATGTGAGGACTACAAAGGGGTATGATGCATGGTTTACAACTCATCATCCATGGGTATTGAGTCTAGAAATAGATGGTGGAGAGGGAGATGGGGATGAGGTTGAGGGAGTTGAGGAGGCTCCTAAGCATCGAAGGCATCTCTAAGCTAGCAATCAAAGGAGGCAACCTAGGAGGATGGTGGAGTAGGTTTTGAATGATGGAGGAGATGGAGAAGATATATTAGAGTAGGTCCTTGAGTTTGGGGGATATGGAGGAAATATGGAGGATATAGATGATATTCTAGATGGGCCTCCTAGTTGGAGTGAGGATTATCGGGTGAGGTTGGAGTAGCATGTGGTAGAGTGAGATGTTATGATAGTAGCTCAAGATGTGGAGATAGCTTAGCTATACGATAGAGAGGTGATTCTAGAGATGGATATTTCTCAATTATGGATGGAGTTGGAGGTATAATCGATAGCAGGTGGATATGAGGACAAGATTATGAAGCTCTAGGTAGAGCTGCTAGAGGGGCATCATAGGCAGAGGTATGATGTACATTGCATTTGATCTTGATAGGGATATGCTTGAGCTTTGGAGGATCAGTTTATGGAACATGATATTGGGATTCCAGAACCACCCCCCTCATCCATATACAGGTCAGCTAGACCTAGTGAGTCTAGGTATAGTTCTAGGTCTAGGGCTTCTTTAGGGTCTCATGGATCCTCTCATAGGTGTTATATAGTGCTTAGATGCACTTATTTTAAATGATATTTGGTGCTCTATTGTATGTAGCCTTTGGGAACTCATTTTACATGCAATATATATACATGGATTTTACTTTTGTGTTATGGTTTTGTGTGAATGTTTTTATGTGAATGCTTTTGTGTGAATGCATATGTATATGGATGATTAATGCAAGTGGTAATTTGTTATGGATGATTAATGCAAGTGGTAATGTGTTATGGATGATTAATGCAAGTGGTAATGCAAATGTTCTAATGATAATTCATAGTTTAGATTTTTCTTGGCCAATGTTTTAACATTGTTGTTTAATTAGGGACACCAAACTTGGTGATATGTGGGGTGAAAGACTCATGAATTGACATGGATGTTGACATGGTAGAAGATATGGATTTTGATATGGAAGAAGATATGGATGTTGATATGGAAGAATATATGGATGTTGATATGGAAAATTGACTATTTTGTAGACTCAGATATACTAGTGGCATCAAACAAACTCACTAAAATTGCCTAATCTCTTTAGGACCAAATGTGTGCGCAATGAATTCATTTATCGAATCATGAGCATGGTAATGACTTTGAGGTAATAAAGAACCAATGTGTGTGCAAATGAGTTCATTAACTCATCTTAATTAAATTGGGTGTGACCTATTATGGATGAGACCAAGAAGCTAGCTTGTTCATAGGTGTTGTCAGAGGTCTCTTTAAAATAGGTGTCGCTATGCATGAGTGTACTCTACCAATCAAGCATCTATAGCTTTAGTGGAGATTAGCTCCATAGTCCAATAATTTTGATCTCTCAAGTTTTGGGTATGACTACCTAACCATCTGACTGGAAATATAGTATGATCCTTACAACCCAATGATCAGTGGTGTGTGATGAAATATTTAGAGCTTTGAAGAATCAGATTCTCAACCTAAGTGTGATGAGAATTTTACTCTATCCTTACTACTCTATCTTTTGAATTTAGAAGCAATTGTGGTAGTTGTGAAAACCACTATTTTTGTGGACTATGTTGCATGATGGGACGGGCGAGGATTACCCTTTTTACTTTGAGGATCAAACCAAGTATGGTGTTATCCGTATTTGAAACAAGATGTTTTAAGATGTGAAATTGTGTTTGGTTCAAGATAATTTTGAAGTCAATTCCTAAAAATTAAAATTTTCTTAGTGAAGATGTGTAATGGTACTAAAAAGAACTTGACATGTATTTGGAGTTTTCTTAAAATACTAATATTGACTGAGTGATTGAAAATATCTAGGAATTATGGACATGTCATTTTGTAAATGACAATTTGGATTTATGGAATGGTGTGGGAGCTTGTTTGAATGTGCCCTTGATTAAGGAAACGTGACTTTATTGGACCAATTAAAACCTTGAACTGAATAAATGATCCTTAATTTAAAATGTGAAATGTGGATGTATGAAATGCAATTTGTGAAATAGAATGTGTGCAAATGTAGTGCAATGTTTTTGTGTATTAGCCTTGTATATATATATATCATTAAGCATAGAATGATATCAAGTGTATAAAATTAAGTTGTTCGGGATCTTCATCTCCTTCTAGACTAGAAAGCCTATAAGTACCTTTACCCACTTTTTGAGTGACAATGTATGGACCCAACCAATTAGCCATAAATTTATCATGAAGATACGGTAATGCATTGGTGTTTTGTTGATTCTCTTTAAGGACAAGATCTCCTACTTGGAATTTGTGTAGATGAAATTTGGTATTGTAAGCACATTTTAGGTGATCTTGATAAACTCTTAGATGATATAAAGCATTGAATTTCCTCTCATAAATAAGTGTGAGTTGGTAAATACGTGCTTGTCTAGAAATGTCATCATCTATGAATTCTTGCAAACAAATTCACAAGGAGGGGATCTCAAGCTCAAGAGGTATGATTTCTTTGGCTCCACAGACCAATGAAAATTTTGTTACCCTAGTAGACATGTGAATACTTTTTTGATAAGCCCATAATGCCAAGGGAATTTTAGTATGCCAATATCTATGATTTTTATTAACTAATTTCTTGAGAATAACAATTAAGGTCTTGTTGGTAGCCTCAAATTATCCATTTACTTGTGGGTAATAAGGAGTTGATAAACTATGTTGGATGTTATATTTTTCACAAAGTGCTCAAACATCCTTATTATTGAAAAACTTTTTGTTTTCGAAGATCATTTTTGAGGGAATACCAAAATGACATGATATGGTGAAGTATAAACTCCACAATTCTAGGTCTTGTCGTACTGGTTAAAGGAATTGCCTCAATCCACTTTGTGAAGTATTCAGGGGTTGTGATGATGAATGTATGTTATCCTAAGGAAGGAGGTGAGATTTTTCTAGTTAAATCAAGACCCCATTGTGAAAAGGGCCAAAAGATTTGAATAGTATGTAATGCTTGTGATGGTACATGAGTTAAATTAGCATGCTCTTGACATTGCTTACAATGTTTGACATAAGTGCAACAATCTCATTCCATGGTGGGCCAATAATAACCCATGCATAGAATACACTTTGTGATGGCCATCCCACTAAAATTACCACCATAAGGACCATAATGAGCTTCAACTATGGATCTTTGTGCCTCAACAACATCGAGATAGTGGAGAATTTTGTCATAACCACGTTTATACAACACATCCCCCAAAATAATAAAACGAGTTGCTTTTTGCTTGAAAGTGCATTTAGAAGTTTGAGACATGTCATATGGGAGTGTTCTAAACTTAATAAAGGCTACTATTTGGCTTGACCAAGGCTCATATGGATTCGATTGGATAAAGCAAACATCCTTTTCATCTTTAGATTCAACATGTACAATTGTAGATTTAGATATTGTTGTGAAAATTAGAGGTTGTACCTCTCCTAAGGAGTCTTTTGGAATCAATGATCCAATATAGGCCATTACATCTACAAATCTATTAGTCAAACATGGCAAACTATTGATTTCATACCATTCAAATTTAGAGAGAAATTTCATTTCTACTTCATGATAAAGCTTAATGGTAGGTTCCCTATATTGGTATTCTCTGTTTATTTTCTTAACAACAAGTTGAGAATCACCAAATATATTGATACGCTTTATGCCCATAGCTATAGTTGATTGAAGACCTAATATTAAGGCTTCATACTCTGTAGTGTTGTTTGTGCATTGGAAGTCAAGTTCAAACAATAAGGGGATAGGTACTCCTTGGGGTGTATGAAACACGACTCTAGCATCTTGACCTTTCTCACACTTAGAGCCATCAAAGAATAGTGTGATATCAATATATTCCTCCAAAATTACATATTCTTCTTATTCGATGACAATGAATACAAAATCATATGGAAGCTAAATAATCAAGGGATGATCACTCGGTAGTGGAGCTTCTACCAGTTGATCAACTATGACCCGACCTTTAATAGATTTTTGGCTAATGAACTCAAGGTCAATTTTAGTAAGAAGCATTATCCATTTACCGGTGTGGGTGTTATTGTAAGTGCAAGACATCATATAACACAGAGGATTTTCTCTAGCTATGACATATGTTGTGTGGCTAATAATGTAATGTCTAAGTTTCTTAGTTGTGAAAACCACTGCTAAGAATAATTTTTCTACATAAGAGTATCTTTTTTCATATCAGACCAATGTTCAACTAATGTAATAGACAACTTGCTCTTGATTTTCTTCATTATTTTGTACAAGAATTGTCCCTAATGCAAAGTCCATTGATGAGACATAAAGATAAAAAGGGACCCCCAAATGAGGAGGAGCTAATATTAGTGGAGAATCTAGATATTGCTTGATGTCATCGAAGGCTTTTTGGAACTCATCTATCCAAGATAATGGTACCCCATTTTATAGAATGTGATTGAAAGGCTTGCATTTGTTAGAAAGTTACACAATGAAACGATAGATTGATTGGATATTTCCTTGTAAACTACACAATTCCTTTAAATTTGTTGGGGGAGGCATCTCCATGATAGCTGAAGAACACAAGCTTATACTGAGAGAGGGGTGAACAATATAAGACCACTTTTTACTTTTATTTCCCAATCAATATTATATCAATAGCAATATCAACAATAGTAATAAAGCAATGCACAAATCACCACACACAATAGAAACACCAATTTAATGTGGTTCACCCAATGTGGGCTACTCCATGGAGAAAATATTTCACTAAAATTTTCTCAACAAATCTCTTGGGAATAATTTCCCTATTACAATGTTTATGGACCTCTATCCAAAGGAGACATCAATACCTTAATCAAGTTCATGGATCTCTATCCACAAGATAACTCCTTCTCCTTTTCTCTAGATGGTTATATTCTAGAAGAACTACTGCCTCCACTACACTGGATTATGGATATATATCCACTGAAGACTCCTACCCTCACTCAGAAGACATGTCTTTAGTGCCCTAGGTAATGGACCTCTATCCACTGGAGACTATTGTCTTTTATACTCTGTCACCTCCAAAGCTTGCTATCAGCTCTGTATCAAATCTATACTAAACATAGTTCTTAGGTCTAGCACAAATTTGCTCAATATTATTCCTTAAATATGCATTAAACATAGTCCTTCATTCTAGCACAAATTTTCTCAATCTTTGTCGTCAAATATGCACTAAAAATAGTCCTTCGGTCTAGCACAAATCTGCTCAATCTCTGTCCTCAAATTTGCACTAAACATAGTCCTTTGGTCTAGCACAAATTTGCTCAATATCTATCCTCAAATATGTACTAAACACATTCCTTCAATTTAGCGCAAATCTACTCAATATTTGTCCTTAAATCTACACTAAACACAGTCCTTTGGTCTAGCACAAATTTTGCTCAATATCTATTCTCAAATCTGCACTAATAGCTTTCAAAAAATATTTATACAACTCAACTCCATCTATCATAGAAAACCTCTTCAATCACACAAACAAGATTCACACAGAATATTGTTTAATATCACAAAAACATATGGAGAATGGTTAGAGACTCAATATGCTTTACACTCACAACAATGCTCAATCACTTTCAATATCTCTTACTTTACCACAGAAACATATGAAGAATAGTTAGAGATTAAAAATGTTTTACACTCAATCACTTTCAATATTTCTCAAATTAGTAAGGAAAAATTTGTTTCACAGAACTTGAACTATCACTCCAACACTTCCAATCAACTAAGCTCAATCAACTCTACTCAACCAATCACTCAATGAAATCTTAGTCAACAATGCTTATCAAATAAACCTCACATAACAATGATAGTCATGATCTTTCACAAACGCTAGTTCAATATAGTTTTCAACTTCACATAACAATGATACTCATGATCTTTCACAAACCCTATTTCAAGCATATGAAGGCTTAATTAAATATTTCCAACAATGCTTATCAAACAAGGGGTCTAATATCAACTTTCATTCCAAAAAACCAAACTCAACAATGCTTATCAAACAATCATTTTCACTTCAACTTAGCATTCACAACATCCAACAATATTTCACTCACAAGGAAGATATGCACATACATTTTGTTTTATGAATTTTTGATCTCAAAACCTTTCTCAATCACAATCACTCTCTTTGCTAATCTCAAGGGTTAGATTACAAAAATTTGTCCTTAATATTTCCTTTCAAAAATATTTCACCAAGTTAAAATATCAAAAATAAACTATGCCTTATCTCTCCTTTCAAAAAAAACTTCATAATATAACTTTATTTCAACAAAAAATTCTAACACCCTTGGCACACCTTATTTCTCCTATTATTAACTTTAACCACTCAAAAATCAAACACAAAAATAAAACTTTGCATACCCTTTTATCTCCCTTGTATAACTCTTTAATCCCTTTTAAATATGCAATTTCCAACTAACAAAAATTTAATAAATTAAAAATTAATTTCCACCTTTGCAATTTTCAGATACAACAATCAAACCTTAGCAAAGTGAGCGCATATCTTGTCCAACTACCAAAAAGACCTCGATGGGTTTCGAACATGCAAACCCTTCCTCCCAAGTTCCTTTGCATAGCACACACCCACCAAGTGGGCTACGTGCCTCCATGCAAAGGGAAAGGCACATGCCTTCCCTTTGTTCCTTCCCTAATGGCACAATCAAATCCTCTCCACTTGCAAAAATGAAGACCACGAGACTTCCTAACCTTGTGCCTACAACATCTTAGCGTAGCCCTTGGATGTCAACCATACTACCCAGTGTCTTGCAATGTGAAGTGGCTCCTCGAATACTTGTCCTTTGTTCTGCTTCCTTAACCTTTCAAAACACACGTGATTCTTTCTTTCCACTTTGCACATGAATTACTTTGGCATTCGATGGATCCCATGGATAATAATTGGACATGAAAATTACCCCTTCTTATATGCAATATATCATGTGCTCAAAACATCGATGGCCTTTTTCATTTCGATTTTAATTCAAATTAATTAATACTTTATGCCCTTATAACCCTAACCTTTAGTGTTATTTAAATTAAATTATAAACTAATTTAAAATTAAATTATTATAATTAACTAATAATTAATTTAATAACTCTTAGAGTTAATCGACTTAAATTATAAATTAATTTATAATGAAATTATTATAATTAATTTAATCTTTAGTTCTTAACCTTAGACCTTTAATATTATAATAAAATATTATAATATTATTTTTCTTGGGCCTTCCTATTGCTCTTTAGACCTCATCTGACCACCTTGAATATTATAATAAGGGATATTATAATATTATTTTCCTTAGGTCTAGAAGCAATCTTTCTCTTGCATTACTCACTAAAACTAAATCTTGACATCCTTCCTTTTGTCCTGCTCACTGAAACTGACTCTTGATATCAATGACAACAAAACCTGTTCATATTTCTAAAAATCTCCCCCTTTTTCATTGATGGCAACCCATTTTCATTTTATAATTTCTTTTAACTTTTTTTGTTTTTCCTCCCCCTAAGAAATTGATCCCCTTGGTTGAATGCTCTCCCCCTAACTCAAATATCTTCCTCTTTGTCATCAATGGAAAAAATCCACCTTTGGGGATCGGGGATAATAATGAAACCCTTAGGTTAGCCCCTCCCCCCACCTCCTTTTGAGGTGGTTAATTCTAGGGTGGGAGTATTTCTACTCCTAGCATGCACTGATCTTTACCTTTGTTCACTTTTCTCCTCATTTGAACCTTCTGATTCTTCTGACTATTCCTGTTCCTGCTTGTCTCTAGAATTTTTTCTCTACACCACTTTGTTGTATATCCATCATTATTGCACTTATAAAACTTAATGTTGTTATTCCTTGGAGGTGAAACTGTCTTGGGATTTCTCCTGGTGAAGCCATATATATTCCTATCATGAACCTTGCAATTCATTGCCTTGTGACCAAACTGATTACAAAAGTAGCAATACCCTTGAAAAAGTTGCATGTTTCTAAAACTTCCATATTCCTATTTTCCATGTGTCATGCCTTGTGTATCTTTGTACCCAAAATTATGACATGAGAAGAATTGTCCATTGAAACTGCCTTGCCTTGACCTCATTGGTCTTTTAGTCTCTTCTACCCTATGTTGCTTCTTGTTCTATCTGTTCCTCATTTGTGCATTATTCCTTTCCTTGTTGAACTTTATGTTGTCCAACTCATCCTCAGAAGTCTCACTCTCTCTTACACTCTCTTCTTCTAAAGTTTTTTCTTCTTCAGAACTTGAGATTGACTCCTCTCCTTGTTTCTTTAGCACTTGTTTAAAACCAAGATCTATCTTGTTTGATGTCGGTTTTTGTGTCTTGATAATCTTATCTAATTTCTTTGAGCTTCTCATAAACTTGTGTAACCTGTCCTTAGAATATTTTACATCTTTCCTTAGTGAAGCTACTTCATGCTCTAACCTTCCACATTCTAAAACCTTTGCTTCCAACTTATCTTTGAATCTCTTTGTCTTAGCTATTGAGTTGGTTAAATCCTCTATAAGCTTTCCTTTCTCTTCATCATATTCCTAAAATTTAAGCTTGATTTTTGAGTTTTGCTTTCTTACCTCCCTTAATGCATCAAGTGCATGAATAAGCTCACCCTCAAGTTCAACTTCTCCTTTCTTTGATTCTTCCTCTATTTGTTTGCCTTTGAAAACATCTTCATTCTTTTTTGACTCTTTTATACTAGAAGTACTTCCTTCTTATATTGCCATAAGAAGATTCTCTTCTGGTTCTTCAAGTGCATCTTCATATTCATAATCACTGAAACTAAATCCATTCCTTGTACAACTATCTTCAAGATGACCAAATTTACCACATCTAAAATACTTATAGGATTATTGGTGACCTCCTAACTACTTTTTCTTTTTTCCATAAATATAACTTCATATTTATCATTATCTAAGGAATTATAATCACTATCACTTGAGCCCTTACCTGCCTTGTCTGCATAGAAACTCTTCTTATACCTTTGGAAAAACTTATTTCCTTGTGTACCTTGTCCATTCCTATTTTTCTTTTGGTTCCTGTGCTTTCCTGTATCCCTGTTCTTATGATCCCGTTTCTCATCACTACTGCTATTTCTATATTCTAGATAATTAGATGCATAGTGACCATATTTTCCATATTTAAAACATCTAACTAATTTTGTACCTTTATACTTTCTTAAGTCCTTGTTCCTTCTACCATAATTTGCTTCGTCATCACTGGATAACTCATTGCTTGAATCTGACTTCTTACCCTTAGTATTCTTAGTGGATTTAAATGTTGTTTATTTTTTGGGAATAGGTTTATATTTTATTCTTATCTCAAATTCTATGAGAATACCATGTAATTCATCCCTTGTCAAAATATCAATATCTTTCGACTCTTATATAGATGAAATTTTTTAACTAAACCTTTTTGGGAGTGACCTTAAAATATTATCACACACATTAGGTTCTTGAACTTCAAGCCCAAGTTCTTACATGGAGTTAACAACCTCATCCACATGAAGAAGATATTCCACAATATTTTCCTCATCCTTCATTTTTAGGTCTTCAAATGCTCTCTTAAAATTTTGTAATTTTGCCCTTCTGACCTTTTTATCTCCTTCATATATGCCTTGCAACTTATCCCAAATTTCCTTTGCTTATTTGCAATGCATAATATTTATAAACTCTATTTCATGCAATCCCTTTTGAATTGCATTCATTGCTTTTGAATTATAATGATGTAAAAGCTTACCATATTTGTCTGTAGGTGGATTTTTTGGTGGTGTGTATCCATTTTCAACTGTTTCCCATATTTCATTTCCAAGTGTCATTAGATAAAAATTCATCCTTGTGCTCCATAGTGTATAATTGTTCCCATGGAACAATGGTTCTAAATTTCCTGAGGATCCACTCTGAGAATCTATTTGTGTTATTGTAAGATTTTTATTCAAACTGTTAAACTCTTCCGAAGGAACCTGCTCTGATACCAATTGAATAACACAAGCTTATAATGAGAGGGGGGGTGAATAGTATAAGACCACTTTTTTATTTTTCTTTCCTAATCAATATTATATAATATATCAATAGCAATATCAATAGCAGTAATCAAGCAATGCACAAATCACCACACACAATAGAGTCACCAATTTAACATGGTTCACCCAATGTGGGCTACTCCATGAAGAAAATATTTCACTAAAATTTTCTCAAAAAGTATCTTGGGAATCCTTTCCCTATTACAATTTTTATGGACCTCTGTCTAAAGGAGACACCAATCCCATAATCAAGTTTGTGGATCTCTATCCATAGGATAACTCCTATTCTGCTATGGCTGATGATATTATAGATGAATTGATGCCTCCACTGCATTGGATTATGGACCTTTATCTACTGAATACTCCTACCCTCACTCAGAATGCATGTCTTAACTACCCTAGCTAATGGACCTCTATCGACCGGAGACTATTGTCCTTTATACTCTATCACCTCCAAAGCTTACTATCAGCTCTATCTCAAATTTGTACTAAACATAGTTCTTCGGTCTAGGATAAATTTGCTCAATATCTGTCCTTAAATATGCACTAAACACAATCCTTAGATCTAGCACAAATATGCTCAATATCTATCCTCAAATATACACTAAACACAGTCCTTAGGTCTAGCACAAATCTACTCAATCTTTGTCCTCAAATCTACACTAAACATAGTCCTTCAGTCTAGCATAAATCTGCTCAATATCTATCCTTAATTTTGCACTAAACACAATCCTTTGATCTACAACAAATATTCTTAATATTTTTCCTCAAATCT
This sequence comes from Wollemia nobilis, assembly GCA_028583015.1. NCBI lineage: Eukaryota > Viridiplantae > Streptophyta > Pinopsida > Araucariales > Araucariaceae > Wollemia > Wollemia nobilis. The sequence continues at coordinate 18,083,941 of JAQPPZ010000157.1, forward strand.
ACACTAAACATAATCCTTCGGTCTAGCATAAATCTTCTCAATCTCTATCCTCAAATCTACACTAAACACAATCCTTTGATCTAGCACAAATTTGCTCAATATTTGTCCTCAAATATGCACTAATACCTTTCACAAAAGCTTTATACAACTCAACTCAATCTATCACAGAAAACCTCTTCAATCACACAAAAAAGCTTCACACATAATCTTGTTTAATCTCACATAAACATATGGAGAATGGTTAGAGACTCAATATGCTTCACACTCACAACAATGCTCAATCATGTTTAATATCTCTTACTTTACCATAGAAACATATGAAGAATGGTTAGAGACTTAATATATTTCACACTCAATCACTTTCAATATTTCTCAAATTAGTAAGGAATAATTTTTTTCACAGAACTTGAACTATCACTCCAAAATATCCAATCAACTAAGCTCAATCAACTCCACTCATCCAATCACTCAATGAAATATTAGTCAACAATGCTTATCAAACAAACCTCACATAACAATGATACTCATGATATTTCATAAACCCTAGTTCAATATAGTTCTCAACTTCACATAACAATGATACTCATGATCTTTCACAAACCCTAGTTCAAGCATATGAAGGCTTACTTCAATATTTCCAAAAATGCTTATCAAACAAGGTTTCTAATATCAACTTTCATTCCAAAAAACCAAACTTAGCAATGCTTATCAAACAAACCTTTTCAATACAACTTAGCATTCACAACATCCAAAAATATTTCACTCACAAGGAAGATATGCACATGCCTTTTGTTTTATGAAGTTTTGACCTCAAAACCTGTCTCAACCACAATTGTTGCGGGCCAAACAAGGTGAATGGTTTCCTATTTTTGTCACATGCCCGTGCATTCAATTATCAACCCAGGGAGCTTCGTAAACTTGTGAAGATTTAGAATTAGGTTACTACAATACCACTGGAGGTGAATCTGCTAATCCTATGTTTTGGGGGGTGTTCTTGAAATGGTTGTCAATCATTCCCGCACTCCTCAATAAATTACGTAAGAAGAACATAATTAAATCTACAAAAATAAATCATGTACATATTCCTGAAAATAAATCTACTACAAATACTGGAACTAGAAAACTAATGAACATTCTTATGAAATCAATAAACTAATTAAAATAAATAAACAAAAAGGAAATCAGGAAGAAATACTGGCTTGGAGTGGGCCCAGGCTCCAGCAGCTTCTTCCCGATCGAACATGCGCTTAGAAATTTTGGAACAGTAATATATTTATCAACGTATTACAATCTATCTTCTGTAACTCTAAATGGATCTTTATTAATTATTTATATATATCTCAAAATGATCTGCATGTGTTTATATAACACACCCGTAGAACTTCTATTACAGAAGTGGTTACAACAGTAGATTCTTCCCAGACTAAATTAGAACAGTCTGGCAAATGCAATCGACGTCTGGCATTCTGTTTTGATGGCAACATGTTCATTTCGATTTGTGCTTTGCCTGGCATCAGTAATATGGTTTGATACGTTTGGTTCTATCTCCAATTTAGCTTTGCATGACACAGAGCTAGAACTGCACCAGCCACTTCCATCCACGTCGTTCAAATCTGGTCAATGGGCAAATAATTAGTGGCGCCTTCCTTATGAGGAAGGTACCTTGTTATTGTGGCACCTTCTGGTTGTAAGGAGGTGCTTGCCTTCTATTAGCGCCTTCTGGATATGGGGAGGCACTTGCCTTCTATTAGTGTCTTCTAGCTATGGGGAGGCACTTGCCTTCTGTTGGTGCCTTCCGATTGTGGGGAGGTGCTTGTCTTTGGTTGGTGCCTTCCAGTTGCAAGGAGGCACTCGCATTCAGTTGGTGCCTTCTGACTACAGGGAGGCACTCACATTCAGTTGGTGCCTTTCGACTACAGGGAGGCACTCATCTTTGGTTTGGCACATTTTGACTATAGGGATGTGCTCGTCTTTGGTTTGGTTCCTTCCAATTGCAGGGAGGCACTTATTCCCTTGGCACCTTTCGGTTGCAAGGAGGTGCCTATGTTCTCTACATTGAACCTTGATGAAATAAAGTGCCAGGTCCAACAAAAGACCTCGACCATTCCCAATATAATTAAATCAACTACAATTCCACAAAACATACTAAAAGCACACAAATTAGATAACACGCATAATTATATCAAATATCTATATAATCATTCATAAAATTACGCAATCCTTATTATACAACCGCATATTGATCAAAGAAATATGTACAAAATATGAGCATTTTTGGTGCTTATCATCCCCCCATGCCTAAAATATGCCACGCCATCGTGGCATCCAAGCTGCAAGTAGCCCTCTGAATTTTCATCGTCACCATATCTTGGAGGATTCAGCTGCCCCTGTTGCCCAAGTCTGTCTTTTCGTGCTAGCATTTGAAGGTGTGGTTCACCTTTGCCTATGGGAAACTATGGCTGTCAATTGTCCCCTTCTTGTTTTGGCCACTACTGGTGGTGGTCTAGCCAGCGTTGTTCTTGTTGATTGAAATGCAGCTTCGACAGCTTGCTAGAGGTCAACGTCTAGAGGTCTGACCACTTCCAGAGGGATATCTAAGTTATCCCCTCTAGAAGGCACTACTTTGGCCTTGTATAATTCGGTCGCTTTAAGGGTAAGCCCTGCATTATCCTTTGCAATCACAGTGGCCTCCAATTGTGGGCCATATACTCCCCACCATTCCAAGTACCTCCTCATCATGGAAGGCCACCCTTGGGATGAACCATAGATGTCCCAAAATTGGTTGTCTTCTGTCGGATTGACGCAGATGCCAAAATCTCCTTTTACCCTCAAGGATGCCTTCCTGGCCTCCTTGGATGCTTTCATTTCATTGTGTAGCTGCTCAAAATATTTTTGCCTTTTGGTGAATAGCTGCATGTCCCATTCGTCCTCCTCTTCGAAGTCAACGAAGGTCACTTTTGACTTCTATCGAGCCGTCCTGGGCCTCTTTGCCTTGGCTTCTATAGAAAATGTGGTAGCTTGGATAGGGGTCTCTCCTTTCTCCTTCAGGGACTTCTCCTTCCTCTGAAGGATTGGCTATGCTGCTATCTCCAAGGGTGATCCTTCGTTCTCCTATCTACTTGGTGTCGACCCCTTAGGCTCTTCTCCTTCTTCAGGCCTAGGGAGGTCCTCCTTATCCTCTGGTCTTATTTGTTGTTGGGGACCTTCGTCCTGCTCTGTGTCACTCAGGATAATGACAGGGGGCATCATAGGACTTCTTTCCTTTTCACCCCTAAAAATAGAGGAATCCTCCCCTACCTCCGGGTTGCTCTGTCAGGTGTTCGATCGAATCTCCCCTAAAGAGAATACTCGTTCGACGGATGTGGGAGAGTTCATCGACACTTCTTCTGCCCAATCAGTCTAAGTGGTTGCCTCCTATCTTGCTATTCCTCTATCTTGGAGCATTTTATTTCCCTCCTACAATTATCGGACCAACTGCTCGAGCTGAGCAATTCGCCTATCTCTTTCCTCCAATTCCCTTTTATGCTGGTTTTGGAAATATTCTAGAATCTGCTATGCCATCCAACAATCAATTTGCCATTCGAGCGCCTCCTCCAAGGCCGCATTGATCTAGTTGTTACTCCCAAAAATTCCTTCATTCTGTGGGCTTCGATTTGTTAATTCTCAGAGGGTTTTGGCGGTGATGCCTATCTCCGGGTCACTTTGTCCTTCCTCTATCAAGAGGAATTGTCGCAGATGTTTCCTCCTAGGGATTGGCTCGTCCTCACCACCAGCGAGTGGCACTCCTTCCTCCTCATACTCAGGAACTAGGGAATATCCTCTATCCTCTGTCTTCGAGCACCGGTGACTGCTCTGCTCCTCCTAGAAAATAGGGCAATGCCAATTGCTCGATGTTTGTTATCTCCTCTGCAGGGGATGCTTCGGCTTGTCCTAATTCGACAATCGCATTGTGTTGCTCTATTTGGCTACCATCTCCCTCTATGTTGTGATTTTGTCCTTGTGCTTCTGCGTGGTGGACCAATGTCGATATCAGCCCATGGTGGGCTAAGGCAGACGGTGCCCCTTTTTGGTATCGAGCCACTTCATCTTTCAGAGCATTCACCAGGTAGAAAGGTATATTTAATTTCCTCCCATGCACTAGGTGATTGAGGAAGTGCACATGATTAATGTGCAGATGGGTATACTTCCCTGTGCATGTGAAGAATAGAGCAATCTCCTCGAACATCTTTCGCATATTCATGGGGAGACTATTTTTGAGTAACCCCTCCCTGTCTATCTACACATTTCCTCCTGGAAGTAGTATTTCGGCATATAGTTTTAACACTCCGCCCTTGTATGTACATTCCCTCATGAGAGGCAATCCAGTCGCCTGTGAGATGAACTCAGGGGTGACTAGAATTTCCACCCCTCATACTTGGGCTGCATCGCTCCTCAAAGAGGAGGCAAATTCTCTAGCTGCCTCCACGTCCTAGCCCTGACTGACTAGGGTGCAGTATTCGAGCCACCCCTCGGCTTTGAATTGGGTCTTCACTGCCCCTCTGATCCCATCAGTATCACTGGGTTCATTCTTCTTGATTGCGTGGTTCTTGGACCTTCCTCCCATGGTTCCTTCTGCTATTGTATTTTTTTTGTCCTTCCTTCTTCAGGAAGGCACCTTCTTATAGAAAATACGCCTAACCCTAGTAGTTATGGAAGGCACCCTATCATTGGCACATGATTTTGGCTATGGGGGGATACAATATCTATGACGGAGATATCTTTTTTTGGTACTACATATTTATAAATAATTATATAAACGATTTGATTTAGTATGCGTGTACCTAATTTGTCGTTCCAGTCATTGTGGTAGCCACTAATTTGCTGACTTGTGACATGAGGGAGGGGTATGGTACTTTGATGCTGCTCATTCGTGCGATGCTTCATTCCACTTGAGGCATCTGATAGATGTAAATTTTGCACACAATAGGCATTCTTTGGTACCTTTCCCATGTGGATGGTGTCCTTGTAGTGCCTTTTTGACGTTGTCGATGCTCTTCTTCGAACGAATGCGCCTTTCGGTGCTACGAGGTGCCTCTGATTGGTGGGAGGTGCTTTTTGACTACATGCACCTTCCCAATGTGGGAGGCGCCTCCTTCTGGTTTGTGCCTTCCCAATGCTGGAAGGCATTCGTCTTGATGAATGTGCCTTCCTAAAGTTGGAAGGCATATTCGACTAAATGAATGCGCCTTCATGATGTTGGAAGGCGTATCGGTTGGATGAATGTGCCTTCTTGATGTTGGAAGGCATCTTCAGCTGGTTTATTTATTTATTTATTTATTTTTTACGTCTTGGTGCCTTCTTGCCATGGAAGGCGCCTACATATATATTTTTTAGAACTTTTGAATAGATGGAAGGCGCTGTCTTCCGATTTGGTGCCTTTCGGATGTAGTAAGGTGCCTTCTTCTGGATGGGCACCTTTCGGGTGTAGTAAGGTGCCTTCTTGTGGACTTGGTGCCTTCTGGATGCAGTAAGGCACCTTCTTCTAGATGGGCACCTTTCGGGATGTAGTAAGGTGCCTTCTTCTGGACTTGGCACCTTTCGGATGCAGTAAGGCACCTTCTTTTGGACTTGGCGCATACTGGATGCAATAAGGCACCTTCTTCTGGACTTGGTGCCTTCTGGATGCAGTAACGTGCCTTCTTCTGGACTTGGCACTTTATTTTGGATTCGGTGTCTTCTGGATGCAATAATGCGCCTTCTTCTGGACTTGGCGATTTGACTAGAAAAAGGGTGATCAAGCCTCCCTAGTTTTTCATGCTACCTAGATTCTACCTACGATCCAGTGTCGGAATGCTGAGCCTAATTAGGCCTGGTTTCCTAAATACCTATCCCGCATGTTTTCAGGTCCTCCACCTGCCAAAAGCAATAAAAAAAGAAAGGAAAATAAAGGCAGTTAGACGGGTTCCATGCCTGTTAGGCCCTAGATTAGGATGCCTGCAACTTGCATGCGGGCGTCGTCCTTGCAAAAACACACATTACAAAAAAAAACTATATTAACTAAAAAAATTTGGGTGAGCACTTTAGTGCCCACCATTTCACCTATGAGAGTTTGGTCCAGATCTAGCAAGATGAGGTCTCCCCCACGCCTACTCTGGATTCCACCTGTAATGTTTTGGATGTATTATAGAGGTGTAGTCAGTGGCCATTGACTATGAACATGGTGTTGCTACCGTCAATTGTCTTAACGCATACCACCCCATTCCTAATGAGCTCTGCCACGTCATACAGCCCCATCCACCTTTGCATAAGTTTGCCCTTCCTTTCTTAGAACTGATAATCGTACAACAGTACCCATTCCCCTACCTGGAACTTCTTCAGCTTGATGTGGTTATCATGCCACTTCTTTCTCTGCTTTTGTATAATCTTTGTCCTCTGCAAAACATCTAGTCAGATTTCGTCCAGCTAATCTCGCTAGCAAATCCTCTATTTTTGAGCTTCGTCCAAGCTCAAATTTAATTTTGAAGCCGTCCTCAGAGTTTTTATTTCAAACTCGATGGGCATCATCGCATTTTTTCCATAGACCAGTTGGAAAGGTGTGCATCCTATGGTGGATTTCCACGTGGTGTTGTATGCCCAAACTGCCTTCGACAACCATGTGGCCCAATCTTTCTTGTGTTGCTACACGATTTTAGTCAGGATGTTTTCTATCTCCCTATTTGTCACTTCTACTTGCCCGTTCACCTGTGGATGGTAGGGCATGGTTTTATTATGCCAAACTCTATACTGCTCCATCAGCTCCTCAATCAATTTGGAGATGAATTGGGGCCCTTGGTCTATTGTTATCTCCTGAGGAACCCCAAATTGTGTGAAAATATGGGCAAATAAGAAATTGATGATTGTTCTTTCCTTTGAGTCCCTTAATGACTACACTTCCACCCATTTGGTGATGTAATCCATGCAGACCAGAATAAACCTCCTTCCCATAGAATGTGGATTAAATGGTCCCATGAAGTCCATGCCCCATTTATTGAAAGGTTCTAGGTGTACCTGGGGCTGTAGGGGCATTTCATCTTGGTGGGTTGGTCTACCCATCCTATGGCACTCGTCACACTTGCTAGTATATGCTACCACATCCTTGAACAAAGTGGGCAAAAAATACCCAGACTGTAGGATTTTGTAGGCAGTTCGTTTCCCTGCAAAGTGTCCTTCGCATGGCTCATCGTGACATGCCTTGAGCACTTCTAAAAACTCTTGTTCTGCTACGCATCTTCTTATAATTTGGTCCCTTCCTATTTTAAATAGGAGACCATCCATCCAAAGGAATGATGTGCTCTTCTCTATGAAAGCCTGCTTTTCTCGGTAGGAGAGAGCAGGTGAGGTCCTTTCGATGTCCAAGTAATTGGCTATGTCTGCATACCACGGAGTTTGTTCACTAATAGCGAACAGATGTTCGTCTAGAAATTGATCTTCCACTACTTGATGATCTGCTGGTATCAATCTGGACAGAAAATCTGCCATGATGTTTTCCTTGCATGGTTTATCGACTATAGTGATTTCAAATTCCTGTAATAGCAACAACCATCTGATAATTCTACCACCAATGGCCAGCTTTCTCATCAGATACCTAATAGCCGCATGGTCCATATGGATGAAGACCTTGTATCCCATTATATAGTGGTAGAATTTGTTTATTGCATGGACAACTATGAGGAATTCTTTTTTTGTCACTGTATAGTTGAGCTCTGCTCTCGCCAAGTTTTTACTGACATAATAGATGGCGTAAAATTCTTCATTGTCCTTCTACCCAAGGACTACTCTGATCGCATCGTTAGATGCATCGCAGTAAGTATGGAACGGTATGGCCCAATTCGGTCCTCTCAAGATCGATGCAGATATCAATTTTTCTTTCAGCAATTGGAAATCAGATATATGAGTTTGGCAACCAGAAGTTTATGTAGTTCTTATCTGATAATGTCTTTCATTGTTGGGTTCATCATTCTCTGTGGCTATCAACTAGGAGTTTCCTGGTCATCTAAATAAATCTGATGGGTACATATTTCTAGGCTGATGTCATGCATATCTGCGTAGTCCCATGCAAATGCTTGTTGGTGTTTTACCAGAATCTCTTCCAAATTTTCTAGCTGTGTGGGCGTCAACCTACTGTTGATGTTTAATATCCTCCTTGGCCCAACGTGTATTTTTCAGATGTGTTGATCTTGGGTGCCAGTCAATGGTGATCCAGGTGTGGGGGTGGACGATTCTCCATGGAGAAAATCCACGATAGCACCATCCTTGTCCTCTTCTACCACCTCCTCCAAGGTCATCACCGGTTGGATTATGGACAACTCCGTAGTTCCATGCTCAATGATCCTAGGTTCTTCTGCTGAGTCCATAGACTGAGCTGGTGGTGAAATGGTTAGCCTTTTGATGTTTTACCCGTTGGAGATGGTCATTAGCCCATCTCGACAGCTGATGTAAGCATCAGCTATTGCCAACCATGGCCTCCCAAAAATGAGCGGGTAACCACCCAGCCTGGTCTTGGTTTGCAAAACTAAAAAATCAGCTGGATATTCCCATGCATTGACTGTTACGATCACATCTTACAACACCCCTTCCAGCGACATGGTTGATCAATCGGCTAACTGTAGCACTGTTGTGGTTGGCTTTAGGTTCGTGAGTCGTAGCCTCTGCATGGTCTCTTGAGGCATCACGTTGATGGCTGCCCTAAGGTCAACCAATGTGTTGGACAAGGAATGTCCTCCAATTTTTACGATCAGCACTGGGCTGCCTGGATCTGCATACTTCGGATGACGTGTTCTACCCATCATTAGATCTGCCATTTTACCCACGACGTTGATAGTCTGGGTAGCTTTTCATCCCGGTCTCCTTAGACACATTTCTATGATTGCCTTGGTGTAAATGGGGACATCTCAAATTGCTTGAAATAATGGGATTGTCATTGTTAGATTCTTCAAGCTCAACAAGATGTCAAATTTTGGCTATGTTGTTTTTCTTTGTTCTTGCAGCCGGCTAGGAAATGGAGCCTCCGCTCTCTCAAGTGCTTTTCCCTCTTCTACCAGAGGTGTCTTCTCTATTTCTTCCTCCTCCTCTACTAGTGGAGGTGTCTCTACTATCTCTTCCTCATCTTCTACCAGAGGTGGTGTCTCTACTCCTAGCTACCTGCCTGATCTAAGTTGAATATTGTACATATGATACATCTCACCTTCTACATTGTATGTCGACTGATTTACTCTATTTTTTGGGTTTATTGTTGATTGTGCTAGTAGCTGTGTAGGTCTCATTGCTAGAAATGCTGGTAAGTTCTATTGGATGTGAGCAGGCGCTGCACTCTGTGGAGTTTGATTCCATGCATTGTGGCCTCTCCACTATTGCCCAGGATATGGATATGGCATCCATGGCTGCTGATTCAAAAATGCTATTGGGGGTGCATTAGTCCAGGGTGATGGTCCCCACCACCTCATATTAAGTGGTTGATGGGGTCCTTGGTGCATGTATGGCCCTCCCCCATTCGATTGGTATATTCCCCATAGGGGGCTATGGCCAACTCTTCCTATTGCCTATGAATTAGGCCTCCATGCTCTTAGCCGCTTCCTGGTTACTGGGCAGTTGTGGGTACAATCAAGTTTTATGATTCAGCCTGCAAACTACGCATACTCTGACCTTGTTTTTGGACATGCATTCTTTGCATGCCTTCCTCTACATTTTGGGCAAAAATAGGCTAATGCTGTGTCATTTTATTGTTTCTTCTTTTCTAACAGCAACGTATCCATCTACAGTGCTAGAGATGAGAGCATTTCGCTCTTCAAATCCTCTAGCATGTTGCCTATTTCTATTTTAGTGACTGAAGCAGTCGCCTTCATGGTCCTGGTAGTGATTTACCTCGTCTTCTCGAGTAGTTTCGACATAATTGCTGGATGTCGTCCATAGCATGCTGATAGACATCACCTCCAGAGATCATGTTGAGAGCCTCCAGTGACTCATTGGTAAGTCCCCTTAAGAATATGCTTTTGAGGTACTTATCAGATAGCTTCGAGTGAGGGGACCGTTGAATATTAAAGATGAATCTCTCCCAATACTCCTTGAGAGACTCATCTTCTATTTGTGTCATGCTCAAGACATCCTCCCTGGAGTCTCTTGCTCTCTCGAAATCTTGATATTGCTCTAGAAAGAGCTTCTCCATCTGGTCCCAGCTAGTGATGTGTTTATCTCCCAGATCGATGAACCATCGTAGAGTTGCATCATCTAATGTAGAAGGAAATAATTTCAACTTTTGCATGTTTGATTTGTAATCCACAGACCTGCACAAAACATCAAACTTGAATAAAAACAGGTCAGGTTCCTTAGTTGGGCATCCTCTGAAGGACGGAAGGTGAGCAGGGGATATGTTTTTCATTTTGGTATCTCCTACTCCCTCCTCTATTGGGAAACTAAATCCAGATGAGACTTCATCGTTATCTACCATTTTTTTGAGAAATGTGGTTTCTAATGCAGTTTTTATGGCCTTTCGGTCATTTAAAACTTTCTGAGTCAATGCTCTAAGGTTGTCTGGCAAGATCGTCTGATCCTCCATAGCCTTCCATAATAGGGCTTCCTCTAGAGGAGTCCTATTAAATAGGGGATCTATGATGATTCTTTCATCCCCTTATTGATGGGATGAGGCAGCACTTTGCACAAAGTGCGGTTCCTCACTCCAATGGACTGTTGGTAGGTCGAGCGAGTCTAACTCAAATCCAAAATGCTCGGCTGTCTCAGGTCCTGATGGATTAGTTCTTATAAAGTGACCTTCAGGTCCTCTTCTTATCGAAGAACTCATACAAGGTTAGATGGAAGGTTTCAGGGTATTGTAAGTAATCTAATTAAAACGCTTCCATGATAATGGTGCAAAAATGTTACGGGCCAAACAAGGTGAATGGTTTCCTATTTTTGTCACATGCTCGTGCATTTAATTATCAACCTAGGGAGCTTCGTAAACTTGCGAAGAGTCAAAATTAGGTTACTACAATACCACTGGAGGTGAATCTTCTAATCCTACATTTTGGGGGGTGTTCTTGAAATGGTTGTCAATCATTCCCGCACTCCTCAATAAATTACGTAAGAAGAACAAAATTAAATCTACATAAATAAATCATGTACATATTCCTAAAAATAAATCTACTGCAAATACTGGAACTAGCAAACTAATGAACATTCTTATGAAAGCAATAAACTAATTAAAATAAATAAACAAAAAGGAAATGGGGAAGAAATACTAGCTTGGAGTGGGCCCAGGCTCCAATAGCTTCTTCCCAATCGAACACACGCTTAAAACTTTTGGAACTATAATATATTTATCAATGTATTACAATCTATCTTCTGTAACTCTAAATGGATATTTATTAATTATTTCTATATATCTCAGAATGATCTGCGTTTGTTTATATAACACACCCATAGAACTTCTGTTATAGAAGTGGTTACAATAGTCGATTCTTCCCAGACTAAATTAGAACAGTCTGGAAAATGTAATCGACGTCTGACATTCTGTTTTGATGGCAGCATGTTCATTTCGATTCATGCTTTTCCTGGCATCAGTAAGATGATTTGATACATTTTGTGCTATCTCCAATTTAGCTCTGCATGATGTAGAGCTAGAACTACACCAGTCACTGCCATCCATGTTGTTCAAATCTGGTCAACGGGCAAAGAATCAGTGGCGTCTTCCTTATGAGGAAGGTACCTTGTTATCACGGCACATTCTGGTTATAGGGAGGTGCTTGCCTTCTATTAGCGCCTTCCAGCTATGGGGATGTGCTTGCTTTCTATTGGCACCTTCTGACTATGGGGAGGTGCTTGTCTTTTGTTGGCACCTTTCGGTTGCAGGGAGGCACTCGCATTCAATTGGCGCCTTTCGACTACAGGGAGGCGCTCACATTCAGTTGGTGCCTTTCGACTACAGGGAGGCACTCGTCTTTGGTTTGGTGTCTTTCGACTGTAGGGAGGTGCTCGTCTTTGGTTTGGTGCCTTTCGACTATAGGGAGGTGCTTGTTCCCTTGGCACCTTCCGGTTGCAGGGAGGCGCCTATGTTCTCTACATTGACCCCCGATGAAATAAAGTGCCAGGTCCATCAAAAGACCTCGATCGTTCCAAATCTAACTAAATCAACTGCAATTCCACAAAACATACTAAAAGCACACAAATTAGATAACACGCATAATGATATCAAATATCTATATAATCATTCATAAAAGCATGCAATCGTTATTATACAACCGCATATTGATCAAAGAAATATGTACAAAATATGAGCATTTCTGGTGCTCATCAACAATCACTTTCTTTGCCAATCTCAAGAGTTAGATAACAAAAATTTATCCTTAATATTTCCTTTCAAAAAGATTTCACCAAGTCAAAATATAAAAAATCAACTATGCCTTATCTCTCCTTTCAAAACAAATTTATAATATAAATTTATTTCAACAAAAATTTCTAACACCCTTGGTACACCTTATTTCTCTTTTTTTTTTTAAATTTAACCACTCAAAAATCAAATAAAAAAATAAAAATTTGCATACCCTTTTATCTCCCTTGTATAACTCTGTAATCCCTTTTAAATATGCAATTTCCAACTAGCAAAACTTTAAGAAATTAAAAATTAATTTCCACATTTTCAATTTTTGGATGCAAAAATCAAACCTTAGCAATGTGAGAGCATACCTTGTCCAACTATCAAAAAGGCCTCGATGGATTTAGAACATGCAAAACTTCCTCCCAAGTGCTTTTGCACAACATGCATCCACCAAGTGGGCTACGTGCCTCCACACAAAGGGAAAGGAACATGACTTCCCTTTGTTCCTTACTCTATGGCGTAGTCAAAATCCTCTCTGCTTGCAAAAATGAAGACCACAAGACTTGAACCCCTAACCTTGTGCCTGCAATGTGTTAGTGCAACCCTCAACTGCCAACCGTGCTACCCAACACCTTGCAATGTGAATTGGGCTCCTCGAATACTTGTCCTTTGATATGCTTCCTTAAACATTTCAAAACACATTTGATTCTTTCTTTCCACTTTGTGCACGAATTACTTTGGCATTCGATGGATCGCATGGATAATAATTTGACATGAAAATTACCCCTTCTTATATGCAATATTTCATGTGCTCAAAAAATCAATTACGTTTTTCAATTCGATTTTAATTCGAATTAATTAATACTTTATGCCCTTATAACCCTAACCTTTAGCGTTATTTAAATTAAATTATTATAATTAACTTATAATTAATTTAATATTTAGGTCTTAACCTTAGACCTTTAATATTATAATAAAATATTATAATACTATTTTTCTTGGGCCTTCCTATTGCTATTTAGACCTCATTTGACCACCTTGAATATTATAATAAGGGATATTTAATATTATTTTCCTTAGGTCTAGAAGCAATCTTTCTCTCGCACTACTCACTAAAACTAACCCTTGAAATACTTCCTTTTGTCCTGCTCAATGAAAATGACTCTTGACATCAATGACAACAAAACCCGCTCATATTTCCAATAATCTCCCCCTTTGTCATTGATGGCATCCCATTTTCATTTTATCATTTCTTTTACCTTTTTTCTGTTCTACTCCCCCTGACTGAATGCTCTCCCCCTAACTCAAATCTCTCCCTTTTTATCATCAATGGCAAAGGGCCACCTTTGGGGCTCGAGCTAAGAATTAAACTCTTAGCTTAGCCCCTCCCCCAACCTCCTCTTGAGATGGTTAATTTTTGGGTGGGAGTATTTCTTCTCCCAACATGCACTGATATTTACCTTTGCCCACTTTCCTCCTCATCTAATCCTTCTGATTTCTCTAACTATTCTTGTTCCTACTCATCTTTGGAATTTTTGATCTACACCACTTTTTTGTATGTCCATCATTATTACACTTATAACACTTAAATGTTGTTATTCCTTGGAGGTGCAATTATCGGTGAAGCCATATCTATTCCTCTCATGAACCCTGTAAATCACTGCCTTGTGATAAAACTGATTATAAGAGTACCAATACCCTTGAAAAATCTACTTATTTTTGAAACTTCCATATTCCTATTTTCCATGTGTCTTGCATTGTGTAGCTTTGTACCCAAACCTATGACATGAGAAGTATCATCCATTGAAACTGCCTTGCCTTGACCTAATTGGTCTTTTAGTCTCTTCTACCCTGTGTTGCTTCCTATTCCATCTATTCCTCATTTGTGCATTATTCTTTTCTTTTTTGAACTTTATGTTGTCCAAATCATCCTCATAAGTCTCACTCTCTCTTACACTCTCTTCTTCTGAAGTTTCTTCTTCTTCAAACTTGATATTGTCTCCTCTCCTTGTTTCTTTTGTACCTATTCAAAACCAAGATCTATCTTGTTTGATGTCGGTTTTTGTGTCTTGATAATATTGTCTAATTTCTTTGAGCTTCTCCCAAACTTGTGTAACCTACCCTTAGAATATTTTACCTCTTTCCTTAGTAAATCTACCTCTTTATCTAACCTTTCACATTCTAAAACCTTTGCTTCCAACTTCTCTTTGAATCTCTTTATCTTAGCTATTGAGTTGGTTAGATCCTCTATAAGCTTTCCTTTATCTTCATCACATTCCTAAAATTTAATCTTGAGTTTTGAGTTTTGCTTTCTTACCTCCCTTAATGCATCAAGGGCATGAATAAGCTCACCCTCAAGATCAACTTCTCCTTTTTCTTATTCTTCCTCTATTTGTTTTCCTTTGAAAATATCTTCATTCTTTTTTGACTATTTTCTACTACAAGTACTTCCTTCTTCTATTACCATAAGAAGATTCTCTTCTGGTCCTTCAAGTGTATCTTCATATTCATTATCATTGAAATTGAATTCATTCCTTGTACAACTATCTTCAAGATAACCAAATTTACCATATATAAAACACTTGAGGATTATTGATGACCTTCTCCTAACTACCTCTTTTTATTTTGTCATAAATAGAACTTCATATTTATCATTATCTAAGGAACTATCATCACTATCACTTGAGCCCTTACCTACCTTGTTTGCATAGAAACTCTTATTATACCTTTGGAAAAACTTCTTTCCTTGTGTACCTTGTCCATCCCTATTTTTTTCTTTTGGTACCTATGCTTTCCTGTATCCCTGTTATTATAATCATGTTTCTCATCACCACTATTATTTTTGGACAATCAGATGCATAGTGACCATATTTTCCATATTTAAACATCTAACTGATTTCGTTATTGGAAATTTTGAGTCCATGAAGTTTTCATTGATGTCAAGGAATGAAGTTGTCATTGATGTCAAGGAATGAGCTACCTTTGATGTCAAAAGGTCAAAAGGAGCAATGCAAAAGGTTGATGGCAAAAGAGCTTCATAATATTTATTTTTAATATTATGTAAAGCATAAATAAAAGGTTTTTATTAAAACCATGGTTAGACAAAATAAAAGGTTTTTATTAAAACCATGGTTGGACAAAATAAAAGGTTTTTATTAAAAACCATAGTGGGAAAATAAAAGGTTTTATTAAAAACCATAATGGGCAAAGTAAAAGGTTTTTATTAAAACCTAAGGAGGCTTTAATCCTTAATAAAGCCAAAATATTTAAATATTAATTTATAATATTTAAATTCTAATGAATTTAAATAAATTATAAATTAAATATTTGAAGCCAAAACATTAGCGCCGACCCCCAACGAATTCATATTTGATGATGTGCATGAAATAAATGGCAAAGGTATTTATACCTTAAGCCAAAACTCATGTTTGACATTCAAAAAAATATCTATGATATTCGGTGAGAAAGAACTCATGCAAAATAGAATGAAAAGTGCCTTCGAAGTGCATGTGGAGCAGGTGTCGTGTTGGAAGAAGAGCCAAAGGCTCTAGGGGAGAGTGAAGAGGATAAAGTGCACATTGTGCTTTAGAGCAGCAAGGTGAGTGCATGGATCACATGACATAGAAGCCATGGCCAAGGCGTTGCTAAAGCATTTGGTGCAAGTTTGAATCCTACCAATTGCAGAGTAGGTAATAAAGGTTTTATTTTGATTTTTATTATTGTACATGCTAAGATTGTTGGAGGTATAAGGTGTAAATAATTTCTTATTTTCATCTAAGTGGTGAAAGGTTAATTTGGCTAGGGTAATTATTGGTTTTACCTTAAGAAAATGTAAATTGATTTATTGCATTAAGTTATAAAGAGAGTTATTTAAATTAAATGCAAAATTGAGTAGGGAGTTATAAGTAGAAGTTGAGTTATATTTTTATAGGGGATTTTGATGAAATTTATGATGTTGAATGTTATTATTGAGATGGAGCAATAAGGTGTATTTGATATTTAATTTATATTTGTGATTAAGGTAAATTGTGAAAGGTGTTAGAGTGATAATTCTTGTCATCTAACTCTTTGTACTTCGCAAAGAAGTTTTTATGAATATGGTATATTTGTGTGGTATACTTCTACATCAAATAAAAGGTATGGGTACATTCTTCCTTGGTTGAGTTGATTGGTTGGTTTTGTGGAAAACAACTTTGGAGTGAAAAGGACTTGATTAGGTTTCCTTATTGAGTTGTTGAGTTTTTGAGAAGTGAATGCTATGCACATTGTTTTATAAGCATTGTTGTTGAAGTGAGTAATTGAGTGAAGAACTTGAACTAGGGTTTGCAAAGAACATGAGTATCATTGTTATGTGAGATTGGTTTATAAGCATTGTTGGAAACATTTGAGTGAGTATTCATATGCTTGAACTAGGGTTTGTGAGAAAGGATTATTTAGTTGAGTGATTGGTTGAGTAGAGTTGATTGAGCCTAGTCAAGTGGATGTGTTAAGGTGATAGTTAAAGTTATACGAAACAAATTGTTCTATATGTTAGGAGAGAAACTCAAGGGATTAATTTATTGATAAAAATGTGTTACATATATAGGCAAAAGGCCTATATTATAAACTGACAAGTGTCAGTATAAACTGACAAGTGTCAAAACAGAGGCATAGTGCACTTTAACTCTAACATTCCCCCTTAAAGTGCACTATCCTAACTAAAGAAAAAAACAAGTCAACATTAGGTAACATTCCCCCTTAATGTTGACTTCTAAAAAAAATTCTACATCCTCCTTTATTGTTGATTTGGTCTAGGCTCGTGCTCTCTGCGCTTGGCTCTCCAACTGTGAATAATGCTAGATTCACTGTGTATACATCTCGGTATGTTGCCTCAGGGTCAGCCACTTCCATGGGTTTTTTGCCACTGGGTCAGCCATCTAAGTGCCTCAGGGTCATCATGGGTGCCTCAGGGTCAGCCACTTCTGGGTCTGTTGCCTCTGCAGGTCATCCTTAGAGGATGTTGCCTCTCGTAGGTCACTGACTATTCCCACCATAAATATCAAATCCTTCCTTATGGTGAACTCAATCTAGAAGGTGTCGGTCTCTGCCAAAAATGCACCTAATACAAAGAAAAAACGAGCCATATAAGAGTGTCGATATCTATCGAAAATGCACTCAATACAATAAAATGAGCCATAGATCCAAATAGGAGGAGAGAAGAAGAAAATAAGAGAATCTTCTGAAGTGTCTTCGTCTATAGTCTTCAAAAGTAGATCCAAAAAAACCTCGGATAGAGTCTAGGGTGTCTTTGTCTGTAGTCCCTAGTATAAGTGTCCTTATGGTGACCATGTCATCCCACCGAAATGCATGGGTAACCAGCCGCTGCATTCACCAAGTGTATAGAAAAGATCACTAGGTACAAGGATCACATATAAAATTACCTTGGGAGTGTCGGGTTCAACCGAGAGTGCACTCCAAGGTAGAAAAACTTTGAGGCTAAAAAACTCAATTGAAATAGCCTCAAAATTACAATATGACACCACCATTGTGTCCATCGTGGAAAACCATTTCCAACGACTATAAATACCCCTATACTTGTGTCTAAATGGGGCCTTCAACTTGCTGGGAAAACAACAGCATGCCTATCTAGGCAGCAATAGACAACATCGCTCAATAGCGGCATCGCTCTCAGGCGGAATAAAAAATAGTTTTAAAATTTCCCTCATAGGGGAATTACATGGGCCATCAAGGCCTTTCACTTCCACTTCCCATGTGTAAAAAGTAGGCCAATTAAGTTTTACTATCAATTAAGGGAAATTACAATGGCCATGTGGCCCTCCACTTCCATTTGGAAAATACATAAAAAATGGTCAATAAGAGCATCATGCCAGTGAACCTTTTTTTCCAATAAAAAAAAAAATTAAAGAAGACCCCCACCCAGCCACCCAGCTTTAGGTGTTGTTGTTGCTTATCCGCACTTGTTAAACTTGACAGCATTTTCCCTGGTGTGTCATTCATGGTGGACCAGAAGCTTTGAAGCTAAATCCTCCCCCAAGAACAATCTCAGATCAAATTGGTACACTTTTGGCCAAAATGCAAGGCACCCACATGGAAATTTTCAGCTAAAACTTATCAGAATACTACTGCAGCTCAATGCAAGGGCCTAGATTGGCTTAATCAAGCCAACATTAAATCACATTAGGTTCCATATTTGATCAACCACTTCACAACTTGAGTTGCAAACCCCATTTTTAGGGCTCAGGCATTGGCTTCATGCAACTAGTACAAAATTATGAAAAAAAACACTAGTTCTTGCGCCGCAAGCAAGCCATGCATTCAACCTGAAGGAACCTAGAAAAAAAAACACTATACAAAAGTTTGTAGGAAATTTATGGAGAACTGTTCCCTAGATTCCAAAACCAAAAAATAAAGAAAATTGATAGGTGGTTTTCTTTCCGGGATATAATCAGCAATCCGTTATCGACAACAAACTAGGGCAACCAAGTATGCCCTGTGAATTTCAATGCTAAAAAAAATGAGTAGGAGGTTCTCGAAACAACAATCATCAGCAAAAATTAATCAAAGCCACAAAGCCACAAAAAAAATTAAAGGGGCACTTCCATACTATTTAGCTGGCATTCCCGATTCTCCATTGTTCAGGCAGCACAACCAGCATCTACTTTGCAGTGTGCACAAACATCAATTGTTGTAGCACCACAATTCATAAGAAGCATGCTTTCTGAAATCACTGCAGCATGGCCAACACTGGCGGTTAGCATCATGGTTTTATTAAGTAGGAAACCACGGTAATCTCCTTGTGTAGCCAAAAAATGTCGCTCCTTCCTCCTGGAACAAAGTAGATCCCTCCAAGTTGTTCCGCCCATCCATATTGAAACGTCACGCTAGAAAAAAAATGGGTGCAAATGGCTGCAAAAAAATGATCCTGTCTGGTGCGATCAAGAATACAGGCGTCAGTGCCAGCTCCTCTGGCCCTCAACACAAATTGCGTAGCAGCCGCTGGGACAAAGAGTAGCCCAAGGACTGCAAGATCGCTTCAGATCCTGCAGCCATAGAAGAGCCAAAATGTTTACTGATGACTTTTGTCTCCCTTTATTGACGTCCCAATCTGTAGAGGCACGTATAACCTTCATTGCAGATGTAGATGTGGCAAAGTACACGTCTGGGGCAGAGGTGCAACCCAAGTTCCCAAAACCCAATCTGGATTACTGGATGAAGAAAAATCAGAACCCTCATAAGGGGCATAACAACAAGGGTTATAACCAAAGCCATAATAATATACCTTGGAACCCACAGGCTCAGTGTCGCTCATCATAGGAAACGCATAAGGCAAAGAACTAGAGAAAGACATAGTGGGAGCATAGGGAGCCGTATATCCATCCATCGTGCAAGACATTGTTACCTCACTTGTCTCAGGAAATTTCTCCACGATCAAGCAAGATATAAAATGGTGGTATTAAAAATAATAACTCCATATTGCATGATTTGACGATACCACGCGTGTTTAAAATGTGCCCAATCACTACAGAAGAAGTAGTTACAGCTTCTGCTGCATCATTTTTCTCGCTCTGGCAATATCTTCTGCTTTCACTGCACATATTCTACCACTTCAAAAAAAATTCATGCACTTCGTGTGCTTTGCATACATTTACATAAGAGGGGAATATGTGAATGAGAGGGGACTGCATAGTCCTCTAGAGATCCATAGACTATATTTGCACCCGATGTCTTGAATGATTCCGGAGCTGGGTTTTTTTTTTGGGGGGGGATTTGAAGCTATGGACTCTCTGACCAGAAGGAAGGTGTGATGGCCACCACACTACCGCGCACCATGAACAGGTATTTTTTGGCATTTCAACAGGGTTCTCTAGATTACGCATATAAAAAAATGTATTTTTTTCTGCATTCATAGGTCATCGCCGCACTTTTTGGATCTATCGCATAGCCCATGACAAATGGTCAAAAGCCCTAGAGTTTGAAGAACATGCAATGGGTCCTAGGAATCATCAGACTGGCGTGGCAATCTTCTTCAAAATAAGCTCGAGAAAAAAAATTGTTTGTTACTGTAGATCGAGCATGCTCGAAAAATGGTGCATGCCAAGCTTCAACCAAGCAAACCGTGACCATGCAAATACAGTCACCTCCGATGCACAGTACAACACGTAATTTGAGAACGTGATTTGCAATAGCTTCAGCAAACTATAAATCTCAAACAACGACGAGTGCTCAATGGGAAAAAAAAGATGCATGAGGAAGTGTTGTCCACCGCAACGCTACCTATCGCTGCAATCGTCCACAGAAGGCTTGAGAACCACAGTACCCAATAGAGATGGTGCAGCGGGGTCGGAGGGCCATTCCAGTCAACTTTCCATTTAAATCAAATGCCCACACCATGTGGCTACCTCCATGGATCTGCAAACCCTAAAAAAAACTAAAAAAAAAAAATTCTCCCTAAATTAAAAATCTTACCATCTGGTTTTTGATCCATCAAATTATGGAGAGCATACTCCCTCGGTAATTTTTTTTTTTTTTTAAATTGGGGGAGGGAGGATTTCCATGAGGGAAATCCCCCCTCAAGGGGTTTTACAAGGTAGGGAGAGAGCTTGCTCTGATACCAAATGTTAGGAGAGAAACTCAAGGGATTAATTTATTGATAAAAATGTGTTACATATATAGGCAAAAGGCCTATATTATAAACTAACAAGTTTCAGTATAAACTGACAAGTGTCAAAACAAAGGCATAGTGCACTTTAACTCTAACACTATATTCTAAATTTATTTGAGAAAAAAGGTTGAGTGTTGATGAGTGTGAAACATATTGAGTCTCTAACAATTCTCTATATGTTTTTGCAATAAAATATAGATTGGAAGTAATTTAGAGTTTGTGAATGTGAAGCATATTGAGTCTCTAACAATTCTTTGTATGTTTCTAAAAGAGAGATTGAAAGTGATTGAGAGTTTGTGAATGTGAAGCATATTGAGTCTCTAAAAATTCTCTATATGTTTCTAAAAGAGTGATTGAAAGTGATTGAGTATTGAGGTGAATGTGAAGCATATTGAGTCTCTAACAATTATTTGTATGTTTCTAAAAGAGTGATTGAAAATAATTGAGCATTTTTATGAATGAGAAGCATATTGAGTCTCTAACAATTCTCTTTATGTTTCTACGATATTGGACAAGTTCTAGTGTGGACTTGTTGAGCAAATTTGAGGTAAGTCTTTTAAAAGACTTGTGGATAAATTTGTGTAAGATTTTGTGGAAGCTTACAATATAGATTGAGAGCATATATTGGATAAGTTCTAGTGAGGACTTATTGAACAGATTGAGACAAGTTCTGTTGAGGAATTTTTGAGAAGATTTGAGGTAAGTCTTAGTGAAGACTTGAGAGCAGATTGAGACAAGTTCTATTGAGGACTTGTTGAGCATATTTGAGGTAAGTCTTAGTGAAGACTTGAGATCAGATTGGATAAGTTCTAGAGAGGACTTATGGACAGATTAGTGTGATTTTTTATGGAAGCTTACAAGGCAGATTTGAGATAAGTCTTTGAGTAGACTTGTGAGCAGAGTTGATTGATTGATTTATTCAAACCTTGGTTTAAGGTTTGGGGTAGATCTAGCAGAGTTGATTTGAGATTAAGTCAAGCTTTGTGTTAAGGCTTAAGGATAAAGGTTGAGGATAGATTTGTGCTAGACCGAATGAGTATATTTAGTGCAGATCATAGAAGAGATATTGAGGACATATTTGTGCTAGACCGAAGGACTATGTTTAATGTAAATTAGAGGATAGAGTTTGGTGTAGATTTGAGGATAGGTTTGTGCCAGACCAAAGATAGAGATTGAGTAAATTTATGCTAAACCAAAGTATTGTGTTTAGTGTAGATTTGAGGTAGATCTTTTAAGGTGATAGATTATAGAGGATGATAGTCTCTAGTATATAGAGATCCATTAGCTAGTGTAGTGAGGACATGAGTCTTCAATGGATAGAGATCCATTAGCCAGAGCAGTGGGGGGCAATAATTCTTCTAGAATATCACCAGTAAAAGCTAAAGATAAAGGAGTTATCATATGGATAGAGATCCACAAACTTGATTAGGGGATTATTATCTCCTTTGGACAAAGGTCCATAAACATTGTAATAGGGAAAGGATTCCCAAGAGATTGATTGAGAAAATTTTAGTGAAATATTTTCTTTGTAGAGTAGCCCACATTAGGTGAACCACGTTAAATTGGTGTCTCTATTGTGTGTGATGATTTATGCATTGCTTTGGTTACTGCTATTGATATTGCTATTGATTATATTGAATAATACTATTTGGAAAAGAAAAATAAAAAGTGATCTTATATTGTTCACCTCCCCTCCTAGTATAATCTTGTGTTTTTCAATTGGTATCAGATCTGGTTCCTTCGAAAAAGGTTTAACAACTTGAAGGAAGATCTTACAAGAACATAAATGGTAAAGAAATGCAAAATTAGAACCATGAGACACAAGAAGAAAAGAACACACATGGTCATGAAAGAAAAGGAAGATGAATTCAATGTTATTTTGGGAGGAATAATGGAAATAGATTCAAGAGATAAATCAAGTAGTGGAGAGATAACCAGATTGATAAATTTTTATACCAGATGTAGGAATACAGGTCACCTTGTAGCTCATTATTCACAAGAAGGTGAAGAATATTTTATTTGTGATTAATTCGGTCATGATGCAGGTTATCGCAATTGTTTTAGTAGCGGTGAATATGAAGATAATACTTTCAGAATTGAAGCCCTAGAAGATGGTTCAAAAAAGGATAACAGGGATAGCCAAAACATGTATGAAGAAGAAAATTTACTTTGGACAATAGAAGAAATTAAAGACCAAATAAAAGAGAAAAAATCATAAAGAGAAAAGGATGAAGTCACTCCTAAGGAACTTGTTGAGTTGAAAAATGAGAACTTAGAATTAAAGGCTCAAATACAAGAGGATGAGAAATGTAATAAAAAGCTTCTACAAGATCTCTCTGACTTGAAATATAAGGTTGAAAAGGTAAGGAGAGTTGAAAAATGTATGGTTGAATAGTCAAAGGTAAAAGAGATAGAATGTGAAAACCTTATGGTTATTCTTGAAGAAATAAAAAGAGAGAACTCAGGATTAAGGGTTCAAAATCAAGACTATGAGAAAGTAAAATCAAATTTTCTACAAGAACTCACCAACTTCAAAATTAAGGTTGAAGAGGCAAGGAAAATTAAATAAAGTATGACTAAAAATTAAAAATAAAAGATCTAGAGTGTGAAATATTAGAACATGAGATGTTTTCACTAAGGATGGAATTAAAATACTCTAAGGAAAAGCTACACAAGTTTGAAAAAAATTCAAAGACTTTGAACAATATTATCAATGCAAAAAGATCATCAATCACCAAAATAAGACTTAACTTTGAAGAAGAACAAGGAAAACAGGAAGTTAGAAAAAGGAGAGTCAAGCTCAAGCACCAAAGAAGAAGAAGCATCAAAAGAAGAAAGTGAAAGAAAGAGTGAGACTTCTGAGGATAAGTTGGACAATAGAAATTTCAACAAGGATAGGAAAAATGCACAAAGAAGAAACATATGGAACAACAATCAGAATAGATAAACTAAGAGACCAATGAGGTCAAGACAAGAAAAATTTAATGGAAGATGTTTCTCATGTCACAAATTTGGGCACATGGATTCAAAGTGCAAGACACATGATGATGAGGCCAGGAATTGCCTCATCCATGAACACTCTTTGATACATTTTAAACTATTTGACTTACCATTTTTACTATGATTTTATGTTAATTATGGGAAAAATGCATTATATAATGATGTTTGCATATTCTGAAATGACAAAGTGCATATACTCTGTTTTACTATTTTTACTGCAATTTCACCTATTTTTTAGTTAATTAATCAGTAGTATTATAGCAATTCAGACCTTGTTTGAATATTTGATGCTTGGTAATATTGTTTTCCTTTGGTTAAACTAATTCAAATGGAAAAGGGTGCCAAGAATTTTTCCACTATAGCTGACTGTGCAAGAAAACAGGCTGTAATTGTGATAGTTCCAGCCAGTTGTACATATACAGTAGGGCTTGGAATTAGTCACTCCAGCACATGCCACCGATGTAGAAGGGTGTGCAAGAGAGAAGAGAATTCAACACGTTACTCCCTATGCATTTTGACCACAGATCAGCAACAAACGGTCACCTGCCTGTTGTTTCAGAGCAATGTAGGAATAAGTGACGCAAGAATAGGGAATAGCGTAGGAACAACTAAAAGTGGTCAAAAAGCGATAAACCAGTGGAGGAAATTATTTTAAATTGACTAGGAGATTTTCCCAACTCATCTTAACATGATTTCCTCAACAAATGTAGCCCAACAATAATGAATGGATAAAGTTTTGACAAAGTAAATTCCTACAGTCTAGGAAACAGTTATGTAATCAGTTGTAAATCCCTACAAAGTAGTAACCAAGCATATCAGTATTATATTATAAATAATAAAGCTCCCATATGGTCGAGCATATATAGACATATAGATAGATAGGCAATAGAATACCGAAATTAGCATAGAGTAAAGTTTTCCTATAGCAGAACAGTAATTTGCAGGTTTTTCTTGCATTACTGTAATGCATTTTTAGATTGAATAAAAAGGTGCAATCTTTAGTTTTCAATTGGCATGTTGAGGTTGATGATTAACAGCTAGATTCTCTTAGAATAACTCCTCACCTTCTTTTGGTTATGGAAGCAAGGGCCACTTGCAGGCCAGAAGAAGGCAGTTCTTAACAAAATTTCTTGTTGAATTCTTCTTGCAGCAGGTTAGCATAATTCTGCCAGTATTCATTTCTTTAGTAGTTTTCAATACAATTTTCAGCAGTGGATAGCATTTATAGCAATTCCCAAATATTTTGTCATTTTGTAGTTTTACAGTAATTGTTGATTCAATTTTGCATTACATAGCAATTTCCAGATATCTTGTCATTTTGCAATTTGGCAATTTTTGTTGATTCAGTATTGTAGTAGTTGAAATTCTATTTTGAAATTCTCCAGTTGATTTACTTTCATGCAAGAGTGTGTGTGTTTTAAATTATGCACTTTACTTTTCTGTCATTTCAATTTGGCAACATTTCATTTTCTGTCATTTCCAAATTTTGTAATTTCAATTCCTGCAATTTTGTTTCTACAAAAGTAAATAGGAGTTAATTTCAATTCTTAGGAGTTAGAAGTCACAACAAAACCCCCAAATACTAACTGATCCACCAATAAAACCTATTCTTGAATAAAATGAACCTACAACTGTGACACTTCCTATCGTATACAGCCTCTGGACATCGCCCTGGATTGACACACATAATGATTAAATGATGAATAATCAATGACCCTCATCACATGAAAGATAAGAAAATGGGAATTTTAGGAATAGATAGCGTTTCCATGGGTATTGCTACTCATGTAATCATTTTGGTCACAAGGAAATGAATTGTAGGGTTCATGATAGAAAAGGATATGGATTCACCAGGAGAAATCCTAAGATATTTGCACCTCCAAGGAATAATAACATTAAGTGTTATAAGTGCAATAATGATAGACATACAAAAAAGTGTTGTAGATCAGATATTACAGAACCAACCATGAACATAAACAAGAAAATGAATATGGATATGAACATGAACAGGAACAAGAGTAGGAACAAAAAAAGGAATATGAATATGAACATGAACATGAATAGGAACAGGAACATGAATAGGAATAGGAACATGAATAGGAATATGGATATGAATAGAAATAGGAATATGGACATGGATAGGAACAAGAACATGGACATGGAGAGGAACAGTCAAAGGAATCAGAAGGATCAGATAAGAAGGAAAGAGGACAAAGTTAAATACCAGTGCTTATTGGGAGTAGAAATACTCCCACCCTAGAATTAACCACCTCAAAAGGAGGTGGGGGAGGGGCTAAGCTAAGAGACTCATTCTTAGCCCCGAGCCCCAAAGGTGACCCTTTACCATTGATTTCAAAGAAGAAGAGATTTGAGTAAGGGGGAGAGATTTGGTTTAAGGAGAGAACATTGAGACAGGGGGAGCAATGTCCCAAGGGGAGCAAAACAAGAAAAGTGCAAATGTTTGGTAAAAATAATTTGAGTTGCCATCAATGACAAAGGGGGAGATTGTTGGACATTTTGAGTCCATGAAGTTGTCATTGATGTCAAGGAATGAAGTTGTCATTGATATCAAGGAATGAGCTACCATTGATGTCAAAAGGTCAAAAGGAGCAATGTAAAATTTTGATGACAAAAGAGCTTCATAATATATTTTTTTTAATATTATGTAAAGCATAAATAAAAGGTTTTTATTAAAACCATGGTTAGACAAAATAAAAGGTTTTTATTAAAACCATGGTTGGACAAAATAAAAGGTTTTTATTAAAAACCATAGTGGGCAAAATAAAAGGTTTTATTAAAAACCATAATGGGCAAAGTAAAAGGTTTTACTAAAAACCATAATGGGTAAAGTAAAAGGTTTTTATTAAAACCTAAGGAGGCTTTAATCCTTAATAAAGCCAAAATATTTAAACATTAATTTATAATATTTAAATTCTAATGAATTTAAATAAATTATAAATTAAATATTTGAAGCCAAAACATTAGCGCCTACCCCCAACGAATTCATCTTCGTCGATGTGCATGAAATCAACGGCAAAGATATTTATACCTTAAGACAAAACTTATGTTTGGAATTCAAAAAAATATTTGCAATATTCGGTGAGAAAGAGCTCGTGCAAAATTTAACTAAATGCTCCTTCAAAGTGCATGTGGAGCAAGCATCATGTTGGAAGAAGAGCCAAAGGCTCTAGAAGAGAGTGAAGAGGATAAAGTGCACATTGCACTTTAGAGTAGCAAAGTGAGAGCATGGCTCACACGAAATGGAAGCTGCAACCAAGGTTCTGCTGAAGCATTTGGTGCAAGTTCGAATCCTGCAAATTGCAGAGTGGGTAATAAAGGTTTTATTTTGATTTTTATTATTACACATGCTAAGGTTGTTGGAGGTATAAGGTGTAAGTAATTTCTGATTTTCACCTAAGTGGTGAAAGGTTAATTTGGCTAGGGTAATTATTGTTTTTACCTTAGGAAAATAGAAATTTATTTATTGCATTAAGTTATAAAGAGTTATTTAAATTAAATGCAATATTGAGTAGGGAGTTATAAGTAGAAGTTGAGTTATATTTTTATAGGGGATTTTGATGAAATTTATGATGTTGAATGTTATTATTGAGATGGAGCAATAAGGTGTATTTGAGATTTAATTTATCTTTGTGATTAAGGTAAATTGTAAAAGGTGTTAGAGTGATAATTCTTGTCATCTTACTCTTTGTACTTGGAAAATAAGTGTTTATGATTGTGGAATATTTGTGTGGTCTACTTCTACATCGAATAAAATGTATGGGTACATTCTTCCTTGGTTGAGTTGATTGGTTGGTTTTGTGGAAAACAACTTTGGAGTGAAAAGGACTTGATTAGGTTTCCTTATTGAGTTGTTGAGCTATTGAGAAGTGAATGCTATACACCTTGTTTTATAAGCATTGTTGTTGAAGTGAGTAATTGAGTGAAGAACTTGAACTAGGGTTTGCAAAGAACATGAGTATCATTGTTATGTGAGATTGGTTGATAAGAATTGTTGGAAATATTTGAGTGAGTATTCATATGCTTGAACTAGGATTTGTGAGCAAATATTATTTTATTGAGTGATTGGTTGAGTAGATTTGATTGAGCCTAGTCAAGTGGATGTGTTATGGTGATAGTTAAAGTTCTACGAAACAAATTTTTCTATATTATGAATTGATTTGAGAAAAAAGGTTGAGTGTTGATGAGTGTGAAAAATATTGAGTCTCTAACAATTCTCTATATGTTTCTATGATAAAATAGAGATTGGAAGTAATTTAGAGTTTGTGAATGTGAAGCATATTGATTCTCTAACAATTCTTTGTATGTTTCTAAAAGAGATATTGAAAGTGATTGAGATTTTGTGAATGTGAAGCATATTGAGTCTCTAACAATTCTCTATATATTTCTAAAAGAGTGATTGAAAGTGATTGAGTATTGAGGTGAATGTGAAGCATATTGAGTCTCTAAAAATTCTTTGTATGTTTCTAAAAGAGTGATTGAAAATAATTGAGCATTTTTATGAATGAGAAGCATATTGAGTCTCTAACAATTCTCTTTATGTTTCTATGATATTGGACAAGTTCTAGTGTGGACTTATTGAGCAAATTTGAGGTAAGTCTTTGAAAAGACTTGTGGATAAATTTGTGTGAGATTTTGTGGAAGCTTACAATACAGATTGAGAGTATATATTGGATAAGTTCTAGTGAGGACTTATTGAACAGATTGAGACAAGTTCTATTGAGGAATTTTTGAGAATATTTGAGGTAAGTCTTAGTGAAGACTTGAGAGCAGATTGAGACAAGTTCTATTGAGGACTTGTTGAGCATATTTGAGGTAAGTCTTAGTGAAGACTTGAGATCAGATTGGATAAGTTCTAGAGAGGAATTGTGGATAGATTAGTGTGATTTTTTATGGAAGCTTACAAGGCAGATTTGAGATAAGTCTTTGAGTAGACTTGTGAGCAGAGTTGATTGATTGATTTATTCAATCCTTGGGTTAAGGTTTGGGGTAGATCTAGAAGATTTAATTTGAGATTAAGTCAACCTTTGTGTTAAGGATTGAGGATAGATGTTGAGGATATATTTGTGCTAGACCAAAGGAATGTGTCTAGTGTAGATCAGAGAATAGATATTGAGGATATATTTGTGCTATATCGAAGGACTGTGTTTAGTGTAGATTCGAGGACAAAGTTTAGTGCAGATTTGAAGACAAGTTTGTGCCAGACCAGAGATAGATATTGAGAAAATTTGTGCTAATATAAATTATTGTGTTTAGTGTATAATTTAGGTAGATATTTTAAGTTGATAGAGTATAGAGGATGATAGTCTCTAGTGGATAGAGATCCATTAGCCAGGGAAATGAGGATAGGAGTCTTCAATGGATAGAGATCCATTATCCAGAGTAATGGGGAGCAACAGTTCTTCTAGAATATCACCAGTCATAGCTAAGGAGGAAGGATTTCTCCTATGGATAGATATCCACAAATGTGATTAGGGGATTTGTGTATCCTTTGGAAAAAGTTCCATAAATATTGTAATAGGGAAAGGATTCCCAAGATATTGATTAAGAAAATTTTAGTGAAATATTTTCTTCGTGGAGTAGCCCACATTGGGTGAACCACATTAAATTGGTGTCTCTATTGTGTGTGATGATTTGTGCATTGATTTGGTTACTGCTATTGATTATATTGAATAATACTATTTAGGAAAGAAAAGTAAAAAGTGGTCTTATACTGTTCACCACCCCCTCTCAGTATAAGATTATGTTCTTCATTTGTACCTTTATACTTTCTTGAGTCTTTGTTCCTTCTGCCATAATTTTCTTCTTCATCATTGGATAACTCATTGCTTGAATTTGACTTCTTACCCTTAGTATTGTTAGTGGTTTTAAATACTAATTATTTCTTTGTAATAGGTTCCTCTTTTATTCTTATCTCAAATATTGTGAGAATGCCATGTAATTCATCCCTCGTCAAAGATCAATATCTTTTGACTCTTCTATAGCTAAAATATTTTCACTAAATATTTTTGGGAGTGACCTTATAATATTATCACACACATCAAGTTCTTGAACTTCAAGCCCAAGTTTTTGCATGGAGTTAACAACCTCATCCACATGAAGCAGATATTTTGCAATGTTTTCCTCATCCTTCATTTTTAGATCTTCAAATGCTCTCTTAAAATTTTGCAACTTTGCCCTTCTGACATTTTTATCTCCTTCATATATGCCTTTCAACTTATCCCAAATTTCCTTTCCTAATTTGTAATGCATAATATTTATAAAATCTATTTCACGCAAGCCCTTTTGAATTGCATTCATTGATTTTGAATTGTAATGATGTAGAAGCTTAGCATATTTATCTGTAGGTGGAGTTACTGGTGGTGTGTATCTATTTTCAACTGCTCTCATATTTCTTTTCCAAGTGTCATTAGATGAAACTTCATACTTGTGCTCCATCGTGTATAATTATTACCATCGAACAATGGTGCTAAATTTCATGAGGATCCACTCTGAGAATCCATGTTCTTGTAAGATTTTTCTTCAAGTTAAACTTTTTTGAAGGAACCCACTCTGATACCAGTTGAAGAACACAAGCTTATACTGAGAGGAGGGTGAACAGTATAAGACCATTTTTAATTTTCTTTCCCAATCAATATTATGCAATATATCAATAGCAATATCAACAACAGTAATCAAGTAATACAAAAATCACCACACATAATAGAGACACCAATTTAACATGGTTCACCCAATGTGGGCTACTCCATAGAGAAAATATTTCACTAAAAAATTTTCAACAAATATCTTGGGAATCCTTTCCCTATTACAATTTTTATGAACCTCTATCAAAAGGAGACACCAATACCCCAATAAATTTCATGGATATCTATCCACAATATAACTCCTCCTCTGCTCTGGCTAGTGATCTTCTAGAAGAAATACTACCTCCACTGCACTGGTTTATGGATCTCTATCCACTAAAGACTCCTACCCTCACTTAGAAGACCTGTCTTCACTACCCTAGCTAATGAACCTCTATCCACTGGATACTGTTGTCCTTTATACTTGGTCACCTCAAAATATTACTATCAGCTCTGTCTCAAATCTATACTAAACATAGTCCTTCATTCTAGTACAAATCTGCTCAATATTTGTCCTTAAATCTACACTAAACATAGTCCTTTGGTCTAGCACAAATTTGCTCAATATCTATCCTCAAATCTGCACTAAAAATAGTCCTTAGGTCTAGAAAAAAAATTCTCAATCTCTATCCTCAAATTTGTACTAAACACAATCCTTTGATCTAGCACAAATCTGCTCAATCTCTATCCTCAAATCTACACTAAACATAGTCCTTCGATCTAGCACAAATCTGCTCAATATCTATCCTCAAATATGCACTAAACATAGTCCTTAGGTCTAGCACAAATATTCTCAATATCTATCCTCAAATATACACTAAATATAGTCCTTTGTTCTAGCACAAATTTTTTCAATCTCTATATTCAAATCTGCACTAATAGCTTTCACAAAAGCTTTATACAACTCAACTCAATCTATCATAGAAAACCTCTTCAATCACACAAACAAGCGTCACTCATAATCTTGTTTAATCTCACAAAAATATATGGATAATGGTTAGAGGCTCAATATAATTCACACTCACAACAATGCTCAATCACTTTAAATATCTCTTACTTTACCACAAAAACATATGAAGAATGGTTAGAGACTCAATATTTTTCACACTCAATCACTTTCAATATTTCTCAAATTAGTAACGAATAATTTGTTTCACAGAACTTGAACAATCACTCCAACATTTCCAATCAACTAAGCTTAATCAACTCCACTCAACCAATCATTCAATCAAATCTTAGTCAAAAATGCTTATCAAACAAACCTCACATAACAATGATACTCATGACATTTCACAAACCCTAGTTCAAGATAGTCCTCAAATTCACATAACAATGATACTCATGATCTTTCACAAACT
Source organism: Wollemia nobilis (assembly GCA_028583015.1). Lineage (NCBI taxonomy): Eukaryota > Viridiplantae > Streptophyta > Pinopsida > Araucariales > Araucariaceae > Wollemia > Wollemia nobilis. The sequence goes on from JAQPPZ010000157.1 coordinate 18,115,927, forward strand.
CTAGTTCAAGCATATGAAAGCTTACTTCAATATTTCCAACAATAATTATCAAACAAGGTTTCTAATATCAACTTTCATATCAGAAAACCAAACTCAACAATGCTTATCAACTTAGCATTCACAACATCCAACAATATTTCACTCACAAGGAATATATGCACATACTTTTTGTTTGATGAAGTTTTAACCTCAAAAACTATGTCAATCACAATCACTCTCTTTGCTAATTTCAAGGGTTAGACAACAAAAATTTATCCTTAATATTTCCTTTCAAAAATATTTCACCAAGTCAAAATATCAAAAATCAACTATGTCGTATCTCTTATTTCAAAGCAAACTTTATAATATAACTTTATTTCAACAAAATTTTCTAACACCCTTGGCACACCTTATTTCTCCTTTTATTAACTTTAGCCACTCAAAAACAAAACACAAAAATAAAACTTTGCATACCCTTTTATATACCTTGTATAACTCTTTAATCCCTTTTAAATATGCAATTTCCAACTAACAAAACTTTAAGAAATTAAAAATTAATTTCCACCTTTGCAATTTTTGGATGCAACAATCAAACCTTAGCAATGTGAGCGCATACCTTGTCCAACTACCAAAAAGGCCTCGACGGGTTTCAAACACACAAACACTTCCTTCCAAGCACCTTTGCATAGCATGCATCCACCAAGTGGGATACGTGCCTCCATGCAAAGGGAAAATTACGTGCCTTCCCTTTGTTCCTTCCCTAAAGATGTAGTCAAAATACTCTCCACTTGTAAAAATAAAGATCACAAGACTCGAACCCCTAACCTTGCACCTGAAATGTGTTAGCACAACCCTCATCTACAAACCACACTATCCAATGCCTTGCAATGTGAAGTAGGCTCCTCGAATACTTGTCCTTTGTTCTTCTTCCTTAAACCTTTCAAAACAAACACGATTTTTTCTTTCCACTTTGTGCATGAATTAGTTTGGCATTCGATGGATTGCATGGATAATAATTTGACATGAAACTTACCCCTTCTTATATACAATATTTCATGTGCTCAAAATATCGGCGACCTTTTTCAATTTGATTTTAATTCAAATTAATTAATACTTTATGCCCTTATAACCCTAACATTTAGGGTTTTAAATTAAATTATAAACTAATTTGTAATTAAATTATTATAATTAACTTATAATTAATTTAATAACTCTTAGAGTTAATCAAATTAAATTATAAATTAATTTATAATGAAATTATTATAATTAATTTAATATTTAGGTCTTAACCTTAGACCTTTAATATTATAATATTATTTTTCTTGGGCCTTCCCATTGCTCTTTAGACCTCATTTGACCACCTTGAATATTATAATAAGGGTTATTATAATTATATTTTCCTTAGGTCTAGAAGCAATATTTCTATTGTGTTCTCACTAAAACTGAATCTTGACATCCTTTATTTTGTCTTGCTCACTGAAACTGACTCTTGACACCAATTATAACAAAACCCGCTCATATTTCCAAAAATAGCCTTGACCTTGTTTGGGTCTACCTCAATGCCTCTTTTGGAGATAATGAACCCTAGTATTTTGCCAGAGGTAACACCAAAGACATATTTCTTGGGGTTCAACCTTACATTATGCTCTAGAAGTCGGTTAAATTTTTTTTCTAATACACCAATGTGCTCTTGTTGAGTTTTAGATTTTGCCAAGAGATCATCCACATAGTATTCGATGATCTTATGCATATAGTCATGGAAAATGTATGTCATGGCACGTTGATAAGTGGCACCTACATTTTTAAGGCCAAAGGGCATCACCTTGTAACAAAAATCTCCCCAAGGTGTAGTGAATGTTATTTTGTGTTGGTCATCAAAATTTATTCAAATTTGGTTGTATCCTAAAAAACCATCCATGATAGAAATTATTTCATGGCCAGCGTAGGTGTCAACAAGAGTATCAATATTTGGAAGAGGAAAGTCATCCCTAGGACATGCTTTGTTAAGATCTCAAAAGTTAGTGCAAATGTGTATTGCCCCATTAGGTTTACGAATGGGTACCATGTTTAAGAAACACTCAAGATAATCAATGGGTACAATGAAACCCACATCTAATAGCTTTTGGAGCTCTTCTTTAACCAAGAGGGCAATGGTAGGATGCATACTTCTAAGTTTTTTTGGACCATATTAGCATCAAGATGTAAGGTGAGATTATTGAAAACCAACTTAGGATCAAAACCAGGCATGTCTTTGTGGGACCATGCAAAACATTTCTTCTTCCTCTTGAGGAGAACAATTAATTGCTCTTATTCATCATTAGATAAACTTTTTCCAAACTTGAAAATTTTGGGATTGTTGGCATATGAACTAAGGTTCACATTGATGGTATCTTCAATTGACACGTGAGAACATTCCTCAAGTTGATGGGGAGTTGGGATTAGATGATTGTTGTCTAATATGTCGTCAAACTCATTTGACTTATCCTCATCTACGTCTGCCTAAAAAACATTTGGATTCAAAGGTGAAAATGAAGGTGAATATGGAGGGCATGGAGGAATGTAGTTGGATAAATCCCTTAAAAATTCCTCTGATAGGACAAATTTGCAAAAATATGGTGGTAGGGAAATTTTATCTATATCAATAAGACTCATGTCAATAGGAATTGGCTTTGCCAAATCATATGGATTACAAAGGAGAGTAAATAAGTCAGCAGGATTCATGTTGACTTAAGGAAAAATGGATGAGGTGAAATGGATGGTATGGATAGAGCCTAAGAAATGATGTTAGAACCTTGGTAAACCTGGACAACAAAAAGAAACACAAATAAATGCACTTAACTAAATGCTATATACATTAAATGCAAAAAATGTTTTTATTTGTTTTATGTTTTTTCTATTTTTTTGCATTATATACATATATTACAATTTTTGTTGATGAGATGGATTAATGAGATGGAGGTGGTGGTTCACCGGTAGGTTTAGCTCACTCTTGTGGAAGAAGCAAGTAAAATATGGGGAACATTTTGAGGTAAAAATCATCTTGTTTAGTGTGGGTAATTATGGGCTCTGATTCCTCATCAGATTCATTAGAAGTATTGATATGAGGTTGAATTCTTCATACATTTCCTCATCAGAGTCATCGGGGTGGAGGGCTTATTCTTCTAAATTCAGATTAAGTCTTTGGAAGTCTTGTTCAAAATAAGATATGGTGGGAAGTGGGTGATAACCTGGACCTGAACGGTCATGCACTTCTTGATATGGTATATCAATAAGCTATGGCACTCCCTATTCATATCAACCTAAGCCATGTCTTTACCAATTATGCCTGTGAAAATAGTGAGAGTGAAAACCCATAATTTGTTGGATATTGGCATGTGGTGGTTGTTTGGGTTCTTCTAGGAAGTAGAATTAGACAAATATTATATCCTACCATCCATAAAATTTATACTATTAGGCACTGAACCCATATTGTATACCACTCCTATAGATAAATATGGATCACATGGGTGATCGAAATCCTTTTTAGTTAAGATATTGAGCGGTGTGATTGTGATGTCTTGGACCACATATTCACAAATACTGGGGTTGGTGAGGTGGACCTCAACTTGGTATGATGAGGATGAAGTGGACATGGGAGACTCATGGTTGGCTAATGGCTCAGACGATGGGAAAGATGTGGGCATCTCAAAATTTAATAATTTGACTTATGAAATATTGACTGATGAAGGTGGATTTGGTTGTGAATGAATTATTGTGACCGATGAAGGGGATGATGATGTGGATGGCATGGATTGGATTCGACTATATGTACATGTATTCGATGATGATGATAATGAAGGTGTAGAAGTGGATGCTTGGTTGGAATTGGTGATGGGAAGCTCCTCAAGAATGGGAGATTTAGATGAAGGATTGGATGGAGTGATTGATGATGTGAGGAAAATGTGGGTAGAAGAAAACATTGATTCATAAGAATTCAATATGAAGTTGCAATACATAAATGGCTCAACATCCACTGGTATGAAATGTACTTGCTCTTCATGTATGTATTTTAGACATTGATGTAATATGGAAGGGACACATCTAATTTCCCTCATCCAATGTATTCCAAGGAGTACATTGTACACCATGGATCCTTCTAAGATGTGAAACAAGGTAGGTAACATTTTACCCCTACTTAAATGGGAAAAACAACAGTGCCAACTTTAGAGCAGAGAGCATCATTAAATGCTTTCAATTTGAAGGTAGATTTGGTTATGTGAGATGGAGGAAGATTGAGATGATGGAGGGCAGATGGGTTTATTGATGATTTTGTTGAACATATTATCGATGTTGGTGATTCTCCATAGTTGGCATTGTGATTTGCATAGATTGGGTTACTGAGGACACCACATGATAGGCAATTTGTTATGGTGGTTGTTGCATTGGTTTTTGTTGAGCCATTACCGGTTGACTCATGACCACTTGATTGATGTGATTGGATTGATTGGATGGATTAACCTTTGTTGATTTGGTTTGGCCATAATAATTGCTTTTGTATTGGCCCTTGTTTTGCCATTCCTTTTTTCTTGGTTTAATTATACTTTCCTATATTTTTATATCCTCGATGCCACTAGCTTGGGCAAGAGATTCCTAAAATGAGTGATATGTTTACAATTGAAGCATCCAAGAAATAGGTTTGAGGTATATCTTAGTGAATATCTTAATAATTTCTTCCATTGGTAGGGTGAATGGCATTTTGGTTATGATGGCCCTCCAACAGTTGCCTAAAACATAGATAGACTCATCGTCATGATATATTAAACCATAGATATCATACAATGATACTTTCCTTCTTACATTAAGGGCAAATTATTGAAAGAATTGGTCAACCAATTGTTTGAAAGTATAAATCTATGATTGTGCAATTGGTTATACCACTCTATGGCATCTCCCTCCAATGTTTGAGGAATGTGTGGAGCATGAGAGAATTATCATTTTGAATTCTAAAACATGAGTGCACAAATGTGCTCACATACTCTTTAGGGTCCTTAGTCCCTTTAAATTTGTCAAACCTTGGTACTGTGAAGTCTATCAGCTATGACGATGATGGTACCAAAGGGTGAATTGGTTGATTTATTAATTGATGTAAGATTAGCTTTTGGTTATTGTAACCAGGAGTATGTTGTATAAAATCATCAATTTGTTGTTGCATAACCTTGATTCTAGGATCTTCCCCAAGGATTTGAAATCCCTAAATCACTTGATGATTCTATGATGGGGTAGAAATATGTTTTGGAGTGAAAATATGATGATGGATAGGCAGAGTGTATTAGGACTTATGATGATGATATTGATTGAGAAATGATGGTGATTGTTGAAAAGGGGATAATGCATGAGGACTATGGTTGGGTTGGTCTATGGGAATGGAATGGATATGGGTGGATGGAGGTATAGGGATGGAAACCACTAAATATTATGGTGCCCATGATTGACTTTGTGTGATGAAGGTGGGTTGAGTGGAAATTGGCTGAGGCCTAGGGTTCACTTGAACTTGTTGTTGAGCTATCTATTGCTTCTTAAGAAATTTGTTCAAATGTTCCCATGGTTCATTAATTTCCATATCATCATTGGAATACATGGATGAAGATGGAATAGATGATTTGGATGGGGGACAAGTGGCAATGGGAATTGTAAATTGATTGGATGAAATGGGTACTTGTGAAGCAACATTGACTTGTGCTTCATACAAGGGGTTGGTATAGGTGGATAAATATGAAGTGCTAGTAGCACATGATGGTTGGGGAATGGAGACATGGGATGAAGGTGCAATCGATGCCTCAAAAAGAGGGTTAGTGTACACCTAGGTAAACTAGATGGCTAGGAAGGAACAAGTTCCTACTGTAAAGAAGGATATTGATCCAAAATATTATGGAAGGACTACAAGACATAATTAGTTGATTTGTAGAAAGCCTCTTCTTGGGCCATGTCTATGTGGGTAATATTCTGATTAATTATGGGTGAGGGTGATTCGATTTGTAGAAGAGATGTGGAGGTGTATTTGTGCAAGATATCATTAGCTTGCACAGTGTGTGATGGGTCTATAGATAAATTTGTGCAATATATATGAACCACACTTATGGGATTTACCATAGAAGTGTTAGGAAATGCAGATGAAAAGTCCATAGATGTATTATTTTGGTAAAAATATTTTATCTAATTTCTTGTTTTTAGGGTCCGCTCCTAACATTAATCATATCCTTAATTAATATTATATAATCACTATAGATGGGTGTGTCCTTTCACAAGACAACCCATAAGTAGTTTAAATAGGAGTTAATCCTTATTTTGAAAATCATCAAAGAAAATATATCTTATTATATTCATTGAGGATTATATCCTATAATTCAAACATCGATTCTAGTTTAAAAGTGATTCATTATTCTCCAATTGCATTCAGTTTCATATTAAACTACTTGGTGGCATAAAAATTGGTATCAGAGCCGTCATCTTGGAAGACTGTGCAATCCATTAAAAATATAAAAATTGGTCACCCCCAATCGCTCCTCTGTAGATTAGCTCACCTGCCCTCTCTCGCCACCCCATCACCCCATATGAATCAATTTTAGGTTCTATTCATGGTGTTGTGGACAAGGAAGTCGCCTGCAACCAGAGCGAACAACCAATTGAAACACAAAATCAAACCTGAATCTCACCAAATATTCCACACTCACATGGTCCATTGTAACACAATCCTGTATCACATTGTATCGCTATAGTGATGTCTTCGTAATAGTAGAACAACCTCGAAACCCATACCTACAAACAAATACACATCAAATCCAAAAAATTAGGTAGAAAATTAACTTCTACAACATTTTTTGGTGGAACAGAACATAACCGATGAAGAAAATTTAATTATATTAAAAGTCACCTAAGGTTTAGAGTTTTTTCTGACCACTAGGAGTGAATTTTTGACATCAAAAAAGAGGAAGGCAAAAAATTCTTCAAATTCTTTATCCCATATTAGCTATGGAAAGCTCCTTGTGAGATTTATAAGCACAAAGGCCCGAGTAAGTAATTGCCTAGTGTGCTAGGCTTAGCCTTCACACGCATAGGCAGGCTCTAGCGACACTTGGCATCATCAAACATTGCATGACGCATGTGGTTGACTATTGACCTTTGCCCTACCTACTTCCAGCCTTCTTACTACTGCCACCCCTAAGCCCCGCTCCACATGTCGTCGCCACTTTGGCACCACCCAAAATCTGCCTAGCCACCACCCCTGAGCTTTGCTCCACCTGTTGTTGCCACCTGAGCGCCACCTGATCTCCGCTCTTCTTGCTGCCATTGCCCAAAATTTGACACCAAATTTTGCATAACAAAAAAATATTTTTGTTAATATTGAATTTTTTTTCTAAAATATTGCACAATGTTTTGCTAAAAATTGCCAAAACAAAGTTATCCTGAATATAAAAGTTTGCTAAGACTTGCTAGTATTGCAAATTCTTGCTAAAATTCCTCACTAAGAGGATCAAGAAGGTTGTAAATTCTCCAAAACCCAATCGCAATGGCCAAAGGATGACAATCACAAGATATCACTATGGATAAATTTCATTAAGAAATTTTCCAAGGCAAAGAGGAGAACGCAGCTAAGACGCATGAACTTCAGGAAACAATACTCGCATTAAACTTAAAACTAGAATTTGTCAGTCAGAATCTGGAACTAGTGCAAACAAATCAAACTAGCAGAGGATCGCCACCCCGAACACCATTGGGAGGGCCACAAAAATCCATCCTCCTCAGAACTACCAAGTTAGAATTTCCAAAATTTGAAGGTGGTGATCCTACAAAATGGATTTATCGAGCAGAACAACATTTCTTATTGAATCAAATTCCTGAGAGACAAAAGGTGCATATTGCATCCTTTCACTTAGAGAATGAAGCCATCCAATGGTACCAATGGTTCAAAAAAACCAAAAACACTCCTACTTGGTTCACCTTTACAAAAAACCTATTAATGTGGTTTGGACCTAGCGCTTTTGAAAATTTTAAAGGAGCTCTCATGAAATTATCCCAAACCACTTCGATAAAAGAATATCAAGCTAAATTTGAAATATTGGCAAATCGGACAACCGGGCTAGATGCTTCCTTATTTCAATATTTTTTCATCAGTGGATTAAAGGAAGAAATCTGAATAGAGGTACAAATGTATAGATCCACAAATATGATGGAGATCATAGGATTGGCAAAACTAGTGGATGATAAAATCAGGGTACAACACCGATTGGGGAAACCACCCATGGGGAAATAATGAATTAGTTACACTATCCCCAAAACCATGAAAAATGGAAGGGTACAAAATTCATACACAATTCCTAAAATTAACCCAACCCTATAAATTAAACTTCTTAATTTCAAATAAATGAAGGAACGACAAGCTAAAGGTCTTTGCTACCACTGTGATGAGAAATTTGATCAAAATCATAAATACGCCTCACGAAAGTTATATATTCTGGATGCTACGGACTGTGGAAATTCCTCCAAAGAAGAAACTAAGATAGAAGTAGAAGTAATATCCGACACACCAGAAAGTGAAGAGGAAAATACACCTAAGGTTTCCTTCAACGCCCTTGTAGGATTTTCTACTCCACAAACGATGAGGGTAAAAGGGAATTTTAAGAAACAAAATCTTATAGGTCCAAGGTGTAGACCAATTGGTTCATCCAAACCCCATAAGGGGGTGGAGGTCCAAGGTTCAAATCTTGGGCCTTGTCGGACTGAACGCTTGTCCCTTTATTGGTGCTTTCAGCGGATTAAAAGGTTTAAAATGATTGTGGCATGGTGGTTATAGGGGCGGACTACACAAAGATCTGTGTGGCAAATTCTAGGGTGGACAACGCAGAATACTATGGCGGCCATAAAAGCTATACAGCCTGCCCGAATTTGTGGTGGCTACCGATTCCACCATGTAAATTCAAAAAAAAAAAATCTTATTGTGCTCCTATACTCAGTAGCATGCACAATTTTATCGATCCAATGGTGATTAAACAAGCTAATTGTTTTATATATCCTTGTAATAATTTTGAAGTGATGATTGGAAATGAAGGAAAATTGCATGTAAAGGTAAATGCCAAAATATCAAACTAACTATGGGGGATTATAACATGAAAGGGGACATGTATTTACTACCCCTAGGAGGTTGTGACACTGTACTAGGAATACAATGGCTACAAACATTGGGTATAGTTCAATGGGAATTTTATGAATTATGGATGAAGTTCATAGAGAAGAATCAAACTTATACTATCAAAGGGTTCAAATCTAGACCCTCACAAATAATAAGTTCTCATAGAATGGAGAAAATTATTTGCAAAGGAAGCAAAGGAATGGTAGCCCAATTATTTTCAATCCAACCCACTCATGAAGAACATGAGGTGCCAGAGTTATAGAATATTTTAGAACACCATAAAGAAGTATTCAATGAACCAAAAGGACTACCTCCACAACGAAGTCATGATCACTCTATTCAACTACTTCCAAGATATCCACCCCTTAATATTAGGCCTTATTGTTATCCATATTTGAAAAAGACCGAGATAGAGAAGCTAGTACAAGAGCTTCTTAAAGCAGGGGTCATTAGACCTAGTAGAAGCCCCTACTCCTCTCCAGTTATATTAGTGAGGAAGAAGGATGGGTCATGGTGTTTATGTGTCAATTTTAGAGCACTTAACAAAATGACCATCAAGGATAAATTTCCTATTCTAGTCATAGATGAGCTACTAGATGAACTACATGGGGTTGCCTATTTTTCCAAACTAGACTTACGATCGGGCTATCACCAAACAAAGACCACCTTTTGCACTCATGAAGGGCACTATGAATTCTTGGTGATGCCATTTGGCATTACCAATGTTCTTCCACTTTTCAAATTTTAATAAACAAGGTATTCCACCCTTTTCTTCATAAATTTATCTTAGTTTTCTTTGATGACATCCTGATTTTCAGCAAAACATGGGAAGATCATTTGAACCATATTAGCCAAGCATTGAAAATATTCAAGGAAAATCAACTCTATGCGAAGAAATCAAAGTGTTCCTTTGGAATGCAAGAAATCGAATACTTAGGACACATTGTCTCTAAAGATGGATTTAAGGTAGATCCTCATAAAATTGAGGATGTGAAACGTTGGCCTATTCCAAAAACCTTAAAAATTCTACAAGGGTTTCTGGGGCTAACAGGATATTATTGAAAATTTATAAAAAATTATGAAAAAATTACAGCTCCTCTAACAATGTTGCTTAATAAAAATACCTCTAAGTGGTCATCTCAAGCGGATGAAGCTTTCACTACATTGAAAAATGCAATGTGTACCACTCCTATCCTAGCTACACCCAAATCTTCTAAACCATTCATCATTGAAAGTGATGCCTCGGGGGTCGTAATAGGAGCCATACTCATGCAAGATGAAAGGCCTCTAGATTTTACAAGCAAAGTGTTTTCTAGTAATAATCTAGCTCGTTCTACCTATGAAAAATAAATGTTGGTGATTTTTCATGTTGTTCAACATTGGAGACCTTACCTTATTGGACAATATTTCATTATACGCACTAACCATCATAGCTTAAAATACTTTTTGGAACAACGTACTAATACCCCAAAACAACAAAAATGGGTTACTAAACTACTTGGCTATGATTATGAAATTACATACAAAAAGGGAAAGGACAACATGGCAACCGATGCAGTCTCTAGAAAATTTGAAGATATGCCTCAAATCCATACTCTTTACTCCCTTATTCCCAAATGGTTAGATGAGGTTTATGAAGAATGGATTAGTGATCCTACTACCCACACAATAATTTAACAACTCTAACATAATCCTAATAGCAAACCTCCATATACTTGGATGGATAATATATTAAGGTACAAAGGAAGGATGGTCCTCGCCCCAAATTCCTCTTATCATGAAAAAATTATCCATGAATTACATACCTCACCCACTGCCGGACACTCAGGGTTCTTAAAAACATATAAAAGAGCAACTAGATCTTTTTATTGGGTAGGTATGAAAAACTACATAAAAACATTTGTAAAAGCATGTGAAACTTGCCAAAGACATAAAGGAGAGACAATTGCGATCCTAGGATTACTTCATCCTCTTCCTATATCAACCAAAACATGGATGGATATTTTGATGGATTTTATTTGAAGGCTTACCAAAATCAGGAAAAAAATCAACAATTTTTGTAGTAGTAGACCGTTTATCCAAATATGCCCAATTTTGTCCAATGGCTCATCCCTATACCGCTAATACTATAGCCCATATTTTCCTTGATAACATATTTAAATTACATGGTATGCCATCAACGATTGTTAGTGATCATGACCCAACTTTCACTAGCACTTTTTGGAAGGAATTGTTCAAATTAAAAGGTACTCAACTTCGTATGAGCACCGCTTACCATCCCCAAACCGATGGCCAATTGAAATTTGTTAATAAATGCTTAGAAACTTACCTTCATTGTTTCGTCTCTACTCAACCACTCCATTGGGTAAAGTGGCTTTTGTTAGCAAAATGGTGGTATAATACTTCCTACCATACATCCATCAAAATGACTCCTTATAAAAAATTATATGGCCAAACACCACCATCACTCACTGCTTATATTCCATGGAGTACAAAGGTACAAGCAGTGGAGACAAAACTCTCTACTCAGTATGCCATTCTGAGGATCCTAAAAGAGAACTTACACATTGTCCAAAATTGCATGAAGCAGCAAGCCGATCAACATAGGAGTGAGCATAGTTTTTAGGAGGGTGATAAGGTTTTCCTACATCTCCAACCTTACCAACAATCCTCTCTCAAAAAAAAAGGCACACAAAAGTTAGCGCCCAAGTTTTATGGACCTTATAATATTCTCCAATGTATTGGGTTCGTTGCTTACAAACTGGAGTTGCCACCAACTTTCAAAATTCATCTCGTATTTCATGTATCTTGCCTTAAGCCAGTGGTGGGAGCCAACATCACTATACAAACTAACCTTCCTAAATTTACCAATGATGGAGTACTTTTGGTTGAACCTGAAGTTATCTTAGCACGCCGATCTCACCATATTCGTAATCGCAATATAACGGAAGTCCTGATTCAATGGAAAGGTCTACCTTTAGAAGATGCTACATGGGAAACACTTCACCATTTTCAATAGCAATTTCCATATTTTTAGCTTTGAGGTCAAAGATCTTTTTAAGAGGGGTGGCATGTTAGGGTTCCTCCTAACATTAATCATAAACTTAATTAATCATATATAATCACCTATAGATGGGTGTGTCCTTTCACAAGACAACCCATAAGTAGTTTAAATAGGAGTTCATTATTTTTTTAAAATCATCGAAGAAAATATATCTTATTCTATTCATTGAGGATTATATCCTATAATTCAAACAATAATTCTAGTTTAAAAGCAATTCATTATTCTCCAATTGCATTCAGTTTCATATTAAACTACTTGGTGTCATAACACTTGTTTCGACCATAAGCTACAAAACCAAAATGTAAAATGTGTTGTAAAGGAAATGCAAAAAATAAAATTCACAGAAATCAAATGAAGACAAGAAATGCTATGTTTAACAAATGTGTCTTACCTCATTCATTCATTATCTCCTTTTATTTTATTTTTTGTGATTTTATGTTTTTGAATGCACTAATATGAAATTATAATGGATGAACACTATGGCTAGGAATGGACAATGAGATTATTGTTGGTGATGAACCAACAATTTTGCTTAGGGGTAACCTATGGTGTCTGGGGGTAGAGATCGGTGGATGGAGATGAAACCCACCATAACCAAATCTCAAGCAATGATTGGTGATGAAATCCAACCATTATGGTTAAAAGTACCATGTGCAGTGCGTGATTTATTTTAAAAAAATTTAGTTTTTCTATTGTGCTCATACAATATCATAAAATAACTGCTTTCATCAATCTAAATCAGAATCCAACATCAAAATACCAATTTTCCCAAAGGAAGTAGAGTACATCGCTTAATATCGCTCTTTAAACAGAGGAGGGTTTGTCTACTCCACCTTGAATCACCAAATGCGAGGGTACTTTTGGTTTTTTAAACACTGTTCCTACTTAGATTAAATAAAAATAGAAATTTCTAACCCTAGGATTCACACTACTTTATACTTTTAACATTCATATGCAAACAAAAATATGCAACACACCAGAAAATATGATTTCTTTTTAAATGAAAATGTGTAAATGTGACTATATACAACAACTACTTTCATGACTAAATGCACACTAAAATGATTGTTTCTAAAATATATGTTATTACTATGTTCTTTTTAATCCAATATCTAAAATAAAATAGAAAAACATAAAATGTAAAAATGCTTAAAAAAAGAGATTAGGGTTTCAAGGTAAGCTTATAGAGAAGCCTACACATTTTTTCTCTTCTTCATGAAATGCACTTGGGTGCCTATGATGCCTATGAAACACATCTTGGAGTTTCTTGAATATCCCACAAACATCGCAGGGTTTCTATGCACCTTATGCAACTTCTGTGTTGCTCCATAAATCTAGATTCTGCAAAAATTATATGATTTGTAATTTTGAAAACTTGTAAGATGAAACAAAAAATAACAATTTAGATCACAATATAAATCAAAGTAAGAAAACCTTATGGGGTCCCACCGTAATCACCATTTGTATATATGAAATTGAACAAAACCTAATAACTAAACCTTAAATAAATGAACAATTAAAGCTAAATAAACACATGTGATTGCACATAAATAAATTTGATTTTTATTTTCAAGTGGATTTCTAATATTATAACTAAATATGCACCAGATAGGGGTTGTTACAAAGCTTTATTTCTCAATAAAATAATCTCAATATGCTAGGGTTATCTAAAACCCTAGCCATCAAATCAGGGTGGTGTCTTCACACTCGATCGATCCCAATAGAAGTGATTAGGCTTCAGATATCCTTTGATTGGGCTACTCTAGCTTAAACAACTGCTCAATACTTGTATATCTCTAGACCTGCATACATAAAATGATGAAAGAGCATTAGTAGTAACTATGAGGGCTCCACTATGTGAGGCCCTAAAAAATCAATAAAAATCCTAAATACCAAATGATAAACTGCATGCAAATATGGAAATAATAAAATCAATACAATAATAGAATATTTACCTTGTGACTTATTGATTTATGATTGGTTGTTGTCATCATTAGGTGTGTAGATGTCCTACCAATGCCTAAGGGTTCACTAGTCAGTAAAACTAGGGTTTGAGATGCCCACGGGTGCTCGACAACAGCAAAAAGAACCCAAGGGTGCTCGATGATGGAGGGAATATACCCAGAGGTTCTCAACGACAGAGGGAAGCACCCAAAGGTTTTTGATGGTGATAAGAAATTTTTGAAGGCATTCAAGAACTGGGATAAAAATTTATAGAAGCAAATATGGTGCAACGAAATAGGCAGCAACAGATGCAGAGGCTACGACGAGCAAAAACAAAGGCAACGATGTGAGGGACTCAAGAAAAATTAGGATTCAAGGATGCGAACTACTTAGGCTTAGACTCCATAAAAACTTAGGGGTTGAGCCATCAAAACTACTCCTATTTATAATATTCCCTAGGGCACGTTAATGTTTCAACAATACAATTTTTACGATCAATATTAAAACGTGATGGAGGGTGGAGATTAAATCTAGGCAGGTGGCATGGATTAAGGTAGATGAATGGCTAGGATTAGATCAATATGGATGGCTGAGATTAATTTACACATATATACATATTTATTAAATATATATAAAAATAATATAAAATATTAATATTTAAATATATATTAAATAAATAAATATATAATATATGTAAATAATGGGTAAAAATGGCAAGAATACATGGATGAGCGACAAGTGGCTAGGATTTGGTGTCTACAGACCTTATGATGTTTTCCATTCATACATATGAGAGAAAATAGGGTAACTTAACTTCTACTATTTGGATGGTATATAATGATATCATGCAGACAAAGAAGTCCAAATTTATAAAAAAAAATATGATATGAAGAAGAAATTACCAAAATTAATAAGATTAACAATTGTGAGATTTCTAAAAATAATGCATCAGTGTAACAGTAAACTCATGTGATTATGGTATTTTTGTGAGCTAGCTAATAATTATATTGAAATAGGACTTGAAAATAACCATTTATATTTAAAAATCTTGAGACGTTTCGGAGCAAACATGCTAGACATAACCAACCAATTGAAAATTAACAAAAGAGTTTATAGAGCATGACATAAGAAGCATGTGGAATATGTAGTATGAGATAGGGAATAATTATTATGTGATGATGGAATGGAAATAAGTAAAAAATAAGACATTGAAATATGAGGGGAAATTCAAGTGAAATGAGGGTAGGATAGATCTTTATAATTTATCTAGAATAACATCTACCTTATAGGAATATTATAATATGGTCCATTCCTACCCCTTATAGGGATATAGAGGTACAATATTTTTTTGACTTTAATAAAACACCCCTTACAAGGCCGCCTTGGTCTGAGAAACCACGACCAGGAGGTTCTACATCGTCAAAATCACCCGGGAGTCACGCTCGGCCCTGACCGCACAAACATTATCAACTGGATTTTGGGTACCCAATGTGAATTTGGTAGGGTGAATATTCAAACTAGGGACCTCCATTGGAGGATTGCCCTAACCTCTCCAACTAACTTATAGCATGTGGGTTGATGATAAAGGTACAATATTAAGTTCATAACCATAGTTTCTTTTTTAAAGGACCTATTTGTGCTACACTAACTCATTTCATATGCCTTTTGATCTCACAACTCTCAAATCAAAAATTCTAAACCCTCAAAATTAATAATTTATAAATTTGGAAATGATTTTGCTATGCATGAAAATGGAATAACTATTCTACAATTATCCTTTATATATAATTTTCTAAAAAAATATTATTTATACCTCAAAATTCTAATGTTGTTTATAAATGCTTTTCAATTAGTTATATGGAATTGAAATGGCCCCACCCGTATTACATCAGCATCACATAGTGGTATTATAATAAATGGGATATTATCCATGTATCACTTAGCAAGACTCAAACCTAGGTCTCCTCCTTGAATCTTAAGGAATCTAACTAGTTGATCTATCACCATTTGATAAATGTTAGTTATAATTTGAGATAGAATTGCATTACATTTATGGGTATTGGCATATTCAAGATGTATTGGGATAATCCATTTTCTCTTGTATCATCTCATAGTAGCATTATTGTATTAATTTTATGTTTAAGTGTTATAAATTTAGTAATTTTCTTGGGCTACGTTTATCAAAGTTTCTTGTTAGCAACATATTTTTTTATTGCCATGGTAAGCCATAGGTATGAATATTTTATGGGCAAATTTTATTTTTATCATCACTTGTAAGTTTATTTTTACAATTTTATTGACATACATTATTGACAAAATTTTTACAATATTGTACGATATTAGTGGGCCTACCAATGAAGACTTTGAAACTATAAAGAGAATATCTAAGGTTTGAATCCTATGAGGCGTAGGGTTGTCCACCACACTTTGGTACCAAAGTATGGTTGGATAACCATGTATCAGGTAAATAACATCTTCCATTATTATCACCTCATATGACCTATGGTCTCATGGACGTTAAAATCTACTTTACCTTTACCTTTATTACTTTTATATTTATTTTTGCCAAAAAATTTATCAATTTTTTAGTTAATTTACATATTTTTATTTTCTTAAGGTCACACACCTAATATTCCTTTTAGTATCACTAGACCTTGAGAGGGGATATATGTAATAAAATTTCATTAATGTTTCTATTAAGTCAATATGGTCCCTTGGTATCACTATAACTAATAGGGATAAACTATTTTATGAGAATTTTATTAGTCAAATGATGCTTTAGCTTGATTATAAATACCTATCTTATCCTTATTTTAATTTTCTATTTTTCTTATGTGTCATGATCCTATTTTTCACCTAGGTTCGTTGTCATCCTTACTTGACCATTACATACCTCATCTATTTTTTACATTATTACTCATGTTGTGCTACATTTATCATTTTATTCATTTGCTATTTGTCTTTGTCTTGAAATTAAATCCATAAAAAATGATGTTTACAGTTCATTTTATCTATTTTTAATTTTTCATTATCACATGAGTATTTCTAGTGTATTTCCAATAATTATCATTACTAATAATTTCATGAAAGGATCCAAATTCACATGCATTTATCATTCTAATATCACATTGTCATCCAAAATCTTATAATTACTATTCTTATTTCTCTTGGTCAGATATCATATCTTTATTTTCACTCTAGTTCCACTTGTTTTATAACATCTAAAATTTCTACTAAATGAGTGTGTGATCTTGTAAAAAAACCACTTGAACATAGATATTCAGGTACTCTATCATTATTTTGTAAATATCTAGTGAACTCTATTGTTGATTTACCATTAGTAGCAATGGTCCAATCCTCTATACATATTAGTATTATTAATTTGTAAATTTATTTTATATAGATAACAAAAACCCTACTTCCATAAGGTTTTTATGTGATTGGGATTATTATTGTAATCATCTAATAAATTACTTTATACGTGTCATATAATTTCATTATCATTTTTTCAATTAATTATATGGGATTGAAATGGCCCCACCCGTATCACATCATCACCCCATAGTGGTATTACAACAAATCTTGGATATTATCCATGTTTCACTTGGCAAGATTCAAACCTCTATCTCCTCATTGAATGTTGACCAATTGAGCTAATTATATTTGATCATTTTATTATCATTTTTACTTTCACTATTATCATTGTATTTTATGCCCATTATGTTTGGGGTAAGTAATTAGAAGTGGTAAAATTTCATACTATCATCCATAAGGTTCTAACGCCTTGGGTGAACCTTAAAATTTATGTTTGAGGTATTGTAAAAATGTATAGAGGATACAATTATATGAGTGTGATCAAAGTTAAACTTTCCTCATTGTGATGGACACTCACAATAAAGCAACCTATGATAATATAGTTTATTGTTATACAATTCAAGTTGTTCATTAAAATAGATGTAATACAAGTGGGGCCCATTTTAGCCCATATAATTGCACTTTACATTATTTTATCAAATCCTTGGTTTTCTTATTATCTATTTTGTTTATCCTTGAATTGAATTCCTTATTTTACATTTATAATTATTCCTAGTGACCATGTGTCTTTTAGTAGTTTTCTTTGTATATCCATTGTGAGCTTCATTGTAAAATTATCCTTTGATTATTTTTGTATTTTTCATATATATATATATATAGTTAAGTAAAACCTTTTCATTAAAACGGGTTTTGAAAGGATCCTAGAACCTTTCTACAAATCAATATTGAATCATGCTGGGATGTGGAAATAAAAATAGTACAGGGCAAGATGCCCGAACATACAAAAGCCCCAAAAAACAAGACAAAGCCTATAAAATCTAGGCTTACAAAAAACATCTCACAACCCATCCTTAGGCAAATCCTCAAATCATCCCTGACAACAACTACGCAACATCCTTGAAGCCATCCTTGACCACGTCCTTGCGTCCAAATTTCACCATAGTGACATGTGATGAATAGAATTTTACTAAATATATTTTTGTATTTTTCACATATGATGAATAGACATTTATTAAATATATTTTCACATTATCCTTTTTCTTTGATGATCCCTAGTTTATAACAAAATACTAGTTAAAAAATTTAGGGCAGTTGTATACTCTATTTAAAAATTTATTTATTTTCTCTATAATAGCTTGATCTTTAAATGATCTTACAAAGATGTACTCCTTTTACTATTTAAGTAAGCCACAAAACCCTCTAAAATTTTGAAATAGTCTCCTGTTTATACTTCAATGTTGGTCATACTTCATCTATTTAATCCATTTATACTTGAAATCAATGCATTTAGGACTAGTCTTGGTATAATCCTATCTCAATAGGATAGTCTAATTTATTTAGAAATTAGGAAGTTGGATGTTACACAAAGAGAGGTATTTCTCATAAAGTGGTCAAGTGTCATTAATTTCTTTTGGGTATCAAGTTCTTCAATAAGACTAATCATTTTAGGGTAAAAAACTTTTGCATTAGATTTAACTTATATAGAACAAATACAAATGGATTTGCTCATATCCAAGCATATGAATTTGAAATCTTGTATAAGAAAGGAAAAATAAATATGCTATATTTATCTCATCAATATAAGAAACTTGTATTTCATGTCATTTCAATTATCTAGCTAGCATGGATAGAAAGACTTATCTAGGCATGTGACCTATCAAAAGTGTAAATTTGATTCATATCCAAGGCCAATATTATATGATGTAATATTGGATAGGCCTAAGGGAATTCACTGTACAATGTCTTGATTTTATTATATCATATTATTATGTAATACCTATGGGCTATGGATAACCTTGTTATGATTAAACCCACTTTATAACTTGTAATTAACTTTAATTCCTCTTGTTATGTCAGCTTAGGTTAAACTTTTATATGTAATTGGGTTTTTGGTATTGGTATAAATAGCCCCTGCCACACCTCATTTAACTATCAAATTGTTGTGTAATATTATCAATGGATAATATAGTGATTATTTATGGTGCCTACGAGTACCCACTATATCCTTCTTATAATATTTAAGTGGATGGATTGTTTCTATTTATTTCTAGATAATATTGTGAATTCTAGCTTGGTATTAAAGTAGGTATATAGTGATATGACTTGGTTAAGTAGATAAATCATTTGGAGCCTCCAAATCTTCCTCTAAATTATAGGAAAAAATCTTCTCAAAATGTTAAAAGCAATTTTTGCATAAAATTGCAAGAGAAAATTATTTAATCTATCATCGATTATTAATGTTGTAAAAAGTTTTGCTCAATCGCCATCTAGGGTTTGTAAAAGAAAAATCACATCAAGATTACAAAGTGGATAGTTTGAATCTATAGATGGCAGGAAGTTTTAAATTTGATGAAGCGATAAAATTCGAAAATACTGGTGGGAATTTTAAACTTATTTTTAGAACTTTTGCATGCTCCAAGTACATTACTTCTCTATTTTGAATGATGTTATGCCTATCTCTAAGAAATGGGTGCCCCACCCTTCTTGACTAAAAACAACACCTTTGTTGTTGTACATGCATATGTAATTTTTTGTTGCCAATTATGACAAAGGTTTGAATTCTAGTTTTTTTATATCTATATTGTTTTGCTTGAAATATAGGATAATAAGACATTTTTTATGCTTCCTTATCATTCATCACCATCATATCTTATGAAGCTTTTTGAGAGGAAATATTTAGTTGAGTAGAGATATAGGTTCAAAACTTCTCCCCTACAATTTTGCAACAAGGATCAAAGTAGTGGTTGCACTGTGTCTTAAGGGAGTAAATGTCAAATTCTCATCATACGTTGTAAATGAAATCCAAATAGAAGGAATGCCTTAGAGATGATAGGACATGATATCAAATATTGTAGTGCTATATCAATTTTTTTTTGCTAAGAATTTGGTTGAAATTTTAGATGACGATGAGGATATTAATGACTGAGCATGCATCTAGTTTCATCTACAAGCCTAACATGTTGATTAGTATGAGTGTCTTTGCTATGTGAAGACTTGGGTTCAAGTAGCTTCAGTAGAATTTTGTTGAATATTTGATGGGTTGGCTATCAATATAGCAAGTGTGGCACTTTTGTGTACCATCTATTCATTTTATTTTTATATTTATAAGCTTTCAACCAATCGGGAGCAAACACATGTTGGATTCATTGTGCACTAATGGTGATGAACTTGCATAGGATAAGTGGTTTTCATTAGCAAATGAACACACAACATATGGTGGGCTATGATTCAACATAATTTCTCTAAAGTTTGATGGATCAATTTTTAATTTTTTGAGGGCTATTTGGGTAAAATTTCTAGAAATTATAACTTTTACATACAAAAGCATTTTAAGGCTATTTTTTTATTGCATAATTTTTTGAGTATTATGCATTGTGATATCAATTTATAGACTTGTTCTAGTGTTTAGGGCTAAATTATGTGGAATAGTCCTCAAATCCTATTGCCCTATTTTAAAAGGATAGATTTATAATTTTCCATGCATTCAAAATATTTGGCTTTTTTTTGGTAGATATAGATGAATTTGTGATAGTTGTAGCTTAATTTGAGTCTTTCAGAGGCTTGAATAAAAAGGATTCATGATGTGCTTTAGTTAGTTCATATTCCTCCTTTGAGCGATTGATTTAGCTTATTCATGAAGATATAATTGTTAATGATATATTTCTTCTTTTATTTCTTATCCAAGTACTCTTGGAAGTTTGTTACAACTCTTATTTTAAGCATGTTCATGCAAATCCTATTTTGGTGACTGAAATTAGGTGGACCAAGAGCAAAATAAAATCTTCAAATAGGGTGATGTATGTTATAAAAGGAAAATTTGTGCCTTAAGTACATACCTAGTGCAACTATGAAAGATTGAAGGAGCTTATCATTAAAAGTGGTAGTGATCTTGACTTCTCTTCTTCATTTGAAGTCATATCAAAAATATTTTTTAGATGTATGTAGGAGTGTCTAATAGTGGTAATTATGACTATGGTCTAGCCTAAGGAGACTCTTATGCAAGAAATACTTTTTAGTAGAATACTTTTGATGATGGAGGGATCTAGATGAATCTACCTCAAAATATGGATGCCTACTAGAGCATCTAATATTGGAGGATATTATTGTTACTTAGAATGAAGTTGCTCTTGGGTGCAAGGTGGGTGGTGGGAAATGGCTCTATCATTAATTTTTGAGAGGAAACCTAGCTTCTTGATAGCCTGCTTATCCTTAGACATATCTAGTCCCTACTATTGCTCTTACCCATAGATTGGGTTGGTCCAAAGTTGAAGATTTTATTGAGTGGGAAGGGAACAGGAGGTGTTGGAAACAAATTCCTCAAAGAGTATTTGAAAACAGGGAGGAAGCATTATCCTGGGGGACCATTTACAATCGTATTAGACTCTATAATCTTGCGAGCCAGGATATGGAGGACTTTTTTATTTTGAAAGCCAAAAGTGAAGGTTGTTACTCTGTTAGATCATCCTACCACATTTTTTATGTAGATCCTCAGTGCTTGTTTTTACCTAGAAAAGTTTGGCTTAAAAATCTGACTTCGAAAGTAAATATTTTTTATTGGTTGGCTATTCAAAATAAATGTTTAACAGTAGAAAATATTCACAATAGGGGATGGCTCTGATCAATAAATGCTACTTGTGTGAAGATTCAGAGGAAACTTGTCAGCATATTTTTTTCCAGTGCCCCTTCTTGGTTTTAGTAGTTTCTTAGATGTTGTCCACTCTGGATGTCAGTTGGGTTTTTCCAAACACTATCTCTGATATGTGTTTGCAGTGGAATCTCCTTTCAAGTTCCCTAGGTTGGAAAAACTTTGGTCTTTCTTTATTCCATATTTATTTTTGAGCATCTGGTGGGAACGCAATCAAAGATCTTTCAAGAATTTAAGGCATGATCTGGATCAAGTTTTTTCTAGAGCTCTTGGAGCTGCTGTGGAGAATGTGTCTCATTGTTTTCTAGATCTCAAAGTGGGTTATTTGGATGAAATCCTTGTGGAGGCTAAAATTGGCTTTCCAGCTTCTTGCAATTCATCTAAACTGTTTGTTACCTTGACACACTTATTCACCTTGTGGTGCCCTCCTCCTGAGGGATGGGTCAAATTGAATTTTGATGGTGCCTCAAAATGAAATCTAGGACCTACAACTGTTGGTGGGGTAATTAGAAATTCTAAGGGTGAGCTCATTGGTGCATACACAAAGAATATTTCTATCCAAACCTCTCATTTTTTTGAAGCCAAGGGTCTCCTTCAAGGGCTACTATTGGTAGAAACACTTAAATATCATAAAATCATTGTATAAGGGGACTCTTTAAATCTAGTAAATATTGCTAATTCTATTAGCAAGCCTCACTGGAGTATTTCGAATATTATAGTAGAGGTGTTTAGAATTCTGAAATCAAGAGAGGAATTTAAAGTTCAACGTATTTATCGGGAAGGCAATAAGGTGGTAGATTATATGGCTAACTTGGGTCTTTCCCAACAAGGCCTGAGGGTCTAGTTGGATAATTTCCCCCAAGACCTTGAATCTCTTGTTTTTGATGATCACATTTAGCTATTGGTTGTACATGAGGCTTGGTATGGGAGTTCAATTTGTGGACTCCTTTCTAGATGTTTTGTTTTATGCTTGATTAGGTGGGCCATATTAATTGGTGATCTTCACAAGTCCCCTAACCTTTTTTAGATGACTATCATCAGTTGGGCATCTTTGTGTGGATGTTGGTCAGATTTTTCTTGGCCTCAATCCCAATGGTATCCTTGTTATATGCTCTTATGATGATATGGTTATGTTTTCTTCCCTTGTGATGAAGTGGTGATGTGTTTATCTATACTGGAGAAAAAACACTCCACTCTTTTGGGTACATTGCAGGTTGTGGTCTCCTTTGTCAATGAGATTCGGGACGTGGTTAACAAGCATATGGATATGGAAACCCCGAACTAGCTCTGCTATGATGTTATTTTAGTAGTTGATATCAAGTTATATTTTATGTTGGTTGTATGGGGTCCTATCTATTTTTTTGACTGAGAGAGGCCAGGTTCCTTTAGTTGTTGTTACCCATATTTTGTGGTATGTTTTTTGTATGAGACCCTCTCAATTTTAACTTGTTGAGGGTGGCCTGGTATTCCTATTCATTGTCTGGTTTTGATTTAGTGTTGTATTTTAGTGCATTATCATGCCCTATATCAGCCTATTGTAATAGGTTTGGGGACCTCAAAACCCCTTCATTTACCAAATAAAAAAAGTCTTTTCTCCTTGGCCCCTTAGTTTAGATTATGGGTGCATGTTGAAAGTGTAATATGATTCATGTATAAGGCTAAAATTGTATAATATAATATTGGATAGGCCCAAGGGCATTCATTGTACAATATGAAATAAATAATAGATACATTTTTATACTTATAGAGAACAAATAGAACTAGACTTCCTTACATCCAAATATATGAATTTGAAATCTTGTATAAGAAAGAAAAAGATAATATGATAGATTTATCTCATCAAGATAGGAAAGTTGTTTTTCATGCCATCTCAATTATCTAGGTAGCATGGATAGACAGACTTATTTTAAGATTAGTTATGTAAACTACTATTCTCCACCTCAAACATGATATAGATGGAGGGAAGAAAAATAAGATGATCATCTAATAGTGTATCATATTATTTAAATTTTATGTTTGGTTTAAAAGTAATTCCCAATTAATTAAAATGCATTTTCATGTATCATCTTCTATATGTACATATATTTCCATAAATATTACAAGAATATAAGGTCTATCTTCTATTGGAATAACATAGTGAATTAATTTTTAAAATTTGTGGCCTAGTGTGATACCTATGACTGAAATAAGGCAAAAGTGTTCTACCCAAGGGTTTCTTCAACCAAATTTTATCCACCAACTAGAGTAAGTAGAGGTATCTATGGACTTCATAGTGGTATTATCATAGATGCTTTATAAAAAATAATGTGTGGTCATTTCATCACATTTTGAAGGAAATATTTTGAGCTTTTAAAATTGATTTAAAATACAATTATCATACATATTCAATCTAAATAAAATTCTTCTAAGTGCCAATTATGGTAAGGATAATTTTTAAAATGGTTTAACAATAGCTCTCTATACTAGAGAAGATAACTTTAATGCAATAATTGCATATTAGCATTAAGTAGATGGATAGAAAATATTTCAAATAAGTGTTCAAAAGTGCACTTGAGGATGTATACAAAAGATAAAACTAGAGGAAACAAGTGGAATAGTTATATAAGAGTATTTATGTAGTGCTATATTTCATACAACCATCAAGGACCTAGATGACTATAAACTATCACAACAAATTAAGACACTATTGAAGGATGATCTATCCATGTGTATAAATAAAATAAATTAATGTGAAAACCAAGAGGAGACAAAAAAATAAGTTTGAATTAGATGAAAAAATGTTTATTTTTTATCAACTATTTAAACAACTATCATTGAAGGACAATGAGAATCTAGAATCTAGAATTTACCATTGAGGTATTATAGGCCCTACAAGATGAACAAATTATTTAAAGAAATGGCCTCTATTGTGGACATCTCAAGTAAATGAAAAATGCATGATTTTTAAATGTATCTTTTTTGAAGAAAATTATATGGATGTACATAGTCCCTTAAATAAAGGTAACTATAATAATTCAAGACAGGGTGTATCGCTCCAAATTTTTTGCATCCTTACCCTTAGGCTATAGGATCCACACCCAGAAGGGGGATGCGAGAAGGATGGGACAATACCTCGGACTGAGAGGCCCTTTGAAGGTCCCGCCTCTCGGGGGAGGAGTATAAGGGTGAATTTTCGACGGATGGTGGGTTCACCAAGAAACTTTTGAGTGGCAGTTTCCACGCCTAGGTTGATAGTGGGTTTGATATGTTCATTTTTATACTCAATCATTCAACTCCTAGGTTTGGCCAAGATGAATCTAAACTATTCTATCTACCAATAATGATTTAAATGGATACAAAAAATAGGAATGAGTGCTAATAATAGAGAATATGCTAATTAGAATGTGTCATACCTAATTCCGAATGTTTGATGAAGATTCTGAGTTTTGTAGCAGTCTAGATCGCCTCAGTTCATACGTAATCATCTAAGATCAGACAGGATCATCTGATATCTGACGAATTCGTCAAACGAATTTGTTAGAAACCTGCAATCACAGAAATAGATGTGAAATACCAAATATGCAAGTGTAGAAGCAAAGGACAATGGTAGAAATAACAACAAACATGCCTAAATAATGGATTCCAATAAAAAATAAGAAAATGCAATAGATTTAATGATTGATTTTAACCTTACCATGCAATTATGCTAAATGAGGTGAACTCCAAGATGCAAAAAACATAATAATTTTAGACAATGCAGAAATACAATACGAAAAATGCAGAGAAAGCTAAGGGAATGCAAACTCTGGACTCAGATTGCCCCCAATCTGGACTACAGTCAGGATTGCCTCCAATCGTACGATATTGTCCGTAATTTTCCGAGATCGTTTGCATCGATTTGAGCTATCTTCAATTGAAAAACAGTAGAGTTCCTACAAGAAAATGCAAAATATAGAACACAGACAGTAGTACGAGGGAATAAGGAATTAAATCTGTCAGCTAAGGGGTTCAGGGAAATCAGAATCAAGGGGGTCAGGTAGGGTCAGGGGGGTAAACTAGAAAATCCTAGTTTATATAGGCTTAGGAAAAGGTTTAAGAGGTTGGGGATCATCCCAATCTGGGAGATCTCCAATAGGGCAATCTGGAGAGGCTGTTGAAACAGAAGCTAATTATGAAAATTCGATTTTGAGACAAAATCATCCGGACGTTCTGTCCATGATGATTTCATCAGATCTAGGATGATCTCGTCTAATCTGCAACGATATCGTCCAACGGTCAAAACAAATCCTAAAAATGGCACAAAAAACGAGGAAATGGGTAACAGGCGGTTTTGGAGTGGTTTTGGGATTAAAATTCAAATTTTTATCTTTTATCTTTTACTAAGGTTTTTAACCGTGCCAATTTTAGGGTGCTACATTTTTCCCCCTCTTTAGCGAATTTTTGAAGAAAATGCGTTAAAGACGAGTTTTTCCTGTTTTACGAGAAAGCAAAAATGTACTCAATTTTTTAGACGACGATTCTTGGTCGAATCATACAATTGCTGACTATGGTGCCCCCTTCGTGTTTTTACCCAAATCAAACGTTTGAGGTAAAAATGTGGAAAGGCAAAAAAATTAAATGTTGATGATTTTTAAATAAAATTAAGAAAATAGGGTAAAACCCTAATTCATTTTTACTGTTCATCTTTATTGTTCCAGAGCTCTGCAGAGAGAAAAAAATGGTGGAGACAGTGCACAGAGCGACAGAGGTCCGGCGCGGGCTACGGGTAAGGATCTAAGCCTAGTAGATTAGTTTTGATTTTGCTTTGTGCAATTGGTAGATTTAAATTTGGATTATTTGGGGCATCGCGACCGTTTTTAGGCCATCGACAACGTTCAGATGAAATCGTCCCTATTTCATCGAAATCATCCCTAGATCATCGATTTTGTTAGAGGGCAAAATTAGCGAACTAGGGGCGATCCCGTTCAATAAGGGGCGATCCCCAAGTTTATGAAATCGGAGACGAATTCATCCTATAAAGGATGATTTTGCCAAATTTAGGATGATATCATCCGATGGTGGATGATAACATCTTTAACTTGCTTTTAAAAATGTGTTTGATTTGATTTTAATGATTGGTTATTAATAAATTTTGTTGTTATTGTTTGTTTTGCAGAGGGGATTACTAAAAAGCCGAGAATGGAAATACGATGGACTAAGAGACGACATAGTTGTGCTTGACCAGGCAGAGCACGACCGACTAGGATAGGTCGGGCTACAACATGTGGCAGAGATGCCACAAGTACCGACTAACATGGGGCTACTGACAACCCTAGCAGAGAGATGGTATTTGGGGTCATCCTATTTTTGTCTATCGATAGGGGAGATGGCTCCCACACTAGAAGACATATGGAGGATCATGAGGATCCCCATACAGGGATGGTTGATGACGCCTATGGCCAATCAAGGCCAGGCTATGATGAGATTGACTGGAGACCCGACCTTCACCCTGGAGAAGGGCGGGGTGAAAAACGAGTCTCTACGGAAGATGCTTGGGGCATCTAGGCTGACTCGAGTTTTGGCAGGGGTGGTAGGTGGCTTACTATTGTGCCACCAGAGTGGATGCAGACTACCATGGCTCCTATCAGATATAGTCTGCAACATGAGATACTATGGGTATAGATTTGCATGGGGTATATTTATACTCTACCACTTTTATAGGATCCTTCACGGGGTCGTATACAAGGGAGGTCGATGTCTAGTTTTGACATCGTTGCTACAGGTTTGGTGCTGGGAGCACATTACGGTACGGAGGTCGATAGGGCTCCCACTGACACGGGTTGATCGGGAGAGGCCTCAGGTTTACTATTGGTGGCTATAGAGAGGGTCACAATGGCAGATAGATCTACCAATGTCTCGAAGGTTGTTGGGTGACCTCATTCCAGACCAGATCACCTAGAGGCCATGGCGAGAGCACCCCGGGTGGGTAGAGGATGTGCAGGAGCTGGCTCACATTAGGCGAGTCTACTGGCTGAGGATGGAGAGGGGAGAGGTAGAGCTCCACCGCTATGACCGAGTACTATGATAGTTCGGTCTACAGTAGGGGATCCCTTCTCTCAGGGATTACGAGTACTTTTGGACTATTCGAGATAGTACTACATTGAGCGGGGCTCCAGACATGTAGCGATTCTGGAGTCAAGACGCAGACAATGCCCCCATCTAGCTAGTGGATGGTGACGATGTTGGGGTTGTAGCGGGTTACGATGCCAGGTACATAGGCATCTTCCTTCCTCGGATGATGAGGGCATAGGGTCTAGTGCACGCCGTGGTGCACCAAATGGGGAGGTAGCACCAGGCTGCTATTGAGGCAACGTAGGGTCATAGGGGGAGACAGTAGTGGTGGTCCCCATAGGAGAGATGCTAGCAGATGGAACGGGCTCCACAGAGGCTATGAGATACGAGGTAGAGGGAGGAGAGACTCCCTTCGTAGTAGGGGGAGAGACCACCATCGCTCGATAAGGGCAAGGGTGTAGATGTAGGGGAGAGCAGCGAGACGATGGCTCTTCGAGCTGAGGTTGCCCACCTTTGGGCTCGGGTGCAGACACTACAAGATGAGGCTACATGGCTCAGAGCTCAAGGTGGAGGAGCGAGCACTCGAGATCTGGCATGGTCCATTGCTTAGACCACATTTTACCAAGGTTTGTACTATCAGGCGGTCCCATAGGGACAGAGGATATCATTGCCAGCCCCCATTACATAGCCAATCATGATGGGATCATCGAGGACATCCTCACGATCGACGATGAGGACCCGAGACACGACCTGAACCTCTATGGGACCACCTCCTCCACGATAGGGTGGGGGAGGAGATGAGGTTGAGAGCTCGAGGGCTTCTCAAGGCTAGCTACTACAGAGTGTAGATTTATATTATTATTACTTTTTAGGGGATTGAGTATGCCAGAGTTTTGATTGTGGCATACCAATCCAGATGATGTACATAGTTGATTGATGATATATATAGATTGTATTTTTGATGATATGACTTGTGTATCTGTTGTGTGATGCTTTGAGTTTTGAATTTGTTGATTCATGTAATTATGTCGTTTGGCAATAAATTATAATGTTATGTCATGCCATAAAATTATAAATGAAATAATCTGATATGCATAAATTGGTTGTTTTTGGTGTGATTTGATGAAAAATATAAGGGACTTCTAACAATAATTTCAAAGGACATTGTCGCTGTTATAGATCGTTTCATGGATTCACCACTCGCTAGGTTGTCAAGCTAATCCTAGTATAGAAATATTGCTAAAAGTAAAAGAGTGCTTAAGAGACTGTCTTAAGACTTTGTGTTGTGATGATGAAAATGATGATGGTGATCATTTGTTTTCAGATTTTTCACAAAATTATGCATGAAATATATTTTAAAAGGTGATTTTTGCTAGGCATAAATTCCTAAGTGTGATAGATTTTTGAATAATTCCTTAGAAATTATACCATGGTTGCAAGATAGAATGTTTTGACATAATGACATGAAATAGAATAAGTGTTCATTCATTTTGAAGCACAATTGTGTAACATAATGATGTAAGCCATATGTGTTTTTAAAATGGATGGGAAAATAAAATTAGAACAATGGTTTGCGCTAGGCATAGAATTTATAGGTATAGATTTATACCATCATCGCAAAATCCAAAAAATAAAGGAAATATTTTAGTTTTATTGCATGATTGATTTTTGATTTTTGATTTTTGATAAACAAATAATAATAATATGATGAACATGTTGATTGCAATATTTTGGCAATTTTGTGACATAATGTATATAATTTTTTTTATGCAAAACAAAATTCTTGAAATAAGAGGATAAAATTGTTCTGAAAAGAATTACAGAAATATTTTAAATTATCTCAAAAACAAATGTAGGTTTATAAGGGATCCTCATGTGTAAACGTGAGTTCATTACCGATCTTGATTTATCATAATGATGCAAAATCTCTCAAATACAAATGTGTGTGCAATTGTATTGTTCATTCACCAATTT
The DNA here is from genome assembly GCA_028583015.1 of Wollemia nobilis. NCBI lineage: Eukaryota > Viridiplantae > Streptophyta > Pinopsida > Araucariales > Araucariaceae > Wollemia > Wollemia nobilis. The sequence goes on from JAQPPZ010000157.1 coordinate 18,146,263, forward strand.
TAAGTAAGATAATTTGATACAAGCAATTTGCCTTAACCAAATGAATGTTAGTTAACAATGATTTATATGCATATAACCGTACCAGACTACTGTGCAAGTTAGGTTATCAAGAGCTAGCTAATCCATAATCTGACATAGGTTTGTACAAAAGAAGGTCACTAATGTGACAGACATATCACCACGGTAGGAATTACCCAAGGCCAAGCGAGTTGGGCACAAACCACCTGTTATCGGGCTTACCTCACAGTTTTCGAATAATTGAGAATTTCAGGGATTCAATCTCATTCACCCTTCTTTTCTTTTCAAGGGGTAGGGAAAGGATTTTATTGCATTTTGCTTTTGCTTTTCTTTTGCTCTTTTTTCTTTTCTTTCTTTTTTGTATTTTTTCTTGATTTTTGAGATAATGCTAAAATATTGCTGTGACGATACAAAATAACTTTTCTATTTTCTCTTTTTTCTTGCATTTTTCTTTTTCTTCCTATGCTAGGGATACTTGCTCGGATTAGTTGTAGAGCAAGGTATTTTTATTCTGGGTAGGGGTGAGCTTGTCCTTTTGTCAATTCTCAAAGATTCTAGACCATGTGCATGATAGGATAGTAGGGGAAACTTTTCGCTCAAGAAACCACGTCTACTATGTAGCATCATATTGAATTTTCAATGAAATCATTTTAATGTGAAAAGATATACTTGGTTCAAGTAAATAACAAGATCGGTTCTCTATGCTCAAAAATTTATTTAATGCCAATGTGGACTTTGATATAAGAGAGATTAATAATCATACCAAATAAAATCAAGATATTCATTCATGTGAGTGTGAAAGTGCGGGATTCCAAATAAATGCTCATTTATCCAAAATAATTGAAAATATAACGCAAACTCCAAGAATTAACAGGTATAAAAAAGATGTTTTTGAATATTTTGACAATTTTGATGTTTTTGTATTTGATTTTTAATTGATAATTTGCAAGAAGAAATACTATTACTGTTCTTTGAAAAATATTTTGATAGAAATGGCTAAAAATGAAACAATATGCAAAATACAGTATATACAAATGATGAAATGACCCAATGTTTTATGCATAGTAGCATTTGAGATGCATAATGTTCATAGGTTCTTTAAGTTATTTACCATCTAAGGTAGATAATTTGTATACTCCCGATCCAAATTTAGCAGTGATGATATATGGTCCAAGCCAGTTGGGCTCGAATTTACCTTTAAGGTCTTTAGTAGCATTAGTATTTTTTTATTTTATTTTAAGACAAGGTCGTCGATCTCAAAGGATCGAGGATGAAATTTCTTGAGATATGCTCTCTTAAGCTTGTTTTTGTAGGCACAAAGATGCTCCAAAGCATTGATGCGTTTTTCATCCAGAAGTTCTAGCTAACTAAATCTACTAGCACGATATTCATCCCCTACTTCAGTATCTTGAAGTAGTAGAGCCAAAGAAGGAACTTCTAATTAAAATGAAAAAATAGCTTCAGTGCCATAAACCAAAATGAAAGGTGAAGTTCCAATGGGGGTGCAAACACTAGTTCGATAGGCCCACAAAGCAGGATATAATTGGATATGCCAATCTCGACCAGATTTATTGACCAATCTTTTGAGAATTTTGATTAATGTTTTATTAGATGCTTCTGCTTGGCCATTACCCTGAGGATAATAGGGAGTGGACCAACAATGTTGAATTTTATATTTTTGAGATAATTTTTTGACATCTTTATTTTTGAAACAAGTTCCATTATCTGAGATGAGATTGGTAGGAATTCCAAACCTACAAATAATTTGATTAAAAATAAATTTGGAAACTTGCGTTCCAGTACAAGAAGCTAAAGGCATAGCTTCAACCCATTTTGTGAAATACTCCGTAGCGGTTATGATAAATTTATGTCCATCAGATGACACAGGGTTGATTTTCCCAATGATATTTAAGCCCCATTTTGAAAAGGGCCAAGAAGATGAACTAGCCTGTAGTTATTGTGCAGGCGCATGGATAATGTCAACATGTTTCTGGAACTTGTCGCAATGGTGCACATAATCATGTGCATCATTCTCCATGGTAGGCCAAAAATATCCTATCTAAAGGAGCTTCTTAGCAATGGCGTTACCACTAAAGTGTCCTCCACAAGATCCATCATGGGCTTCACTCAAAGCTGATCTAGATTCTTCTAGATTCAAACATATTAATAATATGCCTTCAAAAGATCTCCTATACAAGGTATTACCAATAATTACGAAGTGACTTGCTCGTCTACGTAATAATCAGCACTGGTTGCTAGTATAACCATCAGGGAAGGTTCCATTTTGTAGAAAATTAAATATATCAATGTACCATGGTTCGGGAGTAGTTTCGTTGATTAGAAACACATCCAAAGGTTCTAAGCATGATTTTCTTGAAGCGGGTTCCTGGAGTCAACGAATAATGATGGTAGCATATTCATCATCTAAATCCAAGGGCAAAAGAGATGCAGCTGCAGCCATAGCGTCAGCCGCACGATTGCTAGTTCGAGGAATAGCTTCCAGGGTAACTTGATCAAATAAAGATAATAATTGCAAAACATATGTTTTATATGGGCATAATTTATCATCTCTAGTTTGATAAAAATCATTGATTTGATTTATGACAAGTTGGAAATCACCAAAAACTAACAAATTTTTAATTTTCAGTGCCAAAGCTACTCGTAATCCAAGGATTAGAGCCTCATATTCAGCAATATTATTAGTGCAAGCAAACGTTAATTTAAAGGACAGAGGTATAAGATGTTTTTGTGGAGATATTAAAATAATACCCGCACCAGCCCCACTCATACATCGGGCTCCATCAAAGTATAGGGACCATTGTTTAGGATGGTCTGCCTCTAATTTAAGGCATTCATCGGGAAGCTCAATGATGAGGGGATGGGTAGACTCTAAGGGTGCAGCAGCTAATTGATCTGCTATGATTTGACCTTTAACAGACTTTTGTCCTATAAACGTGAGTTCAAAATCGCTTAGCGCAAGAACCCACTTGGCTGTGCGACCAGATAAGTACGATCGACTCATGAGATATCACAAAGGGTCAAATTTGGCAATAACATACATTTTTTGACTGAGCATATAATGCCATAGTTTCTATGTAGAAAATACGACTCCAAGACATGACTTCTCTAATATGGTATAGCGAGTTTCATAACTGATTAAGGTTCTGATGATGTAATAATTAGCACGTTCTTTTTTCTCATCATCAAGTTGAGCTAACATAGCTCCTAAGGCAAAATCGAAAGCAAAAATGTACAAAATAAATGGACGATCAGATCTAGGTGGGGAAAGCACCGGTGGTTGGAGGAGCTATTGCTTAAGGAGTTCAAATGCTTCTTGGAATTCGTTGTCCCAATGGAACGAGACATATTTCTTAAGAAGTTTAAGAAAGGGTCTGGTTTTATCTACCAAATTATCAATAAAGCGGAAAATAGCTTAAAGCTTACCTTGTAAACTTCGTAATTCTGATATATTGGTGGGTGCAAGCATATCAGTGATAGCCGTGATCTTGAGAGGGTCAATGTTGGCAATTTTGGGTACATTGCCCTTGATCATGTGTATAAGTTGTCAATGATTTCAAGAAGCTCTTGAAGGAATTTGTTTGATGTCAAATAATTTGTTTTGATGAAGGTTACGACATGACAGTTTCAATGGTCTTTTGTAAACCCCAAGTTGGCAGGTTTAAATATTATAGGTGGATGTATTATTTTAATGCATTTGGGTCCAGGAGGAAGTATTTATTTAAATAATTAAAAACCTTGTTAAGGTTCCCTTTAATTATTTTTAAATAAATATTAAATTATTGTTTGCAATGGGTTCTCCTAACCCATGGCACAAATGTCTTAACTATGTGGGTGCTATGTTTTAATATTGTGGGTGCTAGCCAAGACCTCCGTCGAGTGTTAAAGTCCTCGTCAACATCAAGAGCTTATGGTAAAAATGCATATAAATCTCCCTCGATGAAAATCAAGTATGATCGATCTGCTTTTTGAAAAGTGTTGCTTGCTGTGAATTCGTGATCTGCTATTTGATTTTTTCCTCGTGATTTCATGATCTGATGTTTGGATTTCTTCTCCGATTGTGTCTTCGTCATTTTTGTAAACCCGTCGTTTGACTGTGTCTTCATCATTTTCGTGAATCCACTGTTCATTTTTTGTACTCATCATTTGTCATAAATCCGCCATAAGGTTTTCGTCTTCATGTTCACGTTAGAAGAAAGGGAGGCATTGTTGTTTTATTTAATCCCTAGCACAGAAGGAACAAGGCTAATAGCGTGAGGTTTAAACCTCACCGGGTGCCTTTGGCGCATCGATAGCGGCTAGGTTGTTGGTGCGCTACCCGAACAGGAGGTTTTGCATTCGAATAATGTGAAAGGGTTTTATATCATGCAGTGGACGCAACGGGTGGTGTTAGAATTCATGTGCAATTTCTCAATAGCACAATTTTTGATGTTGGCCAAGCTTGCTGAGTTTTGGACAGGTTTCGATGGGGACTTGTGAGTAGATTTGGACAGGTCCTAGCAGAGGACTTGTGAGTTGAGTTTGATAGTTCTATTAGAGAACTTGAGGACATAGGTGCACTAGTTCTTTGAGAAGAACTTGAGGACATATTTGGTAAGTCTTTGAGAAGGCTTGTGTGTAGAGGTTTGATTTGTTCAAGCTTAAGCGTTGGACAGATCTGACAGATAGAGGAAGACTTGTACTAGATCGACTGACTGTGTTTGGTACAGGTTGCTGAGCTACTATGGATGTGATCATAGAAGGCAGAGGTCTCTTAGGCTAAGCATTGAGGATAGGAGGTCTTCGATGGAAAGGAGTTCCATGTTCTGGCAAGAGGTAGAGGCAGTTGACCTTCTAAGGGATCATTTTTAGAGCATAAGGGAAGGTATATCCTTTGAGCAGAGGCTCATAAATTATGATTAGGGGAAGGTATCTCCTTTGGTTCGAGGCTCATAAATATTATAATTAGGAAGGATTCCCAAAGAACTTTGAGAAATTTTTTAGAGAAATTTTTTGTGGACGTAGCCCAGCCATTTTGGGTGAACCACATTAAAAATGGGTCTTCAATGTGTGATGTTTTTTTTCTTGATTAATGTTGTGTTGATGCCACTGCTATCTAAAGTTAAAATTATTAATTGGTTAAGTCTTATACTGTTCACCCCCCCTCTCAGTATAAGTCCATGTTCTTCAAATGGTATCAGAGCGGGTATCTCTAGAAAGAGCCTAAGAACTTGGAGAAGGATCTATCAGAGGAACATACAAATTCAGAAAGAGATGAAGAGGTTGAGTTTGATCTCAAAGGTGAATTCTTCTTGGCTTTAAGAAAGCTTGAGAAATTTAGGGAAGAGAATTCTATTCTCAAGCATCAATGTCAGGAAGAAGAGATAGCAAGATCATAATTATCTCAAAGTGTTATAGACTTCAAAATTCTAGCTAAAGAAGGGAAGAAGGTTGAACAGGTTCTGATAGAGGTTCTCAAAGGAAAGGAAGTTGATTGCAAGAAACTAGAAGAAGAGGTTATGTCTCTTAGAGTGAATTTGGAACAGTTGGCTCTCAGACAGAATACTTCGTATGAAAAGCAAAAGAAGGATGGTATCACCATTCAAGAAATAGGGGCTTCGAGCAAGATCAATCTTCATCCTGAAGAGCGGTGGATTCCAGTTGGTCACAAGAAGAACAATCATCCAAGGCATCAAAATAGGTTACATAATACTTTCCATGGCTATTGTTTTTCCCTACAAGAAATTTGGTCACAAATCTATGCATTGCAATAAGTATGTGAATAGCCATAGTAAGGAAAATGTTAACTCTTTTGCACCTCTTATGAATAAAGATGTCATGTGTTACAAGTGCAATAATTTTGGGCATATAGCAAGGATGTGCAGTTTGGATAGATCTAGCCTTGAGTTCACTAAAAAGAGAAATGAGATCAAATCTAAGTCAATGATAGTTCAAACTGCTTTTCATGCTCAATACAAAGTAAAGAAATGGTATCTTGATAGTGGTTGTTCAAAATATATGACTGGTGAAAAGAAAAAAAATTTGGTCTTAAAAGAAACAAACAGAGGAACAGTCAGTTTTGGAGATAACAAGTCAGCTAAAATCTATGGTAAAGGGACTCTTAGTTTGGATGGGAAATCCAAAACAAAAAATGTGCTTTATGTAGAAGGCCTAAGACATAATCTTCTAAGTGTGAGTCAACTTTGTGATCAAGGGCACATAGTATCTTTCTTTTCAGATAGATGTGAGATAAGTAAAGAAAAAAATGGAAAACTCATTGCTAGTGCTACAAGGACTCCAAACAATCTTTACATGCTAAGTGAGATAAAAAATGAAAAGTGTTTTCTAACTCAAGAAGATGAGAGTTGGTTATGGCATAAAATATTGGGGCATTTGAGCTTTGATAATCTTGTAAATATTAGTAACAAGGAAGCAGTTAGAGACTTGCCCAAAATAAAAAGGCCCCATAACATCGTTTGCGGTCCTTGTCAACATGGAAAACAGACCAGAACCAGTTTCAAATCAAAAGGGTATACTTCTTCAAAACCATTGGATCTTATTCATACTAATTTATGTGGCCCTACCAGAACTTAGAGCATTCAGGGAGAAAGCTACTTCATGTTGTTTATAGATGATTATTCTAGAATGACTTGGGTTACTTTTCTCAAAGAAAAATCTGAATCTTTTGAAAAATTTAAAGCTTTCAAAGAAATGATTGAAAATGAGACTGACAAGAGAATCAAATGCTTAAGATCAGATAGAGGAGGAGAGTTCACTTCAAATGAATTTGTGGAATACTGTGAGCAACAAGGAATCAAAAGAGAATATTCAACAGCAAGAACTCCTCAACAAAATGGAGTAGTTGAAAGGAAAAACATAACTATTGAAAATATGGCTAGAGCTATGTTAAATGAGTCAAAAATTTTAGATGGCTTTTGGAAAGAGGCAGTTAGTACAACAATCTACATTATCACCGGGGCCCAACTTAGAGTCAATCATCATAAAACTCCTTATGAGTTGTGGAAAGGAAGACCAGCTACGGTAAAATACTTCAAAGTGTTTGGGAGTAAGTGCTTCATCAGAAGGGAAGATCAAAATTTGGGTAAGTTTGATCCTAGATGTGATGAGGGAATCTTTCTTGGGTATTCCAGCAGAAGCAAGGCCTACATATGCTTCAAAAAAATAACTCATACAGTTGTAGAGAGCATAAATGTAACAGTTGATGAAAAGACAGGGATAAGAGAATAAGTCCAGGAACTCAGTGATGAAATTTGTCAAGAAGAATTCAGAGAGGTTTCAGATGAAGAAGAGGAAAGACAACAACTGCTTCCCAAAACTCCTTCACGATATTTTCAGAAACATCATCCCAAATATTTGATCATTGGTGATCCAAATAGAAATAAAACAAGAAGAAGAGTCATTCCCTCACATGATTCTACAAATGTTTCATTATTATCTCAGATTGAGCCAAAATATTTCAGTGAAGCATGTGCAAATAAGTTTTGGGTAAAAGCAATGGATGAAGAGCTAAATCAAATAGAGAAAAGTGAAACTTGGGAATTGGTTCCAAGACCTAAGGATAAGAATGTCATTGGCACAAAATGGATATTCAAAAATAAACTCAATGAGGATGGAAAGATTGTCAGAAATAAAGCAAGGTTCGTCTGCAAAGGTTATGCTCAAGTAGAAGGTGTTGATTTCAAAGAGATGTTTGCTCCTGTTGCTCGTCTTGAAGCTATCAGAATGTTTTTGGCCCTTTCAAGCTTCAAATCATTCAAGGTATATCAAATGGATGTAAAATCAGCTTTTCTAAATGGGGTTTTGGTAGAAGAAGTCTACATAGAACAGCCAGAAGGAGTGTCTCTCTTAGAACAGTCAGACTATGTGTGTAAACTAAAAAAGACCTTGTATGGGTTAAAGCAAGCACCTAGGGCTTAGTACTCAAGACTTGACAGGTATCTTCATGAGCAAGGCTTCAGGAAAGGTGTGGCAAATAGCAATTTGTATATTAAGAATGAAGGTGATGATATGTTGATTATGGTTGTCTATGTTGATGATATTATTTTTGGGGGAAATAATACTTAGATGTGCAAATATTTTTCTAACACCATGCAGAAGGAATTTGAGATGTCTATGATTGGAGAGTTGTCATTCTTTTTAGGTCTTCAGATTGCTCAATCAAAAGATGGTATATTTCTCTCTCAAGGAAAGTATATCAAAGAAATGTTGAAGAAATTTGGGATGATGGACAGCAAACTAGTGTGTACTCCAATGATTACAGGGTGCAAGATGAGTAAAGATGATGAATCTCTAGTGGCAGATCAAAGGTTGTACAGATCAATGATTGGCAGTTTATTATATGTTACAGCTACTAGACCAGATATCATGCAAGCAGTTGGGTTAGTAGCAATATTTTAGGCAGCTCCTAAAGATTCTCATGTTATGGCAATTAATAGGATATTTAGATATCTAAAGGGCACTATGGACTTTGGGCTTTGGTATCCCAAAGGTGATGATTTCACTCTCATAGCTTATACAGATGCAGATTGGGTAGACAGTATTGATGACAGGAAAAGCACTAGTGGTGAAGCATTCTTTCTGGGAAAGAGTTTGGTTTCTTGGCTAAGTAAGAAACAACCTTCAGTTTCCTTATCTACAAAAAATGCTGAATACATAGCAGCAGTGGTTGGGTGTACACAGGTTTTATGGATGAAAACCACCTTGGAGGATTTCAAAGTCAAGCATGAACAACCCATCTCCATACTTTGTGATAATACAAGTGCCATAAGTATTTCCAAAAAATTGGTAATGCACTCAAGGACAAAGCATATTTCCATCAAGTATCACTTTCTAAGGGATAAAGTGCAAGAAAAGCAGGTCAAGGTAGAGTATGTGTCTACTAAAGAGCATATTGCAGATATTTTCACCAAACCTCTTCCAAGAGATATGTTTGAGTATCTAAGGGATAAAATGGGAGTTTTACTCCCATCCCAGAATTAATAACCTCATCAGGAGGTGGGGGAGGGACTAAGCTAAGAGGCTCATTCTTAGTCCCGAGCCCCAAAGGTGACCCTTTTCCATTGATGAAAAAGGGGGAGAGATATGAGTAAGGGGAGAGCTTCAAAGTGAATGGGAGAGCTTCAAGTCAGGGGGAGTAAAAATTCAAAAGAAGATTCTCAGTTGTTAGCATAGTTGGTTTCAGTTTTGGCTCTTGAGAAGTGTTTTTAGTAAAGGTTTGCCATCAATGACAAAGGGGGATATTGTTGGCAATTTTGGGTACATTGCCCTTGATCATGTGTATAAGTTGTCATTGATGTCAAGAATCTCTTGAAGGAATTTGTTTGATGTCAAATAATTTGTTTTGATGAAGGTTATGGCATGACAGTTTCAATGGTCTTTTGTAAACCCCAAGTTGGCAGGTTTAAAGATTACAGGTGGATGCATTAGTTTAATGCATTTGGGTCTAGGAGGAAGTATTTATTTAAATAATTAAAAACCTTGTTAAGGTTCCCTTTAATTATTTTTAAATAAATATTAAATTATTGTTTGCAATGGGTTCTCCTAACCCATGGCACAAATGTCTTAACTATGTGGGTGCTATGTTTTAAGATTGTGGGCGCTAGCCAAGACCTCTGCCGATGTGTTAAACTCCTCACCGACGTCAAGAGCTTATGGTAAAAATGCATATAAATCTCCCTCGAAGAAAATTAAGTATGATCGATATGCTTTTTGAAAAGTGTTGCTCGCTATGAATTCGTGATCTACTATTCGATTTCTTCATCGTGATTTTGTGATCCGCTATTCATATTTCTTCTCTGATTGTGTCTTCGCTGTTTTCGTAAACCCATCGTTCGACTGTGTCTTTGCCATTTTTGTGAATCCACTGTTCATTTTTTGTACTCACCATTTTTCGTAAATCCGTCGTAAGGTTTTTGTCTTCATGTTCACGTTAGAAGAAAGGGAGGCACTATTGTTTTATTTAATCCCTGGCGTAGAAGGAACAAGGCTAACAACGTGAGGTTTAAACCTCACCGGGCACCTTTGGCGCACCGGTAGCGGCTAGGTTATTGGCGCACTACCCGAACGAGAGGTTCCGTGTTCGAGTAACGTGAAAGGGTTTTACATCATAAAGTGGATGCAGCGGGTGGTGTTAGAATTCGTGCGCAATTTATCCATAGCACGATTTTTGATGTTGGCCAAGCTTGCTAAGTTTTGGATAGGTTTCGATGGGGACTTGTGAGCAGATTTGGATAGGTCCTAGCAGAGGACTTGTGAGCTGAGTTTGATAGTTCTATCAGAGAACTTGAGGACAAAGGTACACTGGTTCTTTGAGAAGAACCTGAGGATAGATTTGGCAAGTCTTTAAGAAGGCTTATGTGCAGAGGTTTGATTTTTTCAAGCTTAAGCATTGGACAGATCTGACAGACAGAGGAATACTTGTATTAGACCAACTGACTATGTTTGGTACAGGTTGCTGAGCTACTGTGGATGTGATCATAGAAGGCAGAGATCTCTTAGGCTAAGCATTAAGGATAGGAGGTCTTCGGTGGAAAGGAGTTCCATGTGCTGGCAAGAGGTAGAGGCAGTTGATCTTCTGAGGGATCATTTTTAGAGCAGAGGGGAAGGTATCTCCTTTGAGCAGAGGCTCATAAATTTTGATTAGGGGAAGGTATCTCCTTTGGGTCGAGGCTCATAAATATTATAATTGGGAAGGATTCCCAAAGAACTTTGAGGAAATTTTTAGAGAAAATTTTTATGGGCGTAGCCTTTTCATTTTGGGTGAACCACGTTAAAAATGGGTCTTCAATGTGTGATGCTTTCTGTCTTGATTAATGTTGTGTTGATGCCACTGCTATCTAAAGTTAAAATTATTAATTGGTTAAGTCTTATACTGTTCACCCCCCCCTCTCAGTATAAGTCCATGTTCTTCAGTCAATTTCAATGCCACGTAAAGAAACGATAACCCCCAATAATTTACCAGACTTAACTCCAAATATACATTTGGCGAGATTCAATCAGATAAGATACTCCCTTAACTAATCAAATACTTTTCTCAAGTCATTTAAATGATCATATTATTTGATGGAACGAGCTATAATATCATCTACATAATCATGTAGAATATCATGCATCATATCATGAAAGATATAAGTCATGGCTCATTGATAGGTTGCGCCTATGTTCTTTAAACCAAATGGCATTAATTTCCAACAAAAGGTTCACCAAGGGGTAATAAAGGTTGTTTTAGCCTGATCTTCAGGAGCTATCTCGATCTGATTATAACCAAAAAATCCATCCATTAGGGATATCATTCCACTTCCAGCAGTAAAATCAATGATTTGATCCATGTTAGGAAGAGGAAAATCATCCTTAGGGCAGGAAGCATTAATGTCTCTAAAGTCTATACAAACCCTAACTTTAGTGGCTTCTTTCTTAGTTACTGGAACTACATTTGAGATCCATTCAGCATAATCAATGGCTTGTATAAAAATGACCTTCAATAGTTTTTCTAGTTTTGCTTTGACTAGTAAGGCCACTTTAGGATGCATTTTTCTAAGTTTCTGTTTAACAGGTTTAGCATCTGGATGGACTACTAGATGATGCATGACTATAGAAGGGTCCAGACCTGGCATGTCTTCATATGTCCAAGCAAAGACATCTTCATAGTCTTTAAGAAATGAAATGTATTTATCTTGTTTTTCTTGACTTAATTCTGATCCAATATTGATTATGTGAGGGTTATGTTCGGTTCCAATGTTAATTTTTATACCATTTTCAACTTCCATATGTAAATCTCTCTCAAAATTAGGTGGGGTGGGTGAAACACCCAATTCTTGTAATTCTTCCAAGGTTATCTTAGATAATTCGTCTTGAGGAGTCGAGGCCTCAAGCTAGGCTATACTAGGTATAGAGCCATCAAAATAAAATTCGTTATGGAACAAGTCCTCAATGGAGACATCATGGAAGATATCCCCTTCCAACTCATCGTCGGATTTAGCAATCATCTCAGGGTAGGCGAGAGATAGCATATGACAGGTAAAGGGATTATTTTTTAAAAGAAAAGAATTTTGTTTATCGAGATAATCTTGATAACATGTAAGATGGTCATCCTCCTCAAATGGGAAGGGCTGACCTTTACTAGGAAATAGGCCCACGCCGCATCGAGCAGGCCATGGTTCTACCTCAATAGGTTCCTTCATACCATTTTGGGAAGGTCCCAAACCTTTCCCTTTATAGCCCAATTTAAGCATTATGGGTTTAGCTTTAATATATTCATTAGCAAAATAGCATCGAGCATATCCATCACAATGTGTCTTGATGTTTCTGGGTATTCTTCCCCAATCATATCCTTTATAAATAAAAGCACAACTCCCGACTTGGTAGATACTTCCCATAGGCTATGGGAGGCCCAAGGTACGAGGAGAGGGTGGGAGTTTATTTAAAAGGAGGGAAGTTTGCATAGCAGTGTTGGTTTCTTCTGATATAAGAATTTTAGATAAATCGGGTAAGAGCTCATCAGTGAGAGCATAAGAGGTAGAAGGAACATTTCCTTGATCTTCTGAGGTGGAAAGAATGCCTGTAGTGGATGTAGATGTTATAGGGATATCGATGGATGAGTCTATCGATGTGGAAGTTATAGGGGTAAAACAAGGAAGCATTGGTTGTAGTTTTGGGATCTTTTTGAGGTCCTAATGTGCTTTGTTCAAAATATGGTTGAGCTATATGTATAGGTGTAGTTGAAAGAGTAGATGAGGTTATGGGTGTGTGTTTCACACGTTTGGGCGGATGATGAGAATTAGGATGTGTGGATGATAGGGCAGGGCAAAATTGAACTCCAACAGGTTCTGCCAAAGCACACATATCAAAGGGTCTAGGATCACCATGAATGGTAACCAACTGGTTTTTAAATTTGAATTTAACACACTGATGTAAAGTGGATGGAACCGCTCGCATCGCGTTGATCCAAGGGTGACCCAAAAGTATATTGTACGATGTTGGGCAATGTACAATAAACACGATTGTATCTAGGGTTCTAGGACCAACTTGCAAGGGTATAGTAATGACTCCACATGTTTCTTGTGTCTCGTCATTGAAGGCTTTTATAATCATATCAGTTCTTTTCATTTCGTCACTTCTAAAGCCAAATCTTTGGTAGAAGTCAAAAGTGCATATGTTTAAATATGAACCATTATCAATCAAGACGCGTTTAACGGCTACATCCCCAATTAGGGCAGTAATATATAAAGGGTTATCCTTATGTAAACTATGTTGTGGTATATCTCTATCTCGAAAGTCAATACAATCAACTTCTCGAGTTATGATAGTATTGGTCATGGCTTCGAGCTGAATATTTTGTGGTACCATCATTTGGCTTAATGTGAGCATTAATTCATCCCTATGGATAGGAGAAGATCTCAAAAGGTCCAAAAGGGAAATTCTAGCTGTAGTATTGGATAATTGTTCATTAATATTATATGGAGGCTTAGGTTGAACATTAGGCATATGATTCCCTTTATTGGGATTTTTCAAAACAAATGGAGCTGATCCATCATTCTGAGTTTGATCCTATTGAGAGTTTTGAGCCTGTTGTCGAGTAACGACTTCGATGGTACCTACAATATTATTTTGAGGATGATGAATTGGTCTCGGTCTAGCATTTATGGCTTGTTCATTAGAAAGGAACTGATGAGAAGAGGGTCGAGTAGTAACTCTTCTAGGAAATGGTTCTTTCGAAACCATACAATTTGTGATGGGTTGAATAGGATCTGATTCATTTTCAGAACTATTCGATTGATTGGAGGTGATTTCCATGTCACTTTCAGTATCATATTCTACATCACTAAAATCAGGTGTTTGAGTATTATATAGGGGTCTGGACGTAACTATGGATAAAGTTGTGTCAAATATTTGAGGATCAGGAACAGGTAATTGTCCACTAATAGTCCCTACATATCGGGTAGGAGGGGGAACATTATGATGTTCAATTTGATTAGCCACCTCTTTGCCATGCTTTGGTAAAGGATGTTGAAATATGTCCAATGATTGATTGGCATTCTGATTCTGACTTTGAAGGGTGTTCTTTTGAACATTACTAGTAGGATTTTGTTTAGGTTGAAAGGCTTGCACCTCCATCTCATTGTTATCAATTAAATATTGTATTTTATGTTTTAATATTTTACAAGAGTTGGTAGCATGTCCAGGTCCTCTATGGAAATCACAATGCAAATCAGCTCTGTATCCGGGTATGGTTGGATCAGGTTCCTGGATAGTTGGTAATTGGATCAATCCTCATGCTAGTAATTGCGGGAGAATGGTTGATAAAGGTTGATTTAACCTAGTAAATTCTCGAGGTGGTTTATCAGGAGGTTTCAATATGAACTTCTCTGTTGTTTTCGCAGTATTAACATTGGCAATGTTTACGCTATCAGTGACTCCATCACCCACAACTTGTTTATTTTTATATTGATTTCTGGATGTTTTCTCATCATCTTTCTTTTTGAGCTGACCTCTTCTAATGAGAGCATCTTCCACTCTTCGGGCTAAGTCTATAGCTTGATCGAAGGTGGTCAAGGTAGCGGTTGATAATTCATAGGATAGTTGTTCTTGTAAATTATTGATAAAAATATCCAACATTTCTCGATAAGGTAACACAAAGTGTAATTTTCCTATCAACTGCCTCCATCGAGCTAAGAAGTCAGCAAAACACTCATCTTTGTCTTGTTTTAGGTTGTACAAATCTTTAATAGTTACATGCCTTTCAATATAGGCACTAAATTGGTGCACAAAAGACTCGGCGGTCTCTTCAAAATTTCTCAAAGAATGAGTGGGCAATTGATAATACCACTCCAATGCCATCCCTCCTAAGCTTTTTGGGAACATTTTTAGTAATAGCAAGTCATCATATGATATATCATGACATGCTATCCTAAACATACGAAGATGCTCTATGGGATCTTTGGTTCCTTTGTATATAGGTAGGACAGGCATGGGAAAGTGTTTAGGATATGGTTGTGCTACAACTATAGGATCTAGAGGTTGACTACACATCTCTCGATAATTGTACGAGGGATGGTAGGGATCTATTTGGTCCATACGGGAGGTTAACTATTTCACCATGGCTTCCAAATTACCAGTTTGTCCACCATATTGGTTTGGTGGTACATGAGCATGGGATTTGTGAGCGTAGGAAGGCGGGACATAAGGATTAGATGCTATATTGTTGTTATGCAAATGGTTGGTAGGAAGAGTATTATGTAGAAGATTTGTTGTAGCATTATGTTGTATCCCAGATTGTTGGAAATTAACATTTGGTTTTGTTTTAGGCTTTTGTTGATTTGAGGTATATTGATCAATAGCTTGGCGAAATAGAGCAATGAATGAAGGTTTCTTTTGTGTGGGAATAACCCTTGGCTTAGTAACAGGCACTCTAGGTAGTTGGGTAACCTGTTGTTGTCGCATGTTTTGGATTATAGTAGCCATGTCCAAATTGGACGGTCCAGCTTGATCACTCTCTTGATCAAGGAAGGACAAAGGATTAGTGCATGTGTGATATATGTCTTCTAGGGTTTCTTGAGTGTCACTAATTTGATCTTTGTCCATATGAACTGCTCTATTAAGGGTGCCCATATTATCATGGAGGAACTTCCAGAAATGTTCCATGTTCTCAAAAGTAATAGCTCCTTTCGGAGATATTTTAGGAGATGAGGATTCTTCCTCCCTAACATTTTCTCTTTGTTCATTTGCATCAACATAGTCTTCTTCTTGTTGGTCTAGAGTTTCTTCTTCCTGAATTGGGTCTTCAGGAAGGACATCTGGGTTATTTTCTGTTTTCCTTAACCAATCTTCTTCTACCTCAATTTGTTTTCCATTCCTGAGTTTAGTCATTATGTCTAAATTTAGATTTTAGCAAATATATATTGATATATTTGCAACAGATTTGGGAGGTATATATTTTAATTATATACCTACTATGATGCTTAAAAATAAAATGTTTTGATTTTTTTGTTATGATTTTGTTTTTTTTTTTTGTTTTTATTTTTTTTATGCTTATAAAGACAACAAATAGCACACTAAATACAAGAAATAACAATAATAAAATAATAGCTTAGTTTTCTAAAAATAGTTTATGAATATCATTGATAGGATCAAGTTCATCAGGAGTCATAAAATGCTCTTCTTCAAATTGGAAATGGTTTTTCAAGAACTTGATAAAGTGTGCTATAGTGATATTATCTGTTTCAGATTTTGTCTTGTAAAAATAAATCTCATGGCAATACTCTCGATATAACACAGCTCTGGGAACTCTATTCCATCTTTGTCTATCCATAAGAACGACCTCTTGGTCCTCTATACGAGACAAAAATTTATGTACTACAGCTGCATTATCGAGGTATTCCTCAAAGGTATACAACTCAGAAGACACAAGGGCTCTTTTATCTACTAACCACCTATGGCAAGCTCTCTGAAGCTCATGATACAAAATCACTTGATCGGGATCCAGGATTCTATCTAGGACAAACCTCTTGATTTGCCTAAGTTCGGTTGCTCTAGATGAAATGAGATTCAATCTCCTATTAAGCTCGTCCCACAAAGGTTGAACCCTATTTGTTTGAGGTACTCTAAGCACAGAATTAATCTCTATAGCTGCTAATTGGTTTTCAACATTAATGGTGATAGCTCGTCTTTTGTTATAATCTACCATCTAAATATGACATGCAATCTTTGATTCTAAATGCATTTATGTTTAGGGGTTTTTTTTTTGGATTGTTTTCAAAAGGTTTTTAGTTTTCACGTCGGGTTCACCAAAATGTATCGCTCCAAATTTTTTGCATCCTTACCCTCAGGCTATAGGATCCGCGCCCATAAGGGGGATGCGAGAAGGATGGGACAATACCTCGGACTGAGAGGCCCTTTGAAGGTCCCACCTCTCGGGGGAGGAGTATAAGGGTGAATTTTTGATGGATGGTGGGTTCACCAAGAAACTTTTGAGTGGCAGTTTCCATGCCTAGGTTGATAGTGGGTTTGATGTGTTCATTTTTATACTCAATCATTCAACTCCTAGGTTTGGCCAAGATGAATCTAAACTATTCTATCTACCAACAATGATTTAAATGGATACAGAAAATAGGAATGAGTGCTAATAACAGAGAATATGCTAATTAGAATGTGTCATACCTAATTCCGGATGTTTGATGAAGATTCTGAGTTTTGTAGCAGTCCAGATCGCCTCAGTTCATACGTAATCATCTGAGATCAGACAGGATCATCTGATATCTGATGAATTCATCAGACGAATTCGTCAGAAACCTGCAATCACAGAAATAGATGCGAAATACCAAATATGCAAGTGCAGAAGCAAAGGACAATGGTAGAAATAACAACAAACATGCCTAAATAATGGATTCCAATAACAAATAAGAAAATGCAGTAGATTTAATGATTGATTTTAACCTTACCATGCGATTATGCTAAATGAGGTGAACTCCAAGATGCAAAAAACATAATAATTCAAGACAGTGCAGAAATACAATATGAAAAATGCAGAGAAAGCTAAGGGAATGCAAACTCTGGACTCGGATTGCCCCTAATCTGGACTATAGTCAGGATCGCCTCCAATCGTACGAGATCGTCCATAATCGTTCGAGATCGTTTGCACCGATCCGAGCTATCTTTGACTAAAAAATAGTAGAGTTCCTGCAAGAAAATGCAAAATATAGAACACAGACAGTAGTACGAGGGAATAAGGAATTAAATATGTCAGCTAAGGGGTTCAGGGAAATCAGAATCAAGGGGGTCAGGTAGGGTCAGGGGGGTAAACTAGAAAATCCTAGTTTATATAGGCTTAGGAAGAGGTTTAAGAGGTTGGGGATCATCCCAATCTGGGAGATCTCCAACAGGGCAATCTCCAACTACGTAGACACGCTTCTGCCCAAGTTGGAGAGGCTATTGAAACAGAAGCTAATTATGAAAATTTGGTTTTGGGACAAAATCATCTGGACGTTCTGTCCATGACGATTTCATCAGATCTGGGACGATCTCATCTAATCTATGACGATATCGTCCAACGGTCAAAACAAATCCTAAAAATGGCACAAAAAATGAGGAAACAGGTAACAGGCGGTTTTGGAGCGGTTTTGGGGTTAAAATTCAAATTTTTATCTTTTATCTTTTACTAAGGTTTTTAACCGTGCCAATTTTAGGGTGCTACACAGGGATAGTTTCAAAATATAAATTTATCATAAAGTAATATTTGGAGGTTCTTAAAAAAATATAGGTTAGGATGCTCAAATTCAAACGAAAGTGATTTACAAAAGAGTATGTAATATTTGAGAATAAATACTTAATCTTCAAGTATTCGTATTTCCCAACTTCGATAAGGAAAACCAACATATGATCTTTATGACTAAAAAAATTCCCATTCTCATTCATATTTCTTTGTTGGCTAGTGTTTTATATATATATATATATATATATATATATATATATATATATATATATATATATATATATATATATATATATATATTTGGTAATTAAGGTAGTGCTATATTTTATGATATGTAGGTATATTATCTAACCATGCACATTCTTTTGTAACTCAAAATTATAATTTTATATATAGTAGGAATTAATTATGGGTCAATCATTTTAGTACTCTTTTTAGTTAAAGTATTTGCTAGAGCTACATTTTTTGATAGCTAGGTTTATGATCTAATTCTTTTCCACATATCTCATCTTGTACTAAAATACACAGCTAAAAATATTGTATCTTGGATGCACTAAAACTTCCTAATATTTCACCCATCTTCAAATTCCATCTTAAAAGAACATTTACTTATTGACTCTTTGCTACGGACAAAGAACTTGTTGTGTACATCAATACACTATTTTAGATTATTAAAGACGTATAAATTGTTTTTCATTAGTTTAAATGTTGTATTATATTTAGTTCTTTAGGTTGCTTTCTCTATAAATATAAATAATGGTAAAGTCTTAACCTATGTATTTTGTTTTTTTTAAGTAAATATACTATAGAGAGTCATCAATTTTGACCTCTTGTATTAGTTTTAAAGTTAGATTTGTAAGTGCAAATTCAACTTATATGTTCAAGTACTCATCAATATTTAAAAAAAAAAAATTCTCTTATTTTTGTAATATATTTATATTTTTCAACTAAAATATAATAATTTATAATTAATGAAAAACATTAATTTAGACCATATTCGATTTATATTTTACTTTCCATGAATTATATGGGTGTTATTTTTAGTATAGCACCTACATTAAGGCTTTAAATACAATACGAAAAGATACCATTAAGATAAAAAAAAATGCATTTTATTATATTTCAAATAAAATCAACATTTCTACTTATAGTGGTACACTTCGTTCATTCATTCCAAGATAGTAGAGATGATTTCCATGTAAGACACACCTTTTATAATGAATTAATCAAAATTTTCTCCTAAAATTAATCGTACATATTTATTTGAGATGACAAATCTTGGTAATGGTTAAACTTAAAATCACTCTTGAAAAACAACACTATTTTTTAAAATAAAAATGTTATGATATAACGGAATTGCACATTTGCACGAATGATGAAATTATATAATTAAATCAAATTATATTTGTATTTGTAAAGCATTTAAAAATATTAAATTCAATGTCAAAAGCTAAAATTACAAAAAAAATAAGAGAAACCTTGTCTTAATCATTTCCAAGATATTTAAATCAAATCTTATCTCTCCAT
Organism: Wollemia nobilis; assembly: GCA_028583015.1. Classification (NCBI taxonomy): domain Eukaryota; kingdom Viridiplantae; phylum Streptophyta; class Pinopsida; order Araucariales; family Araucariaceae; genus Wollemia; species Wollemia nobilis. The sequence continues at coordinate 18,166,031 of JAQPPZ010000157.1, forward strand.
CCATAATTTCATTGGTTATTTGAAACCTCTAGCTATTTAATTCAACAATTTAGCTATGTTCAAGACACAATAAAAAATGCAAAAAACTATAGACATGTACTTTACATCTATGATTGATTACATAAAGAAATGTATCCAAATGAGTATTCATCTCAAATAAATTTTGAAGTAGGATATTGTAAAAAGTAGTTCTATTAGACATTTTACTATCATAATTTATGGTGTTAGTGTTTTAAACCATTTCAAAACAATAAAATATTTAGAATGTTATTTTTACCAATATTATATTTTTTCATGACAAACCAAACAAAAAAGTTATTGATGAGTTAAAATTGGACAAAAACCTTATATTATATATTTGCCATGTCCCAAATATCTATAGTTTTCATAATATTTATTGGATTCTACAATCTAAACTATTAAATCTAATAGCTTATTAAAAAACCTATTAAATCTAATTATTGAAAAACAAAGTGAAAAGTAAAATACCTAAAAAATAATGGATTAAATGTTTTCTTGTTTGAAAGCATGATTTCAACTCATAAATGTTAGCAAATCAAATTCAAGGCAATGTTTATAGTATTTTTGAAAAACAAAAAATATGGAGAAAGACCAAATTAAAACTAAATCAACATTTGATAAATATAAATATTTTAATTATTAAATAATAAAAAATTACCAACATGATTTTTATGGCTATATATTGCTATTAAAGTCGACAATTAATATTTTACATGAAATATCAAAAGATCATATGCTGATTTAGCCTCTTATTTCCTACCATATGATAAGGTAAGAGTGTAAGGATGTTACATTTATAATGGGAGTGTGAGCCAAGAGGAAGTGTGAGCCAAGGAGTGCAAACCAAGAGGAAGTGAGAGCTAAGAGGAAGTGCAAGTCGAGATTCAAGCATGGTGAAAGATCTACGGGTTCATCCAAAGTGCATCAATACTTAAAACCATTACCATTAATGCATGGAAAATTATTTCTAAATAATTGCTAAAGCAAAGGAATATCAAGAAAAATAAGATACAAGTGCTATTGTGAACCAAGAGGGAGTGCAAGCTAGGAGCGAGTGCAAGGCAGGAGAGAGTGCAAGCTGGGAGCAAGTGCAAGCCGAGAGGGAGTGCAAGAAAATATGGAGTGCAAGCCAAGAGCAAGCTCCATTGGATTTTATGGAAGGAAAATCATATTTAAAAGCCCTAATGGGAAGTCAAGATGCCCTAGTTGGAAGTATGGAGTCCCAAGTTGGAGATAAGTAGAAGAGTGAATACACCCCAAGTTTGATCTAGGTAGCTGATGTTACACTAGAAGTATGTATCAAGGATGAGATAATTGAGCATGATATAATGGTTATTAAAATTAAAGGGTTAATATGTAAGTTCCATAGATCATGGCTAGGGTTTTTGGAGATTAAAAATTGGATTAAGTAGAAGTGGAGATTAAATTTAAATTACTCTGTAACTTTTCTTCCTAAAGTTTTTTTCCTCATCATCTTTTCTAGTTTAAAAATTAGGGATAAAATAATGGTTGGTGGCCCATGGTTTAGGGGAAGAGATGCACTTTATTTGAGACCATGGAATGGAATTTTTTCTGTTGAGACAAAAACTATTAAGAAGCTTCTAGTATGGATTAGGCTTTTTGGACTTCCATATCAACTTATAAGTAAGGATGTTCTAAAGAATATTGGAAATACCCTAGGGAAATTAATCAAGGAAGGACTAACTACTAAGCATTGAAAGCATTCTATATATACTCTAATATGTGTTGCTATGGATATTTCTAAACCTTTTCCAAAATCCATTAAGATTAAATCTAAATCAAGAGTATGATATCAACAAGTAAATTATGAAAATATCACATTTTTTTGGCACAATTGTTATGATATTGGATACATGGCAAGAATTTTCAAAGTGAAAACTATGAATAAAGAGATAATAAATTCTAGCAATGAGATAAATTTCAATACGAAGCAAGAAAATCATACAATAATATAAGCTATATTAGATCAAGGTTATTCCACTTTGAAAAAAAGAGGTAAAGAAATCCTATCTATAGTATCATTTGGCAAGTTTAGAAGGAATTAAAGGTGCAAAAGAAGATGTCGAGATAAATTTAAAAAAAAAAAGACGACAAAAGAAGTCATGTTTATTCTAGGTAACTCATCTTAATTTTTCTCAAGTATAGAATCGTCTCTAGGTAATAAAAGTGAAAGGGGTGAAGATGTTATCCCTTGCACTTTAAGGTTGCAAGAGTAGCATAATAAAAAAATGACAATGGAGGAAACCCATAACAATTTAGGTTTTTAGGGCTGAATAAGAAGGTAATTTCTATAGAATAGCATCCTTGCATTTTAGGGTTTTTAGGGAAACATAAAGAAGATTATTATTTTGAGGTTACTCCTTGCACTTCACCTAAAGATGATAAATCTTTCTATGAGAAGTGTGAGAACATTGAAGAGATTAATGAAGATAAAAGTATTGCTAAGAATGAAAAAAGAGAGGAAGACCCAAGAAGCAAAAACAAAGAGAAAAATAAATCTAGAGGGATATTGATATGGGAAAAAAAAAGCAAATATTATAAGTGCTAACAAGAAGTGGGACTAAGCCCACAAATAAAAACAAAAAATAACAATGAAAATAATATTTTGAAATATTAGTGTTTATTAAAAAAAATATCAAGATCTAAAGTAAAGAGTTATGATGAAAATAACAAGAAGTGGTAGATAGATACCTACATGTTTTTCATAAAAATTCTGAATTCTTGATTTTCATTTTTAAATATTCAATTTTATTTTCAAATACAAATATTCCAAAATCCAACATCCTTCTTCTTGAAATTTTTCTATAGCAACCTTCACAATACCAAAACTTTACCTCTAATGTCTAGACATTGCATTTTAGTAGAGTAATATTTCCAAAACTTTGCACTATCATGGTCCACTTTATCATATATGAACTAATAGTTTCCTTCCTAAAGGATAAGTACAACCACAAGAATTGTAATAAATAGTTTATATGAAAACACGTTAATATTATTTTTTCTCTATGGGTATTTTGTTTGTAAGTGTCCTACCTTCTTACAACCATAAGAAATTGGCATTGAGGACTCATAATGTATTCTTGTGTCCAAAATCCTCCGTATGAGATCGATACCAATTTAATTATAGTAGGTAAGAGTTTCGTCTGACTTGCATTCACACAAAACCAAGCAAAAACCATCCTTGTTTTTACCCTTATCGCTGGATCAAAAACTATCAATTTTCCAATTGATTTGGCTATTCCTCGAAAAATGTGTTCATCCCAAAAAGTCATTGGAAGTCTAGTTAATCAGACCCAAAGAGGAGCCATATAAATATTTTTTGTATCTGGATTAAATTATGGAGTCCATTTTCTCAAATAAAGGCCTTTTCGCCTAAAAAATCATGGCCCTTTCAATAGAGTTGAACTCATATCTTCTTGACACTTAAATTTGAATAATAAAAAACATTTGGTCAATGCCATAATTTCTAGTCTTCCTTTCACTTTCCATTTTTGATCTGCCCAACTCCTTATTGTATCCAAATTTGGCTGGATACCTATAAATTTTCCAACCAAAGTGTTTTATCTTTCTTTTGAAATTCTTTGAAATATAGGTTGTAGGATCCTCAACATTGGGATTTCCTCCTCTTCTACTTGATGCAATTCAAAGCTCTCCCTCTCTAAGTTATTAACTCCCATCAATACTTTTTCCCATGAATGATACTCTCCTAGTTATGGAGGAGATGTTCCTCCTCGATCTGCTTCCTTATTGCCAATATCCTTAGAAGTTTTCTCCATTATTCCAAAGACCTATAGAGAAGAAAAAAAGGAACTGGGCCCTGGAATGTGGCTTCCTAGAGGCTTAAGGTAAATCTCATCGACCACAAGGGTTGTCTATTTGAGTACCAATTTTTTATTCCAAAAATATCCCATGAGAATTTTTTTAAGGAGCAATATAAGATGGCAAGTAGGAGCAATATAGATAATTTATGCAAAAGAGGATTCTAAATGATAAATATATTTTCTTTATGCCATAAGGACGATGAGTCATTCGACCACTTATTCAACCATTATGAGGGTTCAAATAAATTTTTCTATGCTATAATGAACTCTCTTCCAGTCAAGTGGAGCACGTCATAAAACTTTAGAGATGCGTTTAACCAATGGAGATCTCCCTTTGTGAGAGCCAGATGATATTATGGATCCTAATTCTCCCTCACTATTGGGGTATATGGTGGGAAAGGAATAGATGCATATTTAGGAATGAGAGGAAGGATGAAGTATATATATTCAAAGAATCAAAGTTATTATTGAAGAAAATTTTTCCAGTATGACAAAAGAGAAGAAATAATGAATGTTGAAGGGTGGAAGGTAAAACAATCCAAACCATGCATAATGGACTCAACCCAAAAAATAATGAACATAATATGGATGAAACCAAGACAATGTTGGATAATACTTAAATTTAATGGGGAAACCAAAGGAAATATAAGAAGAGTAGGAGGGCGCAGAGTGATTAGAAATGATAGAAGTCAAATTTTATGGGCTTATGTAGAGGATGATGGAGTTTAGACCAGCCATACGGCATAAGCCATTTTTTTCAGGAGAGGTTATAGAAAATTTATGGTCCAAGGGGGTTCTCTAAACATTATTAGAGATTTAAAATTAGGAGAAATAGAGAATAGGTTTATACTTAACATTATAAAGGACACTTTAAGAATACTAAAAGATATGAGTGATGTTGTAATTGATCATATTTATAGAAAATGTAATCATGTTGTTGATGTTATGGCAAATATGGAGGTGGATAGTGGTCAAAACAAAAGCTAGAATGACAACTTTACACTACCATTACAAAGAATATTTGCATTGGAGGTTGAAGGTCATCCTGTTAGATTGAATAATATCATAAATTAATTGAAGTGGGTTGTTAGTTTCTATCATGGTCATTGAGCTAAAAGACAATGCTTAATATGAGTCTAGTCTATCTGGATAGTATCTTTGTAATTCATTTTTTTGTTAGTGTATCTTTGGCATCATTCATTCCTAGGAGGAAAGGTGTGTGATTTTTGCTAATTCATTTGTTTGTTAGTGTATCTTTAGCATCATTCATTCCTAGGAGGAAAGGTGTGTGATTTTTTCTAGGATCTCTTTTGTTGGTTTGTGATTTTTATTTTTCAACATAATAAAGCCTCTCTTGTAAAAGCGATAGGGCCCATTTCAAAACCCTATTTTTTCATTCAATATGAAAAAATACTTTTATTTTATAAAATACAATAAATATTACCAATGAAAACATAAAGTAAATCTTAATTATTATTTGATTCAGATGATCAACATTTTCTTGTCATATTCATCTAAACTTACTACTTCCTCTAGCCATGGAAAAAAGAAATGAACTTCATGATCCTCTATTGGCTAGCCCATTTGCACATTTGTTTCCTTCCCTTAATGTATGTGTAAACCTGATTTCTTCAAACTCTATAGCAAATTCTTGTATTTCTAAATGATATCTTGTATGCTTTATAGAGCCTTTGCATTTCTTAAAATTGCATTTATTACTATTAGTGAACCACCTTTTGTAATGTCCCCTCCTCGCTCTTGATCAGTGCCATAGCCCGTTAGCCTATCTTTGAGCTCCTGTAGGCTAGTCGGAGTAGTGCTAAGGAGTTTTGAGTCCTTCCGAGGGCTCTGTTGGGTGATTCTGATGGAGTTACTATTTATAGTAACTGCTAATTTTGGCAGTGTCAGCTTTGGTCTGCTTCATTCCACATTTGCAGTGTTCGGGTTGCCTTATTTGATGAATTTATTCAGTTGCTAAGGTTGGGCAAAATATTTGGAAGTTATTAAAGTTACTTTTTAATTAAAAAGGGCCAAATGAAAAAAAAAGTAACTTTATGTTTTTTTTAAAAACAACGTTGTCCTACTAGGCCAAGGGGGTGGCGCACATCCCAAGGGGGGGTGTAGGAGTTCTTAAGGCAATAAAATAATATTATTTTGAAATGTGTTTGGAGCCAAATAACCTAAAATGAGGCATGGGGTTTATATTGGAGTTTTGGAGCTCATTTGCATCATCTTCTTTTTGGCAACATAACAGAACTCTGTCAAATTTGCTTCAGCAATTGCAGACTTTGGCTTTTGGAGATGAAAACCTCCATTGGTATCACTGGTTTCGGGGGTTAAAGGTCCTCCCTAGTCAGTTTTGGGTGTTTCTACTTTAGGGGACACATATTTGAGCTTGATTTGCAGTAGTAGGGTTTGTGATTTCGGCAACTTCAGTGGGTGTTTGAGGAGATCTTCTGGGTCTTCTAGTTTTTGGTCATTTTCATCTGGGTGTGCTTCAGTTTAGTGTTTTGTGGTGTGATTTGAGGGTTCTTGGAGCTGGTCGTACCATTTAGGAGTGCATTGGAGAACATGTAAAGCATTCATATCTCTTAATCCGGGAAGTTTCTCATTTTGGGTTTCCTAGCATATGTTTTCCAAGTTTGGGCGATGAGAATGGAGGCATTTTGATGAGGGTTTGGAGCTGGAGTGAATTTATTTTGCTGGTCATACCTTTTCCAGTAGGTTGTACCATTACCTTGGGAAGTGTGCAATAAATTCAATCAACTTTTGGGTGTGTTTGTTGTCCAGACATTGGCACCTAGCTTGTACAAGATTGTTGCATTTTATGACATGTCATTCGGAGCCCGTTTGATGAAGTTATGAGCATTTTGGTGTGTTCAGTTGTGTATGGTTCATTTCTAGAATTTTGTATCAGACTTGTACTTGCATTTCTAGGTCAAAAATTTGAATAAAATAATGTTGTTTGGTGTTGGGTTTCAGTTTGTTTCATTTCAATTTATGTTTATGCAATTTAGAGTTTTTCTTTATGCATATGTTCACACATTATAAAGCACAAAAACCCCAAAACAATTGCATATCATACCTATCAGCAAAACATCAAAAAAGAAAAAAAAATCAGACATTACAAAAATGGAAACAAAGCAAAAACCCTCAGATATTTCAGAGCAGCAAACAGGGGTGCCTATTACAGTGGTATCAGAGCACATCTTGGTCTTGCCAGCCTGTTGGGTAACTCATGCATACACACCAATATTATTTGAGGAGGAATAAATCTAATCCGGTCTTTGTTCACCAGGAGACATTCTTAGATCAGGAACAGGTACAAGGGGATTTATCTAGCAGGTCTAGTAATAACAGTGCTACAGAGGCTACTCCTAATTTGTCTAGTCCACCTAGAGACATGGGAGACAGGCAGAAGGGTAGACAGGGCTCAGTTAGTCCTAACACTAGAGGTGAGAGACAAATTACAATGATGATGGATATGATGTCACAACTACTTTCTAAGTTTCAGCAGGGGATACCAGTGCAGACACAGGGTAATACTGAGCATACTAGAGCTCACACAGCTGAGTCTAGTCATGCTAACCAGCACACTAGCCGTGGTCCCACAGTCTCTTCATTGAGACCATTACAACCTACTTTTGCTCCTCGTGTTGAGGCACCATTGATACAGGAGCCTCCACTTACTCTAGCAGAGGAGTACAGGGAAGCCTATGCAGAGTATGAGACCTTGCCAGATGAGATTAAGGCCCTTACCACACTTAATGATTTTGTGCGTGAGAGGAGGGCGAGGGGAAATTCACATAGGCATGATCAGCATGGACCACCAGCCTAGTGGGAGATGCATCATGCTTTGGGTAAGGTAACATTACCCCACTTTGATGGCAGTGGGAAGACCACAACGAGGGCATGGGTTGAGAAATTGGACAATTTTGTTACACTCTGGTCTATCCCAGAGGATGAGGTGATTAAGTTCGCTACATTGCATTTGGATGGCATAGCACATGATTGGTGGTATCATGGGCTCCATACATTGGGACACAGGTTCATTACATCCTATGCTGAGTTCATGGAGAAGCTCATAGACAGGTTCGACAGGAAGGACCCTGAGTTGCATTTCAGAGAACTTGCTCAGTTGAGATAGTATGGGTCTTTGGAGACTTACATCTCAGAGTTTCAACGTTTGTCAGTGATGGTATCAGATATTTTCGAGAGGAGGTTGATGATTCTATTCATGGAGGGACTCACCGAGCCTATTCATGGTTGGGTCAAGGCATTTGATCCATTGTCTCTTCAGGATGCTATGAAGAAGGCGAGAAACATGGAGTTGGCTGCCCCTAAAGCAAAATTTTAGTCAAAGCCTTTTTCAAGCAAGGATAATAAAAAACCATTCCTTAAGAATTTTGATCAGCAGAAGAAAGAGACCCCAGGAGGAGATAGAGAGTCCTTGAATGACTTAAGAAAGAGGAATTTATGTTACTCTTGCAAAGAGCCTTGGGCCCCAGGGCATAAGTGTGTTGATAAGGGAAAAAATAGACAACTTGAGGCCTATTCACATGATGAATCAGAATCAGAAGATTCTGATCAGCAAACTGAAAATTCTGATTTGGATGTAGAAGAGCATGAGGAGACACCTGAGGATGAGCCTAAGGGTGAGGCAAAGGGAGAGACAAAAGGGGAGATGATTGTGGCATAGTTGCACAGCTTCCAAAGGAATGATTCCTTGAGGATACATGGTGTTCTTAAGGGACAACGTGTTACCACTTTGATTGACACGGGAGCTACACACAATTTTATTGATGAAGGCTTGGTTGCTCGTAGAGGCCTTCAAATAGAGGAGATAAGTGAATTCAAGGTTATGGTTGCAGATGGATTCACTATTGGGTGCACTAGGAAGATCTCCTAGTTATCATTTTAGTTGGGCAATTATGAAGTCAAGGATGACTTCTATGTAGTGAGTATAGGTGACACGAATATGGTCATGGGCATTCAGTGGTTGCGCTCCTTAGGGGAGATTGTGCTTAATTTTCAGACCATGGAGCTCAAGTTCAAAGTAGATGGTCGTAATGTGGTGTTGAGGGGCATATCCAATGGAGGGCCTAGAGTGGTATCATATAAGCGCATGGAGAGGCTATTTCGGCATGATCAGGTGGAGTGGGCAGTAGAGTGCTTGGTTATGCCTACCATGACTGAGGAGCAAAAATGTTCATATCATCCTGATATCCAGGCTTTGCTTAAAAAGTGAAGCAAAGTTTTTAGTGACATACCTCCAGGGCAGCCACCAGATAGAGGCACAGAGCATGTTATTGAGTTAGAGGATGGGGCCAAGCCCATTATTACCACTCCATATAGACATCCTAAGAGATTTAAGGATGAGATAGAGAGGCAGATTAAGGAGTTGTTGGAGATGGGGTTTATCAGGCCGAGTAAGAGTCCGTTTGCTTCTTCTGTGGTGTTGGTGAAGAAGAAGGATGGTACATTACGCATGTGTATAGACTACAGGCCTCTCAACAAGAAGACCATTAAGAACAAGTACCCAATTTCGAGGATCGATGAGCTCATTGATGAGCTACATGGGGCTTGTTATTTCTCTAAGATTGACTTGAGATCCGGCTATCACCAGATCAGGATGAGGGAGTAGGACATAGAGAAAACCGCATTCAGATGTCACTTCGAGCATTTCGAGTATGTAGTCATACCTTTTGGCTTGACTAATGCACCTGCTACATTCCAGTCCTGTATGAACAAGATCTTCAGTGGTCAGCTTCGCAGATATGTGTTGATCTTCTTCGATGATATTCTTGTTTACAGCAGATCATGGGCGGAGCATTTGAGACACTTGGATGAGGTTCTTGGCATTTTGGAGAGAGAGTCACTATACGCTAAAGAATCTAAGTGTGAGTTTGGTATGACGGAGCTCCTATACTTGGGTCACATTATTAGTGCAGAGGGAGTCCGTATGGATCCTGAAAAGATCCAAGCTATTCTTGATTGGCCGCCACCTACCAATTTGACACAGCTCAAGGGGTTTTTTGGTTTGTGTGGGTTCTACAGGTGGTTCGTCAAGGGGTTCTCACAGTTGGCTGCCCCACTTACAGACTTGACTAGGAAGGGGGCATTTGCATGGTCTGAATCAGCTCAGAAGGCCTTTGATCATTTCAAGCAGATCATGAGTTCCTGTCCTGTGTTGGCTATTCTTGACTTCTCCAAGCCATTTGTGCTTGAGTGTGATGCTTCGGGTGATGGGATTGGTGCAGTACTTATGCAGGATAAGCATCCTATTGTGTATGAGAGCAGGAAGCTAAGAGGAGGTGAGAAGAGTTATTCAATATATGATAGGGAGATGTTGGCCATTATGCATGCATTGGCCAAGTTCAGGCAATATTTGGTTGGGGGTAAGTTTATAGTTAAAACTGATCACAATAGTTTAAAATACTTTCTCAACCAAAAATACCTCAATGATAGACAACAGAAGTGGGTGAGTAAGGTGCAAGCATATGACTTTGATATTGAGTATGTTAGAGGTAAAAATAATGTGGTAGCAGATGCTTTATCCAGGAGACCCCACTTGTGCTCCCTTACAGATATTTTCGATGACTGGAGGTATGTGATTACTGCTGATTATGCTAGAGACACATTTGCTAGCAGTGTCTTGGATGGTTCCCTTAAGGATGACAGGTATCTGGTTCGTGAGGAGATCATTTACTATAAGAACAGGATTTGGTTAGTAGCTGATTCTAAACTCAAAAAGCAGATTTTTGTTAGTTTTCATGATACTCCTATGGCTGGTCATCCGGGGTATTTCAAAACATATAGGCAGATCCATGAGATATTCTCATGGAAGGGGCTGAAGAATGATGTATTGCAGTATGTTAGGGAGTGCCACATCTGCCAACAGAATAAAAATGAAACTTCACATCCTGCTGGTTTGTTACAACCTCTTCCCATTCCAGGCCAAAAGTGGGAGAGCATTTCGATGGATTTCGTCACAGGACTTCCCAAGACCCAAGGGAAGGATTGCATATATGTGGTGGTGGATAGATTGACGAAATATACACACTTATTTGCCATTTCAACAGGGTATTCAACAACACAGGTGGTAGAGTTATTCTTTCAGGAGGTATTTAGACTCCATGGTTTGCCAAAAAGCATTGTGAGTGATAGGGACAACAAATTTATCAGCATGTTTTGGTAGGAGTTATTCAGGTTGTGTGGCACGGAGTTGACTCCTAGTACCAGTTACCATCCTCAGACGGATGGGCAGACTGAGGTGGTCAACAAATGGTTAGAAGGGTACCTACGCAATTATGCCTCAGGGTAGCAGAAGGCATGGGTTAGATGGTTGTACCTAGGGGAGTATTGCTATAACTCCTCATACCATATGTCCATCAAGATGTCTCCCTTCATGGCGTTATATGGATATGAAGCACCTAGCTTCATGGATCTATTGTTGGGAGATAGCAGGGTACCGAAGGCAAGGGATCTTCTTCAGGATTGCCAGGACATTATGCGTTCATTGAAGGATAATATTCAGCATGCCCAAAATCAGCAGAAGAGGTATGCAGATCAGCACAGAGTGGAGCGCACATTTGAGGTTGGAGACTTGGTCTATTTACGTCTACAGCCTTATAGGTAGTCCTCACTAAAGAAGAGCGGTGCAGAGAAGCTCAAACCTCATTTTTATGGGCCTTTTAGAGTTGTTAGGAGGATTGGCGAGGTAGCCTATGAGCTAGAGCTTCCGGAGGGATGCAAAGTGCATAATGTATTTCATGTGTCATGCCTCAAGAAGGCGCTGGGACACAATGTGGTGCCATCAACAGAGTTGCCTCCCCTTGATGAGGAAGGCAAGTTGATACTGATTCCTGAGATAGTGCTTGATTCTAGAGAGAGGACCCTCAGGCGGAGGACAGTCAGAGAGTATCTAGTTAAGTGGAAGAATCTACCTATTGAGGATGCCACATGGGAGGGAGAGCACATACTGCAACATCCAGACCTTCGATTGCTTGAGGACAAGCAATCTTGGGGAGGGAGGACTGTAATGTCCCCTCCTCGCTCTTGATCAGTGCCATAGCCCGTTAGCCTATCTTTGAGCTCCTGTAGGCTAGTCGGAGTAGTGCTAAGGAGTTCTGAGTCCTTTCGAGGGCTCTGTTGGGTGATTCTGATGGAGTTACTATTTATAGTAACTACTAATTTTGGTAGTGTCAGCTTTGGTCTACTTCATTCCACATTTGCAGTGTTTGGGTTGCCTTATTTGATGAATTTATTTCGTTGCTAAGGTTGGGCAAAATATTTGGAAGTTATTAAAGTTACTTTTTAATTAAAAAGGGCCAAATGAAAAAAAAGTAACTTTATGTTTTTAAAAAACAACGTTGTCCTACTAGGCCAAGGGGGTGGGCGCACATCCCAAGGAGGGGCGTAGGAGTTCTTAAGGCAATAAAATAATATTATTTTGAAATGTGTTTGGAGCCAAAAAACCTAAAAATGAGGCATGGGGTTTATATTGGAGTTTTGGAGCTCATTTGCATCATCTTCTTTCTGGCAACATAACAGAACTCTATCAAATTTGCTTCAACAATTGCAGACTTTGGCTTTTGGAGATGAAAACCTCCATTGGTATCACTGGTTTTGGGGGTTAAAGGTCCTCCCTAGTCAGTTTTGGGTGTTTCTACTTCAGGGGACACAAATTTGAGCTTGATTTGCAGTAGTAGGGTTTGTGATTTCGACAACTTCAGTGGGTGTTTGAGGAGATCTTCTGGGTCTTCTAGTTTTTGGTCATTTTCATCTGGGTGTGCTTCAATTTAGTGTTTTGTGGTGTGATTTGAGGGTTCTTGGAGCTGGTCGTACCATTTAGGAGTGCATTGGAGAACGTGTAAAGCATTCATATCTCTTAATCCGGGAAGTTTCTCATTTTGGGTTTCCTAGCATATGTTTTCCAAGTTTGGGCGATGAGAATGGAGGCATTTTGATGAGGGTTTGGAGCTGGAGTGAATTTATTTTTTTGGTCGTACCTTTTCCAATAGGTTGTACCATTACCTTGGGAAGTGTGTAATAAATTCAGTCAACTTTCGGGTGTGTTTGCTGTCCAAACATTGGCACCTAGCTTGTACAAGATTGTTGCATTTTACGACATGTCATTTGGAGCCCGTTTGATGAAGTTATGAGCATTTTGGTGTGTTTAGCTGTGTATGGTTCATTTCCAAAATTTTGTATCAAACTTGTACTTGCATTTCCAGGTCAAAAAATTGAATAAAATAATGTTGTTTGGTGTTGGGTTTCAGTTTGTTTCATTTCAGTTTATGTTTATGCAATTTAGAGTTTTTCTTTATGCATATGTTCACACATTATAAAGCACAAAAACCCCAAAACAATTGCATATCATACCTATCAGCAAAAACATCAGAAAAGGCAAAAAAAAAAAAAATCAGACATTACAAAAACGGAAACAAAGCAAAAACCCTCAGATATTTCAGAGCAGCAAACAGGGGTGCCTATTACACCTTTCATCCATACTTTATTTCATTTCATTTCTCTACATATTTTTAGCCCTTCTAAAGCTACCCAGGCTTCAGCTTCATTATTTGTCTTAAATCCACCATTGAAAGTGTAATGTAACAAAATATCACCCATATTATTTCTAATTATTCCTCCTCATGCGGGTCTCGGGTCTTGGATTTCCTTTAGATCCATAAAAATTCAATTTGATCAACTTTGCTTTAGGTGCTTTCCACTTTATATTATAAGCCTTCCTTTTGTTTCTTATATACCCAACAACATAATTCCATTTGATGACTTGACTCCATCTATCAAGGCTCTTTGCTTCAAGGTTAGGGATTGGGTGAGTTGATAGGGTTAGTTTAGACTCCTCTATGACTAGACAAATTTTCCTTTTCACTACCTCTAAAATGATTTTCTTTTCTTTAAATATATATTTTTCCTTTCTAGCCATACAGTCCAAAGAATTGTATCTTTTGATCATTGCTTTAAAAGTGCTTTGTCATTGCTTTAATCATTCTTCAATTCTACCATTCATCACCATGCATTTACCAAAAATATTAAGAATCCATCACCAAAGTACCCAAACTATTGAATAGTGTCCCAAGATATGGTCTATATTCTCCTCCTTTTCACATAGAACACATTGTAAGGGGCCCATGAAAACCTTTTTTCATCAGGTTATCCTATTATAAAATTCTCCCATGACCTACTAGCCATAAAAATATTTTTGACTATTGGTTTGCTTGGGCTATCCCAAAAATCTCTTCATATTCTTGAATTATTTCTATTTTTGTGGTGGTTTACATTATATCTATTCTTATGACATATTCTCCTCCCAAATCAACTTATCCTCAGATCCCTTTGAAATAATCATTATTGTTATATTTTTTCTTAACTGCCTCCTAACAACAATGTTCAGTATACTTGGAAAAAATATTCCTTCCATTTGTATCTTCCTTCTTGATCCTTGTGTATAATATTTGAAATCCTATCACCATATATATATTGAAGTAATCTCATCCATAGTTTCAAAATTGGATCTAGATTGAATGGTTTTTTATCACACCAAGTATCCATACAAATAGATGTTTTTTCTCTAGTTACCACCACCCATATTTGACCTTTAATCAATAGATCAATTGGTTTTTTAAACCATTCCATAGTGCAAATCCATATGGTAGTGATAATGTAATAAATATTAATCTTAGGTCATTGGGCTCAATGTACTTAGAAGAACTCTTGCCCATTATTTTTTACTCTCTTTGTATAATCTCCAAATTAATTTTTCCCTTAGATCTAAGCTTGCATCTGTAAGAACTCTTAGATCAAGACCTCCTCTAGTTTTATTATCATACACAATGCTTCATTTCACCAAAGAAAATTTCCTTTTATCATGTAATCCTAACCATAAAAATGATTGCATAATATAGATTAAACTTTTTCTACCAATTTTGGCATAATATACAAGGACATATAATATGTTGGAATGGCCTACATGATTGATTTAATTAGCTATAGTCTTCTTGCTAATGATAACCATCTAGCTTTCCCAGCCATATTGAGTGTTTCCTGACTATGCCCCTATTTCTAGGATATCCCTAGGACCTACCCTAGAATTCTTGTTGTGCTGTAGGGACCATTTTCCTTGTTGTTCTTAGGTCTAGCCCAGTTTGTTGCAAGTTTTCTACTTGATGCTAGATTTCAGTTGGACTTCATATTTGGAGCGTCACAGTTTTGGGTTTGGGGCTTGACTCTGTCCTTGTGCTTCTTGGGAGGATTTCACTATTTTTTTGGTCTTGGGGAGGACCATGTGCTTTATTTTTAGTGAATATTCCTTTTGGGTTTCTTGGTTTGGTCTTCTTGGGGTTTCTCAGCATTTTTCTCGGCTTGGGATGGGGTCATGTGCATTTCCTGTTGTTGAGTTCCCTTTGGAATTCCTATCTCGATTCTTAGAAGTGTTTGTTGGTAGATATGGAGGTTGCTTTGGGACTTTAGCTGTATCTTTCGATCTGGTGAGGGGACCTGTGCTTATTTCCTACAACTTATTTTCCATGTGCTCCTTCATTTTGGGTTCCGTGGGGCCTTTGCGAAATTTTTATCAAGGCTTGTGGTTCTATTTATATTGCTATATTTGGTTTCCTCTAGCACTTTCATAGCTCAAACTCATTTGCAAAGGGATCTTGTGGCCTATGGATATCCTCATATTTGTTGTTCCATTTTCCAGGCTTAGTGCAGGATGCTTCTTCCTGGACTACGTTCTCAGGCTGTCCCATGGTGGGATCGTGGCTTCTTTGCAAGGGGATATTTTGGCCTATGGAGATCCTCATATTTTTTGTTCCATTTTCCAGGATTAGTGTGGGATGTTGCTTCCTGGATTTCCTTCTCGGGTTGTCCTGTTGTGGGATCCTAGCTTCTTTCGTCAGCCTTTGGTTGTTCCCATTTTTTGAAGTAGTTTCTGGTGTTCCTGTGTAGGATACCAGTTTTCCTGCATCCTCGTGCATGTCCCAACCCTCCTTCCTGGTGTTTTTGGTAGGATTTTTCAAATGGTGGCTTCCTACTGGTTGGGATTTTTCAAATTAGAGGTTTCCTACTAGGTGGGATTTTTCAAATCGGATTTTTCAAATCGATGGTTTCCTACTAGGTGGGATTTTTTATTTTGGTGGCTTCCTGCTAGGCAGGATTTCAAATCGATGGCTTCCCGCTGGGTGGGATTTTTCAAATTGGTGGCTTCCCACTAGGTGGAATTTTTCAAATTCGTGGCATCCCATTGGGAGGGATATTTCAAACTGGTGGCATCCCATTGGGTGAGAGTTTTTAATTCTGTTTATTTTTTGTTGGGTGGAATTTCCAAACTGCTTGTTTTCCATTGAGCAGGATTTTTCAAATTGGTGGCTTCCTAATGGGTAATATTTTTCAATTTTGGTGGCTTCCCACTGGATGGGATTTTTCAAAAGTTGTGGCATCCCGTTGGGTAGGATTTTTCAATTCTGTTTATTTCCCACTGGGTGAGATTTTCCAATCTGCTTGTTTCCCATTGGGTGGGATTTTTCAAATTGGTTTTTTTTGGCCTTTTGGTTGGGTGGTTGTCCTATTGTAAAAAAAAATTGGGGCCCTTTCAAAGCCCGCTTTTAATATAATTTTAACCAACAAAAAAAATTATAACCATCTACCTTTCTATGCTAGTAGTATATTCTAAACTTTACTTATAATTGAATTCTACAATTCTACCTCATTCTCCCTCAAATAAGGGCACCCTTAGATATGTTGCTATAAATTTACCTCTTCCATTTGAAGTAACCTACAAATCCCTACATTGATTCTAGCAAGAGTGTTTAGAAAGTAAATTTTAGACTTCTCCTATTAAATTTTAGCCTTGACTCTCTTTCATAATCCTTTAATAAGTTATTCAAAGTTATGGCCTTGTTTATCCTTACCCTACCAAAAAGGGATGTATCATCTACAAACTATATATGGGTGAAGTTTTCAATGTAATTAATAGCCTTAAGTCCACTTATTAGCTCATATTCGTATGCCTTCTTCATCTTTACCATAATATTGAATAGATGCAGTGATAGATAATCTCCTTGTCTAAGACCTCTCTTGGCTTTAAATAATTGTATTACTAGCCCATTGACCAACACTAAATATAATACCATGAAGGCATAATCTTTAATCCATCTGATCAATTTCTTCCCAAATATAAAATTTTCTTCAAGTTGTTGAATGCATTGCTTCATGAACTACTATGATCCCATCTAAAATTTATCTCCCTTTTACAATTCCTCGATATTTTGCATTCAAACAACACTAGTAGTTCATGAAGCAATGCATTCAATCTAATATCATACTAAGATAACATGCATTTATTTTATAAGGTATGTATTGTTTTACTCTAGACTATTCCACTGCCACCAATAAAGAATCCTTCACTATTTTCTAGTTATGCTAATAGAATATTGTTGAGATCCTATCCAAACTTGGGGATTTATCCTAACCAAAAGATAATAGATAAATGACATTTTTCTAGAGTAATATGCTCCATCAATTACTATTATCTTCATTTTTTATAACACAGGGTACTTCTTGTAGTATTTTATCATTAAGAACTTCAATCTCCTTTGATATTAGAATATTCTTGTAAAAATTCCATACCTAATTTTGCTCTGGTCTTCAATCCAAACCCCTTCTACTAATTTAATTATACTAATTTTGGATGCTGATCTCTATAGTATTGCTATCCTATGAAATTTTTGATGTGTTTGTATCTCCTTTTATCCAAATATATTTTTATTTTGATCTCCAATTTTTTTTTCCCTTACTCAAAATATTATGATATTCACTAAGCAGCTCCCTTTCCTCCAAGCTTGGATTATTGTACTCAAGTTTTTAGAACTTTAAATGTTTCTCTTTTCGTTATTTTTTCTTAAAAATATTTTTGAAAGTGTTCTTTTTCCATTCTTTTAATTTAGATGTCATTGATTCAATTTATTTTGGAAGTGTATACAAGACACCATTTCCTAAATTATTCTACATCTATGCTATCCTATCAACAAATTGAGGATGGTCCTCTCATTTATGCTCATATATTTTTTGAATTTACTTAGCACCATTTTAACTTCTATTGGCTAGTGATTTGAACCAATCCTTATCAAGGTATTAATTTTAGCACAAGTCCCTTCATCTAGCCAACGATCTAATATTATGAATTAGTCTAATGTTTTTGCTATCAAGTTTTGGCCTATCCTATTGTTGGTCCAAGTATAGTTATCCTCAACCTCCCATAGATTATTATTTTGAATTACAAGCTAAGAAATATCTTATATTTTGGGTTATTTTCTTAATTCCCCCAAAATTTTCTATGATCATGATTTGGTTTTAGTATTTACTTGTCATAAATGCTTCAATCCCACTCTAAAATTATAATCTGCCTGACAGATTTATAGGTCCATAGGCATTGATAAGGATGAAACAAATATATGCAAAGTAGGATGCCACTAATGAGGTTATTCAATACCTAGTTTTATGAATGATTTCATGGGAGGTTCTAATTGGATTCCAACATGTTAGAATCCCCCTATCACTCCTAAATCCACAACATTCCATTCACATCTTGGCCATACTCCTTTTCTTTGTTTCTTCCTTTGTCAATTTAGTTTTCTAGATATAAATAATATCATGCTTATTACTTAAATAAAGGTCCTTGATACACCTTTACTTTAAGGGGGAATAAACACATATTATATTTCATGATATGGTAACCATATCCTATTAGATATTTATGGCCCCGCTTATAAACTACCAATATTATTTTGCTCTACCAATATTATTTTGCTATTTGGTATTGATGGCCCCGCTTATAAACTACCAATATCATTTTGCTATTTGGTAAGGAGAAGTTCAACCAACTTAGATAGTATTCCTTTTTCTATGCTTGCTCTTACTTCCCTTTGATATTTTGAAAGTTTTCCTCTTTACTTCCCTTTGATATTTTGAAATTTTTCCTCTTTTTTCCTTACCAATATTAGGAGTAGATCTTATTATTCTATTCCTCACTATTCTTTCATAACTTTCCTTTTCATTATATTTATCTTTTCCTGGCTTTTCTAAGGAATATTTTGACTTATCCTACTCATTTTTTGGTATTTCCTTGTTAATGGTAGATGTATTAATATCTAAAACTATATTTTCTCTACCACTTTTATTATTCTAAATGGTGCATGGTACTTCAAGAGAGTCTTCAAAAGTTGATGAGGCACATTCCTTAGGTTCAATGTTTATCCCCAAATTAAGATCATACTAAGTAGATGGTTCCTTGTTAATACTATGATACAATTGTACCCTGTCCTCTAAGCTCTAATATGTTTTTTTTCATAGGCTAAAGCCTCAAAATATTTGGTATTTCTTCCAATATCCTTACTTAGGGGTCTCCTCTATTTATTTACTTTCATCTATCTAAACCTTTTTTTGGAAGTTGAAAACCATCCTCATCCATATCCATTTGTAAATTTCTCTTATGATTTTCTACATATGTTTTTGTTGGACTCTTCTTAGGGCATGATCTCTCAATATGCCCCACCTCTTGACATATTATACATATAAAAGATATATTTTTATAACCCACGGATCTAAAACTTACCCCATGCTTAAGAATGTTTAATCTTGGTAAAATTTTACTAATATCAATCATGGCCTATATCTAGAGCATAGATAGCCAAGAATTTGTCTTTTGTAGTTTCTAAAATATTAAGGAATTGTCCTAGAGTATTTCCTATTTCCTTTAAGGCATCCATTTACTATAATTAAATAGACAACTAATACATCTTGACCTGTATTGGTACTAGGGATAGATTTAATTTTAATTTTTTAGGTGCAAAACCTTCATACTAGCGAGTAAGGAAGAGTCCTAATATTCCAATAAACCAAGGACTCCCTTTCAAGATTCCATATATTTCCTTGATAGAATATAAAATGGATAGGAAGAAACCTTTGGAAAGAAAGAATAAACTTACTCATAGAGACTTCCTTCTCCTATCAATCCATTTTCTCAAAGCCAAATCCCCTAGCCAAGACCCATTACATTTACCAATGACCAAGCCCCTAGCCAAGACCCATTACATTTACCAATGACCAATTTATCTTCAATCAACAAGGATTATTGCTTTTTGAGGTCCTTCCTAACCTCTACAACTAGGAATTATTCTAAGGATGTAGCTGTAAATCAATCCATGAGAAGAAAACTATAACTTGATATCTACTAAAATTTACCAGTATATCCTATAGCGATTACATAATTTGAAAATAAACCTACAATGATTTGCATGCAAAAAATATATGATAAATAAGGGATAAAAAAACTTAGCTAAATTTTTTTATGCCTAGATAGAATGTTCCACCTCACTAATAACATATCCCTCCATTTCTCCTCCCATCATTCGAACCCTAGCTAATAGATATTTACAATTTTATTTCTCGTAACTTGAAAAATTATCATTGCCCTTCTTTTGTATGGATGACTTCATAGGGTTATATCTTTATCAATATTAATTATATTCCTTTATATTATCACTAACTTTAAATCTCTTCAAATTTTGAATATATTGGTCCAAGAATCAAATGAATTGAATAACCCTTCGCAAAGATATGGCTCCGAAAATATAAAATGTTTTTCTAGAAAAAGTTACCCTAACATTGTCCTAGATATGGATGGATGCCTTAAAATGGTCATATATCCATAAATAATTCTTGTATTTTTTGAATTATCACTTATTTCAAATATTTTTAAAATTTTCATAAAATGGCATAAGAATTGTCTAAACCAAACAACTCTATGCAAAGATATGGCTTATGAAAGATGAGTCTCTTTTTCATAAAAATTACCCTAGATTTTTCAATTCATAATTTTATTAAAAAATATAGATTCATCTTGAGTATATAACTTATATAATGCATGGCAACATAAAATGAATTTCACCCCTTTCCATTGAACCACATAGATGGAGTATAAATGATCTTCCACATTATCACTATCATAATGCCCTTTAAATCCTATCCATTTAAAAATAAAAATTATTAATGGTAAATGTATGGATTCATTGTCTCCACTTACTAATAGCTTCACTAAGAAGCACAAAGCCATAAAACTTTTTAAACTCCTCTATTGTAGGTATTGTGAAGATGCTTGCAAGTTAGCCCTCTATTTTTTAAAAGATGAAATAAATGGATTTCTACTCCTTCTGTTGCAAAAAGCAAGCTGAACCTCGATGTGCTTAGTTCTCTAAATATAAAATCAAATTGTTTGCTAACTTGGTTGTGCTAATGCTATCATAATATATGGTGTTTCATAATATTACTACCCCTAAGAAAATTTTATATCTATACAACCTCTTGCCCCATATAATATATTCAGTATCTTAATTGTGCTAATGTTATCACAATAGATCGTATCTTAAAATATCAATCTCCTTATGGAAATTTTAGATCTATACCATCTATTGTACCATATAAAGTACTTATCTATTGTTTACCAATGGTGAACAATGAAACCATTGGTTTTTTTTTGGGCACCCAAGAAGGTTAAAACATACCCTCAAGAAAAAATTCTCAAATTTGGACATCCTTTATAATGAATATAAATATACATTCAATTAATTGAACCATATTTAGCATACTTGACCATAAATGTGGGATTATCCTTCAAACATCTCACATACTCTTTGTTTCCTTCTCACACATTTTGCATGAATAAGAAAACAATACTAATATTATAAATAATATCTAGGCAATTGAGTGACATAGATTGAAGATTTTAATGCTATGTAGAAGAGACAAAGGAACCTCTACTAGCTTGCACAAAATATTATGAGATTGAATACAAAATAAGATGGCTAGAATTTTTGATTTATTGCAGCAATAACATGGACTAAAAAATCAGCAATCAATGGTTGAATCCATAATATGATCAGACGCAAAGGACAAAAATAATAAACCACAAATGGGAAAAAAAACCTGTAAGGCCCAAAGAAAAAAAAAAAAAAAAAAAAAAAAAAAAAAAAATGGAAAAGAACAACACTGCAAAGTACAAAGATAATAAACCACAAAGGAAAGAAAACTGACACCCAAGGCGGAAAAAAAAAAACCAAAATTAAAAAAAAAACACCTGGAACACCCCAACTGTATGGGAAATATGGCAAAAATATGACAATATTTTTTTCTCTCCACTTGTATTCTGAAATCTCTATTACAATAATGAAGAGAAGAAAAGGTATAAAATACCCAAAATTCCAATGCACAGAAAAGCTTGGAATATCCTAAAATTATCAACTAGTTATGAGCATCATGCAAGATGCTTTATTGGATATGCTAAAAAATAAAGCATGTGCATGTGCATGATTTAATTCCTAAATTAAAGCATGTGCATGTGCATAGGATAATTTAGGATAATTATTGGGAGCAACTTATGCATTACAACTCCCACTATGACTAGTCAACTACAAAAGCTCCTAAATTTTAGGAGTGATCAAAGGAGCAATTTTTTGGAGTTAAACAATGAATAAATCCTCCTAAAATATGGCCACCCAATATTTGAGGAATATTTAATTAATAAAATATTAATTAAATCCTCATTTAAGAAAAGGTGCCAAAAAATAGAGGAAATTATCCCCTAAAATGTAGGAGATGGCTCCACAATGCTTGGAATGCTCCAAAAAACATGGTGTGAAGCATTTAGACATCAAATTTTCTTCATTCTCCCTCTTGATGTCAATGGTTCCAACACCAATCAAGGTCCTCAAATTCTGAAAATTTTCTTTGTCCAATGCCTTGGTAAAAATATTTGCAAGTTGATCTTCTGATTTGCAAAACTCAAAAGCAATGAACCCATCTTGGACCAAGTCACGAATGAAGTGATGTCAAATATCAATGTGCTTACTCCTACTATGAAACACCGGATTCTTCATCATGGAGATGGTGGAGGTGTTGTCACAATAAATATTTATGGAGGAAGCAATCTCCATTCCAAACTCTTCAAAGAGTCTAGCCATCCAAATAGCTTGAGTGCAAGTGGAAGAGGCAGCCATATACTCTGCTTCAGCAGTAGATAAAGCAATTGTTTGCTGCTTTTTGTTGCTCCAAGAAACCAACTTGCCTCCAAAGAAGAAGGCATATCTAGAAGTGCTTCTTCTATCATCAAGACATCCTGCCCAATCTGCATCTGTGTAGGCCACTAGATCACAAGAGTTAGTAGCAAAATAGCATAAACCAAAAGACTTAGTACCACTCACATACCTAAGGATTCTCTTGGCTTCCTTGAAATGAGACTCATGAGGAGAGTGCATATATCTTGCTACCAAGCTAACCAAAAACATGATATCCGGTCTAGTAGCGGTAAGATACATCAAGCTACCAACTAGTGATCTATATAGTGTTGCATCCACAAGAGGAGTAGAATCCTCCTTCATCAACTTGCATCCCACAACTGTTGGAGTGCTAACTGGCTTGCAATCACTCATAGAAAATCTTACCAAAATATCATCAACATATTTGGATTGAGTAATGAAAATACCTTCAGCTGATTGCATGATTTGCATACCAAGAAAGTAATGCATAGTGCCCAAATCACTCATCTCAAACTCATTCATCATGGCCCTTTTAAACTGTTTCAACAAATTGGTGGAGCTGCTCAAGAAGATTATATCATCAACATATAAACAAATGACAATAAAATCTGATCCATCTACCTTTTTATAAAGTGTACTTTCAGCTGAACATCGTTCATAACCATTCTCATGCAAGTAATTATCAATTCTAGAGTACCAAGCTCTAGGTGCTTGCTTAAGCCCATAAAGAGCTTTCTTTAATTTGTACACTTTTTCTTCATGACCAACAACTATAAATCCCTATGGCTGACTCACATACACTTCTTCTTCCAAGTATCCATTCAAAAATGTTGATTTAACATCCATTTGATACACAACAAGACCAAGATGTGAAGCTAGTGCAAGTAGAGACCTTACCATTTCCAGTCTTGCAACCGGTGCAAAAGTTTCTTCATAGTCAATACCTTCTTGCTGAACATAGCCTTTGGCAACCAGCCTTACCTTATGTTTGGCTATGCTTCCATCAACATTATACTTCAGCTTGTAGACCCATTTCACACCTACAATGGTCTTGTCTTTTGGAGGAGAAACTAGCTCCCAAGTATCATTTTTCTCTATTTGTTCAATTTCAATCTCCATAGCCTTTGCCCAATCTTCATTGGAACATAATTCTATGAAATTAGAGGGCTCAACATAAGAAGAAGACAACAAAGCATAATTAATCACATTCTCACCTTTATTTGCTTGCAATCTAGTCACTCTTCTTGTATAGTCATCATCCAACATTTGACTAGGTGGATGATACTTAGAGAGCCTTTTTGTACCAATGTTACCTTTTAATGGAGTGTTGGTTTTTTCTTCATTTTTAGGTAGCAAGGCTTCATCATGAACATGAGGAGCTGAGTCATCAATATGAGGGGAAACACCATCATCTTTGTGTGTCTCATATCCATCCCCTTCATTAAAAACCACATCTCTACTAACATGCATGGTGTTAGTAATAGGATCAAAACATCTAAAAGCTTTAGATTCAATAGAATAGCCCACAAAAATGCATTTGATGGATTTTTCATCAAGCTTCCTTCTCTTTTGCTCAGGAATGTGCACATAACATGTAGAACCAAAAATTCTCAAATGACCAATGCTTGGCTTCTTACCATGCCAAAGCTCATAGGGAGTAGAATCTTGTACCAACTTTGTAGGACATCTATTGAGAATGTAAATAGATGTATGGACAACTTCAGCCCAAAAATTATTTGGTAACTCCTCTTTCAACATGCAATGGGCCATCTCCACAATGGTCCTATTTTTCCATTCTGCCACTCCATTTTGTTGAGGAGTGTAAACAATAGTCAACTCCCTCTTGATTCCAAGGCTGTTGCAATACTCTAGGAACTCATTTGAGGTGAATTCACCTCCACGGTCTGTCCTTAAGGTCTTAATACAAGAACCTAGACTTGCTTCTTCAAGAAAGCCTTAAACAAATTCTTAAAACATCCAAAATTTTTTTTTGTTTACCACACACTCCAATGGTTTTTAAACTCTAAACTTATGATGAGGAAACTTCTCTCAATGTTGCTTTCCAAAAATACATCCTTCACATACTGTGTTGAGAGGCTTTGTGAAAGTGGGCAGTCCTCTAACAAGACTCTTCTTTTGGATTCCATCCAAGGAGCCAAAATTGAGGTGTCCATACCTCTTGTGCCATAGCCATGCCATATCAATGGTGCTCTTCAAGCATTCACCTGCTGGCTGCATTTTCAACACAAACATCCTATTTTTTATGCCATCAAAACTTCAGCTATAATTTGATTGTTAGACACATTCTGGATTCTACAAACATTCTTTTCAAAAACAGCTCTATAATTCTTTGAGCATAATTGTCCAATGCTCAAAAGATTATGTTTCATCCCTGGTACATAAAATGTATCATGCATGTAAAATATCTTACCATTCTTTGTTCTAATGGCAAGAGTCCCTTTTCCTGCTATATCAACTTGATTGTTATCACCAAATGTGACTTGTCCAGTAAAATTGTTATCAAGTTCAACAAAGAGGTTTTTATTTCCCATCATGTGATTTGAACATCCACTATCAAGATACCATGAATGATTCTCAATAGACTCAAAATTATTCAAAGTGAGAAAGAGATGTTCACCTTTTTCTTCACTATAATTTGCTTTCTTTTCATGCTTTTTCTTTTTAAAATATTGCTCTTTAGTGTGATTATCCTTACCACAATAATTGCAATGCTTATGGGCTGAATCATGACTTTTATCATTACCTCTTCCATGTCCTCTACCATGGCCTCTCCCACGGCCTCTTGAAGAAGATGATCCTGAAGTGGTAGATGAGGACTCTTTTGTATGGGCTTGTTGTTCATTCAATTTCAACTTGCCTTGAAATGCTTGATCAAGGACTTCTTCTCTATCTCTCATCCTATGCTCATATGTTTGAAGGCTACCAAGTAATTCAACAAGAGTTAGTTTTGCTAAATCTCTAGATTCTTCAATAGCTATGGTAACCAGATCAAATTTCTTAGGAAGGCTTCTCAACACCTTCTCAACTATTCTTGTATCATCAAGAATCTCTCCATGTGAATGAATAGAATTTACAACATTCTGAACTCTAGTGATAAAAACCTCAATGGATTCATTTTCACTCATGCGTAAGGATTCAAATTCCCTCCTTAAGAGTTGAAGTTTAACTATTCTCACCTTAGAAGATCCTTTATAGGCACTTTCTAGTGTATCCCATGCAACTTTTGATTGTGAACATTCAACAATCTTGGGAAAGATAGAAACATCTATCCCACTTTGAATTGCAAAAAGAGATTTTGCATCCTTCTTCCTATTCTCCATCAACTCCTTCATTTCATCAGAAGTAAGAGCATTGAAATCTGATTCATCTACTAGTTCAAAGTATCCCTGCGAGACAAAACTCCACAAATCTTGTGAAATCAAAAAAGTCTTCATGCGAATACTCCAATATTCAAAGTTTTCACCCTTAAACATGGGAATCTGAAGGGGAACAGTACTAGCCACATTTTGTGCCATGATAACAAGAAAAATTCTCTAACCCATGTTGGCATTAAATACCTATGTAATCACGCATTTGTAATATGGATCAAAGTACAAGGATGAGGTGTCAATATGCATGTAAGGATGAGGTGCCACCTTGTATGCACATGTGAGTTGGTGCCACCTTGTAAGGATGAGATTGCTAATGAAAAAAAATTGGAATGTCTAGACATCCCCCAAGGGGGATTTCCCTTGTTATTCTCTTGTTTTGTGTTTACATATTTATTTTTTTGCTCTTTATTATGTTTAACTATCTTCATTTAGTATTAATTTCATATTCAGTTTTAACATTTAGTATCAGAGCCTATGGTCTTGAACCTAGGTAGTTTATGGTATTATGGCATTGTATGAAAAGATGTAAGGGTTTATGGCTTGCAAAATATCTGGTGATATTCAGCAGTAGAAGATCTAGTGAGCTTCGATGATATATTTGGTGAGATTTGACAATGATAGATTTTGTGAGCTTCAACAATGGCATATCTGGTGAGCGTTGGTAGTGGTATATCTAGTGAGCTTCAACAATGATATATATGGATTAAATATTGTTCATGCTATGCTTTGATATTTAAATTTTGATGAGCTTCAATAGTGGTAGACCTGGTGAGCTTCAAGAATGACAAACCTGATCCAGTGAGCTTTGATAGTGGTAGATTTGGTGAACTTCAATAGTGGCAAATCTGGTGAGCTTCAACAGTGGTAGATTTGGTGAACTTCGATAGTGGTAGATCTAGTGAGCTTCAACAATGATAAATCTAGTGAACTTCAACAATGATAGATCTAGTGATCTTCGATAAAAACAAATCTAGATTAATGACTTTTTATGCTAGGATTTGATATTTAATCTTGGTGAGCTTAATAGTACCATACCTAGTGATATTTAGCAATGGTAGACCTGGTGAGCTTTGAAAATGACATATTTGGTGTTGGAGTTTAATATTGTAAATATCTATTTTAGTGGTTTTATTATGCAAGTTGTAGAGGTGTTTATGTATGAGGTTCCATTTTGCAGCTGGTATTCTTCATGTTTTAGTGTGTTGTGTAGATATAAAACCTCAAATTTATGTTTTGCAAAGTTAAAAAATATTTGAGATGGTTTATTGGTTGTACCATAAGTTTTACGTAAGTATTAACTATTGTAACTAGTGTAGCTTGTACCTGAAGAAGCCATTATAACTGGTGTTTTTGTATTATTGGCTACTGTAACTAGTGTAGCTTGTAGGGTTGTTAATGCTATTGTAATTGGTGTAGTTGTACCCAAAAGAGACTAGTGTGGATGCTAGTGGTGGTTGCCTAGTGTAATGTTCTTAGAGTTAGCTCCAATAATATTTGTAATGTTTTAAAAGTGGAACGTTTTTGGACTTTTTGTTATCTTGTTGGTATATGACTGAGGCTAATATGAAGGTAATGTGTTTAGAAGGCTAGAGATAGCTTGTAGGGTGACTATATATTGGAACGATTGAATATAGCTAGTGGAAGTTATAGGCCTAGAGGCTGGTGGTAACCAGGTTAAGGCTACTTGTCTTCAAAAGGACTATTTTTAGCTTGTGCCCATGAAGGGTTGTGTAAAAAAATTATTATTTGTACTCCATATTTGCAAATATCATTAAGAGGGGAATATTGGCATTAAATGCCTATGTAATCACACATTTGTAATTTTTGTCAAATTCTAAGGATGAGGTTGTTGTTGCCATTGCACAACATACCCCAAATTTGGGGATCCACTTGAAATTTTGATGTTCATGTGACTTTTTTATTTACATTGTTTGTTCTCACTTACGATGTCATAGAGAGATCATCAAAATTCGAGGGTTTTTGTAAAACCCAAGTCAACCCACTTGGTTGTCCAAACACAAAAAAAAAAAATCAACCTAATTCTAGTATGAGCATGCTATAAACCTCGAGAGTGCCATTTCACTGCAGTCGAAATACTCAAGAATTCGAGAGTGGCCAACTCCTAGTATAATTACCTTTAAAATACTTCCTCTCTTTCCCGAGATCCCAAGTATTGGCAGGGGTTTTCCACTTCCAGGGCCCATATCACCTGGAGTTCGAACACTTAATTTTCCCATATCTTATATCAAGATATTTAGCATGTGCATGCTAGGGCTGATGACTATTCACTTCCTTGAATAGCATCATGAGTTTACCTTTGACTTGGTAACACTCCAAAAGTCCTATTTATGCATAAGCCCATAAGATCTTCTACCCAGATACTAGATGGATCAGCCTAGGAATTATGCCCATATCATAATTCCTTTTCTATTCTCCTTTCATTCTTTGGAGTTTGGCAGACCAAGACAGGCTGAGAGCTATGCCCCTCATCAACCTGGCGGTTGGATTAATGAATGTCTTCCCACATTCTTGTTCATTAAGTTGTCTACCCACAACCTTAACCTTCTTGGTTTGATTAGGTTGTCTACCCACAACCATGAGTTCATATAATTTAAGCCTCATTAACATAAATGCC
Organism: Wollemia nobilis; assembly: GCA_028583015.1. Taxonomy (NCBI): domain Eukaryota; kingdom Viridiplantae; phylum Streptophyta; class Pinopsida; order Araucariales; family Araucariaceae; genus Wollemia; species Wollemia nobilis. The sequence goes on from JAQPPZ010000157.1 coordinate 18,195,033, forward strand.
TATATTATGATTTTGTATCTATCATGGTTTTCAATGATGTACTAATATTGCAATTTCAATTCTAAGTAGTCTCACTTCCATCTAAATATATTTTAAATTATATTCCTTTTATAACTATTTTATATCTCAATATAACAAGAAGAGCCTATTTTTAGTCTAATACATAACTCTATCCAATTAAAGTCAATTAATCTTACCTCAATACATTAACCATGCTATGCATTTTACAATAACATTATAAAGATCATTTAAAACTTATATATATATATATATATTTCAATTCTAGACAAAACTATCCGATCTTAAATATATTACAATTCTAAATAATAAAAGTACACCTTAATAAAAGGACATTTACACAAACAAAAAAAAAATGCCTTTATTTAAATACTTTCATTTAAATATTAAATAAAATTACTTTCATTCAAATAATAAAAGAACTATTAATGGGTAAAAAATAATATTGTTCAACCCACAAAATTTGAAAATCATTAATCATCCTAAACAAAGAATTAAAATCTATAAAGATCATTTTAAACTTAAATATATATATATATAATATATAATAATATATATATATATATATATATATATATATATATATATATATATATATATATATATATATATATATATATTTCAATTCTAACTATTAATTAAACAAAACTATCCAATCTTAAATATATTACAATTCTAAATAATAAAATATCACCTTAATAAAAGGAGACTTACACAAAAAAAAATACCTTTATTTAAATACCTTCATTTAAATATTAAATAAGAATACTTTCATAATAATAAAAGAATACTTTCATTCAAATAATAAAAAAACCAAGGTTGAAAAATAAGATTGTTCGACCCACAAAATTTGAAAATCATTAATCCTAAAAAAAGAATTAAAATATAAGACAATACACTTTAACACATGATAAAGTAAGATATTCTATTTTAATTTTAAACATCTTTACTTATATCATTTATAAGTAACCATATCTTACTAAGATTCATTCAATATTTATATATATATTTTTACTATGTAATCAACCTACGATAAACTAATTTCTTAAAATAAATAAATATCACTATATTAAAGATCAATATTAAAAAAATAATATTTCTTATTTAAAAATAAGATAAGAAGTTAAAATAATAAGTTAATTGATTCCTTGACCATCATGATTTACTACTAACTACATGAATGAATATATATATATAACCAAAACTTAAGGATTTATTCTTCAATTATAATATTTTATTAAAAGGTAAATGATGTCATTCCAAAAGCCATAACCTTATCAGCACAACATAATAAATAAGAAGTTAAAATAATAAATTGATTGATTCCATAACCATCATGATTTAATACTAACTATATATATATATATATATATATATATATATATATATATATATATATATATATATAACACCAAAACTTAAGGATTTATTCTTCAATTATAATATTTTATTAAAATGTAAATGATATCATTCTAAAAGCCATAACCTTATCAGCACAAGGATTTATAATATTTTATTATTAAAAATAAATGTTAACATTCTTAAAAAAAACAAGTAAAAGTTACTTAACAAATTATAATATTTTATTTAAAAGTTAATATTATTATTCTAGAAATACTAAGTAAAACTTAAAAGTAATCCACACCATTATAATATTATAATATTTTATTAAAAAGTAAATGTTACCATTCTTGAAATACTAAAAACAAATAAGCCACAACATTATAATATTTTTACAAATTATAACATTTTATTAAAAAGGTAAATGCTATCATTCTAAAATAATAAGTAAAACTTTTAGATATCTACCTAACTACCCCTGAAGTGTAATCACTAAAAGTCAATTCAATAATATTAAGATAAACTATATTAGCAAATGAGACAATGCGTGACAATTGTTCTATAAACCCATCCCATACATTTAGCTTTTAAAAATCAAATACCTAAGAAACTAAAAACATCTAGGATACAGGTGTATCATGCTCCCTAATAAAAAGACCTACGTAGCTTATTTTTAGCTTTGTTGCTATGGGGTCTCACATTTTATCTTGTGTTTGGTTATAGACGAATCAACATTGTAGTTCAATAGCTTTTCATATGCTAGAAACTTGTGATTTATTAAATATGACTTATTCGAGTTCCAATAAATGGAACTATGTGAGATAAGTCAGGTTTTTAATCTAATTTTATTGGCCGAAACATAAAGACATCTTGTTATATCTCCACATCACCAAATTCCTAGAGTATAGAAATAAAAGCATTTCTACGTCCACTGATCTATAATGTTGAATTTTTCAATTTAAGAAAACAGGTTGCTTATGGTGTTATGAGAGCTATCATTGCACATTTAACGTTTATATTAAATTATCGTTAGTAGTATGTTAAGGATAAGCTTATACAAGTAAGCATTTTGCCCTAAAAGAACACATTTATTAATACTTGTTAATCATATATCTAAACATATACGCATTGCAATGATAATTATTTTAATATTGTCCACTAATTAAGATTTACACTTCTCAAGCAATTTGAGTAAGTCGGTTTCGTATGATAATTATTTTAATATTCTCCACTAAGTAAGATTTACACTTCTCAAGCAATTTGAGTAAGTCGGTTTCGTATGATAATTATTTTAATATTGTCCACTAAGTAAGATTTACACTCAAGCAATTTGAGTAAGTCGGTTTCGAGAATACCCCTACCGTTTTATTAGATTTTTATTGATAGGCGACTGTGTTGACAGCACTTTAACTCTCTAATGAGGCAATATTTTATCACACCTTCCTATGCATATAGGAATCACCTACAGTCCTTCGGTTATTTACTACTATTTTACTGACTTCCAACGACCGAATGCCTCAATTTAGATGGCAACCTCTACCAATCAAACTACCAGGCGGTTTTCCCTGGGTCAGAGCGGCCATCCTACTTTAATGGATGCAAACTAGCAATCTATATGCAATCAATCTAATGCACTTCTATGCAGACACTAAATCATATTTTTTCTCATTTTCATTCAATAACCATTATCTAATCTCCATTTCCGAACTGTATTTTTATGTTAAATATACTTTTTAAGCTTTCAAGAAAAGCACTAATACTCGTGGATTATCTAATTTAATCTTCAGTGACTAAAATGAAAAATCACAATAAACTCAGAGACTCAGTTAGACATGCTATTATAGCTGAATAGTTAGGTATATCCAACCTGATGAAGCTACTACTGAATAATTCCTTAAGCTCAATTGACGTTGTCCCTCTCCGTCCGCTGGTCTCCACCACCCCCCCCCCCCCCCACAAAAGAAGTTTAGTGCTTCTTTAAAATTGATGATCTAAGCAGAAGGCAGAGTGACGTTTGTAACATTCCATGCTCATAATCCCCCAGATGTATTTTAGTTATACATGGCCAGAGTTCTTTAGTATTATTATTATTTTATTTATTGTATATTTTTTTATATTTACTTTTATTAAACTCTTTTTTATTATTATTATTTTTATTCTACTGTATATATTATTATTTTCTATTTATTTATTATTTGCCGTTTTTTTTAAAACCATCTTTATTAAAAGAATTATTCTTATTGTTCTATACATAAATATATATTATTTATTTTATTTTATGTATTTATTATTTTATTTATATATATATATATATATATATATATATATATATATATATATATATATATATATTTTTTTTTTTTTTGAAAAGGAAATTTTGATTCAAATACAAGGTACAAAACCCTAAATGCGGTTACATGGATGCACCTACATGGACCAACACTGCCAGTAGGACTCTTGGATCCTAACAACGGATACTCCACCGCTCATCATTTTCCCAACTTGCCTTTCCCCAAAACTCTTTAACTGTCATCAAGGAGGTAAAATCTTCTTGTATCGATTTCTTTTTCTGGAGACACCTGCACCTGCAATCATAAAAAGATCAGCAGTACCATATCCTTACAGATAAAGCAAACAAATAGGTCATTAACCGAGGGTGGTTACAATTTTTCATTATCAGTTTTTTTAACACCGGATAGTTTTGTGATCAATTTATTAAATCTCATGTGTTTGTTCTCATGTTTTTATTAAGAAATCACCCCACTTTCAAATACCATGTGGAACTTACACATTAATAAAAATAAATACAAATGAATAATAATAATAATAATAATAAGAATTACATTTTCACTTTTATAAAAAGTATTGAAATAAAGTCCATTTATTTTACTTTTACCTTATCGGTTTGAACTTCATTATTTTGAATTAAATTACCGTTTATATCTTATAGATTTACATAAATTCTAATTTTAAAATTTGGTTCAATATGCAGGTTACAAAACAATGGTGTTGCGATTTTTGAGGTGAAACCTCGACCCAACCAAGTGGTGGCACGATTTTCAAGGTGAACCCCCTACCTGACCAACCAGTAGATGCAGCGTCAGAGCGCGGTCAACGTGAAGACTCGGTCAAGGTGGAGAATGAGTTCCAAGGTGCCCAAAGGGCTAGATGAGTCATATTGAATAATGCACATTTTCGTTGATAAACCTCACTATAGGCTATCACGTAAGACATGTAGGATTAAACGTAGACAAGTGCAACAGGTTCATTTCAAAGAAGTAAAGAATTAAAGTGCCACTTGGTACTATTCACCTTGCACAACATACAAAGGAGGTTTAATTAAGTCAACCATTGCAAGAAAAGGCACCAATTCAAGTATATTTCAACTATTATATTATTTAGGTATATTGCAGTCTAAAGAAAGCTGAAAATGTTGCCTCTTGAAAGGACAAGGAGAATAGACCATCGTAGAGTTCGACATGGTCATACAATGTAAGTTTTTGAAGGCATCATTTAGCCAAAAATAGCAAAGGTCAAACACCAGTGAGATAGCGACAGAGAAATATGAAGATAGTATGCACAGTGAGCGCCAGTTTCACCAACAAGGCAACCGGGTGATACATGGTTGATTCACGCAATGAAGGACTCATTTGTGCACATCGAGAAGGAAAGTAAAGCAGTATCAAAGGATCTAGAGAGGCATGCAATCAAACCACCATTCAAAAGGAGAGAAAGACATCCTGTCTCTTACTTCCATACGTCCGCCAGCAAAGATGGAAGAGCACATTCGACAAATAAAGAGATCAAACCAACATTGATAGTGTGAGAATGAAGGAGAATAATTATGAGTTTAAAGAGCATGTAAGAGCCCAAGCAGAGAAAAGAATATGGAAATTGTACTTTCAAGAGGCTTGAATGCACAACTGTGTTAATTTTGAAATATTTTAAAGAAATCATCAGAATAATCATAGTGGCACAGTGAAAGCATAGAAGATAGTCGTTGCAGTATAAACCAAGAAACATTGAATTCGGTTACACTTGTCCATGTAGAGGAGACAATTGTTGAGGCCTATAAGCCATTAGTAACATCCTTTAAAGGATAAGATATTACCATCGGTGATTCGTAACACATTTGGTGAAGGTTATTTAGCCAAGTTAAGAGTAGCTATTACAGTGTTAGTCATTATAGCACCAAAGAGACTTAGAATTCCACATGTAAGTCCAACAGTCACATTGCATTCAAATTGTAATATTCAGGTTCAAGTTTTAGTCAGAAGCATAGATGAATGCATCAACGATGAGAGGTAATTAAAGTTGTTGTAGTGATTTTTTCCACACGATAGACTAAAAAATTGTAGTGTAACAAATATGAAAATTGCAGTGTAACTTTTGTCAACAAGATTTGTTCAAACTATGATTGAATACCAATACATAGACATCCATTTTATGACGTACACCTATTGATGAGAATTGTTACTTACCTAGGATGAGGAAGAAGGACGACAACAAGCTATTGATTTTTTGAGTCTTTAAACACTGTCTATCACCAACTGTTGGAGTTTGGGATCAGTGACAAATGATATTAATAGCTTCTAAAAGCATCGAACGGATGCCACTGCACCTATTATTTTATAATTTAATGCCAATCGTTCAGTAGTCCAATTGAATCGAGAGCTTTCTCTTTTATGGGTCGATTTATATTCCAAAGATGTTAGATGCAGGGTTTGGTCAGATAATGTAATGAATAAGTCATTGTGGTTAATTACATAGGTTGTAGTAGCATATAATTAAATATAAATTTAAGTTTATTATGAATATATTCCAAGTATGTTATTTCAAACTGAAGGAAAATAAACTCAAAGCCTAAGGAATAAGGCGAACGAATGTTGTTGGAAAAGCGTTATAAAAAGAAATGATGCGAGGAATTGAAGCGTTAGGAAACCAAACGAGAAGGAGGAAAATGAAACTGAATAGCCAATGTTGGAAATCTAAATTATCCATCGAAACCAATGAAAGAAAGGTTGAAAAATTTTTAGAGCAAGTGCATGTTGGAAACTCAATTTTCTTGAAGAAGCATCTCCTCCCTGGTTGTTGGACTACACCAAATTTCACCATTGTAATCCATTGGAACAAGGTATTCTGCAAGTGTATTCATTAAAAATATTTCATGTTGGCAATATATTGGAAATTTCAATAAGTTTTATGAATGCGGATGTTAGACTTACTTATTTTTTCTTAATATATTATGCCCCTTTTCTCTTAGAATATTACATCACATTAATTATGGATTGCGTGAAGATTGATCGGTTAAATGTTGATTTAGTTTTAGAATACTTGTTTATGCAGATTTGGGATGAAATTTTAGAAGTTATAACAACTTGTTATTTTCTTTTGTTTTCTCTAACTCTACCCTTTTACATTTTTTTTAGTTTCATCAAATAAATAAAATAAAATAAATCAAAACCCTTAAAAAAAGAAGTACGTCAATTTTAAAATTAAAATTAAAAATTTCATTTTATGTAAGTATACACATTTTAATGAAAATATGAGGTTTTAAACTTTGCATAGTTTTTCCAAATAATCAATTAGTTTCATTTTATGAAAATTGAAATTTCAATAAATTCCAAATTTTCATTAAAATGAATAATTAATATGATATTCCAATTTTTTTTTACATGGCAAAGTTAGATTCAATCATTTCATTTTTATTTTCAAGCAAATATTAACAATCAAAGATAAAATTGGCTTAACAATCAAAGATAAAATTTGGTTAACAAATGAAGATAAAATTGGTTAACAAACAAAGATAAAATTGGTTAACAAACGAAGACAAAATTTGGTTAACAAACGAAAAATAAAATTTGATTAACAATCGAAGATCAAATTTGGTTAAAAAACGAAGATAAGATTTGATTAACAATTTGAGATAAAATCAATGAAAATTAAATTTTCAAAGGTTCTAATCAAATATTTATCAAATTTCGAAGGTTGTTAATTGATCAACAATTTCACATTTTCAATAATTCCATGAACAACAAAATCATTGCAAATCAAATCAACACCAAAATAGGCCCCTTGTTAAGAGGTATATGCAACACTGAGGTATCCAATTAACTTTTGGCATTTCACATTTTTATTAAGCACTGCAAGTAAATTAACACATTAAAAGGAACCTTGGGAAAATTACAAATATTTCCTTGCAAGAGAGGATATCCGGGTAGAATCTTGACTATGGGTATATTTTTTTGACTGGATAAAAATATCACTCAACAAAATTGATGCTAGAAGGAGGGCTTGAATTGTTCATTTCATTGTTACTTTAAATGCTAAATTGTTCATTGTTTGTTGAGAGCTTTGAATTGTTAATATTTTTTTTAATCCCTCAATGTGCAATAGAATTGGTGCTAGAAGGATGGCCTGAATTGTTCATTTTATTATTACTTTAAATGCTTAATTTTTCATTGTTACTTGACAAGCCCTGAATTGCCGACTTTCTTTAAGTCCTCAATGTGCAACATAATTGGTGCTAGAAGGAGGGTCTATTTGAAGGTAATTGATTTGAGTTAAGAAGTTCTTTTAAGCTGGTCATATTTATTGTTGGAAATTATCTAATTTACGATGCATTGATGCTAATTTTTTTACAAATTTGAGAATGTTCCTTATTTTTAGGGTTTGATTGATGCCATATAATGAACATGATGATTTATCAATTAAACATTTGAAAATTGGAAGTCATTTCATTTCAAGAGCACTAAGAACTTATTGTTTTCATTGTTAAGGCTGAAACCAAAAATTATAATCATAAGATCTAAATCTTTTGAAGATACTATTTTCCATAGCATTTCACCTACAAGGAGGATTAGAAGTTCCAAGAGTTAGATGATTGTTATTCCATCTAGTAGTAGTTCATCGCTACCCATCATCCCATTTTTTCCTCCACCAGTAACTCCAATGGCACAAGTTGTAGGAATTGCAGCTTGGTTAGGTGCTCATAGCAATCCTTTAAACATTGTTGGAGTAGCCCATGACATTTCCAAAAATGCATAAAGGTATTTACCTAAATATAAATATGATGGGATTAGAATTTCTGAAGAGCATATTCAAGCTTACAAGGATACCTTGATTAAACTACAAGTTGAACATAATGATGTTGCTTGCAAAATGTTTCCTCTCACCTTAGTTGAAATGGCATATGATTGGTACATTAGTTTATTGACCAATTCAATTACATATTGGGTCCAGTTGAAAATAACTTTTGTGAATCAATTTAGGCTACCCATAGATCCTGTTGTAATCTATCATCATTTCACGTCAGCCAAGAGAGAGCCTAATGAACATATGAGATTGTTTGATATTCATATCCACAAGTTTTATACCAAGTTAGTTGCTCCTTATACTCTTCAGGTAGATGATTCCATACAAATTTACTTTAGGACATTGGACGCTTTAAAATTTATGTTTGTAAGGAGAAATCCTCAAATCACTACACTTACCATGGCATACAACGAGACTTTGACTATAGAACAACAATTGATGCCACAAGATTTTGGGATAGGACAGTTGCCTTCCATAGGACATCCAGGTGCTTATAATCAAGTGCCTATGATCAATCAGGCTTTGTCTCAACAAATGCCTATGTTGAATGCCATGCCATTCAATAATTTCAATTTGTCATAAAATCCGCCTACCATGTCCACTTATCCTACCACTCCGCTATATTTAGAAAATCAATTCACCACTCATAAAATGGCTGAAAAAAATGCTCAAATCATGCCTACATTCTTTAATACAAAACCCACTCCAAATTCAACATTTCATCAAAACAACACAATATTTCCATAGGTTGTTCAAAATCAAAGTTTACTAAATTTTTTGAATCCCATGACCACTATGAGTAACACAAAAAATCAAGCTACTGTAAGATAAAATAATGAATCTAATTATTAGGTAAACTACCTATAGAGGGTTGTCTAAAAACTCAGTAATGACATGTTTTATATGTAGAAACAATTACCTCAAAATTATCATCAAAATAGAAATTTTAGTTTTTAGAGAAAACAATGGAATACTCATCCGAGCAATGGAGGAGTACTTAGTCGCATGGTTAATTAGAACAATGCTACCACTAGTTCCAATAAAACCAACACCATTGTTAATATTTCATATTTGGCTTTAAACTATTGGTGTAGGGTACATTCTACGACCCAACATAGTGAGAATGAGTGCCTTGAATTCAAAATAGTGTTATATATTCTACAAAAAGAGATGGATAACATAGAAATTGTTTTTCAGGGTTTGATAGAGTGGGTCATGAGCTGTGTCTCTACCCCGACTTACTCTATACTAATCAAGGGTCTTCCTTCGAAACCTTTTGGAGCTTCTCGGGGTCTTCGCCAGGGGGATCCATGTTCTCCTTATCTTTTTCTCATTTTGGCTGAAGGTCTTGGCAGACTTTTCTTGAGGAGAAGACAACAAGGCAGATTATTGGGTATCGGGGTGGGTGACGAAGTTTTAACGCACCTGTAGTTTGTGGATGACACTGGTTTGATGGGAGTGGCCGACTCGGGGAAGCAAGAATGATTAGGGATACTCTTAATGTCTATCTCGGGGCTACTCAATAGGTCATTAATGACAAGAAATCCAAAGTGGTCTTTTTTAATTTGGAGTAAAGGCTTCAGAACAGAATTTTAGAAATCCTGGGATTCACTAGGACTTCTCTCCCAGTGGTTTACTTAGGGATCCCCTTGCACTTTAAGAAGATGAAATTAGACACATGGAGGAATCTGCTGGAGTGTATCAAGGACATAATTAATCACTGGTCTCACAAGTGGTTAAGTTATGGTGGTAGATTAACGTTCTTACAGTCAGTCATTCAAGCCATGCCAATTTACAAATTCTCTATCCTGCCTGCCCCGCTTACAATATGGAAAGAGTTGGACAGGATGGCTAGAAAGTTTTTGTGGGAAGGAGCAAAGGGAGAGAGAAAGTGGGCCTTAGTGGGCTAGGATAAAGTAACCCAGCCCAAGGCAAAATGTGGGTTGGGACTGAGAAGATCCAAGTTAAATAATAAAGCTCTGGCTAGAAAGTTGTACTGGAGGTGGATTTCCCAACCAACTTCCTTATTCAGTATAATCCTAACTAGTAAATACTTGGGTCATGTTAACCCCAATGAGGTGGGCCGGTTCCCTTTGGATGGCACTGTATCCTTAGTGTGGCAGGCTCTCAAGCTAGGATCTCAGGTTTTTAAAGACCGATTGTTTTGGAAAGTGGGGAGAGGGGAGAAGGCACGCTTTTGGACCAATTCTTGGGATCAGTACCCACCCATCATTGTTGAATTCCTCGAATTGTTACCAATAAAATCTGCCATAGAAACCAAGGGTTGGGTCCAAATTGAAAGTTATTTCAACACTAGTCAGCTGGGGGAGTATAAGTTTAAGAAGTTTAAGAGGTTGGAGGAGTGGCCAATTTCAATCCCTCCGGAGTTGGCACCCATCTTGACCAAAATCTTTACAGAAAGGTTTCTCACAGGGAGAGACGAGGAGGATGAATTAGCCTGGGGCTATGGAAACCTTGGTTTTTATACAGTGAAGGACGGATATGACGAGATCCTCCCAGAGCCTCCCCCCATTCATATCCGATTGAGGATTGGAGAAAGATTTGGCACTCCAAGGGTTGGCCGAAAGTAAACTTTTTTGCCTGGCAGTTTATGCACAATGGAATTCTCACTTTTGACAATCTCAGATGTAGAGGAATCATCGGTCCATCTCAATGTGTATTATGCCACAAGAACAAGGAAACAGCTGATCACCTAATGTTTGAGTGCCCTTTCATGCGTCAGATTTGGAAGCGATGGTTCTCTCACTATAAAATCCAGGTTAATGGTGATTTTAATTGGACCAATATTTGGGAAATATGGAGGAGGGGTAGATTTAAATCTAAAGCTCTTCGAATTGGTTGGGATCTTGGCTTATACTTCATTTGGTGGCAAGTGTGGTTGGAGAGAAATGCTAGAATTTTTAGAGAAATTTTTTCCTCGCTAGATGGAGTTTGGCAGGTCATCTGGAGCAAAACCACAGAAACTGTTGCTGTCTATGCTAAAGAGGAAATTCAGGTTGGTCCTGGGCCAATGGAAGAGGGAGTTGAAGAGCAAAAGGGACAGGACAGAGCTAGTTGGAAACCACCCCCAGAAGGTTGGATTAAAATCAATACTGATGGAGCTGCAAAGGGCAATCTAGGTAGTGTCAAAATTGGAGTGGTTTGCAGGAATCATGATGGATCAGTGCTCTATTGTGAACTGCAAGGCTTGGGAAGAGCCACAAACAATGAAGCAGAAGCCATTGCTATCAAATCTGCTTCTATTTGGGCAGTTAAACAGGGTCATAGGAGGATAATTCTTGAATCTGATTCTCAAATATTGGTTGGAGCTCTAGATTGCATGAGGAACTTTGATTTGAAAGCATGGATGTTGAGGATTCTGGTCTCTCAAATCAAAGAATTATGGAGGGAATTAGATGATGTGATTCCAGTTTATGTGAGCAGAGATTTAAACAAAGCTGCTGATTTCCTGGCTAAGATGGGTGCTGAGAAAGAGGTAGGGTTGCAGCTGCACAGTGACATGCCTATTGAGGATGAGGTGATTATGCAGGGTCTTGAAAGATCCTTGAGCCAATGATCAAAGAAAAAGCAAAGGGTGGTTTTTGTCACGATATTACGACATGTTGTGCCATCACGGCCATTGGAGGAAATCTATCGTGATATCACGACATGTTGCACTGTCACGGCCACTGGAGGAATGATGTCGTGATATTGCGACATGTTGCTCCGTCACGGCCACTAGAGGATAGTTGTCGCGATATCGCGACATGTTGCGTCGTCGCGGCCACTGGAGGAAAGTTGTCACGATATCATGACATGTTGCGTCGTCATGGTCACTTGAGGAAAGTTGTCGCGATATCGTGACATGTTGCGCCATCGCGGTCACTGGAGGAAATTTGTCGTGATATTGCGACATGTTGCGCCATTGCGGTCATTGGAGGAAATTTGTCGTGATATCATGACATGTTGCGCCGTCGCGGTCACTAGAGGAAATTTGTCGCGATATCATGACATGTTGCGTCGTCACGGTCATTGGAGGAAAGTTGTCGCGATATCACGACATGTTGCACCGTCGCAGCCACTGGAGGAAAGTTGTCATGATATCGCGACATGTTGCTCTGTCATGGCCAAGGGAGGAAAGGTGTCACGATTTTGTGACATGTTGTGCCGTCACGGCCAAGGCTGGAAAGCTATCACGATTTTGTGACATGTTGCTTTAGCGCGGCCAAGGTTGAAAATTTGTCGTGATATCACGACATGTTGCGCTGTCATGGTCACTAGTGGAAAGTTGTCACAATATCACGACATGTCGCACCGTCGCGGTCTCTAGAGGAAATTTGTCATGATATCGCGACTTGTTGCGTCGTCGCGACCTCTGGAGGAAAGTTGTTGCAATATCGCGACATGTTGCTCCATCACGGCCATGGGAGGAAAGTTGTCATGATTTCACGACATGTTGCTCCATCGCGGCCAAGGGTGGAAAGGTGTCGTGATTTCGCGACCTGTTGCTCCGTCGCGGCCAAGGGAGGAAAGTTGTCGCGATTTCATGACATGTCACGATTTCACGACATGTTGACTTTTTGCGATCAAAGGAGAAAAGTGTCGCAACATTGCGACATGTAGATTTTTCGCGGCCAAAGGAGAAGTCAGAGAATGTGGCATGATTTCGCAACAAGTTGCTGTAACAGACCAATCAGCTCCCTCAGCTAGCTAGTTATTGGTTCATGAGATTTGGCTCCATTGCAAATCTTCCTTATCTCTTGTAATCATGTGTTTTCTTTGATTTCAGCTGGGAAGTGTCTATTCCCAATTGTATCTGATCTTTGTTTTAATACAAGTTTTTTCAATTTTTTTCAAAAAACATAGAAATTGTTTCAGATGAAGATCCTTTCTAATAAGCTAGTAGTAGCAAAGGTAAATAATCAGCACTAGTAGTTGAAACATTTAAATCAATTGAAGAAGATGAAGAATGGTATGATGGGTCTATAGAAGAGGAAGTTCAAGCTTTCAGATAATTTAAAAAGGGGAATCATAATTACAAGCCTTTTACTTATTCTACTCCCCCAAATGACACCATCATTCCTCTTGACATAGGCTAGTAACAATCCCATACCTCCATATAAGGTTGATCTGCCTCAATCACCACATGATAAAATTACATATAATATTATGGAGGATTTAAAGAAAATAAAAGTGAATATATCTTTATTTGAAGTTGCTAAGTTGACTAATCAGGAAGAATTTTTTACGCAGACTTTTGGTAATCAAAGAAAAAATGAATCCCCAAAGGCCTTGGATGCGCAATTTACTTCATGAAGGGACAAAGGATAAGCTCCTCCCTTTCTTTTGACCATAATAATCGAAGGAAGAAATTTGCATAATTGTATTATTGATTCAGGAGCATCCGATAATGTCATGCCTCACATTGTTTGTTAAAAATTGGGTTTGAAACCCATCCCTTCATAGTTATGCAACTGAATAAATCTGAAGTTCATGTGGTTGGAATGCTTACGAATGTTCACATACAACTAGCCTCAGAACCTAGGATACAATAGTATATTGATATACATGTTGTAGATAAACCTGATAAGTAGGGGATGTTGTTGAGTAGAGATTAATCTAGGAACTTAAACGGATACATGGCCACTAATTGTTCACATATGTAGCTACCATGGAAGGGTATTGGTAACCAAATCAGAGTTGAAAGAGAACCTAGACTCAAGGATTTGATTACTAAATATAACAAAACCAATAAATTTTTTTACAATGATTATGAGTTAGGTGTTTACACTTTGGAAACAAAATTAGATGTAGGTGAATCTAAAAATGAAATACCATCCATTTATCCAATTAAGGATGAAAATATTGTTTGGATGCTTATATTTGATGGATCAAAATCCAAAAAAGGTAGTGGAGCTAGTGTGGAATTGATTAGTCCTAAAGGTAAGTCATCTCTAGCAGATTATAGACTACAGTTTCCTTGCACTTGTAACACCATATAATATGAAGCCTTAATATTTGGTTTGCAGTTAGCCTTAAAGAAAAAAATTAAATATTTGAAAGTGCGAGGACATTCAGAATTGATTGTTAAATAGGTGAAATGCCAATACACTTGTCATGATAAAATGCTAATTCATTACAAAAATAGAGTTAGAGATTTGATGGATCAAAATCCAAAAAAGGTAGTGGAGCTAGTGTGTAATTGATTAGTCCTAAAGGTAAGTCATCTCTAGCAGCTTATAGACTATAGTTTCCTTGCACTTGTAACACCATATAATATGAATCCTTAATATTTGGTTTGCAGTTAGCCTTAAAGAAAAAAATTAAATATTTGAAAGAGCTAGGACATTTAGAATTGCTTGTTAAATAGGTGAAATGCCAATACACTTGTCATGATAAAAGGCTAATTCATTACAGAAATAGAGTTAGAGATTTGGTTGATGAATTCCATGCTTTCAATATTTCATTGATATTTAGGAAGAACAATCGAATTGTTGATTCTTTAGTTGTCACAACAGGTACTCTTAAGCCTATTGATAATAGGAGGTTAAATAAGTTTTCAATTGATTTGATACCTTGTCCTTCTATACCTGACAATGTGGAAATTTTATAGGTATTTGAAAGTGATAAGCACATTTTTTATTTTGTAACTAATTTAGGAATTTTAAAAAATTAGGTGATTGATGAGGACAAGAGATTGCAAGAATATGAAAATGAATATCATGAGGTAACAAAGAAAATCAATGTGATTCTTAAAGGTATAATTTATCTCAAAAAGCTTTTTGATATTGATTACAAAAGTCAAAGTTGTAATAAAACCTCACTCCCGCAAGATGCTTATAACTATGTTGATATTGGGATTAGTAAAGACCCACATAAGGTTCTCATAGGAAAAGCTTACACTCATCAGGAACAAGAAGAAATAATTTAGGATTTGAAAGATTACATTGATGTAATAGCATGAAGTTATGATAATTTAAAGACTTATAATGAAAACATCATAACACATACTATTCCTTTAAATCCATATTCAAAACCATTTAGACAAAAACAAAGATCAGTTAACCCATTGCTAGAGCCAAGGAGTCAAGAAATTATTGGATGCTAATATTATCTTTCCGATCAGACACTCTACATAGGTAGCAAACATTGTACCAGTTAGGAAGAAAATAGGTGAAATCCATTTGTGTATTGATTTTAGGAATCTCAATAAGGCCTCACAAAAAGATAACTACCCCTTGCCTTCCATTGATCATATTTTGCAAATGGTAAATGGTTATGAGATGATGTCTTTTCTTGATAGTTATTTTGGATATAACCAAATTCTTATTGACCCAAAAGACAGAATAAAAATTGTTTTTACCACGAAGTGGGGTACATTTGCTTATAGAATAATATCTTTTGGATTTATTAACATAGGGGCCACATTTCAAAGAGCCATGGACTATGCATTTAGATATTTGATAGGTATATGCATAGTTATCTATGTTGATGACATTCCTATTTTCTCAAAGAACAAATCTGACCACGTTAATGATTTGAGAAAAGTTAGTCAAAGGTGTAGAGAACATGGCATTTCGCTAAATCCCAAGAAATATATTTTTGGAGTAACTGAAGGTAAAATTTTAGGCCATGGCATCTCAAAAGATGTAATTTCCATATATCTTGAAAGAATAGAAGCCATCCAGAAAATCCCGCTTCCTGGTAGAAAAAATAATTACGATCATTTTTTGGAAAAATCAACTTTGTTCGGAAATTTATTTTAGGATTTGCTGAAGTAGTCAAACCATTAAATGATATGTTGAAAAAGGATGCTAAAATTAATTGTATTGGTGAAGCTAAAGAAACTTTTTAGAATGTTAATAATGCAATATCTTCCGCACTTGTACTTGTGAGTCCTAATTACAAGAAACCTTTCTATGTTTATTCATTTGCTTTCGAGCATTCTTTTGCTAGTGTATTAACTTAAAAGAACGAAGATAATTCAAAAAATCCTATTGCTTTCTTGAGTTCAGCACTAAAATATGCATAGTTGAAATACACTATTATGGATAAACAAGTATAGCTCTTTTCACTGTTGTGAAGAATTTTAGACATTATATTTTGCACAGTAGAATTTTTGCAATAGTACCTGATCCAGCAGTTAAAATAATGTTGATGCAAAATGAACTGGGAGAAAGGAGAGGCAAATGGCTGACTACTTTATAGGAGTTTTATTTAGAGATTCATCTGATGAAGCTTGTTAGAGGATAAGGTTTGATAATGTATCTAGCTAAAATCGATCCTCAAATCACATGTCATCAATACACAACAAAAAGCATCACTACGGATGAATGGTATAATGACATTGTATATTTTCTTTTGAATGGTAAGTGCCTGGATCACTTTAATGCTACACAAAGAAGAGCACTTCATTTAAAAGGCTCTAATTTTATGATTAAATATGGTGTGTTATATAGAAGAAATCACTAAGTAATTTTCCTTAGATGTTTTAGTAAGGATGAGGCTATGCAAATTCTTAAGGATTTTCATGGTAAGTACAAGAGTGGGCATGGATCAGCTAATGCCATAGTGCATCAAATTTTAATATTTGGTTACTATTGGCCCCACATTTTTAAATATGCCCATGCCCATGTTCGTTCTTGCCATACATGTCAGATTACCGCCAACAGAGAACTAAATACCGCCATGCCTTTACAACCCATATTTGAGGCTAGACCATTTGCACAATGGGGTTTAGATTTCATAGGATTTATAAACCCAAAATCTTCACCTAACCACAAATACATTTTAACCATCACAGATTATTGTACCATATGGACTGAGGTCATTCCCACTAAGAACTATACTTTTGAAGTGGTGATTCAATTTCTAGGACACATTGTTACTAGATTTGGTATGTCATATTCTATTGTTTGTGAAAATGGTTCCGCTTTCACTTCACTTTAGTTTTTAGAATGGGCATACGACAATAAAGTAGGTATAAATTTTTCTTCAAATTATTACCCACAAGGTAATGGTTTAACAGAATCTACTAATAAAAACTTATTGTCCATAATTAAAAAATTGTTGGAAATGAATCCTAAAGACTGGCATAACAAGTTGAAATATGCTTTGTGTGCGGATATAACTAGATCAAAGGGATCCATTAGTACTTCTCCTTATCATTTAATCTATTATTACTTCTCCTTATCATTTAATCTATGATCAAGATCCCATTTTCTTAGCTAACTTGAAATTGCAGACTCTTCAGTTTATGAAATATTATCTTGAAACTGATGATAAAACAGAGGCAATATTTACTCACTTAATGAGTCTATATGAAAAGATGGAAGATACCCTACAACATTTTAGTAAGCATCAGGGGGTTTTTAAAAGGTGGTTTGATAAGAAAGCCAAGGTCAAAGCCTTTAGGATTGTTGATTTGGTTTTATTGTGGGATAAGACACACGAAAAGAAGGGTGATCATGATAAGTTTGATAAACTTTGGTTAGGCCCTTACCAAATTTCTAAGATTATTGGGGAGAATGCATTTAGATTGTAGAATCTAAGTGGAGAGAGCATTCCTTTGCCTATCAATGGGTAGTTTTTAAAGCACTATTTCCATCCTTGAGATAGAAGGCACATCTATCACTTGTATGTATTCATCTTTTGTACATAGTTTTTGGTTTTGCAAGTTTGTTGGCATATAGCTTTGTTGTTTTATTTTGTTTTTGGTTGTACATAGTTTTGCGTGTGTGCATACTATTAGATGCAGTCATCACTTGTTGGTTTGTTTTTTTGTTTTCATTGTTGAAATTTTGTTTATGTTTTTGCCTTTCAATGATGCAGGTTCATGCAAAGTTTTATGTTTTGGTTTATGTTCCCATTTTGCTCCTTCACTTTTATAACATGTTTTGGTTTTTATTTTCCAGATTGTGGTATAGTTGTGTAGTTGCAATAATTTTTTGTCACTTTGTTGGAAATATTTCTTAGTCATGGAAGATGGATAACTTGTTTGAAATTAGATGAAATTGAAGCTAAAGAAATTGGATTGTTTAGTAGTTATTTTAGAATTGTGGATTAAAGTAGTGGATATTGAGGTAATATGACATGTTAAAGATTCACATGTAAAATCATTCTGGTGTTGATTAGGCAAAAAAAATTATAGACTCCATCTTAAGCCTTAAGTGATATCTAACCCAAGAGGCACATATGATATTTGCAAAGCAATCAAATGATTATAAAAAAAAAAGAAATGCAAATCAATCAAAAGCTTAGGTGGTTCAAATAATCTCTATCGGGGCTATAGATGTCTGGCTAGCAGTAGAGAAAGATTTGGAAGAGATCAAGGTCATCTCCACAAAATATATGGATGCTTGACTGGCAATGGAGCAATGCAAAGGTAAATTTTTATGAGTAACATTTTTCATAGCCTATTTGCAAAACATGTGATAGAATTTCTAACGGATTCAAAAATAGAGAATGAATTCACAAAACACACAAGTTGAAGCAAATAAAGTACTTACTTTCAATTGAAACTATTGAACCTCATACTTCTTGGATATTTATAGATGATTTATATTTTTTTATCTTTGGTTTTCTTGGTTTCAAACTGGGTTCTTTATCCAAAATGCTCAGGAGCATTTTTCAGCAGAGTCGATATTTGTTGTTGCCATTTCACAACATACTCCAAATTTGGGGACCCAAATGAAATTTTAATGTTCATGTAACTTTTTTATTTACATTGTTTGTTTTCTCTTACGATGTCATAGAGAGGTCAACAAAATCCGAGGGTTTTTCATTGTCAATTTTTTAACACCGGATAGTTTTGTGATCAATTTGTTTGATCTCATGTGTTTGTTCTCATGTTTTTATTAAGAAATCACCCCACTTTCAAATACCATGTGGAACTTACACATTAATAAAATAAATAAATAAATCTCGGGCCTCGTCGGACTGAACGCTTGTCCCTTTCCTGGTGCTTTCAGTTGCGTAAAAGGTTTAAAATTATTATGGCATGGTGGTTATAGGGGCGGACTGCACAAAGATCTATGTGGCGGCTTCTAGGGCGGACAGCGCAGAATATTGTGGTGGCCATAAAAGCTAGACAGCCTGCCCGGATTCGTGGTGGTTAGCGATTCCACCATGTAAAAATAAAAAATAAAAAATAAAAATAAAAAATAAAATAAAATAAATACAAAATATATATATAAAGAAAAAAATAATAATAATAAAAAGAATTACATTTTCACTTTTATAAAAAGTATTGAAATAAAGTCCATTTATTTTACTTTTATCTTATGGATTTGTACGAAGTTGTTTTGAATTAAATTACCTTTTATATCTTATAGATTTACATAAATTCGAATTTTAAAATTTGATTCAATATTAAGGTTACAAAAAAATGGTGGCACGATTTTTGAGGCAGAACCTTGACCCCACCCGACTAAGTTGTGGCAAGATTTTTAAGGTGAACCCCCTACTCGAAAAACCAGCAGACATAGAACCAAAGTGTGGTCAATGCGAAGGCCCAGTCAAGGTGGAGCATGAGTTCCAAGGTGCCCTAAAGGGCTAGTTGAGTCATATTGAATAATGCGCATCTTCATTGATAAACCTCACCATTAGTTGTCATGCAAGACATGTGGGATTAAACGTAGATGAGTGCAACAGGTTTATTTCAAAGAAGTAAAGAATTGAAGTGCCACTTAGCACTATTCACCTTGCACAACATACGAAGGAGGTTTAATAAGTTGACAATTGCAAGAAAGGCACCATTTTAAGTATATTTCAGTTGTTACATTATTTAGGTATATTGCAGTCTAAAGAAATCCAAAAAACATTATCTCTTGAAATGACAAGGAGAATAGACCATCGCAAAGTTTGACATAGCCATACAATGTAAGTTTTTGAAGGTATCAATTAGCCAAAAATAGTAAATCTCAAAATCATTGAAATACCAACGAGATAGTGATAGATAAATCCAAAGATAGTATGCATAGTGAGTGTTAGTTTCACCAAAGAGACAATCAAGTGATACATGGTTGATTCGTGCAAGGAAGGACTCATTTGTGCGTGTTGAGAAGGAAAGTAAAACAACATCAAAGGAGCCATAGAGAGGCATGCAGTAAAATCACCATTCAAAATGAGAGAAAGACATCATGTCTTTTACTTCCATACATTCGCCAACAAAGATAGAAGAATACATTCAACAAATAAAGAGCTTAGACCAACATTGACAGTGTGAGAATGAAGGAGAAAAATTGTGAGTTTAAAGAGCACGTAAGAGCCCAAGCAGAGAAAAAAACCTGGAAATTGCACTTTCATGAGGATTGAATGCACAACAGTGTTATTTTTGAAATATTTTGAAGAAATCATCAAAATAATCACAGTGGCACAACGAAAGTTTAGAAGATAGCCATTGCAATAGAAACAATCACAGTGGCACAACGAAAGTTTAGAAGATAGCCATTGCAATAGAAACCAAGAAACGTTGAAGTCGGTTACACTCATCCATGCAAAGGAGACAACTGCTGAAGCTTGAAAGCCATTAGTGATATCCTTTAAAGGATAAGATATTACCATCGGTGATTCGTGACACATTCGATGAAGGTTTTTTAGCCAAGTTAAGAGTAATTGTTATAGTGTTAGTCAACACCAAAGAGACTCGAAATTCCACGTGTAAGTCCAATGATCACATTGCATTCAAATTGTAATATTTAGGTTCGAGTTTTAGTTAGAATCATAGATGAATGCATCGACCGTGAGAGGTAATCAAAGTTTCATGGTGATTGTTACTGCATGATAGACTGAATAGTTGTAGTGTAACAACTATGAAATCTATAGTGTAACGTTTATCAGCAAGAACTATTCAAACTGTGATTGAAGACCAATATATAGACATCCATTTTATGACGTACACCTATTGATGAGAATTGTTACCTACCCAAGATGAGGAAGAAGGAGGGCAACAATATGTTGTTGATTTCTTGAATTTTCAAACACTGTCTATCACCAGATGTTGGAGTTTGGGATCAGTGAGAATTGATATCAATAGCTTCTCAAAGCATTGAACATATGTTGTTGTACCTATTCTTTTATAGATTAATATCAATCATTCAATAGTTTGATTGAATCGAGAGCTTTCTCTTTTATGGGTCAATGCAGATTCTAAAGACGTCAGATGTAGGGGTTGGTTGGATAATGTAATGAATAAGCCATTGTGGATAATTACATAGGTTGTAGCAACATATAATAAAATATACATTTAATTTTATTACAAATGTATTCCACGTATGTTATTTCAAATCGAAGAAAAATAAACTCAAAGCCTATGGAAGAAGGTGAACAGACGTTGTTGGAAAAGTGTTATAAAAAGAAATTACGTGAGGAATTGAAGCGTTAGGAAACCAAACGAGTGGGAGGGAAACAAAATTGAATAGCCAATGTTGGAAATATTAAATATCCATCGAAACCAATGAAAGAAAGGTTGAAGAATTTTCAGAGCAAGTGCATGTTGGAAACTCAATTTTTTTGAAGAAGCATCTCCTCCCTGATTGCTGGACTACAAAAATTTCACCATTGTAATCCATTGGAACAAGGTATTTTGCAAGTGTATTCATTAAAAATATTTCATGTTGGCAATATATTGGAAATTTCAATAATTTTTATGCATGTGGATGGTAGACTTATTTATTTTTTCTTAATATATTGTGCCCTTTTTCCCTTAGAATATTGCATCACATTAATTATGGGTTGTGTGAAGACTGACCAATTTAATGTTGATTTAGTTTTAGAATACTTGTTTATACATATTTAGGATGAAATTTTAGAAATTACAACTTGTTCTTTTCTTTTATTTTCTCTAACCCTACCCTTTTACATTTTTTTTAGTTTCATAAAATACAATATAGAAAAAATCAAAACCCTTAAAAAAAGTCCGTCAATTTCAAAATTATAGTTCAAATTTTTATTTTACGTAAGTTCACACATTTTAGTGAAAATTTGAGGTTTTAAACTTAACACAATTTTTCCAAATAATCAACTAGTTTTATTTTATGAAAATTGAAATTTTAATAAATTCCAAATTTTCATTCAAATGAATAATTAATATGATATTCCAAAGTTTTTTTACATGGCAAAGTTAGATTAAATCATTTCAATTTTATTCTCAAGCAAATATTAACAATCGAAGATAAAATTGGCTTAACAATCGAAGATAAAATTTGGTTAAAAAATGAATATAAAATTGGTTAAAAAACGAAGATAAAATTTGATTAACAATCGAAGATAAAATTGGCTTAACAATCGAAGATAAAATTTTGTTAACAAATGAAGATAAAATTTGGTTAACAAACGAAGATAAAATTTGATTAACAATTTGAGATAAAATCAACCAAAATTAAATTTTCAAAGGTTCTAATCAAATATTTGTCAAATTTCGAAGGTTGTTAGTTGATCAACAATTTCACATTTTCAATAATTCCATGAACAACAAAATCATTGCAAATCAAATCAATACCAAAACAGGCCCCTTGTTAATAGGTATATGCAACACTAAGGTATCCAATTATAGTAAGACCCCAAGGTCTTACCATAAAATTATTAACAAATTAATGTAAATGTAATCGCAGGCCACTCAAAGGGGGCTCCCTTGTAATCGCTTTGCCACTATAGGGGGCTCCCTCCTTAGAATCTATGCTTATTATTCTTCTTCTTGGATGATTTGATATGGATGGCCAACCTAATATATATATTTACCCTAAAGCTACGTTGGTGAAGAGACATCATGGTTCACGTATGAAGAGATGTGATGGTTCACGTTATGAAGGGTTGTGATGGTTCACTTTATAAGTTAATAATATAATAATTAAATGATTAATAATACTAACTAATAATGTTAGGATTGAGGATCCTAACATGCCACCCTCCTTAAAAAGAGCTTTATCCTCAAAGATCAAAGTGAGAAGCTTTGTCCTTTGTTTTCCAAGAAGGATTTGTGTAAGTTCTTGGACTTTTTTAATGGCATCCTTTCGTAGGCAGGGATATCGAGAAGGATGAAGCATTAGCGGGGGGTTGCCAAGAACAATAGTAGAATCTTCCTTAGGAAAATCATGATGACGATGGGAGGGCAACCCTTGGGGTTCCTCAAATACTTCAGAATGATGCATCAAAAGTGATGGTAATGATTTCATATCCTTTTTTGGTTCCTTGGTAGAGCCAACGGAGAAGGAGTGTGTAGTCACTCTACGTTG
The DNA here is from genome assembly GCA_028583015.1 of Wollemia nobilis. NCBI lineage: Eukaryota > Viridiplantae > Streptophyta > Pinopsida > Araucariales > Araucariaceae > Wollemia > Wollemia nobilis. The sequence continues at coordinate 18,218,720 of JAQPPZ010000157.1, forward strand.
GTTCCAAATAGGTTTGGTCATATGGCAAGAACTCACTATTGGTGAGGAAGGTATGTGTAGGTCTTGTAGAGTGCATGTTTGGCTAGCATTTATCACTTTGGGTATGTCTACCTCATCCTTGCTTGGTACATCAATCACTTCTTGCACATCGACCTCATTGTCTTCATTGCGATGAGTAGGTGCACTGGTCACTTCGAACACAACTACCTCATTTGCTTGCTCTATGGAGAGACAGGGATCAACTTCCTTCAATAAATACAATGTTAGTGTAGCACATTTATGGTGGGGTCCAAATTGTTCATCATAATTATCACAGAGTCCTTTTGCTCGTTGTTCCTTCATCTCCTCAAAGCTAAGATGTTTAATTTGTAAATTTCGGTTAGACTTTGGGGTTGTGTAAGTGCTTTGTGCCCTTCCATTATGCATTGGCTTGGGAGTGACGTAAGTGGTCGACGATTTTTCCATAAGTGGTTTCCCTGATCGTTGTGCATTGATTTTATCTTCAGCTAATTTTGCCAATCCATAGGTCTGCATCATGGTATAGGGATTGAACCTTGTCACCTCCATTCTAATTTCCTCTTTTAATCCCCTAATGAATCCATTGATAATAATTGATTCATCCAATCGTGTGTTGTGTTTGGTGATATCCTCAAACCAAGTTTGATACTCACGCACAGAAGTGATTTGATGAAGATCTTTGAGCAATTCCTACATGATTGGGTCCCACATGGCTCTGATACCAAATGGTAAGGCCCCAAGGTCTTACTATTAAATTATTAACAAATTAATGTAAATGTAATCGCAGGCCACTCAAATGGGTCTCCCTTGTAATCGCTTTGCCACTATAGGGGGCTCCCTCCTTATAATCTATGCTTATTATTCTTCTTCTTGGATGATTTGATATGGATGGCCAACCTAATATATATATATCTACCCTAAAGCTACGTTGGTGAAGAGACATGATGGTTCACGTATGAAGAGATGTGATGGTTCACGTTATGAAGGGTTGTGATGGTTCACTTTATAAGTTAGTAATATAATAATTAAATGATTAATAATACTAACTAATAATGTTAGGATTGAGGATCCTAAAAAATTAACTTTTGGTATTTCACATTTTTCATTAAGCATTGCAAGCAGATTAACACATTAAAATATTAAGTATTGCAAGTAGATTAACACATTAAAAGGAACCTTGGGGAAATTACAAATGTTTCCTTTATTAGAGGATATCCGAGCAGAATCCTTACTGTGGGTATATTTTTGTGATTGGAAAAAAATATCACTCAACAGAGGTGTCAATGTGTATGTAAGGATGAAGTATCACCTTGCATGCACATGTGATTTGGTAGTGATAGATGCTAGGGTTTGCCTTGTAGAATATGGAATGTAGTATTTATTTGAGATTGCTAATGAAAAATTTGACATGTTTGGACATCCCCCAAGGGGGGTTTTTCCTTTGTTATTCTCTTGTTTTGTGTTTGCATCTTTATTTTGCTACTCCTTGTTATGTTTAGCTCTATTCATTTAATATTACTATCATGTTCAGTTTTAACAACCTAATAGAAATATTGGCTCTGATACGAAATGAATATTTTAATCCTATGTAGAAGAGAGAAAGGAACCTCTACTAGCTTGCAAAAAATATTTTGAGATTGAATACAAAATAAGATGGTTAAAATTTTTTATTTATTGCAGCAATAACATGGACTAAAAAATCAACAATTAATGGTTGAATCCATAATATTACTATGTAGAAGAGACAAAGGAACCTCTACTAGCTTGCACAAAATATTTTGAGATTGAATACAAAATAATATGGTTAGAATTTTTTATTTATTGCAGCAATAACATGGACTAAAAAATCAATAATTAATGGTTGAATCCATAATATGATCACACCAACTGTATAGGAAATATGGTAAATATATTACAGTATTTTTGCTCTCCACTTGTATTCTGAAATCTTTGTTACAACAATGAATAGAAGAAAAGGTATAAAATACTCAAAATTCTAATGCATAGAAAATCTTGAAATATCCTAAAATTATCAACTAGTTATGAGCATCATGCAAGATGTTTTATTAGATATGCAAACAAAAATAAAGCATGTGCATGTGCATGATTTAATTTCTAAATTAAAACATGTGCATGTGCATAGGATAATTTAGAACAAATTTTGGGAGCAACTTATGCATATTACAATTCCCACTATGACTAGTCAACTACAAAAGCTCCTAAATTCTAAGAGTCATCAAAGGAGCAAATTTTAGAGTTAAACAATTAATAAATCCTCCTATAATATTGGCGCCTAATATTTGAGGAATATTTAATTAATAAATTATTAATTAAATCCCCATTTAAGAAAAGGTGTCAAAATAAATTATTCCTTAAAATGTAGGAGATGGATCCACAATGCTTGGAATGCTCCAAACAAAAATGGTGGGAAGCATTTAGAGATCAATTTTTCTTCATATATTAAGCTACCCATAAGGTTTCTACATAAATTTGCATCAACATGTCAAGTTGTGTAATTTTTAGTCGATTTAAACCTTGATTGGTATAGACTAAAGCATGACCTAGAGCACTCCATCTAAAATATCTTCAATAAATCTATCGCATAATTCAGTTGAGATATAAACATATTTTCCTCCAAGTATCAAAATTTCAATCCAAGAAAGAAAGAAATGAAGATGTACATATGACATCTTAGAGATGGCCTCCAGATCTTCCTTCACTTAACTAATTTCTAAAAATCCATGAATTTGTTAAATATGAGGTTGATATTATATAAGAATAAAACCAATTTCATGCATGAGTATGATCTATGAAGATGAATACATATCTATTCCCTTAAGTAGAATAACTACTCATATCATATGTCCAACATGTTTGGAGCAAACAATGAGAAGCGATGAGTTTCACATTATAGTCCAAATTTCTATTCCCATATGCAAAAGTCTCATAGATCCATAAGAATGCTTAAAAGCAAGTCAAAATTATGGCAAACCATGAATGTATTTGTGAGTTGGCATAGACCTATGAGTAATATGGGTATTATGGATCATCTAGTTCCACTATCATATTCTCTATGAGTTTTTTCCCAATGTTAACCTTAATATTTTAGACAAAAGTATTATTGAGAAAGAATAAATGGGATGCAACTGTATGAGAGAGAGCCAAATTCAAGTACTCATTATGATGGTTACTCTCATGATAAGGCAATTTATTATAATACAATTCATTTAAAAGATATTAAGGAGACAAATATGATATAATACAAAGAGGACTTGTTTAGGAAAACTATCCATTATATAAATTGTTATGTACAAGCTCAAGTTGCACTCCATTTCTCCATACCTCGTCCTTCTCAAATGACAATAGATGATGCTTGTGTCAATAATATTATTCCTATAGACACCCTCTCGAGGAATTACCAATGGTTGACCATGGACCTACTCTTATTGAGCTTACAAACTCCTAAGACTAAGGTGCCTTAATATCCCATTGGATAGTTGGCTTATGTCATCCACCCTTGCTATGAAGGAAAAGCATGCCAATTTCTCACCACATAGTTATTGGGCTAAAACCCTATCTTCTTCCTCTAAGAATACAACTAATGTATAAAAGAAGGTTAGTACTCAAATCTAGACCATGATAGACAACATGGACAATATAATCTTATACTTGCACATCATCACATTCGACAATTAGAATACTAAACCTGATGGTTGTAAGGATCTCCTTGTCCTTAAGTTTCCCATATTAGGATGGGAAGCTTTAGAAGGCCCACTAGAAATATTAAATCATGGGTCTCCTTCTTAAGTTCCATGCAAAGCTTTAGAAGACCCACTAAAAATATTGAATCATGGGTCTATGACACCTTTCTACAACATAACCATGGTAGTAAAAAAAATACACTTAAGTTCATTTCTATGCTCGTCCTAGCGTTGGTTTTTTTAAGTTTCTTTTCCATCTATATTGTAACATATATTGATTAGAATAACCTTGGTCTAGCCTTGAAACATCATGAATATATGGCAAAAATCTATCTTTTTATAAGAACACAACTAATGCATAAAAGAAGGTTAGTACTCAAATCTAGACCATGGTAGACAACATAGATAATATAATCTTATACTTACACATCACCACATTTCACAATTAGAATACTAAACCTATTAGTTGTAAGGACCTTCTTGTCTTTAGAAGACCCACTAGAAAGATTAAATCATGGGTCTCCTTCTTCTTAAATTCAATGCAAAGCTTTAGAAAACCTACTAAAAAGATTGAATCATAGGTCTACGACACTCTTCTACAACATAACAATGGTAATAAAAAAAAATACAAGTTAATTTATATCCTTGTCCTAGCCTTGGTTTTTCTAATTTTCTTTTTCCATCTTTATTGTGATGTATATTGATTAGAATAACCTTGGTCTGGCCTTGAAACATCATGAATATAGGGCAAAAATATATCTTTTTATTAGACAAATCATTCTAAAATTGTATATTCAAGAAAAATCGTTTAGGAAAAATGCATATATGGCACAGTAACGTAGTGCTCGTGAATATACACCTATAGTCCAAAAGAAAATTCATTGGGCAGGAAAGATTAATAACTGCGAAAGACACTATAGTCTAAAGAAAATTCATTGGGCGGGAAAGAAAATGCGAAATCTAACACGCCCGGTGGGACTCGAACCCACAATCGCCTGATTAGAAGTCAGACGCCTTATCCATTAGGCCACGGGCGCTTGCTGTTTAAATTGCATAGAGCGTTCGTTTTTTTACTATAAAGGATACCCGCCGGATAGCACAGTTAGAAGTGCGCCAGACTGAAGATCTGGGGTCACGTGCTCGATCCACACTCACCACACGTCGTCGGTTTTTCACAGCTCTGCATATAAATTACATATTATATTAGGGTCCAAAGGCTTGGCACGTTTTCGCCTTTCAATAAACAGACTTAAAGTTTTTTTTTTTATTGAATTTTTATAATGTTAAGTAAAGATAAGTTTAATATAACTTTAATTTTTTAAGAGTTATTGAGATAGTTTATTGACAAGCACTTGGCCACTATCAATTAGTCTATCCTTTTCTGAGCAAGAGATTCAAGTTTAATTAAAAGATAAGCCCGTTGGTGACGATCCAGTGCTTGCCTACAGGCTGCCTTAGTTTGATTTTGAACGAACAAATCTCATTACACGAAAAAGTTTCTCTATATAGAAAATAACTCAAGTTTAAATCATAAAAAAGGTATATTTTAATTATATTTTACATCTACTTAAAAACATTATTTATTACCTTTAGGTTTTTACAATTGTGTTGATGGGCTTCAAGATATTTTTTCATATTAAAAGTTTAATGAATAAGAAATTTTCTTTTCTTAATCTTAAGGTTTCTATTTTTGATCTTGATTATTTTTAATATTATTTTTAACATTGGTGTTTCAATTTTGAGATATTTGTGAAATTGGATTTGTTTTAAAAGTGATTGTCAAATAAAATTACACATGAAGTTGTTATTTTGAATTTCATCATCATAATTTTAATATTATGAATATTTATCATTAGATAAATTATGTTACAAAATGTTTGAAATGCTTTTAGTTGTTTTATTTTTTCAATGAGTTTACACAAGTTTTTATGAGGGGTCCTTATCCCCTCATACTAAGTGGGGTTTGAACCTTAGACCTCTTAAAGAGAGGCCAAAACTCTTACCACTGCATTAAGCTTGCAACTACTTTTAGTTGTTTTTTTAAATTAGGTTGATTTTAAAATACTTTTAGTTGTTCTAAACTAGCTTGATTTTTATCACATAGATTTTGTGTATGTAAGTCATAGGATAGTTCAACTAGATAGGTCAATTTCTGTAAATTCTTCTTTAAGATACTTTTTAAGTTTACTTGATATGTATTTTAAAGAGGATGATGGATAGTAGGCATATTTCTTTAAATTCCTTTTTGGAATCACTACAACATGTGAAGGTTGTAATGCTATAAACAACATCATACTTACATGAAAATTTAAATGTTTATAAAAACTAAGACTAGTACTTTTTTAGTGTTAAAAGTGCTAACACAAAATGTGGTGCTAAGTTGGTGGTACATTATAAATTTTAAAATCAATTTTATCTTGATTTAGCATCGAGTTTTCATATGACATTAATATATCTTTTTTAAATTGGTTATATGTGATTGAGACAATCCCACCTATATAATACATCATTACTGTATAGTGGTATTACAACAACTTGGTAATTATGCATGTATCACTTGACAAGATTTGAACTTGGGCCTACTCCTTGAAAGTTAAGGAATTTAACTAGTTGATCACATACCATTTGATTAAAATGTTAAGGTTCACCAATGGTATAGGAAACTTGGTTTATGTTGTGAATTTTTCACTCCCAACCAATTGCCCCAAATTTTATATTGATATCACAACAAGATTTTTACAAATAAATAATTAAAAAATTATATGAATTTAATTAACAATAACTGTTGTGATCCAAGAGCAAGTGTGAGCCAGAAACAAACAAGAAGCATGCAACATGAGTAGAAAGTAAGAAGCAAAGTGCGATCAAGAAAAAAGCATCACTTCTTGTTCTAGATATAAGGAGAAACTCAAAAACTAAAGGATTCAAGTAAGGAAAATCTAGGTAACATGACAAAAAGGTCAATTTTGAAAGTCCCTACTAGAAGTAATAATGCCCTAGTTGGAAGTAAGAATGTTCTAGTTGGACGCATGGATGCCTTAGTCAACAATAAGAGGAAGAACAAATCTATGGTAAACCCAATATTGGTAGCAAATACTACACCAAAAGTGATTATCAAGGATAAGATGATCGAGCACGATATAATATTTATTTAAACCAAAGGGTTAATGTGTAAGTTCCATGGATATTGACCAAGTTATTTCAAGATTCAAAATTGGATCAAGTGGAAGTGGGGATTGAATTCAAATTACCTTATGAATTTTCTTCCAAAAGGTTTTATGCTTATTATCTTCTCTAGTTTAAAAATAATGGATGAAAGCTCTTGGTTTAGGGGTAAAGATACAAATGTATTTAAGACCATGGAGTAAGATTTTTTCTATGGATACATAGACTATTAAAATATTTTTGGTGTGGATTAGGATTTTTGGACTTCCTTATCAACTCATCAATAAGGAGGTTTTAAAGAATATTGGCAATACTTTAGGCAAGTTCATCCAAGAGGGACCAACTACTAAGGAGAGAAGGCACATTGTATACACTCAAATATGTGTTGCAAAGTGAAACTAGACACATGGCAAGAGATTGCAAAGTGAAAATGATGAAGAAAGAGATGGAAAATTTTGAGCATGAAGTTTTAATATGAAACAAGGAGAGCATATCATAGGATAATCTAGGTGAAATCAAGGATTTTCCATTCCAAAGAAAGTGGTGAGGAAAACCCCTTTGCATAATAAAAAGACAAAGGCCATTATAGTTCACTTGAATCAACCATTAGAAGAAAAAATGACACAAGGGATGAGGAAATATGATGCACAAGTTCAAATAAAGGAGTTGAAGGTGCAAAAGAATATGGGAAGGCAAATTTTATAGCAAAGGAATATGGGGAGGCAAATTTTAAAATAAAGGAAGATGGTGAGGCAAATTCTCAAGCAAATGAGGTGAAGAAGGTCAAGGTTAATCCATGTAAATCATCTTTATTATTCTCAAGTAGCATACAATATTCTCCTTGTAATAAAATGAATGTAGTAAAAGGCATTCATGGTACTTTAGGACTTTAAGAGACATAATAAAGAAAAGTGTATGGAGGATATCCAAGGAAATTTAGGTTTTATAGGGTAACATAAGAAAGTAATAACTATGGAGTGAGGGCAACCTAAATAAGAAAGTGTTTATGAGGCTATTCCTTGCATTTTAGATTTTTTAGAGCAACATAAATATTTAGAAGATAGACCTCATTATGAACAATATAGAAAAATAGAATATATTGATGAAGATAAGAGTGTTGGGGGGAATGAGAAAGTCAGAGGAAGGCCATTGAAGCAAGAACAAAGAGAAAACTAGACTCAAAGGGATATTGATTTGGAAAGCCAAAAAAAAATATCACAAGTGTTATAAGAAGTGGGGCTAAACCCACTAATAAAAATAAAAAGTGAATATTTATGAAAATGATATCATGGAATATTAGGGGTATGAATAGGGCCCCTATTAATAGAATTATTAGAGAATTAATAGGTTGTTATAGTCTTGAGTTTAATTTAGTAAAAGAAACAAAATTAAGTATTGAGGAATGCAAGGATGATTTTAAAAAGATTTAGAAGATGGGTGATTGTCTAGTAGTTTTTTCTATAGGAGCTTCAAGTGGTATTGAAACAATATGAGACAAATGCAAATGGGATGGACAATTTTTAGAAGCAAAAAGTAATTGGATTGTTGAAATATTTTATAGAAAAATAAAAAAAATCAAATTTGGGGTTATAAATGTATATTCTCCAACTATAATTACTCCCTATGAAAGATGTTGGAAGGACCTTAACATATTTTATCAAATACAATAATGGTTCATTGTGATCTATGGATTCTTGGGGGTGATTTCAACACTATTTTATCTTAAAATAAGGGTGGTTGTATCGCTCCAAATTTTTCGCATCCCTACCTTCAGGCTATAGGATCCGCGCCCGGAAGGAGGATGGGAAAAGGATGGTGCGGTACCTCGGACTGAGAGGACTTTGCGAAGGTCCCGCCTCTCAAGGGAGGTGTATTTTGATGATTTTTCGACGGATGGTGGGTTCACCGGGAAACATTTAACGGCGGCTTCCACGCCTAGGTTGGGAATGTGTTTAAATGTGTTCATTTTAACCTTAAGCATTCATATCCTAGGTTTGGCCGAATGCATCTAGATTACTCTATATAAAAATGCAAGTTCAATGAATACGAGAAAATAGATTTATAGAATTAAAACAGAGAATTTACAGAGTGCAAATGATGAATACGATCCGGATGTCTGAAGAAGATTCTGATTTTGAAGCAGTCCCGATCATATGAGATTCGACAGAATCGTCTGCAATCGAGACGAGATCGTCTGAGATCTGACGAATTCGTCGACGAATTCGTCGAGAGACCTACAAAACCGAAAACAGATGCAAAATACAAAACATACTACAGTGCTAACAGAGGAAATGATATAAAATGGCAGCAATGTTATCAAAGTGCAACTTAAACACAGAAACAGAAATGAATTGTGCTAATTTGATGATAATTAAGATTTAATTATGCACTTAATCTAAATGGGTGAACTCCAAATGCAAGATAATATAAAATACTGAATAGATTATCTAATTTGCAGAATAAAATGACAGAAAAGGGATTGAGGAACGCAAACTTCGAGCACCGATTGCCTTAATACGGACTGCGGTCGAGATCGTCTCGCATCAGTACGAAATCGCCTCGAATTCGACAAGTTCGCCTCCAATCCGAACGAGGTTCGTCGGCGACGATAGGTGCTGGCTCCGGCTGAAAAATAGTGATGTACCTGCAATAAAATTGGTATAGATCTAATGCAAATGCAAGATTGGGATGCTTTAACGTAGAGGAAATCAATTTGCGAGAGAATTTCGGCCGAGGGGTTGGGAAGGGAAAATCCTAGAGACTAAATAGGCTTAGGGGGAGTAGTTAGGAGGTTGGAGATCATCCCAATTTGGGAGATCTCCAACGGGGGAGGGTCCCAACGGCGCAGACACGCTTCGCCGGATTGGAGACCCGTTGGAACAGATTCCAACTTTGCAAATTCAGTTTTGCGACAAGATCGTACGGACGTTCTAGTCCAGACGAAATCGTCAAATATGGGGCGATATCGTCTGATCGACGACGATATCGTCAAACGGTCAAAACAACCCCTAAAAATGGCGCGAAAAAGGGGGAAACGGATTTCTCGACGGTTAACGGGCGGTTTGGGAGGTTAAATTTGAATTTTAAATTATTTACTAAGGTGAATGTAATTATTGCATTTTTATTGCGCCAATTTTAGGGTGCTACATTTTGCCCCCTCTTTAGCGAATTTTTCGAAGAAAATGCGTTAAAGATGAGTTCTTCTCGATCTACGAGAAAGCAAAAATTATTCCCATTTTTAGGCGACGATTCTTGGTCGAATCGTACGACGACTTACTATGGTGCCCCCTCCGTGTTTTTACCCAAATCGAACGTTTGAGGTAAAAACGCGGAAAAACTAAAAAATTATTTTTGAATAAAATTAAGAAAAATAGGGAAAAACCCTAATTCATTTTCTGAGTTTTAGAGCTACGGAAGCAAAAATGGTGGAGACGACGCACAGATCGACAGAGGTCCGGCGCGGTCTACGGGTAAGAGTCCAGACTGATCTAGAATGCTTTAATTTTAACTTTACATGTTTTTTAGATGAATTTTAGATGAATTTTGAGCATCGCGGCCATTTTTGGGCCGTCGACGTCGTCGGGACGAAATCGTCTCAATTTCGGCAATTTCGCCCAAGGGCGAAATCGTCGAAAGGGGGACGATTTCATCAAATTAGGGGCGATTTCGAACTGCGAAATCGGAAATGATTATGCTCAAATTTGGGACGATATCGTCCAATAGTGGGCGATATCATCAATTGCACAAAGTTGAATTTTTAATTTGCATTATTGATTACTTGAATTGTTGATTAATGATTGTTTATTGTTTTATTGTTTATGTTTGCAGAGAGGATTACTAAAGAGCGGGGGAGTGGAAATACGGAGGGTTGAGAGACGACTTGGCCGCTCGACACGGGGCGGAGCGAGATCAGCTGGCACAGGCCGGCTTACTGCATGTGGCAGAAATGCCACAAGTGTCTACAGACATGGGGCTACTGACGGCCCTAGCAGAGAGGTGGTATCCGGGGTCCTCATGTTTTCGGCTACCGACAAGGGAGATGACTCCCACTTTGGAGGACGTATGGAGGATTCTGAGAATCCCCATACAAGGACGGCTGATTACTCCTATGGCCAATCAGGGCCGTGCTATGGGACGGTTGTGCGGTGACCCGAGCTTCGCCCTGGAGAAGGGCGGAGTTAACATCGAGGCACTACGCCAGATGCCTAGGGCATCTACACTCACACGGGTACTAGCTGGGGTGGTTGGTGGACTTTTGCTGTGCCACCAGAGTGGGTGCAGGGTGCCATGGATGCTGACGGATGTGGTCTGTGACATGAGAGACCATGGCTACGAGGTTTGCTTGGGGCGGTTTTGTTTTATGCCGATTGTACGGGATCCTGTATGGGGTCGTGTACAAGGGCGGCCGATGTCTGGTTATGACATCTCTACTATAGGTTTGGTGCTGGGAGCACATTGCGGTGCGGAGGCCGGTAGGGCTTCCTCTGACAGGGATTGACGGGGAGAGGCCCCGAGTCTTCTACTGGTGGCTCCGGAGAGGGGCACAGTGGCGGATCGACCTGTCGATGTCCCGGAGGCTACTAGATGACCTAGTCCCGGACCAGATCACCTGGAGGCCATGGAGGGAGCATCCAGGGTGGCCAGAGGATGGACAGGAGTTGGCTCGCATCAGGCGAGTTTGTTGGTTGAGGATGGAGAGGGGAGAGGTGGAGCTCCATAGGTACGATCGAGTTTTGAGACAGTTCGGTCTACAGCAGGGGATCCCATCCCTCAGAGATTACGAGTTTTCTCGGACTATCCGGGATAACACTACGGTTAGCGGGGCTCTGGACATGCAGCGGTTCTGGAGCCAGGACTCGGATGATGCCCCCATTCAGCCAGTGGATGGGGACGACGCAAGGGTAGCCGATGGCTACGATGCCAGTATGCGAGGCATCCGCCCTCCTCGGATGACAAGGGCACAAGGTCTGATCCATGTAGTTGTGCGTCGGATAGGGAGGTGGTGCCAGGCGGTGATGGAGGCAGCCCGGGGTCACGGAGGGAGAGAGGTGAGGCGGCCACGGGCATAGGAGCGGCCGTGGCAGAGAGAGAGGGAGAGGAGGGAGGTGAGACCCCCATCTCCACAGAGGCCACCATCGCCTGATAAGGGCAAGGGTGTGGATACAGGAGAGAGTAGCGAGATGGCTACTCTTCGGGCGGAGAGAGATCGTCTGTAGGCTCGGGTGCGGACGCTACGGGATGCGGCCGCACAACACCGGGCTGAGGTGTCATAGCTACGGGATGAGATTGCATGCCTCAGGGCATGGGGCGGATGGGCGAGCACACAGGAGCTGGCACGGTCGATTGCTCAGACCGCGTTCTACCAGGGCATCTACTTCCAGATGGTGCCAGAGGGTCAGAGGGTACAGCTGCCAGTCGGCATTGCTGACCCTATCAGGATTGGGTCCTCGAGGACTACGTCTCGATCGAGGATGAGGACTACACAGACGGCGATGGGGCCACCTCCTCCACCTCGGGGCGGGGGAGGAGATGAGGCAGAGAGCTCGAGAGGCTCTCGAGGCTAGAGGGTTGGACTGACATTTGTATTATATGATTATTTTTGATAGAGGATTGAGTTATGCCGAGGTACAGATTGTGGCATACCAATCCAGTTTGATGATGTACATAAGTTGGTGATATATATAGATGAGATATTTTTGATCATATGACTTATATTGTGTGTATGCTTATGATGCTTTTATGTTTTGATTGATTGATTTGAGAATTGGATGTAATTATGTCATTGGAGATATTATAATTTGAATGTCATGCTTGTAATATTTTTAAATGAAATAATCTGATGTAACAAATTGATTGTTTATGATGAAATGTGATTAAAAATAAATAAATAAAAATAATAAAAGAGACTTCTAACAATAATTTCAAAGGACATTGTCGCTATTATAGACCATTTCACGGAGTCGCTGCTCACTCGGTCGTCAAGCTAATCCCAGGATAGAAATATTGTTAAAAGTAAAAGAGTGCTTAAGAGACTTGTCTTAAGACTTTGGTGCAATGATGAAAATGATGATGATGATGATGGTTTGTTTTCAGATTTTCATAAAAATGTTTGTGCATGAAATGATGTTTTAAAATGATTTTTGCTAGGCATAAATTCCTAAGGGTGATAAATTTTTGGATAATTCTTTAGGAATTATACCATCATTGCAAAATTGAAGGTTGACATAATGACATGAAATAATGAAAATGTGTTTGCTTTGGAAAAGCATAATTTGTGTAACATAATGAATTAAGCCATATGGTTTTCATGATTTTGAATAAATGGGGAATAAAAATTGTTACAATGGTTTGCGCTAGGCATAGAATATGTAGGTATAGACTTATACCATCATCGCGAAAATCAAAGAAAAATAGTTTTATTGCATGATTGATTTTTTTTTATGAACAGAAAATATGAAAATGAGGACTTGCGCTAGGCATAATATTTCAATTTTGGTTTTGAAACTATACCATCGTCGCGAAAGTCAACAGTTCGATATATATATATATATATATATATATGTTTTGATTGTATATTTTTGAAAGAAGGTTTGCTTTTTCTATTATATAGTTGTCTTTTGGGGTAAACAACTGTACTTGATTTATTTCAAACAAGTTGCAAAAAATAATATTTCAAATTATTTTGAAGATAAAAGTTAGATTTATAAGGAATCCCATGTGCATATGTGAATTCATTTCTGATCTTGATTTATCATAATGATACACGAAATCTCTCAAATACAAATGTGTGTGCAATTGCATTGTTCATTTACCGAGTTTTGAGCAAGATACTATGATACAAGTGATTTGAAGAAACCAAATAAGTGTTCATTAACCATGATGTAGATGCATATAACCATGCTAGGCTACTATGTAGGTCGGATTATCAAGAGCTAGCTAATCCATAAGCAGACATAGGTCTGTACAAAAGAAGGTCGCTAATGTGACGGACATATCACCACGCTAGGAGTTACCCAAGGCCAAGCGGGTTGGGCACAAACCACCTGTTATGGGGCTTACCTCACAGTTTTCGAATAATTGAGAATTCCAGGGATTCAAGCTCATCAACCCTTCTTTTCTTTTCAAAGGGTAGGGGAAGGGATTTTATTGCTTTTGCTTTCTTTTTCTTTTTGTATTTTTTTTTTTTTTTGTATTTTTGCTTGATAATGCTTGGAATATTGCTGGAATGATATAGAATAACATTTTTCTTTCTCTTTTCTTTTTCTTGAACTTTTCTTTTCTTTTTCTTTGCTAGGGATACTTGCTCGGATTAGTTGTAGAGCAAGGGATTTTTATTCTGGGTAGGGGTGAGCTTGTCCTTTTGCCAATTCTCAAAGATTCTAGACCATGTGCATGATAGGATAGCGGGGGAAACTTTTCGCTCAAGAAATCACTTCTACTATGTAGCAAAACATGGAAATTACAAATATAATCATTTTATTGTGAAAAGATGTGCTTGGTTTAAGTAAATAACAAGATCAATTCTCTATGCTCAAACGTTATTTAATTGAATTTTGTGAACTTTGATATAAGAGAGATTAGTAATCATGCCAGATAAAATCAAGATATTTATTGTTGTGAGTGTGCAAGTGAGGGATTCAAAATAAATGCTAATTTATCCAAAATAAGTTGAAACATATAAGCTGCAATGATTGTGAGAAAATATATATAAATGATTTTTGAGAAAGTTTTGAGAATGTTGACTCTCTCTTTCTTCTTTATTTTATTTGGGTTTCGAAAGAGTCAAGCATATTGTTGTTTTTGTATTTTTATCATTATTTTGATTTTTGTTTTGATTTCATTTATGATTTTGAATAGAAAAATTTAACAAGTATTTTAAATAAATGCAATAGATAGTTTTGAAGATTTTGGATGATTATGAATATTTTTGATGTTTTTGGATTTTTTTTTTTTTTTAAATTTGAAAGAAATATAAGATAATGATTTTGAACAAATATATACATGGATGAAATGACCAAGTTTATGCATAGTAACGTTTAAGATGCAAAATATTCATAGGTTCTTTCAGTTCTTTACCATCTAAGGTAGATAATTTATATGCTCCTGATTCAAATTTTGCAGTAATAATGTATGGTCCAAGCCAATTGGGCTCGAATTTACCTTTAAGTTCCTTAGTTGCATTGGTATTTTTTTGATTTTCTTTTAAAACAAGGTCACCAATCTCAAAGGAGCGATGACGAACTTTCTTAGCATATGATCTTTTAAGCTTGTTTTGGTAAGCACGGAGATGCTCCAAAGCATTGATGCATTTTTCATCTAGGAGTTCCAGTGACTGAGTGCCGCGACACGATATTCATCTCCTACTTCGGTGTCTTGAAGTAGTAGAGCCAAAGAAGGAACTTCCAATTCAAATGGAAAAAGCTGCTTCAGCACCATACACCAAAACAAATGGTGAAGTTCCGGTGGGGGTTCGAACACTAGTTCGATAGGCCCACAAGGCTGGATATAATTGAATGTGCCAGTCACGGCCAGTTTTATTGACTAATATTTTGAGAATTTTGATTAGGGTTTTATTAGATGCTTCTGCTTGACCATTACCCTGAGGATAATAGGGAGTGGACCAGCGATGTTGAATCTTATATTTTTGACATAATTTTTTAACATCTTTATTTTTGAAACAAGTTCCATTGTCAGAGATGAGATTGGCAGGAATTCCGAACCTGCAAATGATTTGATTAAAAATAAATTTAGAAACTTGTGTGCCAGTGCGGGAAGCTAAAGGCATAGCTTCGACCCACTTCGTGAAATACTCAGTGGTGATTATGATGAACTTGTGTCCATCAGATGACACAGGATTGATTTTGCCAATAATATCCAAGCCCCATTTAGAAAAGGGCCATGGAGATGAAATAGCCTACGGCTCGTGTGCGGGCGCATGGACAAGGTCGGCATGTTTTTGACACTTGTCGCAATGGCGCACATACTCATGTGCATCCGTTTCCATGGTAGGCCAAAAGTATCCTATCCGAAGGAGCTTTTTAGCAATAACACTACCACTAAAGTGTCCTCCACAAGATCCATCGTGGGCTTCACTCAAGGCTGATTTAGACTCTTCTAAGTTTAAACATCTTAATAGGATACCTTCAAAAGATCTCCTATATAAAGTATTGCCAATTATTACGAATCGACTTGCTCGTCGACGTAATAACCGATGTTGGTTTCTATTAGAATTGGCAGGGAAAGTCCCATTTTGAAGAAAATCAAATATGTCTGTATACCAATGTTCAAGAGTAGTTTCATTGATTAAAAACACATCCAAAGGCTCTAAGCATGACTTATTTGAGGCGGGTTCCTGGAGTCGACGAATAATGATAGTGGCATATTCGTCATCTAACTCCAAGGGCAAGAGAGATGCAGCGGCGGCCATAGCATCAGCTGCACGGTTGCTAGTTCGAGGAATAGCTTCCAAGGTGACTTGATCAAATAAAGACATTAATTGTAAAACATAGGCCTTATATGGGCGCAGTTTATCATCTCTGGTTTGATAAACTTCATTAATTTGGTTTATAACCAGTTGGGAATCACCAAAAACTAAAAGATGTTTAATTTTGAGCGCTAAAGCAGCTCGTAATCCAAGGATTAGAGCCTCATACTCAGCGAGTATTGTTGGTGCAAGCAAAGGTCGGTTTGAAGGACGAGAGGAATAAGATGTTTTTGCGGAGATATTAAAATAATACCCACACTGGCCCCACTCATGGATCGGGCTCCATCAAAGTATAAGGACCATTGTTCGGGATGGTCCGCCTCTAATTGAAGGCATTCATCTGGAAACTCGATGATGAGGGGATGGGTAGACTCTAAGGGTGCGGTGGCTAATTGATCTGCTATGATTTGACCTTTAACAGACTTCTGTCCTATGAATGTGAGATCAAACTCGCTTAGAGCAAGAACCCACTTGGTTGTGCGACCCGATAAATAAGGTCGACTCATGAGATACCTTAAGGGATCATATTTAGCAATGACATAAGTTTTTTGGCTAAGCATATAATGTCATAATTTTTGCGTAGCAAACATGACTGCTAGACATAGTTTTTCCAATGCTGTATAGCGGGTTTCATAACTGATGAAAGTTTGGCTAATATAATAATTAGCACGTTCTCGCTTTTCATCATCAAGTTGGGCTAACATAGCCCCTAAGGCAGAATCTGAAGCTGAAATATATAGGAGAAATGGGCGATCGGATTTAGGTGGTGAAAGCACAGGTGGATTAAGGAGGTATTGTTTGAGAAGTTCAAAAGCTTCTCTACATTCGGTATCCCAATTAAAGGGGACATCCTTCTTAAGGAGTTTAAGAAAGGGACCGGTTTTATCCGCCAACTTATCGATGAAGCGACGGATGGCTTGAAGCTTACCTTGTAAACTTCGTAACTCAGATATATTAGTCGGTGCGGGCATATCGGTGATGGCCGCAATCTTGAGAGGGTCGATTTCAATACCACGTAAAGAAACTAAAACCCCTAATAGTTTATCGGATTTAACTCCGAATATGCATTTGGTTGGATTTAATCGAATGAGATATTCTCGTAATCGATTAAAAACTTTTCTCAAATCGTTTAAATGATTATCTTCCAAAATAGAGCGAGCTATAATATCGTCTACATAATCATGTAGGATATCATGCATCATATCATGAAAAATATAGGTCATAGCTCGTTGATAAGTTGCACCGGCGTTCTTTAAGCCAAATGGCATCACTTTCCAGCAAAAGGTACCCCAGGGGGTGATAAAGGCTATTTTAGCCTGGTCTTCAGGAGCGATCCTGATCTGATTATAACCGGAGAATCCATCCATTAAGGACATCATCCCACTTTCGACAGTGAAGTCAATGATTTGGTCCATGTTTGGAAGAGGAAAATCATCTTTAGGGCATGCGGCGTTAATATCTCTAAAATCTGTGCAAACCCTAACTTTGGTAGCTTCTTTCTTGGTGATTGGAACTACATTTGAGATCCATTCAGCATAATCAATAGCTTGTATAAAGATAACATTCAGGAGTTTTTCTAACTCCCCTTTGACTAGCAGAGCCACTTTGGGATGCATTTTTCTGAGTTTTTGTTTGACAGGTTTAGCATCCGGATGGACCACTAGATGATGCATGACTACGGAAGGGTCTAGACCTGGCATATCTTCGTATGTCCAAGCGAAGACATCTTCATACTCTTTAAGGAATGCGATGTATTGTTCTTGTTTTTCTTGACTTAATTCTGATCCAATATTGATTATGTGAGGATTGTCCTCAGTTCCAATGTTAATTTTAATGACATTTTCTACCTCCATGTGTAGATCTCTTTCAAAATTAGGTGGGGCGGGTGAAACGCCCAATTCTTGTAATTCTTGTAAGGTTAATTTAGATAATTCATCTTGAGGATTAGTGGCCTCAAGTTGGGCTATAGTTGGTATAGAACCATCAAAATAAAACTCATTGTGCAACATCTCTTCAACAGAGACATCATGGAAGATATCTCCTTCCAACTCTTCATCGGGGTCGACAATCATTTCAGGGTATGCTATGGACAGCATGTTGCATGAAAACGACTGATTTTTAAGAGGCAAATCAACATGCTTATCCAAATAATCTTGATAGCATATGAGATGATCATCATCCTCAAAAGGAAAGGGTTGACCCTTACTAGGAAATAGGCCCACACCACAGCGGGCAGGCCACGGTTCTACCTCGAAAGGTTCTTTCATGCCATTTTGGGAAGGTCCCAAGCCTTTCCCTTTATATCCCATTTTAAGCATCATGGGTTTAGCTTTAATATACTCATTGGTAAAATAACACCGAGCGTATCCTTCATGGTGAGTTTTGATATTTCGAGGGATTCTTCCCCAGTCATATCCTTTATAAATGAAGGCACAACTCCCGACTTGGTAAGTGCTTCCCATAGGTTGTGGGAGGCCCAAAGTACGAGGAGATGGCGGTAAGTTATTTAAAAGGTTTGAATCTTGCATGAAAGCATTCATTTTTTTGATATTAAGGTTGTAGATAAATCTGGTAAAAGTTCATCGAAAAGGGCATAAGATGTAGAAGGCTTATTACCTACATCTTTAGATGTGGAAGGTATGATAGATGTGTCTATAGGTCTTGAATTTATAAGGATAGAACTTGAAGGATTGATTGTAGACTTAAGATCTGTTTGAGGTTCTAAAATGATTTGTTTAGAGGATTGTTGGTCTATATAGGAGGATGAAGTTAATGGAGGGGAAATAGGTGAAGTTATGGGTTTATGTTTCACAGTTTTAGATGAGAGATAAGAACTAGGTTGTGTGGATGACGGAGCTGGGCAAAATTGCACTCCAACGGGTTCTGCCAAAGCACACATATCAAAAGGTCTAGGGTCACCATGAATAGTGACCAACTGATTTTTGAATTCAAATTTAACACATTGGTGTAAAGTTGATGGGACCGCTCGCATGGCGTTGATCCAAGGGCGACCCAAAAGTATATTGTACGATGCTTGGGCAATGTACAATAAACACGGTTGTTTCTAGGGTTCTAGGACCAACTTGCAATGGGAGGGTAATAACTCCACACGTTTCTTGTGTTTCGTCATTAAAAGCTTTGATAATCATATCGGTTTTCTTCATTTCATCACTTCTAAAGCCAAATCGTTGGTAGAAGTCAAAGGTGCAAATGTTTAGAGATGAGCCATTATCAATCAAAACTCTTTTGACGGCTACATCTCCAATTAAAGCAGTAATGTATAAAGGATTGTCCTTATGTAAACTGTGTTGTGGGATATCTTTATCCCGGAAGTCAATACAATCAATCTCTCGAGTGATGATAGTATTGGCCATAGCTTCAGGTTGAATGTTTTGAGGTACCATCATTTGGCTCAATGTAAGCATCAACTCATCCCTATGGGTGGGAGAGGATCTTAATAAATCTAAGAGGGAAATTCTGGCCGTAGTATTAGACAATTGCTCATTAATGTTGTAAGGGGGTTTAGATTGGATATTAGGAGCATGATTCCCTTTATTAGGGTTTTTCAGAATGAATGGAGCCGATCCATCGTTCTGGTTTGGTTCTTGTTGAGAGTTTTGAGCTTGTTGTCGAGTAACGACTCCAATGGTACCTACGATGTTATAGTGAAGACGTTGAACTGGTCTCGGTTGAGCATTAATGGCTTGTTCATTAGAAAGGAATATATTGGAAGAAGGTCGAGTAGTGACTCTTCTAGGGAATGGTTCTTCTGGAAGATTAGCATCTGTGACTGGTTGAATAGGGTCTGATTCATTTTCAGAACTATTCGATTGGTTTGAAGTAATGTCTAGTTCACTTTCACTATCTGATTCTATATCACTAGAATCAGAAGTTTGAAAATTATGTAAGGGCCTGGTCGTAACTAGGGATAAGGTCGTGTCAAATATTTGAGGATCCTGAACAGGTAATTGTCCGCTAATGGTTCCTACATATCGGGTAGGAGGGGGAACATTATGATGTTCAATTTGATTGGCTACCTCTTTACCATGTCTTGGTAAAGGGTGTTGAAATATGTCTAGAGTTTGATTGGCATTTTGATTTTGATTTTGGGGAATGGTCTTTTGAGTATTATTAGGAGGGTTTTGTTTAGGTTGGAAGGCTTGCACTTCCATTTCATTATTGTCAATCAAATCTTGTATTTTATGTTTCAATATTTTACAAGCGTTGGTAGAATGTCCAGGTCCTCTATGGAAATCACAGTGCAAGTCAGCTCTGTATCCGGGTATAGTTGGGTCAGGTTCCCGGATAGCTGGTAATTGGATCAAACCTCTTTCGAGCAATTGAGGTAAAATAGTTGATAAAGGTTGGTTTAATCTAGTGAATTCTCGAGGAGGCTTGTCGGGGAGGTTTCAATATGAATTTTTCGGTTGTCTTCGTTGCATTGATGTTAGCAACGTTTATGCTGTCAGTGACTCCGTCACCGACAACTTGTTTGTTTTTATATTGATTTCTAGATGTTTTCTCATCATCCTTCTTCCTAAGTTGGCCTCTCCTAATGAGGGCATCTTCTACTCTTCGAGCTAAATCTATAGCTTGATCGAAGGTAGTTAAAGTAGCGGTTGATAGCTCATAAGATAGTTGTTCTTGTAAATTGTTGATGAAAATGTCCAACATTTCCCTATAAGGCAGCACAAAGTGCGGTTTTCCTGTCAATTGCCTCCATCTAGCTAAGAAATCGGCAAAACATTCATCCTTGTCTTGTTTTAAATTGTATAGGTCTTTAATAGTTACATGCCTCTCGATGTAGGCACTAAATTGATGGACAAATGATTCAATTGTTTCTTCGAAGTTTCTCAAAGAATGAGTGGGCAAGCGATAGTACCACTCTAATGCCATTCCACCTAAACTTTTGGGGAACATTTTTAGTAATAGCAAGTCGTCATGCGATATGTCGTGACATGCTATCCTAAACATGCGAAGATGCTCTATGGGATCTTCGGTTCCTTTATATATAGGCAGGACGGGCATGGGAAAATGCTTAGGGTATGGTTGAGCTACAACTATGGGATCCAAAGGTTGACTACAGATCTCTCGATAATTATACGAGGGACGGTAGGGATCTATCTGGTCCATACGTGAAGCCAATTGTTTCACCATGGCTTCCAGATTACTAGTTTGCCCCCATATTGGTTTGGTAGGGCATTGACATGGGTTTTATGGGCGTAGGATGGAGGAACATGCAGATTAGATGCCATGTTACTGTTGTGTAAAGTATTGGTAGGAAAAGTATTATGGAGGAATTTTGAAGTTGGATTATGTTGTATGTCGGATTGTTGAAAGTTTGTATTTGGCTTTGTTTTAGGTTTTTGTTTATTTAAAGCATGTTGCTCAATTGTTTGACGGAATAAAGTAGTGAAGGAAGGTTTCTTTTGTGTGGGAGTGATTTTAGGTTGAATAACAGGTTCCTTAGGAGGTTGGGTAACCTGTTGTTTTGACATGTTTTGAGCCATAGTGACCATATCCGTATTGGATGGCCCTGCCTTGTCACTTTCTTGATCAATGAAAGACAAGGGATTAATGCGCATATTAAACGCCTGTTCTATAGCTGCTTGAGCGTCACTGATTTGCCCTTTATCAAGGCGAATTGCCACATTAAGGTCATCAATGTTATCTATGAGAAATTTCTTGAAATGCTCTGCATTGTCAAAGGCAATAGTTCCATCGGGGAGCTACTCTAGGGGATGAGGATCCATCCTCTTTAACACTTCCTTCTTGTTCCTTATCTTCACCTAAGTCTTCATCTGATTGACCTAGAGTTTCTCCTTCCGGATTTGTATCTCCAAGAAGGACATTTGGGTCTTTAGTTGTGTCTTGTAACCAATCTTCTTCTTCTCCTAAGGTTTCTTTACCATTCCTAAGTTTAGGCATGGTGCTAAGTTTTGATTTCAGCAAAAAAAAAAAAAAATATATATATATATAATATATATATATATATATATATATATATATATATATATATATATATATGCAACAAATTAAGAGGTATATATCTACTATATACCTACTACAAATTTTAAAAATGAAATGTTTAAGTTTTTGCTAAGTTTTTTGATTTTTTTTTGTTTTTCTTTAATTTTTTGAAACAATACAATAAAGACAACAAATAACACAATAAATGCTAGAAATAATTACTGAAGTAATAATTTAATTTTCTATAAACAACTTATGAATATCATTGATAGGTTCAAGTTGTTCGGGAGTCATGAAGTGTTCTTCTTCAAATTGAAAGTTTTCTTTTAAAAATTTGATGAAAAGAGCTATAGTGATATTATGCTATTTCGAGATCTTTGGTTGATAAAAGTAAAGCTCGTGGCAATACTCTCGATATAACACAGCTCGCGGAACTCTATTCCATATTTCCCTATCTGTAAGAACAACCTCTTGGTCTTCTACACAACCTAGGAACTGGTGCACAATGGCTGCGTTCTCGAGGTATTCCTCGAAGGTGAACAACTCTGAAGATACTAAAGCTCTCCTATAGGCTAACCATCTATGGCAGGCTCTCTGAAGTTCATGATAAAAAACTAGTTGATGAGGATCCAGGATTCTATCTAGGACTAGCCTCTTGATTTGCTTAAGTTGTGTGGACCTAGATGAAATGAGACTAAGTCTCCTATCAAGTTCGTTCCACAGGAATTGATTTCTGCTTGTTTCAGGCACACTAAGGACAGAATTAACTTCTATGGCTGCCAATTGATTTTCTACGTTTATAGTAACTCGCTAACATTTTCTTAGGAGCTACCATCTAAACATGTTTTCAAACTTAAATGTTTAAAATGCATCTATGTTTCGGTTGTTCTTATTTTTGTTTTTGTTTTTGTTTTTGTTTTTCAAAAGGTTATGATGCATTCACGTCGGGTTCACCAAAATGTATCGCTCCAAATTTTTCGCATCCCTACCTTCAGGCTATAGGATCCGCGCCCGGAAGGAGGATGGGAAAAGGATGGTGCGGTACCTCGGACTGAGAGGACTTTGCGAAGGTCCCGCCTCTCAAGGGAGGTGTATTTTGATGATTTTTCGATGGATGGTGGGTTCACCTAGAAACATTTAACGGCGGCTTCCACGCCTAGGTTGGGAATGTGTTTAAATGTGTTCGTTTTAACCTTAAGCATTCATATCCTAGGTTTGGCCGAATGCATCTAGATTACTCTATATGAAAATGCAAGTTCAATGAATACAGAAAATAGATTTACAGAATTAAAACAGAGAATTTACAGAGTGCAAACGATGAATACCTGATCCGGATGTCCGAAGAAGATTCTGATTTTGAAGCAGTCCCGATCGTATGAGATTCGACAGAATCGTCTGCAATCAGACGAGATCGATCGAGATCTGACGAATTCGTCAGACGAATTCGTCAGAGACCTACAAAACCAAAAACAGATGCAAAATACAAAACATACTATAGTGCTAATAGAGGGAAATGATATAAAATGGCAGCAATGTTATCAAACTGCAACTTAAACACAGAAACAGAAATGAATTGTGCTAATTTGATGATAATTAAGATTTAATTATGCACTTAATCTAAATGGGTGAACTCCAAATGCAAGATAATATAAAATACTGAATAGATTATCTAATTTGTAGAATAAAATGATAGAAAAGGGATTGAGGAACGCAAACTTTAGGCACTGATTGCCTTAATACGGACTGCAGTCGAGATCGTCTCGCATCAGTACGAAATCGCCTCGAATTCGACAGGTTCGCCTCCGATCTGAACAGGTTCATCGACGACGATAGGTGCTGGCTCCGGCTGAAAAATAGTGATGTACCTACAATAAAATTGGTATAGATCTAATGCAAATGCAAGATTGGGATGCTTTAACGTAGAGGAAATCAATTTGCAGAGAATTTCGGCCAGGGGTTGGGAAGGGAAAATCCTAGAGACTAAATAGGCTTAGGGGGAGTAGTTAGGAGGTTGGAGATCATCCCAATTTGGGAGATCTCCAATGGGGGAGGGTCCCAACGGCGCAGACACGCTTCTGCCCGGATTGGAGACCCGTTGGAACAGATTCCAACTTTGCAAATTTAGTTTTGCGACAAGATCGTCTGGACGTTCTAGTCCAGACGAAATCGTCAAATATGGGGCGATATCGTCTTATCGGCGACGATATCGTCAAATGGTCAAAACAACCCCTAAAAATGGCGCGGAAAAGGGGGAAACGGATTTCCCGACGGTTAACGGGCGGTTTGGGAGGTTAAATTTGAATTTTAAATTATTTACTAAGGTGAATGTAATTATTGCATTTTTACTGCGCCAATTTTAGGGTGCTACAGTGGTACTCTAGAATGGTCTAAATCAATGCAATATTTTGCTTCATTTGTCAATTTTATAGACTTTAGGATGTTAGTCCTTCAATTTTTCAATATATATAGGATAATAGATGTATAGGGAAAAATCATATAGTAGAAAGATTGGATAGATGATTATTGTCTAAAAAATGGTTATAAACAAAGTATACAATCTCTTAAGATATTTTATTATGATTAGGAAGCATTAGATTTATCATATTCTAGCTCTACTAAGGAAGCT
This sequence comes from Wollemia nobilis, assembly GCA_028583015.1. Taxonomy (NCBI): domain Eukaryota; kingdom Viridiplantae; phylum Streptophyta; class Pinopsida; order Araucariales; family Araucariaceae; genus Wollemia; species Wollemia nobilis. Next base: position 18,243,684 of record JAQPPZ010000157.1, read on the forward strand.
TTTGACTTATCCTACCCATTTTATGGTATTTCATTATTAATGGTAGAGGTATTAAGATCTAACACTACGTTTTCTCTACCACTTTCCTTCTGTTGAATGGTTCGTGCTACTTTAAGAGGGTTTTCAAAATTAGATGAGGCATATTCCTTAGTTTCAGTAGGAATGCTCATCCCTAAATCAAGATCAAACTAAGTAGATGGTTCTTTGTTAATATTATAATCCTATTGTACCTTGTCCTCTATACTTTGATCTACTTTTTCTTCTTAGGTTAAAGCCTCAAAACAATTGGCATTTCTTCGAATATCCTTACTGGATTTTATTGTTTATTTACTTTCTTATGTATGGACCTATTTTTTGGAAGTTGAAAATCATCATCATCCATATACTTTTGTAGGTTTTTATTGTAACTTTCTACATACATTTCTGTTGGATTCTTCTTAGGGAACAATCTCTCAATATGCTCCACATTCTAACATATTTTACATATGAAAGATATGTTTTTATAATCCATGATTTGGCTCCACAACTCATCCTCATAATTAAGAATGTTTGATTCTCGTAAATATTTATCGATGTCAATTACGACCAATATCTAGGCATAAATAGCCAAGACTCCATCTTTTGTAGTTTTTGAAATCTCAAGAAATTATCCCATAGTGTTTTCTATTGACTTGAAGGTATCTATTTCCAAAAATTCAATGGAAAACCATCCTGACCTAGACTGGTACTAGGAATATGTTTATGTTTTTAGGTGCAAAGCCTAAATACCATAATATAAAGAAGAGTCTATCTTTGGTATTAGGAATAGAGCATATCTCTTTGCAAAGCCTTTAGAGTCTCTCTTTCCTCCCTAGAATAAAAAATGCATGGGAGGAAACCTTTGGGTAGAAAGGATAGACTTACTGTTGGAGATATCTATCTTCTATCAATCTATTTTCATAGAGTTGAAGTCCCTGGACAAGACCCATTAAATTTATCAATGACTGCCTTATCTTTAAGCAAAAAGGATCATTGTTCTATAAGTTCCTCCCTAACCTCTATTTCTAGGGATGATTCTAAGGATTTATCTATAAAATTTGTCAATGGGAAGGACATTGTAATTCAATATCTACTCAAATTTACCATTATATCTTATAGTGATTATATTATTTGAAAAAAAACTACAATAATCTAAATGCAAAACTTAAATATAATGAATGGATAAATGAAACTTAGTTGATTTTTTTTTATATCTAGATGGAATTTCCCACCTTGCTAATGCACTAGCCCTCCATTGCTCCTCCCATCATCTGAACCCTAGCTAAAAAATATCCACAATTATTTTTCAACAACTTGAAATACTATCATTGTCTTTGTTCTAGGTGGCTAACTTCACAGGGTTGTATCTCCCTCAATACTTCTCATATTACTTTATATGATCGATCATTTTAATGATATTTAAATATAGCACAAATTTTTCTAAGAATCATATGAACCAGTCAACCCTTTGCAAAAATATGAATTCTAAAAATATTTTTTTAATTTTTTTACTAATGCTGCCCTTGTTCCAGAAAACTATCTTCACATGGTCGTATCTCTTAAATAACAACATAGTTACATGAAAAATTAAATGTTTATAAAAACTAAGACTAGTAACTCTTTAGTGTTAAAAGAGCTAACACAAATGTGGTGGTAATTTGGTGGTACATTATAAACTTTTACAATCAATTTATCTTGATTTAGCATTGAGTGTTTATATGACATTAATATGTCATTTTTAAAATTGGTTACATGTGATTGAAATGGGACTCACCTATATAATACATCAATACCATATAGTGGTGTTACAATAATTTAGTAATTATTCATGTATTGTTTGGCAAGATTTGAACTTGGGTGTCCTCCTTGAAATTTAAATAGTTGTTTTCATGCCATTTGTTTAAAATGTTGAGGTTCACCAATGGGATTGGAAATTTGGTTTATGCTATGAAATTATTCATTCTTAACCAATTGCCCCAAATCCATGGATATTAATATGCCAATATTTTATATTGATACCACAATAATTTTTTCACAAATAAATAATTACAAAACTATATGAATTTAATCAATAATAACTACTACAAGCCAAGAGGAAGTGCAAATTGTTAGTGAGTGCGAGCTAGGAGTGAGTGTAATATGAGAGTGAGTATGAACTAGAAGCAAGTAGAAATAATGAGCAAGAATCAAGAAGTAAAATGTGATTCAAGAGAGAGGGTGCTTACTGGTGAGCAACTTATGAAGCGTGGTTTTCATGGCCCTTTTAGATGTGAAATGTGTGAAGAGAATGTAGAAAATATCAACCATATTTTTATTGAGTGTACTTTAGCCTCTGAGCTATGGAGGAGAATGGTAACTTTACTTGGCTTATAGTGGTCCAATTTTTTCACTTTTGAACAACTTTGGAGGGATTGGCCTAATCAAGAGGGTGTTGATCATTTTATTAGGCAGTTAGTTTGGATGGGTTCTACCATTCTTCTTTGGAATATTTGGAATGAAAGGAACAGTCAAATTTTTAATCAAGATAGGAAGGATATTCACTATATTTGGCAAAATACCATAGCCAACTTAGTTGAATCAGTCCATCATCTCCTTAATCATCCCCAAAACTCCCACCAAATATAGGATCAAGTGATGCAAAGATTGAAGATTAAACCTTCTAAGGGCAACCAACTTAAAGGGAATGTGAGTATTAGTAAGATGGATAGGACTAGAAATTGGCAACCTCCTCCTAAGGATTTTGGAAAAGTCAATACTGATGGAGCCTCTAGAAGGAACCCCGGAAAAGCCAGTGTGGGAGGAATTGGTAGACTTTCAGATGGCTCCCTGGTTTTTACTTTTGTTGAGAATTTGGGTATTCTTTCCAATAACCTTGCTGAGGGGTATGGTATCCTTAGAGGCCTTTAGGAGGCTACTAAGGTTGGATGGGAAAATGTGTTAGTTGAGTCTGAATCTCAACTTATGATTAATCTCTTGAAGACTCCTTCTAAGAATCATAAGGTGGATTGGAGAATAAAAAGAATTATTGAGAAGATTCAGTTAATCCAGATGGGATTTTTGAAAGTTTATTACAATCATGTGGTCGGAGATCAAAACAAGAGTGTTGATGCTTTAGCTAATTGGGCTTTGGACAAAGGTGATCTTACTTGTTATGGCCACCCTCCTATATGGTGGGCTTCTCAAATTAGGGAAGCTCTTCTTTCTATCATTTCTTTGGATGGCTCCAGTTCTGAAGGTACCTAGTTTCTTCTTGTTTTTTTTTTTTTTTTTTGTTTCTCTTTGGTTCATTCAGTTTTTTTTCAGTTCCCTAGCTCATTCTATTCTTTATTTTTTTTCCTCTGTTGATTCTTGCATTAATAGTCTTCTGTTATAGATAGGTCATTGTTTTGTTCATTTTTTTTCTTTTGTCTTCTTTGTTTTTTTGTTTAGTTTTTTAAGGTGGGTGGATTCTTTTGTTTTGTTTTATTTTTATGTTCTTTGTGTTGTTTTTTGTTGTTCTTGTGTTTTTGTTGTTTTGTTTTGTTTTTTTTTTTTATGTTTATTGTTCTTGTTCTTGTATGTTTTTTCGTTCTTGTTCTTGGGTTTCTCTTTGTTTGTGTTATTTCAATTTTTTATGTGTGAGTGTTTTCTATGTTTTTTGTTTTTGTTTATTGTCTGTTGTTGGTTGTTTTTATTTTTATTTTATTTATTTTATTTTTTAGGTTTTGGTTGTGTTTATTTTTCATGTTTTTGGGTTATGTCTTTGTAGTGTTCTATTGTTTTTGTCTTTTTTGTGTTTTGTTATGTGGTTCTTGTGTTTTTCTATGTGGTTGTGTTGTGGTTTCTTTTATCTTATTGTGCATGTTTGGTTGTTATTTTGGTTTTGAAACACTCAAGGAGTTTGTTTTTTATTTTATTTTATTATTTTTGTTGTTATTTTATTTTTTTAATTTAGTTTTGTGTATTGTTTTCTTCTTGAGTATGTCAAAGGTGGTAGGCCAGGTCCGAGTCCTGGGCATTTTTGGCGAAATGGATACCCCTGCCTCCTTGGGTCTTACCCAAAAGTGGCATCCCTTTTGGGATGTTTTCCACAAAAAAAAAAAATGTGATTCAAGAGAGAGTGCCACTTCTTGTTCTAGATTTGAAGAGAAACTCAAAAACTAAAGGATTCATGTGAGGAAAACCTAGGTAACATGACAAGAACTTCTTTTTTTTTTAAGTCCTTACTGGAAGCAAGGATGCCTTAGTTAGAAGTAAGGATTTCCTAGTTGGAAGTATGGATGCCCTAGTTAGCAATAAGAGAAAGAGCATAATCTATGTCAAACCCTATCTAGGTAGCAAATACTATACTAGAAGTGATTATCAAGGATTAGATGATTGAGCATGATATAATGGTTCTTAAAAATAAAGGGTTAATATGAAGTTCATGGAAACTAACCAAGTTTTTTTCATATTTAAAATTGGATCAAGTAAGGATTAAATTCAAATTACTCAATGGCTTTTCTTTTGAAATAATTATTCCTTGTTATGTTCTTTAGTTCAAAAGTAAGGGATAAATTAATGGATGGAGGACCTTGCTTTAGTGACAAATATTCATTATATTTAAGACCATGGATTGAGAATTTTATATGGATACAGACTATTAAAATGCTTTTGGTGTGGATTAAGCTTTTTATACTTCCTTATCAACTCATCAATAAGTATGTTTTGATGAATATTGGAAATAATCTAGGCGAGTTCATATAGGAGGGAACAACTACTAAGGAGATAAGGCATGGTGTATACACTCACATATGTGTTGCCATGGATATTTCAAAACCTTTACTATATTCTATTAGGATTAGAGCTAAATCATGATAATGAGATCAACAAGTGGATTATGAAAACATTGCATTTTGATGTCATAAATGTTATGAAACCAAACACATGACAAGAGATTGCCAAGTAAAAATGATAGAAAAATGAAAATTTTGGGCATGAGGAAAACTTCAATATGAAACAAGGAGATCATATCATAGGATAAGTTAGGTCAATAAAGGATTTTCAACTCCAAAGAAAGTGGCAAGAAAAAACTCCTCTACATCATCAAATGATAAAGGCCACTATAGTTTACCAGAATCAACCATTAGAAGGAAAACATGACACAAGGGATGAGGAAGTACGATGTACAAGTTTAAATTTAGGAGTTGAATATGTGAAAGAATATGGGGAGGAAAATTTTAAAGCAAAGTAAGATGGGAAGGCAAATTTTAAAACAAATGAATATGGGGAGATATTTTTTCAAGCAAATGAGGTGAAGGAGGTCAAGGTTAATCCAGGTAAATCATATTTATTTTTCTCAAGCAACATAAATAAAATGAGGTGAAGGAGGTCAAGGTTAATCCAGGTAAATCATATTTATTTTTCTCAAGCAGCATAAAATATTTTCCTTGAAATAAAAATGAAATTAGTCTAGAGTGTGTTCATTGCATTTTAGTACTTCAAGAGCAAAATATAAGAAAAACATATGGAGGTTATCCAAGAAATTGTTTTAGGACAACATAAGAAAGTAATGACTATAGAGGATCATTTAGAAACTGTAGAGTTTTAGAGAAACATAAATAATTAAGTGGTACTGAGGCTATTCCTTGCATTTTAGATTTCTTATGGCAACATATATCTTTAGAAGATAAGGCTCATTATGAATATGAAAAAATAGAAGAGATTGACGAAGATGACAGTGTTGGTAAGAATGAAAAAAGGAGAGGAAGGCCATCAAAGCATGAACAAAGAGAAAAATAAACTCAAATGGATATCAATTTGGGAAGAAAAATAAAAATATCATAGGTGTTAAGAATGAGTGGGGCTAATCCCACTAATAAAAATTAAAAGTGATGATGATAAAAATGGTACCATGGAATATTAGGGGTATGACTAATACCCTTAGAAAAAGAGTTATTAAATATTTAAAATATTGTATAGTCTTAAGTTTATTTTAGAACAAGAAACAAAATTAAGTAGGAGGAATGCAAATGCTTTTAAAAATATTTAGAGGGTTATTGTCTAGAAATTTCATTTACAGAAGCTTCAAGCGGTATTGCAACTATGTGACAAACACAAATAGGATGGACAATTTTTAGAAGCAAAAACAAGAAAGAGAAAAAACATCAAAGTTGGGGCTATAAATGTATATGCTCTAACTATAGTTACTCCTGATGAAAGATGTTGGAAGGACCCTAGCATATTTTTGTCAAACACAATGTTGTTTCATAGTGATCTATGGATTCTTAGGGGTGATTTCAACACTATTATTTTTTCTTTTGAAAAATAAGGGTGGTAATTTAGAATGGTCTAAATAAATGTAATATTTGCTTATTTATTAATTTAAATGACCTTTGGGATGTTAGTCCTTCAAGTTTTCAAAAAAAAACTGACTCATCATATGGTAGAAAGATTGGATAGATTCTTATTCTTCAAAAAATGGTTACAAATAGAGTATCCAATCTCTTCAAATATTTTATTATGAGTAGGATCATATCACAAACCCGTTATTTTGGCTTGTGATAATAGTCAGCCAAAGCCATTTCACTTTTAGTCTATGTGACTCCAAGACCCTGATTCTTCCACATGGTTATATTTAAGTGGGATGAAATTTTTTTGAAGCATCATATATGTACAAGTTTATTCAAAGAATGAAATGTTTAAAGCAAAAAATGAATATTTGGAATGCAAAATATTTAAGTAATAATTTAAATAAAATAAATATATTAAATCCATGCTCAAATATTTATAAAAGATAGTAGAAACTAATGGAATGGATTAGGATACTTACATGAAAGAAAAACAATTACTTTATAATTATCATAATGCATTGAAATAGGAGTCATACTGGTTCCAAAAGTCTAGGGAGAAATGGATCAAGGAAGGAGATAGAAATAAAAGAAAAATTCATGCTACAACAAAAATAAAATTTGAGGATAAAGTTGGATCAAGGAAGGAGATGGAAGAAATATTGAGGAAGAAAAACATATAAGGAAACAATTAATTATTCAAAAAATATTTTATCATATATTAGGCAAGATAAGGAGCATAAGATGAGCATTTACCAAATATTCCATCAATTATCACACAGATAAAATTAAACCTTGATGAAGATATCTATAGAGGAACTACATGAAGAAATTTTGTCTTTCCATCCTAATAAGGCATTTGCCCTAATAGATTTCCTACAATTTTATTTCAAATTATTTATGATTTATTGAAGAGTGATATGTTAGTTACTATTGAAGAGGCCTAGAAAAGAAAGGATATAATAAGTGACATCAATGTCACTTTCGTTACATTGATTCCCAAGAAATATAAGACAAAATATTTTGATAATTTTTGTCCAATAAGCCTTTATAATATTATTTATAAGATCATTTAAAAATTTATGGCAATAGGTAGAAAGACATTCTAAATTGTATTATCTTAGAGGAAGAAGGTGGTTTCATGGTAAATAAATTATTGATTATATAATGCTTTTTCAAGAGGTCATACATTCTCTCTATTCCATGAAAAACCAGGTATGCTTATGAAGTTATATGTACAAATCATATGATAGGGTTTATTGGAGTTTTATATATGATAGTATCAAAAAGTGTGTTTTTGATTACAACTAGTGTGAATGGATTAAATGTTGCCACAATAGAGTGAAATATTCTATTTTTATCAATGGTTCTCCTATTGGTTACATCAATTCATCTTGTGGACTTGTCCAAGGTGATCCACTATATCCTTGTCTATTCATTATTCTTGTGGAGACGTTAAGTAGAGTTTTATCAAATGCAAAAATGAAAGTAAAAATCAAAGATATTCAGGTTGCTCAAAATGACCCTTTTGGATCTCATCTCCAATTTGTTGATGATACCTTTATTTTGGGCCATCCCTTAGTCAATGAGATCATGAAGTTTAAATCAATATTAACATGCTAAGAGAAGGTTACTGAAGAGTTGGTTGATACTATAAAATCCAAGATTTTTTATATAAACACTACCCTATATTTACAATGAATTATTATGGATATTTTAGGGTTAAAAATTAAAAAAAATTCATCAACCTACTTGGGTATTTCCTTGTCTCATAAAAAAAATAAAAATGAGCTTTGGATCTCTTGTTTGGATAAAAATGAAAACTTGTTTTATAGGTTGAAAAAGTAATTTCTTAACCATGATGGGAAGTCTACAACTCATAAAGACTACATTGCAATGTTAACAATCCAACAATATTCTCCACAGGATCAATATAAAATATTCACACAATTCAATGACCTTACAAAAAATAATTTATTGATAAATACAAATATATCAACTCAATCAATGCAAATACAATGTATTGCAAAACTTCTACCAATCCACCATTAAAATGCTTTACTTCAATATGTACACATTGGATATGATACTCTTCACATTCACAATATTTGACCTTTCTACTTACAAAAAATTTCCATCCCCTCACACACACGAGATCTAAATACTTCATATTTCTCATAGAAGAAATATCACATAATAATAATTTTTTTATCAACTCCACACATCCACATAAAAACAAATATTCTAACGATTAAAAATACTAAATGATAAACTCTTACATAAATCCACACTTATATGACACCTATTATATAATCAAATACTAATCACACTCTAAACTAAACTATTTACATGGTACTTGCAATATTATTGCAAGGTACCAAATAATATAATACTTCCAACACCCTCCGTATTACATTATTTGATATGAAGGTCCTTTACCTTCATGTACTTTCAATCCTTCATTTTGGTTTTGGTATTTCTGCTTTGACTTTGGTACTCCTTCAAGTTTGGGAACTAAATTTGTCCTAATTTTATTTTTTTATCTTCTTTTTTTTGCACAACTTAGGTACAAATCTACGCTTATCAAGCTCTTTTTCTTTCTATATAAATATTTTAGGATTTTTATAATTGTGTTCCATCTTGTTCTATTTATCCATCCATAGTGTACTTCAATTTTATTTTCCTTTTCTTGACAAGACTTTTGTTTGTTCTTTTCACAAATTTTACAATTATAGTGCATCCATTGATTCTGTTTTAATCCATACTTTTATATTTTTTCTTGTTTCCTTTTCAATAATTCTTGTTTTATTGTCACTATTATTAATGCCATTACTATTGAGAATTTTTGAGTTTTTTATATCACTACTATCTTTGTCATACTGCTTCATACATTCAATATTAATAAGACAATTATTTTCTAAACCTGCATTGTTGAGGATGGATAGATCTATATTTTTTCCCATGAGGGTCCTATGAATTATTTCATTTTATCCCTCATTGGTGTTCTCCATTTCCTATACTTGGATCATATTTCCTCTTTGATTTTCCTATTTTTAATATCGTTGTTTTGTTGATATGTACCGTTGCCGATTAGGTTGATATTGTCTCTACTAGTATCTTTGGAAGTGTCTATGCATTTGATTACATTTAATTAGAGAATTATTTTTGTTATCTTTTGATGCTATATATTTAAGGAAATGCAATCACAAGAACTAAAATGAGCAAGCAATATTAACTATATGATAATGACAAAAATATGCAAGAAAAACTAATAAGAAAATTTTGCAATAACTCAAAAAACTACCATTAATGAAATCTCACAAAAATAGTACAATGTGTATAATTTAGGTCTCAAACACTCCATAATTTATACATGATATACATTGTATCTACTTTATCTTATATATTCTCTATAATTATATATACTGCTCCCTTTGTACTATCACTCTATCAAAGACCTATATGTAAAGAGATATGCCTCTTGGCCTTTCACCTACCTATGACTCTTCATATTCCTATTCTATAACTCATGTACATGTGGACTACATGCACATTTACATCATCAAGTATTTTTCACATTCTAACACTTGTGCATTTATTACATTGCATAAAGTAAATACTCAAATGCTAATCTAAGACAAACTTCCTAATCTAAAGATGTACTCAAGGTGGTACATTGACATGTACTGAATAATGTAATATATTCCAGCAATATTTACAATAACTAGTGTTATGACCTTCTTTATTACATATGTGACAATATATTCTTTTCCATTTAGGTTGATGTTGTGATGATGAGACAATATTATTTGGCATATTTTTTGTTGAAATAAAAGCATTATTTGTCATTTCATCTCTAGCTTGGTTTTTTATTTCATATTCCTAAAGTATGTTGACCAATTCATCAAAGGATACACTTTTGTTTAGCACTTGAAGAGAGGTGACTAATGTCTTAAATATTTTTGGAAGTGCTCTTAGTATAACTTGAGCAAGATTTTTTTCTTCCACTTTCTCTCCCATAGTTTGCAGTTTAGATTTCAATTTTGCTATCCTTTGAAGAAAATGTTCTATGTTTTCTCCATCATGAAATTTTAGTGAATATAATTGTGATTGCAAATGTAAAATAGTAGCTTCATTTTTTCCTTCAAATATTGTGCATAATTTATCCCAAGCATTTTTTGAAGTTTCAACCTCACTTATGTGTGCTTGAATCTCATATAATATACCAAATGTTATTAGCATAAGAGCCTTTGCATCTTTGTCTTTAAATTTCTATCTTCCAATTGTATATTTTAAAATGATTTTATCTCCATTTACTACTTCCCAAAGCTTCTCAATAATAAAATTTGATTTCATCTTACTTTTCCATGGGGTAAAATTAGGTCCTTTTAGTAGTTGAGATTTTGAAAGAAACATCTTTGTATTATTCATAATATAAGTTTTTCAAATTAATTTCTTTTGTTTTTGACAACCTTATTAGTCCCAAATTTATTTTTAAAAAACTTCAAACAATTATTCTTTTTTTTTTTTTTAAAGCAAAAAACCCCTTGCGGAGCCGCCTTGGTCTGAGAGACCACGAACAGGGGGTTCTACACCGTCAAAGTCACCCGGGGGTCGCACCCGACCCTGCTCGCACCAACATTATCAATTGGATTCTGGATACCCAATTCAGCTTTTTGGTAGGGTGGAGGTTTGAACCTGGGACCTCCCTTGAAGGATTGCCCTCTCCTCTCCAACTCACCTACAACACCCGGGTTTCTTTTCTTCTTCAATATACTTTTCCTTCAATTATTAATTAATTTCCTTTATTGTAAAATTTCATATTTTTTAATAAGCTGTGTGTGGCTTCTATTGGGAGCCACTCCCATTACAAAAATAAAACATTACATTGCTCTCATTACATTTCTACCAAGTTTATTAAAACATACCCAACTTTACCTTTCTATCAAATATATTCTCCATATTCCCTCAAATTGATAAGTTTCCACAATGAACTCCTCTTCTATCAAATGCCTTCGAAAATTTAAATTTTGTCAAGATAAAATTCAGCACCACAAATGGCTAAACTATTTGCTTCCCAACTTATATATCTATAAATATCTTACCTATAACAACCTTACAATTTCTTAATTTTGTTTTTTAGGGTTTTTATTCTTTCCCCTAATATTCTAAAATCTTTATTACCTAGAGAGGATTTTATACTACTTGAGAAAAATGAAGATGATTTACCTAGAATAAACATGACCTCTTTTATCATATTTGTTTTAGGATTTCTCTCCACATCTTCTTTTTCACATTAATTTTTTTTTGAACTTGTCAAATGATACTATATATAATATTTCTTTGCCTCTTCTTTTGGAGTGGAATATCCTTGATTCAATCTAGATTTTATTACTATATTATTTTCTTGCTTCATCTTGAATTTTATCTCATTGTTAGAAATTTTTATCTCTTTCTTCATAGTTTTCACTTTGAAAGCTCTTGCAATGTGTCCAATATCATAACAATTATAGCAATAAAATACAATATTTTTATAATCTACGTATTGATCCTATTCTCTTGATTCAGACTTAATCTTAAAGGATTATGGTAAAGGTTTTGAAATATCCATAGCAACACATATTTGAGTATACAGAGCATGCTTTCACTCTTTAGTAGTTAGTACTTCCTTGATGAATTCCCCTAGGGTATTTCTAATATTCTTTAAAACATCCTTATTTATAAGCTCATATGGAAGTCCAAACAACCTAACCCATATTGGAAGCTTCTTAATAGTTTATGTCTCAATAAAAAAATTCATTCCATGGTATCCAATAAAATGCATATATTCCCCTAAACCATGGTACATCCACCATTATTTTATCCCTAATTTCTAAAATGGAAAAGAAGATGAGGAAAAAACCTTAAGGAATAAAAATCACAAAGTAATTTGAATTTAATCGCCACTTCTAATTGATCCAATTTTGATTCTTTATAAACCCTAGCCATGATATATGGAATTTATATGTTAACCTTCTAGTTCTAAGAACCATTATATCATGCTCAATCATCTCATCCTTGATACTTTCTTCTGGTGTAACATCTGCAACTTGGATTGAACTTGCCAATTATTTTCTCTTCTGCTTATCTCAAACTTGGGCCTCCAAACTTACAACTACGACATATTGACTTTCCATTATGGATTTCAATTACAAATTTCCTTCCATATTAGCTAATGGGGATTGCTCTTGGCTTACACTCCCTCTCAACTTGGACTTTCTCCTGGATTGCACTCTCTCCTACCTCGCACTCAATCCTATCTTACACTCCCTATTGGCTCGTAATAGCCCCTATATCTTCTTTTTCTCGATGTTCCTTCACTTCAATAATTTTTTGGAAATAATGTTCCACACATTTATGATAAGGGTTTAAAGCATTAATGCACTCTTCATGCGCCTACCACTCTTCTACCATGACTGAATCTTGGCCTGCACTCCTGGATCGCATTGTAGATTTCCTTATTACTCCTAAATTAATATTTGAAAATTCTTATTCCTTCAATAATTTTTCTATTTTATCCTCAATATATTTTCTTCAAATAATTATTTTCTCTTTTCTAGTTTCTTTTCTTCAATATTCAATTTAATATTCTTCTTCTTAATATTGGCTTTCTCAATAAACATATTTGTTTTCAAATAATCTCACTTCTTCAAATCATCCTTCTTTTCAATTATTAATTTCTTTTTTCAAATAATTGTCCTTCAATTAATTTCTTCATAATAAATTTCTCCACCTTCAAATTATTTCTTTCTTTCAATAATATATTTTTTCTTTAAATATTAATTGTCATTTATATTCAAAATTTCACTTTTTTCTAATCTTCTTCTTCAACTAAACATTTCTCCTTATGACTTCCACCAATTATTCTTCACTTACAATTACACATTCTTTATTTCTACTAAATAACTTCCTCCAAAAATAATATCTTCTCCTTTTTCAATTTTTAATTTTACCTTCTATCAAATATTTTTCTCTTTATAATTCATTCAAAAAAATTTCACCTTTTATATTTAACTCTCTATCAAATAAATCAATAAAGGTATATAAGGTACCATAAATCATAATTAAATCGTTGCTCGCCTTTGGGCGTTAAACTTTACGTGCAATATTCATTTTTCCATTGGAAATTATGCGTTACAATTGCTATCTCCCACTCACTAGCGTGTTCTTTGATGCCAAATTTGCATGATATCTCCCTTTTACACTGTTTGACCAATGAATTATATGTGATTCTTCTAATTTACCTCCATGTGTTACAATAATATTGTTGTACCATATTGCAATATTTTTCTTGCCTATAACCTCTTGTCTATGATTTCTCCTAGTTACACTATGCTATCCTTGATCCCTCAACTTCTTTGGATACATATTTCTTGCTTCTCCAGTGATTTCTTCAACTTGGTTCATGCTTCACCGACTTCTCTAATGTTCTCCTTTGGACATGACCTCTTTTGGGCGCTCTAGGGCTTGGACTTAGGTGCTTAAATTCTTTGGATATGGCTTCTATAGTCTTGGAAGTTTATTTACCTAGCTTTGATATAAAACTATCGTCTCTCTTTCAACGTTTATTTTTCACCTTGGTTGCTTACAAACGTGGTCTCTTTCTCACCATATATCTTCTCAAGCATTGTCTCTTTCTGACTGTATCTCTTATCAAATGCAGTCTCTCTCAAACACTTCTATCTTTGTCACCATATGCTCAATGTGGCTCTAATAATACTATTAGAAATCCAATAATATTCTCCAAAGGATTAATATAAAATGTTCACACAATTCAATAAAAAACTCATAGAAAATATTTTATTGATAAATGCAAATATATCAACTCAAGCAATGCAAATACAATGTATTGCAAAGCTTCTTCCAATCCACCATTACAATGATTTATCTTCAATATAAACACATTGGATATGATATTTTTCACATTCACAACCATTGACCTTTCTACTTACACAAACTATTTATCTCCTCTTACACACAAGAGATCTAACACTTCATATTTCTTATAGGAGAAATACCACATAATAATATATTGACTCCACATATCCACATAAGAACAAATACTCTAATGATTGCAATTACTAAATGATAAACTCTTACATAACTCCTCACTTATATAACTCAAAACTTACTCATATGACACCTACTATATACTCAAATATTAATCATACTCTAAACTAAACTATTTACATGGTACTTACAATATTATTGCAAGGTACCAAATAATGTAATACTTCCAACTCGTAATCCATCCCTGTTTATATGATATCACTTTCAATATTTCCAATAGTTATAGCATTAAAAAATGATAAAAGTCAAAGAGACTTTCTTTAGAAAGGATGTGAGGAAAAATTTAAGTTTCTTTTTTTTAAGTGGGTTAGGGTTCCCAAAGGAAAGAATGTTGGAGGAATAGGCTTGTGGAATTGCAAACTTACGAGTTTGGCCTTAGAGGAAAAACTTAATCTCGAGAGATCAAGAAAATAATTGAGCAAAAATATTACTTAAAAAATATATAGGTTCTCTTGATGAAATGAAATTATTTATGAAAAGAACCCTATCGAAGTATCATCAACATGGAAATTCATATCAAATAGTTTGTAATTAATAAATAAATATTTTAAATGGTCAATCAATGAGGGGAATTATACAATTTTTTTATTTGATGTTTAGTTGAAGTCTGATGTTCTTATCTTTGACTCAAAATGTCAACCATTGACTTGAGCATGCCTATCTTGTAAATGTCCAAAGGATCAAGACTATATTAATATGACCAAAAAATTTAGAACATGGATTTCTATTAGTAACATGATTAAAGGAGATAAACCCAAACAAATAATAAATGAACTTCAAAAGTTTTATTTGCTAAATTTTACATGAAAGTATGATTTGGTTTATATTCAATCAAAAGATGGTGGATACTCGGTCAAGCTGGAATATGAGGATTTAAAGCAATCAAAAATTTCTACTCCCAAAAATTTTCCTTGGAAGAATGTATGGTTACTAGAGGCTCTCCATAGGGCTTCAACATTCCTTTGGTTAGTAGTTCAAAGCAAAATTCTTATAGGAGAAAGTCTACAAAGAAGAGGATATCATGGGCCTTTTAGATGTGCCTTTTATAAAAAATATTAAAAATATCACACCATTTACTTCTTAATTATCCCTTTGATCACACCATTTGGGGTTACCTTTTAAAAAATATGAAAATGTATTGGGTAGCTCTATCAAAATTGAAAGAATTGATGAAATTTTGGATTAATTATTTTAAAGCTAAAGTATTATGTATTCTATTGAGGATTGGAGTTTAATTATTTGTTGGAATTTATGGCTTGAAAGGAATAATGAGATATTAAAATACATCTCAAAGTCACACCCAAGTTTGGAACCATATTATTATCTCTTATAGAATTTTTACAGATATGGTGCTCATAATGGGAAGTCTCAAGTGTGGAAAAGAGGTGTTAATGACTTGGTTATAGGATTTGAACATACATGGAAGAGTCATCTACAAGAATGACATTAAAACAAAGGATCTACTTTGATTTAGGATAAAATATAATTTTTCAAAAATTGGGCGTATCAAAATTAATTTTGATGGTGCTTCTAAAGGAAGTCTAGAAAAAACTAGTGGAGGTGGTGCTTTTTGAAATAATGAGGATAAAAATCTCCATACTTGGAATCATATGGAACTTCAACTAAAAACTATGCAAAGGCTAGGTCACTTATTAAAGGGATTAAAATTGCAATAGAAATATTTCAATGAAGAGGATTCATAAATTATCATTAATGCTAAAAAAAATGGATGTGGGGATTGGATAAAAAAATATTATTGTTGATGTTCATCATCTATTAGTGTAGGCATAAGCATATTTATAGAGAAGAAAATTAGGTAGCAGATAATTTAGCCAATCATGTTTTAGATCTTCATCTTAGTGAAATTCAAATTTTATAAGGCACATTGCCAACTGAGATTTTATCTCTTAATAAAAATGATGTCAAGGATCTTATCGTGGAGACATAACACTTCAAGAGATTTGAAGAATATATATTTGATAAAAAAATAATGAAAATATTTATAATAAAAAAATATGCTATATATGGTTTAACTAACCAATAGAAAATGCAAAATTTTGGTATTTTGATGGGAGTGGCCACCAATAGAAGCTACCTATAAGTTTATAACTTATTTAAAAAAATAACAATAACTAGTGATATAATCCCTAAATGAACAATATTATATCTATCTATCTATCTATATATATATATATAAGGCTAAACAGTCCCCTCCCAACAACAATCCCTTATAAGGCCGAGAGCTACGCTTATCAATAGGGGATTAATGCAACCACACACACCACAATTTAAACCTTGGACCTCCCGAAGAAGAGTCAAATCCCAAATCATTGCATTGCCCCCTAGGACTAAATGAATGATATTATTATTTGATAGGTTATATATATTCATGACCCACTTGTATTACATGTATTACATTATGACCCACTTGTATTATATTATGACTCTATTTCCATGGTAATTTAATAAGTCTCATAGTGATAACATTTTTGACAATTATGCATATATCTCCTGATAAGATTTAAACATGTCTCTCTACCTTTAAAGTCCATATTTTCAACTATTTAAAGTTATAACATTTAATAAAATAAATGATAATATTAATTAATACATATTTTTTATAACAAAATTATTATATACTATGCACTTTTTAAAATGAATTTATAGTCTAATCAATGACTACCATGGAAATAACTTGACCTAACTATTGGCATATCAATACCAAGTATTTTCATAGATGTACATGTACTAAATTAATTTCCACACTGATCATTTAATTCCTAGAGTCCATTCAATCCATTCAATACACTAGTTGAGACCATGTTAACACATGTTACTCCATTGCTTTCAAAATATAGTTTGTCTATTTTTTCTATTGTGATAAAGCTATTTACCTAATATACTATAATACCCTAGATAATGTGTATTTAGCTTAGTTCTTTTTTTTAACATTTCCATCATTTTATTTTTGTGGGTGTGGTTTGAATTTGAAAAGATACATCTTGGTAAACATTTACTCTAGTAAGAGGGACCCGAAAGGGTTTAGGATTGGAATAGCCGAATTTAAGCTAGCAAACAATCATATTGTAATTTACGTATTAGATTAATGTAATAATTGTAAATTATGTATGTTTATCTTGGAGAGCATCTTGTGGATGCATGATATCTATGAGAGCTATTTTACTGGGGGCCAGGTGGGCCCTTTATTTTTTATTCGACGATCTGCAATGACTTCCCCTTCTTTGGAGAGCATCCTGTGGGCACACACTTTCTCGAAGAGCTTGTTTTACCAGGGGTTAGGAGGTCCCCTTGTTTTCATCTGGTGGTATGCAGTCGTATTCCTAGGAGAGCATCATATGGACCTGTATTAGCGTGTTGCTAGGTCTGTAGTGCTCTAGGATGCTTCTCTACCCTTGGGTCTTGAGAATTTTTCCTTGATTGATCAATATTGGAGAGACTCTTTGGGGGGATTTTTTTTTTTTAATGACAGTTTGAGCGGGATTCCCATACCTTGGCGAGATTTTTTCATTTTTGAATTTCTTGTTTGAGCGAGACCCTTGCTTGGGCAGGAAACTTCAATTTTGAATCCTTCATGGACCTTGTATTAGCTTAGTTTCTTGTTCTTTTGGAAACCCCTCTTTGTGGATTTTCTCACTTTGTAAAAGGTTTGGGGATCCTTTCAAAACCCCTTCTTCCAACCAATAAACAAAATGTATTAACTTAATTACTACTATTCATATATATTTTTTATTTGGTGGATGAAGGGGTTTTGAAAGGACCCCAAACCTTTTACAAAATGGATCCAAACTTCCTTAAAATAAAAAGTGAAGCTTGCAGGCCACACGGAGAGAAACAAGGATCTCAAAAATCAACCAATTCACAACTAGCCCCAAACAAACAAGAAGAAGACAAAACAAACCAAAACTGAACCATTCATATTGAACATGTTCTTGACCATTTTTATTTATGTGATCAGGTTTAAAAAAAATTGTCTTAATGATCATAGCCTTGATGAAGGTATTTTTGTACCATATAATATTAATTGGTGCATTTCATTTAATATTTTAATTTTGTTTGATTTTTTTTCTACTAACCCCATCATTGGTGGAGATTTAGGGATGACTAATGGCATATTCTCATCTTGTAAGTAGACCTTCATGTCAAGCTTATTTTGTTGACTTAATAGTAATAGTTGATTTTTATGGTAAAATTTAATAAGTAAAATAAAGCAATCTCATGAGTTTATATATAATTGTATGCTTTCACATAGAAGTTATATGGTAGTCCAACTAGACATGAAAAGTATGATAATCAACTATAAGTTTTCTCCTTTAAGCTATTTATGAGAGCTTTTTACGCCGAGAGGCCTTCCTACAATGACAGACATGGGGGTGGGAGGCAAAGAGGTCATACATGTCATGCCGTAAACAATTTTTTTTTTATTAAAAAAGCTAACATTAACAAAAACATTTAAACTAGCTTAGATATAAAGGATATATATCTAAAAACTCTGAGAGATATCAATCTTGAGGCACCTGTCTTGGAGATCACACCCCCAAGAAATGAGATAGGAGCCTCAAGATTGATAACTCTCGGTATTTTTAGATATATATCCTTTATATCTAAGCTAGTATCTTTCAATTGCATGAGTTCCATAGTATGTCAATCATTTATTGGGATATCTTGTTCCATCTCTACTAAATAACAATTTGAAAATCATAATTAAAAATATATATTATATTATAATTACTTTAAATGAATTTTTTATTATACTTATAAAATACTAATTGATTTTTATAGACTTGTTTTACCATGAAGATAAACAAATATGTTCTCCCTCAACTTTTGATCCCATAATTTGTATTAATTAGTTATGGTTTTTTCTACTTTTCTTTATTACACATTTTCCTTAATGTCATAAAGTTTATCCTATATTTCTACACCAAAAGCATGAAACCTTCTTAAGTACCATTATTACTACATATAGTTATCAAACTCATTGAATTTTTTAGATAAAATTTGAAATTTGTTGAATTTAAAACCCTAGTGAATAAGTTCGATGAATAAACCCTAAATTTAGCAAGAAAAAATATAGGGCAAAAATGGGTAGGGAATGTACGCAAGAAGGGGCAAATGCATGTGGGAAATTTTTCGCATGTGTTTTCAACCCTAAATTCGATAAGAAAAAAATTGGTCAGAAAACAAGAAGGGAAATACACGCGGGAAGGGGAAAATGCATGCATGAAAACTTTCGCATGTGTTTTCCCCTTATGTAAATTTTATTTTTGAAAATATTTACAACATCCAAAAATCTGCAAATCAAAATTTGAGTTTGGCAATGGTTGCGACCATGAGTTGTAGCTTCTGCAACTGCATTAGATTTTTCTCTATACTATAATTTAGTAGTTTTGTTGGGTTAATAGATTTACTATTTTTATATTAATTTTCTCATATTTCTTTTGTTTGTGGAAAACACCCCAAATGGGATGCCACTTTTAGGTAAGTCCTAAGGAGGCAAGGGTATCTATTCCACAAAAAATGCCTAGGGCTTGCACCTAGTCTACCCCCTTCAACACACTCAAAGAGCATGCCTAAAACAACAAAAATGCAAAAAAACAAACACAAAACACAAATAAACATAGAAAACAGAAAAACAACAATAAAAAAAAAACACAAAAACAACAAAAGCACAAAACAAACACAAAAACATAAAGATGACAAAAGACAACAAAAAAAACAAAATACACACAAAAACATAAAGCAACAACAAAAAATAACAAAAAAACACACAAACACAACAAAAAAAATCAAAAACACAAAAACAACACAAAAACATAGAAATAAAATAGAACAAAAACAATACAAAACAACACACACCGAAAAAGAAAAAAAAAAGAAAAAATAGAATATAAGATTGGTATTTCTAGGCCAAAAGGCTATTCATGCAAGAATAAAAAAATGAAATATAAGAATAATCAGTCTGAGCAAAGGAATTAAAATACCCTAACCGAACCAAAGAGAAGCAAAAACAAATAAAAAAGAAACTAGGTATCTCTAGTACTGGAGCCATCCAGAGAAGAGATAAAGAGAATAGTTTTCCTTATTTGTGAATCCCACCATATGGGAGGGTGGCCATAGTAAATAAGATCACCTTTGTACAATGCCCAATTAGCTAAAGCATCATCACTCCTGTTATGTTCTCTGACCACATGATTATATTCAACTTTCAAAAAGCCCATCTAGATTAACTAAATTTTCTCAACAATTTTTGTTATTTTCCAATAAACCTTATGATTCTTAGGAGTCTTCAAAAAATTAATCATGAATTAAGAGTTAGATTCAACCAATACATTTTTCCATCCGATCTTAGTAGCCTCTTGAAGGCCTCTAAGGATACCATACCCCTCAACAAGGTTATTGGAAATGATACCTAAATTCTCAGCAAAAGTAAAAACCAGGGAACCATATAAAAGTCTACCAATTTCTCCCACACTAGCTTTTCTAGGGTTACCCCTAGAGGTTCCATCGGTATTAACTTTTACAAAATCCTTAGGAGGAGGCTGCCAATTCCTAGTTCTATCCATCTTTTGATTACTCACCTTCCCTTTAAGCTGGTTGTCCTTAAAAGAGTTAATCTTAAATCTTTGCATCACTTGATCCCATATTTGGTGGGATTTATGGGGGTGTTTAAGGAGTTGTTGTACTAATTCAACTAATTTGGCAATGGTATTTTTCCAGATATGGTGAATGTCCTTTATTTTTTGATTGAAAAATTTATTGTTTATTTCTTTCTAGATATTCCAAGGTAGGATGATAGAACCCATCCAAACTAGTTACTTAATAAAGTGATCAACACCATCGTGATTAGGCCAATCCCTCCAAGTTGTTCAAAAGTAAAAAAATTAGACCACTATAATAAAAGTAAGAGGGCCACTCTTCTCCATAGCTCACAGGATAATGTACACTTAATAAAAATATGGCTGAAAATTTCCACATTCTCTCCACATATTTCACATCTAAATGGGCCATGAAAACTACGTTTCATAAGTTGCTCACCAGTAAGCACCCTACAATGTAATAAAATCCATGTAAATAACCTCACCTTAGGCTAGAGCTTTTGAGCCAACAAACTGAGTAAATATATCATAATATTAGTTGGGATTATTATGGCATAAGGTCAAATAACCTTAAGCAACTGAATACTCACCCTTAGTAGTGTTGTTCCATCCAAAATAGTCTTTATCATGGGACCAAGAGAGAGATCTCATATGAAGGATGCTTTGGATATTTTTCTTTACCTCTTTGTCATTTGAATAGGCCACTCCTCAAAAGGAATCCAATATATACAAACCTTTGAATTACCAGTATGGTACAACAGTAATTAGCAATCTTTATCTAGTTAGCTCGATGAAGCTCCTCCATCCAAGGCCTCCAATCAGGAAAATGAATTATCAAAGGCTAATGACCATCCCAAGAATATGTACAAAAATTTATATGTTGACCATTATGAATGATCCAAAATTACTTTTGCTAAATCAAATCCTCACCAATCTTAAGAACCGCTAAAATGGGAGAACCTTTGGTAGGCAATTGATAGCGAACAAGGTCTTTAGGACTTTTTTCTCAACATATTTAGAATGAATATTATTGGTCCAAAGAGCATTGGGGTTATGCAAAATCCTCCAATATAGTTTAGTAGCTAAAGCCTTATTGTTATTAATAGCATATCAAAAACCTAACCCCCCTTCATTATTGGGAAGGCATAAAGTATCCTATTTCACCAAGGCCCATTTTCTTTTCTTCTTAGTACCACTCCAGAGGAACCGATGATTTATTTGATCTAATTCTCAAAGAATAGCCTTTGGGATATTCAACATAATAGAAACATAAATAGGTATAGCTTGAAGGATTGATTTTACCAAGGTAATTTTACCCCCAAATGAAAGCCATCTATTGGTCCACTTTCCAATTTTCTTCTTAACTCTATCCAACAACCAATTCCAATATTTCTTTTTCTATATTTGAATATTGATATGAATACCTAAAAAAGTGATTGTAAGGGAGGTCTTATTATATATTAATTTATCCAAGACCATGGATTCCTATCTAGGAGAGCAATGAAAGAAAATGACTTTAGATTTATCTTCATTGATCAGTTGCCCAATAGCATTAGAAAAACAACTGATGATTTGCTTAATTTTAGAAGCTTCCTTAACTGTAGCTTTACCTAATAGAGTAGAGTCATCAAAAAATTGAATATGAGAAATAGACTCAGCTCCATGAGTAATGGTAACTCCTTCAAGGGTTTTGTTTTATCTATTTTGGTTATAGTCCTACCCAAGAATTCAACAAGAATGATGAATAAATAAGGGGAGAGGGGGTCACCTTTCCTAATACCTTTGGAAGTAGGGAACAACTGAGAAGTATTACCATTGATAAGAACAAAGTAGGATACCTAAGAGATACATCCCATAATCTAGTCCATCCAATCCTGAGAGAAGATAAATAGCCTTAAAAATTTGACAAGGAAGTGCCAATCCACTCCATCATAAGCTTTAGATAAGTCTAAATGAATGAACATAGATGGATATTTTGCATTTCCATGGAATGGATGGCTTCCTAAGGAAGAACTATCTCATCCACTAATTTACGCCCTTCCACATAACCCCCTTATTTAGGGGAGATAATTATGCAAAAGAGGCTTCAACCTTTATGCCATGATATTTGTAATGATTTTGAGAAGAACATTACATAAAGTTATAGGTCTAAAATCTGAGATATGATATGTCTCTTGATATTTTGGGAAAAGAGCTATATAATTTTTATTGATAACCTTCAAAATTTCTTTGGCTTTCCTAGCTTCTTCCACCACCTCTAATAAATTAGCATGAAGAATATCCTAAAAACTTGATAGAACTCAATAGGAAAACAATTAGGACTTGGGGTTTTTCCTTTTTGTATTTTAAAGACCACCTATTGAAGCTCATTGATAATAACTAGAGAAATAAAAATAGATTTCTCCTCAGAAGTGATAACAGTAGGGATGGCTTTAAGAATAATCTGTTGAGAAGCCGAGTCAAGAGGAGCATCAACAGAAAAATTGGAAAAGTAATTGATAACAACATAGTTCATGCCATACCAAGTGTATACAACATCTCCATAATCATATTTTAGGGAAGATATAAATTTATGAGATATTCAAGCTAGAAGATATTTGTGGAAGAAATATGTGTTTTGATCTCCTTCTTTGAGCCATTGGATCCTAGATTTTTGCTTCCATAAGAGTTCTCTTTTTTCCCATTCCTCTAACTGAGTAGTGAGTCTAATTTCATCTGTACTTCTACTCACCATGAGGCCATCTAGATGGATTTTCTTATTCAAATTTTCAAGTTGAGCAATAACTTCATGTTTTTTTCCAAACATCTCCAAACTTATTCCAATTCAAAATATTGATTTTGGATTGAATGTATTGCAACCTTTTGAAAAGACAAAACATTGTAGTCCCATACATTGGTTTATCTTCCTTCCACCATTGTTGCACTTGGGGTCTGAAGGAACTATCTCTAAGCCACATTAACTAAAATAAAAAAGGTGAGAAACTCACATTGGTTTTCCAAATTTCCACCATGATTGGCCAGTGATCCGAACTAGCATTGTTAAGAGTATTCACCTTAGGAATATGACCATGGATTAAAAAATTAAATAGAGAACAAGAACCTACCCAATATATCCATAATACAAGCTAAGTCTTACCTTTTTTTAGACCAAGTCATAAGGAAATTAGATGGCTAGATGTCAACAAGATGTATGTTTACAATATATTCACTCATGAGGTTAGTGCTTTTGTCTAAATTTCTAAGTTTTATCCTTCCATTATATTCTCTTTTCCTCCAAATTAGTCAGATCATAAACAATTATACAATGCATAATTTGGTTAGAATGTCTACTTTGAATAGCTATAGCCAAAATGTCCCAACTACCAACCATATGGTGAATAACAACCTCTTTTGGGTCATGATGACAAGCAATTCCACTAGAAGTCCCTTGGAAACTGAGGGAAGAAACTTTTCCAGCTGGCCAAATTTTACTAGCAATTGAATCCATTTCCTCTATTGAATTCTTTGTTTCCTGAAGGAAAACAAGATGTGGATGGTTTGTCTGAATCATTCTTCTAGTTTCATTTTATTTTGAAAGACTCCATTTGAGTCCTCTAATATTCCATGTGATGATCTTCATTAATACCAAGGCTAAGAAATTAGTAATAACAATAATATTACCTTCCTCTACAAGATTTTCACCTTCTTTTACCATATGATGTTGATTGGTCTTGCGACCTTCCTTTTGGTTGGACTCCATATTTAGTTTTTTTTCTCAGTTTCTTGATTTACCCCAATTGAATTTGAGATGGCTTCTAACCTCGAAGATTGTGTGTATAAAGCCAAAGTGTTATTGGAAGGTTCAACATAGTCTATCTTAATTTAAAAGATTGTTTTCTTGTGTATATTTCCTCCTTTTTTTCTTGTTAAGAAACTTTAATTTGCTGGTTTGTCTCTAAGTCTTTCCTTGCATCTTTAAATTATGTTTCTAAGATTTTTGTCTCCATTATTTCCTCTTCCTCACTCAGGACATCATTTGTGGAAAGAATTTTAAACATATTAGCTGAGAACTTTGATTGATCCTTCATAATTTGTTTTTTCTGAGTGTTCTTCTTCTTAGTCATTTGGAAACTTTCTAAGTTTGTATCCTCTTTCTTTTGATCTAGAATTTTATTTGGGCAGACACTAGCCAAATGATCATATTCATGGTAAATTTGGCAACGAAAAGGAATGTTCTCATAGTTCACCACTTTCTCCCAAGTGTCCTCCCCAAATTGTAACAACATATTTTCAGGTAGAGGTTTGTCAAAATCCATTAAAACAAAAATATGAGCATAAATAATATGTTCAAATTTTTGAGTACACTCAATAGTCATCATAAAATTTCCCAAAGAGTTTCCAATTTAAGAAATAATAGTTGAATTCCAAAATTCAATTGGGAGGCCAAAGAGTCTAACCTAAATAGTTCCATCAGTTTCCCTAAGACATCCCGACTTAGTTTTCCTAGGATAAATCTTAGGTATTCTAAGAGGTTTTTAGGAAACCCTAAGATTAATGTTAGCATTAGGTTGAGGTTGTCCAACATGGAGGGCATCCCTAAAATTCATTTTTTGGGCCGAGTCTTTGAAATTCTTGCTCTTGAAAGGGGTTTCCATAGTGGATTTATTTTTGGGGTGCTCCTTAGCACCGGATTCACTTGAGATCTAAACCATTTTTTGATCAGTTGCTTGAAACTTATTTTAATATCTCTTTAATCCATGCCTTGATGCCAAGAAAAGGCATGATTTTCACTTTTGTTTTGTGCAACATGAAGATCTATTAAAATACATATTTCTAACCTATATTGGGTCCCCTGCAACATATATAGCTAAAATATTGAGCAGAAACCATAAAAATATTGGCTGCTAGGGCCCAAAGGCCCCTAAAAACAACCTCTGGAGTCGTTTGCACTCAACACAGATGAAACCCTTGCATAGTCCGATCATGAAAAACAACTTCATTATCATCCATATCTTGATTTTTATTTTGATTTCCTTCTTATATTTTTGTTTTATATATATTTTAAATAGAAAGTAAAATTAAATAAGATATTTTTTACATTTAATTTTAATGTTTTTATATTAATTTTTCATTTGGTTATGTTTATATATTTTTTTAATACATTTAAATAAAGTTCTATATTAAAAATGTAAAAAGTA
Organism: Wollemia nobilis; assembly: GCA_028583015.1. Lineage (NCBI taxonomy): Eukaryota > Viridiplantae > Streptophyta > Pinopsida > Araucariales > Araucariaceae > Wollemia > Wollemia nobilis. The sequence goes on from JAQPPZ010000157.1 coordinate 18,269,913, forward strand.
AGTTTACATTATTTTAATACATTTAAGTAAATTTTTATATTTAAATGTTGAAAGTAAAATTAAAAGACATTTTTTCTTCAAAAAAAACTATTTTAAATGGCACCATTAAAATCTACTGCAAACGCTTGGAATATATGACGAGAATTATTAATTTTTGTTTTGAGTTTCTATTTGAGTTTTGTAGTTACTAATTTATTTACATAACATTGAAAGGATATATGTACATTTATAATATATCAAATTTTATGTAAAATTTTATTTCAAATTTTTAAACATGTCAAATTTCTTTCGAACTTCAAGAGTGTTGAACTCGAACTTGATAACTAAGTGTGTATATATATGTAGTTCTCATGAAATCTTAACATAACCTTCTAATCAATTAAGGACAACTTAATTTAAATTTATTCTCAAAATTTTTAAATTTTGTCTCTATTTCTAAAAGAATTTACTTATATCTATAATGATTAAAAAAACTCTAAAAGATTTTGAAATTATATAGATTTTATTTTTTGAAAGCTACCATTATCAAAGGATATATATATATATATATATATTCAAGTAGTGTGATAAACCCCTATATCAGATGTATAGGGTTGAGTCGTCCCCTCCTAGCCATTACCCCTTGTAATACCGAGAGCTACACTTATCAATAGGGGATAAACACACAACCACACACACACCACAGTTTGAACCTTGGACCTCCTAAAGAAGAGATAAATCTCAAACCATTGCACCATCCCCTTGGGACCAAACTCTTGGGTAGAGAGAAACCTCTAGAGCTGCTCTTAAGTGGTCGATAGTGTCATCCCATCTAGGTATACCATTATCTAGAGGGAAGACACACAAGATTTGTTTTTATCCGCTTGATATCACATCTGTATAGGGATTCAAACTTGAGACCTATCAAATGGATGAAGTTGTTTACAATCACTAATGCACCACACATGAGGGTGAACAATTTTCAAAGTAAATATTTTTCGATTAGATATATAGAAGGGGTTTTGAAAGGGTTATATAACCTTTTACAGTAGGATAATCCATGTAAAACTTGGCCTAAGACCAACAATATAGGGATAATAATGACTATAAAACACTACAAATAGTTATCCATCACCAAGTGAACCAGCTACAACTTGATACAAGAAATAAAGTTAGAACAACATTGGTGAGCCCCCAAACAACCAACACTCCCACACAGTTGTGCACAAAACCTTTATTCATAAACAATAAAATCTTACAGAGCATTAATAAATATGCATCACTAAATCCAATTGAATAAGGCCTTCAAGAAAATTGTCTCTCTAAACAAATAGACCATTGAAACTTATACCCAGGTTTACCATAAATTCAGTATGACAATTTCTTTCTCTGAAGATACACTTTATATCACTATCCTCTCTAGCCTAAATAATTCACCTAGATTCCATAATCACAGCCTCAATATTCCAATTGGGGATTTAATCACCTTTCACCAAGTTTATAATATTAAGCAAGTCTCCTTCAATGTAAATGTTTTGGTACCCCATCTTCTCCACAAGTAGGAGACCTTTTTGGTAAAGGGCTTTGGCCTCCACAACATGGCAAGTCTAGATATCTAAGAACTCGACATATGCCAACAAAATCCCACCTTTTTTATCCCTAAGCATCCCACCAACACCAACATTATTGGTATTACCCTTTGAAGCTCCATAAAAGTTTAGTTTAGCCTAGTCCAGATAAGGAGGTTCCCACCTCACAAGAGCTTGGGGATTAGTACTAGGAAGAACAACAACCCTATTACTTTATTGAAATTCAATTTTTCTTTCGAGCTTAGCCTCCTCAAATCTACCCTCCTTCAAAGCCAGAGAGGATACATTCTCTAGGGTGAAGGTCAATGCTCTAGCACAAACAATGGTAGGATCTATTTTGAAGTTTTTAAAAATTCTACTATTCCTCTCCTTCCACACCCGCTAGAAAACATGTGGTAAATAAATTTCCATGAACATTTTAGCCTTGGAGAGTAAAAAGGAGATGACCATTAAGTGTAAACATCAAAAAGCGAACTCGACACCACCCAACTCAGTCCCAAAAAATTAAATACAGAGTTAAGAACTTTTACAAAGAACGAGCATTGAAAGAATAGATGGCTTGTCTGTTCTTCATTACCACCATAGAGACATCATTTGTTTAGCATCGACCAACCTCTTTTTTTAAGATTATCAATGGTCAAAATCTTATTGGTTGCCAACCAAAAAAAATAAAAAATAATTATAAAATCAAATATAAATAATAAATATAATTATAAAATCAAATGGCATTAGTTCAACCAATTAAATTCCTCAATTTATAAAGAAAAAACCTAAATTTGAATCTTACTAAATGATAAATACATAATTTCCAAGCTATTATAAACCACTATATGATCATAATGTAATAACATTTATATATATATATATATATATATAATTCATTGTTAGATATTCATCCTTATCCATAAATAATTACCAAGCTACCATTTAATATTTTATCAAAACTTACAATTAATATTTTGATTTTCATGACATCATTGTTAGAGTTAGAGGTAAAATCCTTGCAATTCACTCATTCCTATGTCAACTCATGATCAAAGTGATACCTTAAAAATATAGTTATTTGATATGATTACAAATTTATAGCATATGTGAATATATGTAGGGGTATATACAGAGCCTTTAAATCTACACACCTTGATTAATGACACAAGACAAGGTGCATATTTGTTTTTTCTTGACACGATTTTTTTTTAAAGTTTCTAAAAAAAGAACCTTATCATCATTGTCTCACAAAAGTTTATCATTGATCTTGTATTAATTTTTTTTAGAGCTTTATTTTATAAATCATGGATTATCCTTGGGGTGCATTCAATCTCTTTTGATTTCCTACTAAAAGCTTGATATTTTAACATAATTTACTGATACTATTGTTGAAACATAACGAGTATGAATTTGAAGGTTTTCAATGAGGTCAAATCATATTATTTTTCTAATGAAATTTTATGAAGTGGTAGGTATTCGAATATAAATTTTGAATACATAAATTTTGTTTTGTTTTGTGTATGTGTTTTGACAGAATCACAAGAACATCTTTGGAGGCTTGATATGGATTAAATCATATCACTTTAGAATGGAATTTGTGTATAGATATGCATTGGCATTGGAATGTAGATTTTTAATTTATAAAATCTATTTAATTATATTATATTACTAAAGGTATGCCTAAAGAGAAAAATAAACTCTTATCTTTAAGAAAGTAAAAAAATTCAAAAAACACAAAATTATAAATTATATCCTTGTCCTAAGATCTATCTATCTACTCTCATTTTATATAAAAGTTATATATATATTATGTTTTATGCCTCAACATATAGAATCACAACAATTTATCAAAAAAATTAAGCTCGAGTTCAAAATGAATAATAACTAAAATATTGACAATGAGATCATAAAAATTATATCTTGCCCTTAGATTTATTTTGTGTAGAAGACATACTTATAAAATGTTTTATAAAAATACTAATATTATACGAAATTACCGATTATTCATAGTCATTCCATCCTAATACAAATTTTTAATTTAAGGATAAGTTCTATATATATGTGTGTATGTAAAAAAAACCATTCTATACTTCATTCACAATGTTTTATCAAATTTTCACCTTCCTATAATTCTCAATCTACGTAGCACTTATTCCTTGATGAAGTTGAGGATTAAGAAATAGGTTTCATAAGATACGTTAAAACTATGTTAGAATATCAGAATTTATAATGATTAATATTTGTTTTTCTTGAGAAAAATTGGTTGTACTCGGGCCCCCCACCCTTGATAAATCACAACTTTATTTTTTAGAGCTTGAGAGTTTACACATAAATTCAATTCTCATGTCAATTGAGTTTCTATAGCTAGATACATACATATTTTTACATAAAATGTATGAATTCTTGATTTTTATTTTTTGGATCTTCTTCAATTTTCTTTGTAATTACAAATATTCTAAAATTCAACATCCTTCTTGACATTTTCTTACAACAACCTTCACAATAACAAAATTCCACCTCTACAACATCCTTCTTGATATTTTCTTGCAACAACATTCACAATACCAAAACTTCACCTCTACTATCTATACACCACATCTTAGTAGAATAATGTTTTCAAAACTTTGTGTTATCATAGTCCACTTTACAAGATCTAGATTGTTATTTTCCTTCCTCAAGCATATGTTCAACAACAAGAACTGTAATAAATAATTTATATGAAAATAAATTAATGCTATAAAATACAACTAATATTACCAATGGAAAATATTAAAATAAAATTAATCATTATTTGATTAAGAAAATCAACATTACCAATGCCTAGAAATCAAGTGAAGACTAACATGAAAACATGCATAATATACAAATATTTTTAAACTTGAAGAATAAAATAGATTATAAGTTTTTTTTTAGCTAGAGAAAAAGGGGTCATACTTAGTTCCCTTACCCTTGACAATCACAACTCCTTCCTTTAGACCTTGAGAGTTTACAAACATATTCAATTATCATCTCAATTGAGTTGCTATAGCTAGAAACCTACATCTTTTTCATAAAAGTCTGAATTCTTGATTTTCATTTTTTGGATCCTCTTCAATTTTTTTTTGTAAATACAAATATTCCAAAATTCAACATCCTTCTTCTTGATATTTTCCTAAAATAGCCTTTACAACATCAAAACTCCACCTCTATTGTCTATGCATTACATCTTAGTAAAATAATACTTCCAAATTTTTGCATTATCATAGTTTGTTTTACTAGATCTACACTTTTAGTTTCCTTCCTAAAGCATAAGTGCAACCACAATAACTGTAATAAATTTTTTAGTAGTCACAAAAAATTGAAAGTTCCAATCCATACTCTATCCCATAATCCAACCAACTACCAATAAATCAAATAATCCATTTAGACATGAAGTCCATTTGATATCATATTCTTCTGCTTTAGCATACAAAACCTCTAATCACTTCACAAAATCATTGTCTACTTTACCAAATCTGGGCTAGTATCTCCAATGCATTGATCTATAAATAGATCCTTTGAAATATCTTACAGTTCTCTAGAATATTATTTTGAATTTGCTCCTTTTAGGTATTTCTTGTTAGCTTCAACTAACTTACTACTTTCTATAACTATGGGATAAAAAAGTTAACTTAATGATCCTCTATTAAAACCCCTCTATTGACTAGTCTATATTTAGATTCATTTCCTTCCCTTAATGTATGTGTAAACCTAATTTTTCCAAAATCTGTAGCAAGGTCTTGTATTTCCACAATGATCTCTTTTTGTTTTGGTAAATAAAAGTCTTCATTAATTTCCGGGTTTTGCAGGTTAACCCAAAACCTATTACAATATCCAGCCTTCTGCTGAGATTGTAGATCCTAGTCATCCTTGAAACTTTCTTACCAAAAATTATGTTGAATCCCTTACAACACCTTACTAAAAAAGCACACCCATACCTAAACATAACTGTAAACATTACTTACATTGATAGGAATTGAAGTTTGGAACTTTGCACTTGTGAAACATGTTGCTTTCCCATTTCCTATTCTCTGTCGGAATATTCCAAGGCTTACACCCTATTACCTTCATTTCCAATTTGGTATGATTTAGAGGGAAACCCCATAGTTATTACCAACTCCATGGGGAAAGAACACCCATTCATATTTCTCCTTAACGGGTAGGTTTCTTTTCATGAATAATAATGTTTTCCACTTCACGTGGCACACCTTGTGTCCATGTCACCAAACTACCAACATCAACACCTATGTTGGCTAATTTGTCAGCTGACCTGTTGGCCTCACGGTACATGTGACAAGCCCTCCTGTTCTGTCTTGCCATAAAAAGGATCCTCACTTCATGGATGACTCCCTTGATTCTCCACAGAGGTTTTTTGCCATTGGTTAACAGGTTGATGATGCTCATATAATCACCTTCAATCATCAAGTTACCTTGAGTTGCTTGGGCTACTTGCAACTCTCTCCAAAGGGCTCTAGCTTCTGCTTTGTTATTAGTTCTGATTCCCAATGGTTCAGCGAAGGTCTTGACCAGATTTCCTTGATGATCCCTGATTATTACTCTAGCTCCAGCTCTTCTCGGTTTCTCCTTGGATGCACCATAAAAATTTAGTTTAAACCAACCCTAGGGGGGTGGCTCCCAAGAAATCCCATTTCTGGGATTGGGCAAAGGAATGGAAGGTTTGTCCTCAATACCTAAGGCCCGAGCTAATTATTTTTCTTGGGGAAGAATTGAGTGGTTCTCATCCACTAAGGTGCTAAGGTTTTCTTTTGCAAAGACACTAATCCTGTTGAGGATGGTTTTTGGGTTGTGAATGGTATCCTTAAAGGCTCTATGGTTCCTTTCTAGCCAAATATTCCAGAGAAAATGATGCCAATAGATTTTCCATCGGTACTTAAGTTTTAGGCTAACAAAGGGTTGAGGCCATTGATGGAACACTTCGGATATAAGAGCAGGCTTAACCCACAAGATCCTAAAGGCTTGGAAAAGCTCATCCAGGATGGACTCCGCTACCGAACACTCCAGAAACAAGTGTCAGGTTGTCTCCCATCCTGCCCTGCACATGTAGCAATGGTTAGCAATAACCATACCTTTGGATAACATATTGTCAATAGTGAGGATTTTTCCTTGAATCACCAGCCATGAAAAAAATGATATTTTAGGAATTAAGCCTTTGATCCAAACCAAACTCGGTTGAAATTGTTGACCTTCCACATTGAGAAGAAAATTATAGGCAGACTTAACTGTGAAGTCACCACTTTCAGTCTCAACCCAAACAATGTGATCTTCATCCTCTCTAGAGGGAATAATTTTCTAAGTTAAAATATTATAAAGCTCTTCAGAATCTGCTTCAAAATCCTATACTTTGATGTGTTTCCACTTGTTGATATTTATATCCTACCACATATAATTTGCAACCTTCTTCCTAATATAATGCTCCATATGCTCTTGAATCCTAGCCAAACGAGGATTTTGGGATAACTCCTTAGCTCTCACCCATCGATCCTTCCAAAAGTCTATTGTTTGCCCATTTCCTAGAATCCATCTAAGACCTTTCTTGACAAGATCCCTACTCGTGAGGATTGCCTTCCAAAAAGCAGACCCCTTGCTTGCTAAGTTGTCATTAATGAAGTTAACACCTTGGAGGTATTTACTCCTAACTATGGCAGTCCATTCATTATCGACCTTAGTCAATAACTGCCACACTTGTTTGGCTAATAGAGTTGTATTGAGATGAGCAACTCTCCTCAATCCTAACCCCCCATCAACTTTAGGTTTGCAAACCTTGTTCCAACCTACTAAATGGATCCTTTTCTTATCCTTAGTCCCTGACCAGAGAAATTTTTTTTGAAGCTACTCAATTTTGTGATACACCTTGTTGGGAGCTCTGAAGACTGATAGGAAGTAAACAAGTATACTTTGAAGTGAAGCCATAGTTAAAACTGCTTTGCCTGCTTGAGATAACATATGTCCTTTCCAACCTACTAGATTTTTTTGAATCCTCTCTAGAACTATGTTCCACATTGATCCTTCAGGTTTCCCCATAAATAGGGGAAGACCTAAATAGGAGGTGGGAAGAGATGCAATCTAACATTCCATGATCCTTGCTATGCTATTTTGCCTAGGAATGGGGGTATTGATGAAATAAAGTTTGCTCTTATCAAAATTCACTTTTTGTCCAACCACTTCTTCATACATTATGAGAATATTTTTAATCCTTCTTGCCTCAACAATAGAAGCCAAAGTCAGTAGCAATGTATCATCAACAAATTGTTGATGTGTCACTGGGGTAGTTAGCGACATGGCCTTGATACCTGATATGAGTCCAGCTACCGATGTTGCCTTAATGGTTCTTCCCAATGCCTCAGCTACAATGATGAACAACATAGGACTTATGGTATCTTCTTATCTTAAAGCACACATTGGTGCAGACATAGAAACAATAAAATGATATGCATCTACATGAAGAGTAATTTTCCATGTTATCTTGAGCTACCGATAAACAAGTCATCATAATCACTTCCCCAAAAGTATCTCTTATTGTAGGTAGTTTTACCCATATATTCCCACCAGAGAGGTACTTATTCCTGCATCCATAAATGCATCAGTAGTACCATTTTTTATGTCTAAAAAGAATAAAACTATCTCATCACATCAAAAAGAAACTATACCATTAATCAATCACATCAAAACATAGTTTATTTTTTATAAAGAGTTCTCCCAAGGAAAGGTGTTACACTTGGAGAGTGGGATTTGATTCATGAATTGAACCCACTACTATCCTAGTTTGAGTTTGGTTGTATACACTCCCAATGGAGTTATGGAGTGAGTGTTGGAAATCATAAATAATTTCCTTGGAAGATATTTGGGTGTTTCTAGAGACACATTGGAAGGAAACATAGTCATTTATGCTAGATTATGCATGGAAATGCATCTCAACTAGCCTTTACTGGAAAAAGTGGAACTTGAACTTGTAGGAGTATCTTGGATTCAACAATTAGATTATGATATGTTGTCCTTCAGGTGTAGATTTTACCATAAATATGGGTATTGTTGGCAATTTTGGGTACCTTGGGTACATTGCCTTTGCTCAAGTGTATAAGTTGTCATTGATGTCAAGAAGCTTTTGAAGGAATTTGATTTGATGTAAAATAATTTGTTTTGATGAAGGTTACGGCATGACAGGTTCGAAAGAAAGCAAGTTAGAAAAGTGTCGCGATATCGCGACATGTCGCAGTTTCGCGACTCAAAGAGGAGAGAGAATGTTCGGAGTCAGAAATGTCGCGATTTCGTGACATATTGCAAGGAAGGTTGAACGGATGAAAAAGTGTCACGATTTCATGACATAATGCAGGAGAGAGAGTCCAGGAGAAAAAGTGTCACGATATCACGACATGTCGGGTTTTCATGACCCGAAGAAAAGAAAAGTGCTAAGGAGAAAAAGTGTCATGATTTCGTGACAAGTCAGAAGACAAAGTGGAAGCAAGATAAAGTGTCATGATTTCGTGACATGCTACAGAACTCAAAGTGAGAACTATCATGATTTCATGACATGCAGCAAAGGGAAGAGTCTGAAATGAGAAGCGTCACGATTTCATGACAGGTTGCAAAGAAGACGTACGAAAGTTGAAAGCGTCGCGATTTCATGACAGGTTGAAGAGAAAGCATACAGATGCAGAAAGTGTCATGATTTCATGACAGATTGAGATGGCAGCATACGGTTGGAGAAAGTGTCACGATTTCATGACAGAAACAAAAAGCAGGTCTTCAATAGGAGAAGTGTCACGATTTCATGACAAAGCAAAACGAAAGAGATTGGAAGAAGAAGCATCGTGATTTCACGACAAATTCAGAAGGAAGACTCAAAGCAAAAGTGTCACGATTTCATGACATATAAGAAGTGTCACGATTTCTGACAAAAGCAGAAAGCAGGTCTTCTATAGGAGAAGTGTCACGATATCGTGACAAAAGCAAAATTGATGCTGACAAAGACAAAAGTGTGGCAATATCGTGACAAGAGCTTAGTTGAAGTCGTCAAAGGCTGAAGTGTCACGATATCATGACAAAAGCCAAAAGAAAGTGTACGGTTGCAAAGGTGTCACGATATCATGACATGTTGTAGTTTCGCGATAGAAGCTATAGAAGAGTTATAGAGGCAGTGAAGCCGACAAAGTTAAATTTTAGCCGACAAAGTTAAATTAGGGCTTGCAACCAACGTAGATTAGGGTTTGTTTTTGGTATAACAGCTGACTAAGATTAAAGTTTTCATCATGAAAATTTTGTTATAAAAGGAGGGTTGTTTGGAGAGTTGAAGAAAAATGTGTTGTGAGTTGCGACGTTCGCTGATAGAGCGCAGAGTGAGAAGTTCGATCACCAAGAGCAGAGTGCAAAATTTGATCGAAGTGTGCAGAGTGAGCGAAGAGTCATGGTGAATTTTTCTAAGTATCGTTGTGTTTGTGCAGACAGTGCAAAGGTTGAAGTTCGACCAAAATGTGGTTGTGATTGCGCAGAGAGAGCAGAGGACTTGTGAGCTGAGTTTGATAGTTCTATCAGAGAACTTGAGGACAGAGATGTATTGGTTCTATGAGAAGAACCTGAGGACAGATTTGGTTGCTGAGCTACTATGGACGTGATCATAGAAGGCAGAGGTCTCTTAGGCTAAGCATTGAGGACAGGAGGTCTTCGATGGAAAGGAGTTCCACGTGCTGGCAAGAGGTAGAGGCAGTTGATCTTCTGAGGGATCATTTCCAGAGCAGAGGGGAAGGTATCTCCTTTGAGCAGAGGCTCATAAATTCTGATTGGGAGAAGGTATCTCCTTTGAGCCGAGGCTCATAAACATTGTAATTGGGAAGGATTCCCAAAGAACCTTGAGATAACTTTTAGAGAAAAGTTTTTGTGGATGTAGCCCAACCATTTTGGGTGAACCACGTTAAAAATGGGTCTTCAATGTGTGATGCTTTCTATCTTGATTAATGTTGTGTTGATGCCACTGCTATCTAAAGTTAAAATTATTAATTGGTTAAGTCTTATACTGTTCACCCCCCTCTCAGTATAAGCTTGTGTTCTTCAATTGGTATCAGAGTGGGTCTCTCCAGAAAGAGCCTAACATCTTGGAGAAGGATCTATCAGAGGAACATACAGATTCAGAAAGAGATGAAGAGGTTGAGTTCGATCTCAAAGGTGAATTCTTCTTGGCTCTAAGAAAGCTTGAGAAATTCAGGGAAGAGAATTTTGTTCTCAAGTATCAATGTCAGGAAGAAGAGATAGCAAGATCAGAATTGTCTCAAAGTGTTATAGACTTCAAAATTCTAGTTGAAGAAGGGAAGAAGATTGAACAGGTTCTGACAGAGGCTCTAAAAGGAAAGGAAGCTGATTGCGAGAAACTAGAAGAAGAGGTTATGTCTCTTAGAGTGAAGTTGGACCAGTTGACTCTCAGACAAAATACTCCATGTGAAAAGCAAAAGAAGGATGGTATCACCATTTATGAAACAGGGTCTTCAAGCAAGATCAATCTTCATCCTGAAGAGCGGTGGATTCCAATTGGTCACAAGAAGAACAACCATCCAAGGCATCAAAACAGGTTACATAATACTTTCCATGGCTATTGTTTTTCCTGCAAGAAATTTGGTCACGAAGCTATGCATTGCAATAAGTCTTTGAATAGCCATAGTAAGGAAAATGTTAACTCTTTTGCACCTCTTATGAATAAAAATGTCATGTGTTACAAGTGCAAGAATTTTGGGCATATAGCAAGGATGTGCAGTTTGGATAGATCTAGCCTTGAGTTCACTAAAAAGAGAAATGAGATCAAATCTAAGTCAATGATAGTTCAAACTACTTTTCATGCTCAAGACAAAATAGAAAAATGGTATCTTGATAGTGGTTGTTCAAAACATATGACTGGTGAAAAGGAAAAGTTTTTGGTCTTAAAAAAAACAAATAGAGGAACAGTCAATTTTGGAGATAACAGGTCAGCTAAAATCTGTGGTAAAGGGACTCTTAGTTTGGATGGGAAATCCAAAATAGAAAATGTGCTTTATGTAGAAGGCCTAAGACATAATCTTCTAAGTGTGAGTCAACTTTGTGATCAAGGGCACATAGTATCTTTCTTTTCAGATAGATGTGAGATAAGTAAAGAAAAAAATGGAAAACTCATTGCGAGTGCTACAAGGACTCCAAACAATCTTTACATGCTAAGTGAGATAAAAAGGGAAAAGTGTTTTCTAACTCAAGAAGATGAGAGTTGGCTATGGCATAAAATATTGGGGCATTTGAGCTTTGATAATCTTGTCAATATTAGTAACAAGGAAGCAAGAAGAGACTTGCCCAAAATAAAAAGGCCCCATAACATCATTTGCAGTCCGTGTCAACATGGAAAACAGGACCGAAACCAGTTTCAAATCAAAAGGGTATACTTATTCAAAACCATTGGATCTTATTCATACTGATTTATGTGGCCCTACCGAACTCAGAGCATTCAGGGAGAAAGCTATTTCATGTTGTTTATAGATGATTATTCTAGAATGACTTGGGTTACTTTTCTCAAAGAAAAATCTGAAGCTTTTGAAAAATTTAAAGCTTTCAAAGAAATGATTGAAAATGAGACTCACAAGAGAATCAAATGCTTAAGATCAGATAGAGGAGGAGATTTCACTTCAAATGAATTTGTGGAATACTGTGAGCAACAAGGAATCAAAAGAGAATATTCAATAGCAAGAACTCCTCAACAAAATGGAGTAGTTGAAAGGAAAAATAGAACTATTGAAAATATGGCTAGAGCTATGTTAAATGAGTCAAAACTTTCAGATGGCTTTTGGAAAGAGGCGGTCAGTACAACAGTCTACATTATCACCAGGGCCCAACTTAGAGTCAATCATCATAAAACTCCTTATGAGTTGTGGAAAGGAAGACCAACTACAGTAAAATACTTCAAAGTGTTTGGGAGTAAGTGCTTCATCGAAAGGGAAGATCAGAATTTGGGTAAGTTTGATCCTAGGTGTGATGAGGGAATCTTTCTTGGATATTCCAATAGAAGCAAGGCCTACCGATGCTTCAACAAAAGAACTCATACAGATGTAGAGAGCATAAATGTAACAGTTGATGAAAAGACAGGGATAAGAGAACCAGTCAAGGAACTCGATGATGAAATTTGTCAAGAAGAATTCAGAGAGGTTTCAGATGAAGAAGAGGAAAGACAACAACCGCTTCCCAAAACTCCTTCACGATATGTTTAGAAACATCATCCCAAAGATTTGATCATTGGTGATCCAAATAGCAGGCAAACAAGAAGAAGAGTCATTCCTTCACGTGATTCTACAAATGTTTCATTATTATCTCAGATTGAGCCAAAATATTTCAGTGAAGCATGTGCAGATAAGTTTTGGGTAAAAGCAATGGATGAAGAGCTAAATCAAATAGAGAAAAGTGAAACTTGGGATTTGGTTCCAAGACCTAAGGACAAGAATGTCATTGGCACAAAATGGATATTCAAAAATAAACTCAATGAGGATGGAAAAATTGTCGGAAACAAAGCTAGGTTAGTCTGCAAAGGTTATGCTCAAGTAGAAGGTGTTGATTTCGAAGAGACGTTTGCTCCTGTTGCTCGTCTTGAAGCTATCGGAATGTTTTTGGCCCTTTCAAGCTTCAAATCATTCAAGGTATATCAAATGGATGTAAAGTCAGCTTTTCTAAATGGGGTGTTGGTAGAAGAAGTCTACATAGAACAGCCAGAAGGAGTGTCTCTCTCAGAATAGTCAGACTATGTGTGTAAACTAAAAAAGGCCTTGTATGGGTTAAAGCAAGCACCGAGGGCTTGGTACTCAAGACTTGACGAGTTATCTTCATGAGCAAGGTTTCAGGAAAGGTGTGGCAGATAGCAATTTGTATATTAAGGATGAAGATGATGATATGTTGATTATGGTTGTCTATGTTGATGATATTATTTTTGGGGGAAATAAGACTCAGATGTGCAAAGATTTTGCTAACACCATGCAGAAGGAATTTGAGATGTCTATGATTGGAGAGTTGTCATTCTTTTTAGGTCTTCAGATTGCTCAATCAAAAGATGGTGTATTTCTCTCTCAAGGGAAGTATATCAAAGAAATGTTGAAGAAATTTGGGATGATGGACAACAAACCAATATGTACTCCAATGATTACAGGGTGCAAGATGAGTAAGGATGATGAATCTCCAGTGGCAGATCAAAAGTTGTACAGATCAATGATTGGCAGTTTATTATATGTTACAGCTACCAGACCAGATATCATGCAGGCAGTTGGGTTAGTAGCAAGATTTCAGGCAGCTCCAAAATATTCTCATGTTATAGCAGTTAAAAGGATATTCAGATATCTGAAGGGCACTATGGACCTTGGGCTTTGGTATCCCAAAGGTGATGATTTCACCCTCATGGCCTATACAGATGCAGATTGGGTAGGCAATATTGATGACAGGAAAAGCACTAGTGGTGGAGCATTCTTTCCGGGAAAGAGTTTGGTTTCTTGGCTAAGTAAGAAACAACCTTCAGCTTTCCTTATCTATAGTAGAGGCTGAATACATAGCAGCAGTGGCTGGGTGTACACGGGTTTTATGGATGAAAACCACCTTGGAGGATTTCAAAGTCAAGCATGAACAACCCATCTCCATACTTTGTGATAATACAAGTGCCATAAGTATTTCCAAAAATCTGGTAATGCACTCAAGGACAAAGCATATTTCCATCAAGTATCACTTTCTAAGGGAGAAAGTGCAAGACAAGCAAGTCAAGCTAGAGTATGTGTCTACTAAAGAGCAGATTGCAGATATCTTCACCAAACCTCTTCCAAGAGATACGTTTGAGTATCTAAGGGAGAAATTGGGAGTTGTACTCCCACCCTAGAATTAATCACCTCATCAGGAGGTGGGGGAGGGACCAAGCTAAGAGGCTCATTCTTAGTCCCGAGCCCCAAAGGTGACCCTTTGCCATTGATGACAAAGGGGGAGAGATATGAGTAAGGGGGAGAGCTTCAAGTGAAGAGGAAAGCTTCAAGTCGGGGGAGCAAAACTTCAAAGGAAGATTCTCAGTTGTGGGCACAGGTTCTCAGTTGTTAGCACAGTTGGTTTCAGTTTTGGCTCTTGAGACGTGTTTTCAATAAAGGTTTGCCATCAATGACAAAGGGGGAGATTGTTGGCAATTTTGGGTACCTTGGGTACATTGCCTTTGCTCAAGTGTATAAGTTGTCATTGATGTCAAGAAGCTTTTGAAGGAATTTGATTTGATGTAAAATAATTTGTTTTGATGAAGGTTACGGCATGACAGGTTCGAAAGAAAGCAAGTTAGAAAAGTGTCGCGATATCGCGACATGTCGCAGTTTCGCGACTCAAAGAGGAGAGAGAATGTTCGGAGTCAAAAATGTCACGATTTCGTGACATATTGCAAGGAAGGTTGAACGGACGAAAAAGTGTCACGATTTCATGACATAATGCAGGAGAGAGAGTCCAGGAGAAAAAGTGTCACGATATCGTGACATGTCGAGTTTTCATGACCCGAAGAAAAGAAAAGTGCTAAGGAGAAAAAGTGTCACGATTTCATGACAAGTCAGAAGACAAAGTGGAAGCAAGATAAAGTGTCATGATTTCATGACATGCTACAAAATTGAAGTGAGAACTATCACGATTTCATGACATGCAGCAAAGGGAAGAGTCCGAAATGAGAAGCGTCATGATTTCATGACAGGTTGCAAAGAAGACGTATGGAAGTTGAAAGCATCACGATTTTGTGATAGGTTGAAGAGAAAGCTTACGGATGCAGAAAGTGTCATGATTTTGTGACAGATTGAGATGGCAACATATGGTTGGAGAAAGTGTCATGATTTCATGACAATATGAAAGAGTTTCTATAGGAGAAGTGTCATGATTTCATGACAAAAAGAAGGGGAAGAAAAGGGGGTAATGATGCAACAAAAGAGGTCGACGAAGGGAGAAGTGTCGCGATATCGCGACAAAAGCAAAGTTGATGTCGACAAAGACAAAAGTGTCACGATATCGCGACAAGAGCTTAGTTGAAGTCGTCAAAGGCTGAAGTGTCATGATATCATGACAAAAGCCAAAAGAAAGTGTACGGTTGCAAAGGTGTCACGATATCGCGACATGTTGTAGTTTCGCGGTAGAAGCTACAGAAGAGTTACAGAGGCAGTGAAGCCGACAAAGTTAAATTTTAGCCGACAAAAATTAGGGCTTGTAGCCGACGTAGATTAGGGTTTGTTTTTGGTATAACAGCCGACTAAGATTAAAGTTTTCATCATGAAAATTTTGTTATAAAAGGAGGGTTGTTTGGAGAGTTGAAGAGAATGTGTTGTGCGTTGCGACGTTCACTGATAGAGCGCAGAGTGAGAAGTTCGATCACCGAGAGCAGAGTGCGAAATTTGATCAAAGTGTGCAGAGTGAGCGAAGAGTCATGGTGAATTTTTCTAAGTACCGCTGTGTTTGCACAGACAGTGCAAAGGTTGAAGTTCGACCAAAATGCGGCTGTGATTGCGCAGAGAGAGCAGAGGACTTGTGAGCTGAGTTTGATAGTTCTATCAGAGAACTTGAGGACAGAGATGTATTGGTTCTATGAGAAGAACCTGAGGATAGATTTGGTTGCTGAGCTGCTGTGGACGTGATCATAGAAGGCAGAGGTCTCTTAGGCTAAGCATTGAGGATAGGAGGTCTTCGGTGGAAAGGAGTTCCACATGTTGGCAAGAGGTAGAGGCAATTGATCTTCTGAGGGATCATTTCCAGAGCAGAGGGGAAGGTATCTCCTTTGAGCAGAGGCTCATAAATTCTGATTGGGAGAAGGTATCTCCTTTGAGCCGAGGCTCATAAACATTGTAATTGGGAAGGATTCCCAAAGAACCTTGAGATAACTTTTAGAGAAAAGTTTTTGTGGATGTAGCCCAACCATTTTGGGTGAACCACGTTAAAAATGGGTCTTCAATGTGTGATGCTTTCTGTCTTGATTAATGTTGTGTTGATGCCACTGCTATCTAAAGTTAAAATTATTAATTGGTTAAGTCTTATACTGTTCACCCCCCTCTCAGTATAAACTTGTGTTCTTCAGGTATTTGGATAGGTTCTTCCTAAGCAATATGATCACAAAAATGAGGGCTCCTCTAGGATTGTCAAGTTTTCCTCAGGAGGGTAAGTCTATAGTCAATAAATAAGCAACATTTATTTATTAGGGAGGATAAGGACAGGGAGATGATTTTGAACAACCCAAAAGAAGAAAAATACAAAAGAAAAAATATGGTAAAGATAAAACTCAACCCAAGCCCTCAAATAAGTATGATATATCCAAGACACTGGTGGAACACAAAGAAGAAAAACTCATGGAAGAACTGAATGGGAATAATAAAAATAATAAGAGTCATGTTCAAGACTCTATTTTGGCTCCTCCTATCCTAGAACAAGTAATAAAATGCAGTGAGTTACCACAATAAAATATTATAGGGGCATTGATAGTGCATAACTAGGAGTAACTAATAATAAAGGATGTCATCATGGGTGTGGCAAAAAAATAGAGAAAATACAAATATAGGAGTATGCTAGGTGGAGAAGAGATCAAATAATATCATATCTCAAGGATTGGGTAGAAAATAAAATAATAAATTGATAGCATCTTAAGGATATAAACAAACCAGTGGAGATCGGTGAGGCCAATAGACTCTTAATGGTCTTAAGGTAACCAATGATTATACAATCATATAATATTAGGGGTTTAAATAACATAACCTATCAATATTCTATTTGAATACTCTTAGAGAAAAGTAAAACAATTTTTCTGCTTATCTAGGAGATAAAAATATAGTTGGATCTCATTTATAAAATAATAAATGGAATTTGGAGGGGTTTTTGTCATATGGATCTACCCAAGGGGCCTTAGGGGGATAGTATTTTGGAACTCTATTAAAAGTACCACAATAGAATATATATCTTGGATGGGTGTCCTCACATTGCATTTTAGAAATAATATGATAGTTGACCAGGTTTTAATCATAAATTTCTATGGGACTCAAAACCTAGATGGTCAGATTCATCAATGGAAAGTGGTGTATAATATGAGAGTATTGAAGGAGGAGTTAGACTAGATTTTTTTTGGGGATTTTAATGCTAAATTATCATCCAAATATCAGGGAGGAAAAATCCCAATTTTTTACCCAAGGGATCGGATTATGATTTCCCAATTCCATGCATTACACTTCGTGGATATTAAATATATTGGAAGCCACTATACTTGGACTAATAAGGGGAGGAAGCCCCATAGTATGAAGGTAAATTTAGACCATTTTTGTTTCAAAGGAGGTATTTGTAAAATAAAATCTAAAATTTTAGATATTGGAGGGTCCAATTTTGGATCACTTACCCATTTTTCTAGAAGGGGGATCAGGACAAGGTAACACTGCAAATCATTAAGATTTGAAGAATTTTGGCTAAAAAAGGAGGAACTTAAAAATAAAATCCCATAGTGGTTGGAATGGGAGTGACTGACATATGAGATAATAATTTTTAGAGTCCACAAGTAGCTTCATTATATTAAGGATCAACTAAAATAATGGATACGATTTAACAAGTCAAACTTCTAGGCCCAAAGAGCTCCATTGGTGGCTAGATGGGATGAGGTGCAAAAACTCTTCAAGTAAGGAACAATTATAAAGGAAATAAAAGAAGAGTATGAAAAATTACATATTGTGCTTGAGGATGTTGACAACCAAGAGGATATCTACTAGAAATAGAGATCAAGAACCACTTGGTTATTAGAAGGTGCTACGAGAAAAATGAACAATATAGAAGCTCTTTAGGATGAGAATGAACACTCCTTTGATACAATTCTAGGTATGCATTTTTATTCAATGGATTATTTTGATAAATTATTTAAGGAAGGTATAGTGCAAGATGAAGAGGATGAAAAATAAATTCTTGCTATCATACCCTCTATTATGTCTGAAGAAAAAATGAGGATCTACTTAAACTCATTGATAGAGAGGATCTGAAGAAGGTATTATTTGGAATGATTATGGGAAAAATGCCAGGTCCAAATGGTTTTGCAATTGAGTTTGTAAGACCTTCTAAGATAACTTGGAGGAGGATGTCATGGTTGTTATAGAGGAGTGTAGAGGTATTAAAATAATGATTTAAGCATTAAATCATATATTCATTGTATTCATTCTAAAATGAGAGAAGGGAGTGCATATCTTATATTACAAACCTATTGCCTTATGCAATGTCATATATAAAACAATCACAAAGGTAATGGCTGAGTGGCTAAACCCTCTCCTAGACAAAATTATCTCCTTAGATCAAGGGGGTTTTGTAAAGGGCATGCAAATATTGGGTGGTGTAGTTCTAGCTTAGGAGGAAATCCACTCAGTGTAAAAATATGGTACAAGAAGAATGTTCATAATATTAGATATATCAAAGGCTTATGATAGAATGGAGTGGAGCTTATTATCAAGGATGATGATAGTCATTGTTTTCTCTCAATATTGGATAGAATGGGCCATGAGTTGCATCTCTATTCAATGTTAATCAATGATCTTCTGTCCCAACCATTTGGATCCACTTAAGTCCTTCATCAAGGAGATCCTCGTTTCTCTTATATTTTTATCATATTGGTTTAAGACTTGGGTAGACTCATCTTGAGGAGAAGAAAATAAGGTTTGTTAACAAGTATCAAGGTGGGTGAGGAGGTTTTGATTCACCTACAATTTGTGGATGACATAGGACTGGTGGAAGTGACCAGCCTTAGGAAAGCAAAATTCTTAATGTTTACCTTAGGGCTACAGACCAATTCATCAATGATAAGAAATCTAAAGTGGTCTTCTTCAATATTAATTGAATATTTTAGGATAAAATTTTAGAGATATTGGGTATTATGAGCATTTCTTTGTTGATGGTCTATTTGGGGGTCCCTTTGTATTTAAAAAAACTAAATATAGCTATCTAGAGGAATATTTTGGATTGTATCAAAGAAATAATTAACCATTGGTATCACAAATGGTTAAAATTTGGGGATAGATTAATTTTTTGTAGTCGGTAGAACAAGATGGTTAGAAATATTTTATGGGGGGGAGTAAAAGGAGAGAGGAAATTGGTATTAGTAGGTTGGTAAAAGGTAATCCAGATCAAGGCAAAGGGAGGTTTAGAATTGAGGATATTAGAGCTAAATAACAAAACTTTGGATAGAAAGCATTATTGGAGGTGGATCTCCCAACCAACTTATTTATTCAATAGAGTTTTAACTAGTAAATATTTGGGACAAGTGAACCTGAATGAGGTGAGTCATTTCCATTTGGATGGTAATGGGTCCCTAGTGTGGAAGTATCTAAAGTTAGGTTCTCATGTAGTGAAATATGTATTATTTTGAAAAGTGAGGAGAGGGGAGAAGGTATGATTTTGGACAAATTTGTGGGATCAATACCCACCTATCATTGCTGAATTTCCAAAACTACAACCAGTAAAAACAACCATTAAAGTAGGGGTTGGATCAATATTAAATTTATTTCAAAACTAGACAACTAGTGCATTATAGGTTTAATTAGTTCAATAAGTTGTACGAGTGGGCAATTTCAATCCCTCTAGAATTGACACTCATCATGACTAAAATCTTGGAAAAAATATTTCTCATAGGTAGATATGAGGATGAATTAACTTGGGGCTATGGGATACTTATAGTCTACATAGTGAAGGATGAATATGATAATATCCTTCCAGAACGTCCTCCTCATGCATATGAAGCTAAGGATTAGAGAAATATTTGGTAATCCAAGGGTTGGCCAAAAGTAAACTTCTTTGCCTCATAGTTCATGCACAATGGAATTATTACTTTTGATAATCTCATATGTAGGGGAATCGTTGGTCCATCCCAATGTTTTTTATGCTACAAAAGTGAGGAAACATCTAACCACTTGATTTTTGAGTGCCCATTCATGTGCTAGATCTGGAAGCAATGGTTTTTAGTCTAAAATCGAATCCAATGGTGTTTTGAACCATATTAATATTTAGGAAAGATGGAAGAAAGGAAAAATTTAATCTGAATCTCTTTATATTAGGTGGAAGCTTAGATTAAACTTTATTTGGTGGCAAGTACGGTTGGAGAGAAATATAATTTTTTTTTAGAGAAACCTTTTCATCCTTAGATGGCATATAGAAGGTCATTTGGAGCAAAATCATGAAAATTGTAGCTATGTATGCTAAAGAGGAAACTCAAGTTGATATAGGGATGATGGACAATGAAGCCAAAGTGCAGGAGGGGTAGGACAAATCCAGTTAGAAAACACCCCCAAAAGGCTAGATTAAAATTAATACTGATGGAGTTGCAATAGGATATCTGCGTAGAGCTAGAATAGGAGTGGTTTGTAGGAATCATATTCAGATAGTGTTCTATTAGGAATTGCAAGGCCTGGGTAGGTCCATGAACAATGAATTAGAAGCCTTAACTATCAAATTTACTTCTATCTAGGTGATAATATATGGTTATTAGAGGATAATTATAGAATAAAATTCTTAAACCTTTGTAGGAGCTTTGGATTGCATGAGGAACTTTGCTTTGGAGACATGGAGGTTGAGGATCTTTGTCACCCAAATTAAGGAGTTGTGGAGGGGATTTTGATTTATGTGGGTAGAGTTCAGAATAAAGTGGCATACTTCTTAGCTAAGATGGGTGTCAAGAAGGAGGTAGGTATTCAATGACACAATGGCATGGCTATTGAGGATGAGAGGATTAGGTAAGATGGTGAGAAAATCTAATGTTTGGCTAATTTGGATAGTCATTGTAGACATATGGTTTAGGATATTTTGCTCCAAAATAGATCTCCTTTTATTGTTGTAATCAAAAGTGTCTAGTTCTTAGGATCTTGGGTTTTAGAGTTATGGAATTTTTTTGGAAATTTAAAAGGAGGAAATAGGTGCTCATACTGGCTAAGGCTAGGAAGAGTCTCATTCCAACTTGCAAATAATATTTTTTGTTTGATTATTGGGTCTTTTAGCTAATAGGGTTGCTATATTTTAATTTTCCCATCTGGTTGTTTACAAATCTAACTAGAATGAATGAAGTTGATGTTTAATTACTTTTGCTTCTATATTTTCCTTGGTTGTGACAAATCAGATAACCTATAGAAAAAAACAATTTTGGGCCTCTAATCTCCTTGAAATATAGCCAAATTTTTTATTTGTTGGAAAGATCTTTTTGAGCCATATTCAATAGAAGTGGTTTTATAAAATTTCATTGAATATTGCAAGAGATATAGGGCCCGAAAGTGAGCTTTTCATGATTAGGTAGGCATTTATGGATAATCAAGGCAGCTAGATAGCTTTATAAAAATAATCCATAGAGGAGGTCAATTCTCCTCGAAACATAGGTAAATTTATATTTTTTAGAAATATGTTTTTGATAGACATCTAATAAAAGTGGTTTCACAAAATTTTATCAAGTATTAAAAGAGATATAGGGTACATAAGTGAAGCCATATATTTTATCGAAGGAAAAATCCAAGTCTATAGTGCTTGAATTTAAGTAAGTTTGGGGTGCTAAGGCTATGGGAACATAGGCATGTGGGTACTTGCTGGAAATATTATTTTTGAATTTCCTCTAATGGGAGATGTTTTATGTCATTTTCAATATATTACTTTACACAACAATAGCAATAAGTATTGTGATAAATACAAGGCATGCAAAAATTGGGTATCCATGATTTAAAACTTTCAATTGAGAACTTTCATTTTGATATCACAAATGTCATAAAACCAAGCACATGGTAAGATATTACAAAGTGAAAATGATGGAGAAATGTGAAAATTTGGGCACAAGATAAACTTCAATATGAAACAAGGAGATCACATCATAGGAGAATCAAGGTCAAATCAATAATTTTTAACTCTAAAGAAAGTGGAAAGAATAATTAATTTGCATTATCAAATGATAAAGGCCATTACAATTCACTTGAGTCAACCATTAGAAGAAAAAATAACATAAGAAATGAGGAAGTATGATGTGTGAGTTAAAATATAGAAGGAGTTTAAGGTGCAAAGGAAGATAGGGAGGCAAATATTCAATTGAATGATGTGAAGGAGGTTAAGGTTAATATAGGTAAATCATATTTATTTTTCTCAAGTAGAATAAAATCTTCTCTTTAATGAAAGTTGTACAAAGTGTATTCATTACACTTTTGGACTTCAATAACAACATAATAAAGAAAAACATATGGAGGATATCCAAGGAAGCATAAGAAAGTAATGACTATTGAGGATCATTTGGGCATGTGAGGGTTTTAATGATAATGTAAATAAAAAAGTATTTACTAGGCTATTCCTTAAATTTTAGATTCCTTACAACAACATATATCTTTAGAAGATAATCCTCATTATGAACAATATGGAAAAATATAAGATATTGATGAAGATGGAAAAATATAAGAGATTGATGAAGATGAGAGTGTTGGTGGAATAGAAAATGGAGAGGAAGGCCATTAAAGCATAAATAGAGGGAAAAATAAACTCAAAGGGATATCAATTTAGAAATCCAAATAAAAACATCAGAGGTGTTAATAAGAAGTGGGGCTAAGTCCACTATTAAAAATAAAAAGTAACAATGATAAAAATGATATCATGGAATATTATGGGTATGAATAAGACACCTAGAAATAGGGTTATTAAGGATTTAATAGGTTTGTATAGTCTTGAGTTTATTTTAGTAAAATAAATAAAATTAGGTAGTGAGGAATGCAAGGATTCTTTTAGAAATATTTGGAAGATGGATGGTTGTCTAACAATTTCTTTTATAGAAGCTTCAAGTGATATTGCAACAATATGGGACAAATGCAAATAGGATGGACAATTGTTAGAAGCAAAAATTAATTGGGTTGTTGGAATATTATATAGGAAAGAGAAGAACATCAAAGTTGAGGTTATAAATGTATATGCTCCAAATATAGTTACTCCTCATGAAATATGTTGGAAGAATATTAGTATATTTTTATCAAACACAATGATGATTCATTGTGATCTATGGATTATTGGGGGCTATTTCAACACTATTCTATCTTCTTAAGAAAATAAGGGTGGTATTCCAAAAAGGCCCCAAGGGTGGTTTGATGGTTATTTGAAGCCTTATCCTCTTATCCATGACTTAAAATGGTAACCATTGGCTTGATCATACCTAGATTATAAAGGTACAAAGGTTAAATATTATATTAATAGGAGAAACAACTCTAGATCATGGATTTCTATTAGTAACCTGGTTGAAGAATAGGAACTCAAACAAATTACACATGAAATTCAAAATATGCTTTAAGAGTTTTTTTTCTTTTTCTGGTTTTTATTTGAAATGATGAGTTGCTTTGGATTCTATTAAAATATGGTGGATACTCAATCAAGTTGGGTATTAATATAAGCAACAACTATATATCATGGATTTTAATTAGTAACCTTGTTGAAGGAGAGGAACTCAAACAAATTACATATGAACTTCAAAAGATGCTTTAAGATTTTTTTTTCTGATTTTTATATGAAAGTATGAGTTGCCATGGATTTTATCAAAATATGGTGGATACTTGGTGAAGTTACAATATGAGGATTTATAGAAATCAAAATTTTACACTCCTAAATATTTTACTTGGAAGAATGTTTGGTAACTAGAGGCTTTCCCTAAGGCCTCAACATTCCTTTAGTTAGTAGGTCAAAGCAAGATTCTTATAGAAGAGAGTCTATAAAGAAGAGGATATCATAGACCTTTTAGATGTGCCTTGCATAAGAAATATTTAGAAATCTCACACTATTTATTTCTTCATTGTCCCTTTGCTCATACCATTTGGGATTACTTATCAAAAACTATGAAATTGTATTGGGTAGCTCCATCAAAATTGAAAGATTTGATGAAATGTGGGATTAATTATTTCAAATCTAAAGCATTATGTATTCCATGGAGAATTGACCTTGATATTATTTGTTGGAATTTATGGCTTGCAAGGAATAATATAAATTTTTAAAATAAATCTAAAGTCATGCCCAAGTTTAAAACCATAATATTTTCTCTCTTATAGAATGTTTATAGATATGGTGCTATCATGGGAAGTCTCAAGTGTGAAAAAAGAGGTGGTAACAACTTGTTTATAGGATTTGAACATACATGAAAGAGTCATATAAGATAATGGTATTAAAACAAAGGATATATCTCGATCTAGGGTAAAATAGAAATGCCCATAAATTGGGCTTATCAAAATTTATTTTGATGGTGCTTCTAAAGGAATTTTGGAATAAACCAATGGAGGTGGTGTTTTTCAAAATTATGAAAGCAAAATTCTCCTCACTTACTTAAAATCATATGAAACTTTAACTAACATTTATGTGCCTTTTAGATCTATCTTGTGTGAGAAATATTTAGAAACATCACACAATCTACTTCTTCATTGTCCCTTTGCTCACATCATTGGGGTTATTTTTTAAATATATGAAATTATGTTAGGTAGCTCCATCAAAATTGAAAGAGTTGATGAAATATTGGATTAATTATTTCAAAGCTAAAGCATTATGTATTTTATGGAGGATCAGCCTTGCCATTATTTATTGGAATTTATGGCTTGAAAGAAATAATTAAATTAAAAATATATATATTAAAGTCATGCCCAACTTTGGAACTATATTATTGTCTATCTTATAGAATATTTATAGATATGTTTCTCATCATAGGAAGTCTCACATGTGGAAAGAGATGTGGGAAAAAATTGTTTACAATATTTGAACATACATGGAAGAGTCATATGCAATAAAGGCATTAAAACAAAGTATTTGCTTCAATCTAGGTTAAAATGAAAAGGTCCAAAAATTAGGCTTATCAAAATTAATTTTGATGGTGGTTCTAAAGGAAATTTAGGAAAAGCTAGTGGAGGTGGTGTTTTTCAAAATAATGAAGGAAAAAATCTCCTCACTTAGAATCATATGGAACTTCAACTAACAACTATGCAGAGGCTAGGACACTTCTTATAGGGATTAAAATTGCAATAGAAAAAGGATGGAAATATATTTCAATTGAGGGGGATTCACAAATTATCATTAATGCTATAAAAAAAATGGACATGGGAATTGGATGAAAAATAGTATTATTGTTGATGTTCACCATTTATTATTGGAGGTAATCTATTGGAAATGTGATCATATTTATAGAGAAGGAAATTAGGTAGCAAATATTTAGCCAATCATGGTGTTGATATTCATATTGGTGAAATTCAAATTTTAAAAGGTAATTGGCCAACTTGTATTTTATCTCTTAATCAAAATGATGTCTAAGGAGATTATTGTGAAAATATAGCACTTGAAGGAAGTTGAAGAATATATTTAATAGAAAATAAATGAAAAAATTCTTGTGATAAAAAACATGCATGATAAAATATTTTTGATGGGAGTGGCCACCACTAGAATCCACCTATAACTTATTAAAGAAAACTAGCAATAACTAGTGATAGAAGAGCTAAATAAATGATATTACTATATACTAGTAAACAAGACCCACATGTATTACATTATGACCCTATTGCCATGGTATTTTAGTAAATCACACAATGGTATTTTACAATAATATTTTTGGCAATCGTGCATATATCACCTGATAAGATTTAAACATGTCTTTCTACCTTGAAAATTTACATTTTCAACTAGTTGAGCTCATGGAATTTGATAAAGTGAATGATATTATTAATTAATAAATCTTTTTTTATAAATAAAATTTTACTATCTTGCTTGCTTAAGCCCTGAGATTTTACATTGCTTTTTTACTTATTGGTCATCTTCCATCTATCATAAAAGCTAATTAAAATCAATGACTACCATGGGGAGAACTTAACCCGGCCATTGGCATAACAATACCAATTATTTTCATTGATGCATATGTAGTGAATTCATTTACATATTAATCATTCAATTCCTCGAGTCCATTCAATCCATTCACTACACTAGTTGAGATCATGTTAATAATGCTACTCTATTGCTTCCAAACCTTAATTTGTTTATTTTTTCCATTGTGACAAGCATATTTGCTTAATATACTATAATACCCTAGATAATAACTTTAACTTAGTTGTTCTCATAATATAATAGATATTATAATCTAGGTATTTGATTGATGTAATAATTTTCAATTATGTCTGTTTGCTAAAGTAGTTAACTTAGTTACTACTATTCATATTGAACATGTGCTTGACCATTTTATTTATGTGATTGGGTTAAAAAAAAGGATTGGATCAATGATCATTGCCTTGATTAAGGTATTTTGGACCACATAATATATTGGTGCATTTTATTTACTATTTTAACTTTGTTTTATTATATATATTTATGTCTACTAAGCCCATCATTGGATGAGAATTAAGGATGACTAATGACATATTATCATCTTGTAGGTAGACCTTCCCATTAACCTTCTTTTTCTGATAAGATTAATGGTAGGAGTTTATTTTTACAATAAACTTTAATAAGTAAAATGGTGTGGTCTCCATGGTTGACACTAATTAAGGATAAAGGTCAAAGCAATCTCACTATAATGTATGACTTGTTCTCATTGGATTAAATTCCATTTGAGTCATAATGTGAAAACTTAAAAGAGGTTAAAAATAAAAGTAAATAACTAAAAAATGAAACTCTAATTCATGGTCACAAAGAGAAATGTAGGTTATTTGCATGCCATTTCTATCCACTACTTTGGAAGTAATCATGAGAGAACCAAGGAGTTGAAATGAGCATTGAGGATTTACTTTCCTTGACAAACTATGTTAAATTGATCTCATTCTTTCCCAAAATGGTGATCCATATATAGAGGATGAGATAAAAAAGTACAAGTGGTGGATCATTGATGCATGAAGCATTTTTTTTACTTCAAAAGTGAAGGGAGAATAGGGAGTATTTATGTGTGGGAAATCCTTCTCTTGTATGTAGGAACTGCTTTTGATGATTCTCATTACATTTATAAAATTAAAAAATGGATAGGTATGTATATATTATATATTTCATACTTTGAATATAAAAATTGCTACCTCATTATCTAAATTTTATAGCCATTATTTATTGCATTGACAATATTGACTTACTATCAATATAAAAATATGTTTATTCTTGTCAAATATCCTTGGTAAAATCCTTTAATGGGACATTTTTATTAATAGATAAACGAGGGTTTTGAAAGGATTCCCACAACCTTTAACAAAAATATCATAGGGGGCACGTATACCAAAGGTCATACGCTAATCACCCACTCTCTAAAACAAAATAGAAAAAAATAAATTCAACTCGATTTTGACCAACCTACAATCCGACCCATAGGATCCCCTCCATCCCACTAAGAGGATACTAACATAGGATAACACCTAGTAAAAACATAGACAAAGGAGAAACATTATTCCAATAGGTAAAAATTGAAATTTATTAACATAGCCACCCTAAGCCTTGGGTTTCTCTACCACGTCTCTAGTCTCTTTCTTGTTTGGTCTAGGATATTCCAGAATATGACATAGAAGGTGGTTCAACTCTTCTAAGAACTCCATGACAATCTTGAGCATCCCAAGAATTGAAATTTTCTTGTCCTCCACAAAATCAATCATTTGAACATGGTTATAGGATCCTATTGAGGTAGGAGTAGGGGGATAACCTCCTCTAAGTACTTGGTTGTTTTCTTTACTTGGGACTAGTCATTTGAGTTTGATTGATATATTGTAACATGTGAGACCTCCATCAAGAGCATATTTGCAATCAACCCTTTGGAGTGTCTCACCCTCCCCCCTAAAACCCCTAGGAGACACTAATATACCACCCGATATTTTATTCTTTACAACCACCTTAGGGGAGGCAATAAGGCTCTCCTTCTTATATGACTCTAATGGCTCATTGGAAATTGAGTGGGACATCACCTGAGAGGGATTAATGGCTAGCAGAATATCTTGAGATTCAATATTATTGATAATTTCTATAGCATCCAAGCCTTTATCTTTAGCCACATATTAAATTAGCATAATCGAGCATTGGTGAATTGGTTCTGAGTCTTTTCCATATCGAACATCAGTCATATATTTCTCCATAAAATTAAATAGAAAATCTAGAATAGTCATCCATATTTATCTTCTCAATTGGTTAAGGAACATCATGTGGTAGCTCCTCACAATATCTTTGGATGAATCAAGCATAAATATGCCATGACTACTTTCACAACCCATTCCCAAGGGTTCTTGAGGGTCTTTACGCTGAATCCATTCTACTCTTTCATAGGTACTTGTACATATACAAGAAGTAACTTAGCTCATGAATACGAAAGTGTTTCTTTCTATTGTGATAGTTTTTCACAAGGGGAAGGTCCATCACTTTGTAAATGAGAGTCATAGTTATTTCAAACTCTAGCTCTCCCACCTTAACCCAACCCTTGTTCCATGAGTGAGCCATACATCTAGACAGGCTCAAATTATGCCTATGGAACTTCTTGATACAACCCAATAACTCTCCTTTCTTAAAAATTTTCTTAAGTTCATCGTCCAATTCCATGGTTGTCAATTCCAATCATAAGTTTGGGAGGGAGGATTTTAGGGTCAACTGCATGTCCTTATCCATTGAGGTAAATTAACTGGCAAATCAAAAGACTCCCTACACAAGCTTCTTAGATAATAATTGATCAACCAACCACCAAAATATAAAGGCCTCACACTACAAAAAAGATTTGGCAAAGTCATTAGAGGGTCCCCAATGCCAAAAAGGATTACACTAATGATGAGGCCACCCCACGCTTAACATGAGCTGGGCACAAACCACCTTCCAATGCAAGTTGGGATGGCAAGGGCGAGATGCTAGAAGGTTGGTTGAGGATAAAACCACTACCAAAACCAAATATTCAAACTTGTTACTAGGCCTTATTATGTGTACTATAAATGTTGCTTTTTCTTTTTAAAAAATCTTATTAAGAGATTGTTAAATTGAACATGCTCTTAATGATTAGAATTTATTTTAGTATTTATGTTAAGCACAAAAGTATCTGAATGTTAATGTGAATAGGCATGATGAGCATAATTTATACACATGAATTCTAGGTTGTGGAATTCAACAATATTTTAATTACGTTATTGAATTTCTGGATGTATAATGTAAAAGTGTCTAAATTTTTCTATTAAAATCTTTATAGTAGAAAGCAATTGCATTCTAAATATATTATTGAATCATATTTTTAGAAATTATTGTCACTTCTACATTGCATGGAATAACTATTTTATAATGCATAATAGGATGACATGGATAAAAGTGGTAAAATTGAGTTTGCATAACACGTGTTTGACAAAATATTTTAACATAATATATTAGAAAAAATAAAAATGTTTAGTGGCTTATTTTCTTATAATCTAGAAATAATTGTGTCTTCTAATATTTTGTGTGATCTTGGATTGGAATATGAGTATCCATGGAAAGTAATATGTGTGTATGGTTAAGTTGTAACAACCTAATTTAGATATCAATTGATAGTGTTGCAATTGATTTATGAGTAGTAGCAACTGCTTAGTTCAAATCTTGATTTTTTTATGCATAATTATAGAAGTCATATACTAGTCCAACTAAACATGAAACGTATGATGATCAACTATAGAAGTATTAGTATATAACATTAGAAATAAGTTTTGTTCTTTAATCTAGTTCTTAGAGTTTTTATATTTCACTTGAATGATTTTCCTAATAGCAATGCTTAAATGATATTGCATTATTAGTTTGAAGATATATATATACAACTACGTTACCCACTATAGCATAACAAACCATAACTACCTTTAACCACTAGAGGATTCATGGACCCTATATTGAGTGGTTGTAATTACTCAACTTACAATCATGTTGAGTATGATGATAATAATTCCTAACATTCTTCCCTTATTACATCATAGTTTAGAGTTTATTGGAGAGAAAATATTGAAATGATTCAAACTTAACATGTGCAATTGACTTGGTGAATAAAATTAGAGCTAAATATTGTGTTGTTGAACATGTTTATATTTGAAGTGGCATTGAACTTCAATATTTTTGGTGTGCTCATGGAATACTTGATTGGAAAAGGTTTCAGTACACCTTGATTGTTGCAATATATGGTTGTTGGTTTAGTTTGTGGTACACCCATTCTTTCTAGCATACATTTCAACCGCATTATGTCATAGATAGCTCCTCCTATAACATAATAGTATACTTCTATGGAATATTGAGTGATTGTTTGTTGTTTCTTATTTTCCCATGATATAGGCTTGGATTCTAGAAAAAATACATATCCAAAAGTATATTATAAATCATTAATACATCTTGCATAGTTTACATTTGTGTAATTAGTTAAGAAGAATTGATTGCTCTTCTTAAATTCTAGACCATACTCAATGGTACCATGAAAATTTTTTAATACCCTTCCTTCTAGTTTCTAATGAGATATTATTTATTGCATGAATTATGAAAGGCAACTTACTGCAAAGTTGATATGTAGTCTAGTGCATGTTAGGTAAATGAGACTTCTATTGAACTATAAATTGATCATTGGAACTTCCTTGCCCTTCCTCCTTGACCGGTAGGTGCTACAGATGATCCCATTGGAGTGGGGGGTCACTTTTCCATTTTTTTACCCATTTCATTGTTGCCCGATGGGGTTCTTTCTAGTGCCTATGATTTGGGATGTCCCTGGGTTTCTTGGGACATCCTTGGGTCCTGTCTCAGTTTATTAGCACTCATTTTGTCCTCCTCCTTGGTTGTATGGTGTTGTATATGATCTCCTTGGGTTGGGAGGTCCCTTATTCTCTTGTCTACCCTTTTCCATACCTTTTGGTGGGGTTTTATTTTGGTGCATATGAACTGGGATATCCCTAGTTTTTCCTAGGTCCTTCCTTGGGATTCCTAAGTTCCTTCAGTAATATTTTTCCTTATTCTTGCAAGGTCCTATTTGGAGCTAAGGATCAGAGGTTATTCAGGTGCAATGCATTGTGGTTTGGGTTTTTGACTTCATGAGCAACTCTTCATAGTATCTTTTGTCTTGGGATGGTAACTCATGCTTATTCCTGTGGTGTTGCTCTTTGGGTTTCTAATTGTAGGTTTTATGGTGGGTTATCAACTTTTTTGTGGAATGGAAAGGGCCTTTGTGTTGATTACTGCTATGTTCCTATGGGTCATCCTCTTCTGGATTCCTGAAGCTACTTGTCAATGGTGTTGGAGTTGTGGAGTTCTTACTATTTTTTTTGGCCTATGGTGGGATCCTACACTTTTCATTGGCAACTCGTACTTCAAATTTCCTCTATTGAGGTTTCCTAGAACCTCCCCACATTTTTCCCTTGGTTCATGTTTTTGCATTGTTGTTTCCTCTATCTCCCTTGGTCTCTAAGTAGTTTTCCTTGTTGCAACAAGATTTTTAGGCCTATACGGGATGGTGTTCCCTATTGTTGCATCCTTCTACTACATCCCTGTGCATCCTCAGGTGGGAATTTTTTGCATTTCTCACTTTAATTTAAAATTTAAAATTTTTAATTATTGTGGTGGGTGGGCCAGCTTTGTTTCAAAATTGTCCTAGGCGGGTTTGCCCTGTTTTAATTTTTTTAGCACGTTTTATATAGGAAGGATGGAATTGATCCTCTTACCCATCCTTTCACACGTGATGTTTGACTTGGGTGGGATGGCCCTATCCCAGATCTCAATTGTAAAACAAAACAAAAAAAAACAAAAAAATCAATTATGTCCTGTAAGGCTATCCTTTAGCCTTTCCTGTAAGGATGTCCTGAATGGCCATCCTTTTGTTTTTCATTTGGTTTTTTGTTGTCCTTATCTATGGCCTTCCTGTGGCCTTGATCATTTTTTCTTTTGACTTGATGTAATCAGGTTTTGGGTCCCTTGATAAAAACCCACTTTAAATATTACTGGACCAAAAAAAAATTGAGTTGCATTTTAATGGTGGAGAGGAGTCAGATAATGAGAGTTGTAACCCTAGTTCCATTAGATTCATCATGGTCTTACAATTATTCATGCAATACTTCTCAATAAGTGTCTTGGAAAATTTTATTTGTGAGACAAATATGAGGTGATGTGTTTGCCACACTTTTAATCCTAGACAATAGTGCAATAGTCCAAGATCATTCATGTCAAATGAGCTTGTTAAGTCATCCTTTGCTACAAGAATTGTTTTATTATAACTTTATTTGATAACCAACCACATATACATTGATGATTAAAAATTACTGCCATTGTTCCTTGTATAAATTTGAATCACCATATTTTAAAAATATTCATTTATTCTTATATATGAAGCTCAAGGAGTTTGTTTGAGGTCATAGATATATTTTATCAATTTACATACTTTTGTTTCTTGTCTAGATGAAATGAATCCCTCTGATTGAATCATGTATACTTATTCTTTTATGTCCGCATTAAGGAAGACACTTTTGATACCCATATAATGAATCCTTCATCTAAATTGTACAACTAGAGCAAAGATAGTTTTGATGGTCTTTATTTTTGTTGTAGGTGCAAATGTTTCTTCATAGTCAATGCCATATTTTTGCACATAGCCCTTGGATACAAGTCACACATTGCATATATAAATACTACCATATGATTTATATTTGATCTTAAAAATACATTTGCATCCAATGGCTTTCTTCCCTTGTGGAAGATCAACAAACTGCCAAGTCGTGTTCTTCATTAATGTTTGATATTCAGTATCCATAGCATTCTTACAAGAATTAGACTAAAGAGCCTTCTACAGTATGGATGGTTCAAAGTTTTGTACAAAAATACTCATTAAAACCATATTTACCTCACCAAGATCCATGCTATGTGTCCTCAGTCCTATATTAGATGTTTCTAGAACTTCATCTATCCCTAAATATCTTAATGTGCTATTATATCACTTGGGTATTTTTTGTGTGTGATTTGGCAGAGTATATTGGTCCATATATGCATAATTATCTTCATTACTATTATCCCTAAAAACTTCCTCATTAACATCTTCTTCATATTTATCACTTTGAGGTATTACTAGAATAAATTTGGATGAATATTCCTATGAAGAGGATGAGGGTGACTTATCTTTCTCATCAAAGATGACATAATAGATAATATACAATTTTTTTGTAGCTAGATCAAATAATCTATAGGATTTTCAATCATTAATATTGCCTAATAGAATGCATTTATGAGACTTATCATCTTAATATTTATCTCTTCTCCTTTGGGATGTGCATATATGGTGTACAACCAAAAATATGAAGATGAGATATTGATGGCTTATATCTATTTCATGCTTCTTCTAGAGTGATGTGATCAAGTGATGTAGTGGGGATAAATTTGAGCAAGTAAACTACAATATGTACTACTTCTACCCAAAAAGAGGGCACAAGTTGAGAATTTTTCAACATATAACAAATAATTTTCTTGATGGTTCTATTTCTACATATAGCAACACCATTCTACTACAGTATGTAAGAAATGATCAATTATCAGCAAATGTTATATTTCTTCAGAAAAGCTAAAAACTCATTATGAGTAAAATCCCCCTTTGATCTAAGTGAAGGACATGGATCCAAATACCTATGAATGTATTAACTTGAGTCTTAAACTATATGAAGTAGAAAAGACTTCATTCTTGTTTTAAAAAAATATTACCCGTATTTTGTGAGTATAATCATCAACAAAAGCTAAAAATATATGGAACCATTACAACTCAAATACATGGATCCACAAAGACCAATATGGACCAGATTGAGAGGCCCTTTGGCTCAAGATTATGAAGAATCAAATGGAGCTCAATGTTGCTTTTTAGGTAAGCAACATGGGAATTTTGAGTAGATTTCTTTGAAGAAGGAAGACCTCTGACCATGTGCTTATTTTTAAGTGTGATAATATGGTCAAAACTTAGATGACCATATTCTCAATGCCAGAGTGGCGCAAAAATATTAAAGTTGACAATTAATGTTATATTGTCATGATGAATTGTATGAAGCTCAAATATTTTTCCTATTCATTTACCATATGCAATAATCATAGACTTTATAGCTTTACAATAAATTATACATACATTGGATCCTTGTTGTTTATCAAACTCAACTTTCAAACTATGGTTAAGTAATTGATCGACAAAGAGAAGATTCTTTGTAATTCCTAGAACATATAAGAGTTGTGTTATCTTGCATGTGTTAGAACTCAATGCTTCAAATATTCATATTATGATATGGTAGATATTTAAATATATAGAATGCTTATTTTAGGTATAACAAACCTGTAACTAAACTTGAAACTATCTTTGTCCTATAATGCATGCATAGACATTGTGATGGATAGTTATACCACATGCCACTTTGCATGGACTATGATGTAATAAATCCTAACATACCCCTTATTACATTATAGTCATAGCTCTATCTAGGATTTTGAATTGATGAAATTTTCTAGGGTGATGTTGGAATTTAAGAGGGAAATTATCCTTCTTAATGTAGACTTTCTATTATGATACTTAAGAATATCAGGTTTCATTAATCATGCACTCCAAAAATACATGTATTACAAATACTCATTCAATACTTTATAATACTTATAAAATTCAATCCATGAATTATGTGCCTCCTTTAATGGCTTCAAGTGAAGTATGATCTACCATGCATCCAATTCTGACTACTAAATTGATTGGTCATCAATTTATATCTGGCATGTGGTGGGAATAATCTTGTGTAAGGCTATTACTTTATCTTCTACTTTTCATTTCTTTCATTATGATCAAATCTTGGATTTTTTGCAATTTCTCCTTTTAACATATGTTTCTTTGATATGATAAATAGGATGTATATTTTTAATGTAATCTTTAGCAATTATGCATACTTGTTTCAGCCCTTTGAATGATACCAAAGTTTCCATAGTTTTTCTTGAACAAGAATATAACAACCCATAAAGTGCTCTATAGTCTTTCGATTTGAACTATTAGGGCCCAATAGTTGATGACACTATCTAATGAATATCTATTTATCTTGTGGTGTGTTGTCAATCTTGATGATACCACAATGCATCTTATCATTTAGTATTTTGATTGCTTGTAATGTTTTTACACTCCTTGAAAATAATTTATGAGATTCCATATTTTAATAATGATGTATGGATCTCTTGTTATAGTTATAAAAATAGATAATATTATTTTAACAATATCAAGTTTGCAAGCTATGCCATTCCTCATACAAATATTTTTTTGTACTTAGGAAAATGAGTGGAAAAAGAATTAACTTTGAACGTACCTTCTTAATTCCAAAAGTTAATAAAATTCTTGGATTTAGAGGTATTTTATTTCTTGTACTTGTAATAGTTGCTTTTGAATCTTGATAACATTTCCTCCTATTGATTCATTGGCTTGGAGTGATCAGTTGATGCAACATTTCTTGTATAATAAAATGGATGATTTGAATGGATCTAAATTTATTGACTTGTCATTTCTTTGGTTGCTTTAGAGTCATACCAAATATTTTTGTGCTATCATAGAAGTTCTTGTGCAATAAATACATCTTCTTCTTCTTGATCTTTTTTTCTTCTTCTTTATCTTGAATTTTCTCAGTTACATTATTTATTTTTTCTTGTCTGATGATGGATTTTCTTGTTGTTGGTTCACTTCTCATGAATAAAGATCTATTTTTAATGGATTATGCCAACATTCCTATTAGAAGTATTACATTATTTGGTACCTTGCAAGAATATTGCAAATACCATGTAAATAGTTTAGTTTAGAGTTATGCGAATATTTGAGTATATAGTAGATGTCATGTAAGTGAGGAGTTATGTAAGTGTGTATTTTAGTGTATGCAATCATTAGAGGTTTTTTTCTTATGTGGATATGTAGAGTCAATAAGAGATTTATTATTATGTGGAGTCAATAATATATTTCTCCCATGATAAATATGAAGAGTTAGATCTCTTGTGTGTTTGAGGAGATGAAGAGTTTGTGTAAGTAGAAAGGTCAAGAGTTGTGAATGTGAAGAGTCTCATATCCATGGTGTGTATATATTGAAGATAAAGTATTGTAATTGGTGCAACAATGTGATAGTAATATGGTGAGAACAAAACTTTCATTCCATTATGTTTAGATTATTTGTATTCAATATTCATCAATAATATTATTCAATAAATGTGTTATTGAATGTATGCATTTGTATGAATATTTTATATTGCTAGATCCTGTGAGAGTATAGTTGGATTGCTAATAGTGGTATCAGATCCACACTAGTTATCTTTGGTTAGAGCCACCATCAACCATTACTATATAGTATTGGAGTATTGAGGAGAGGAGTGATGTTAGCCAAAGAAGCAATTACTGCAATAGTATTTATTGAAATATCAAGGAGAGGAACAATGCTAGCTAGAAGAGCAATAACTGTATGAGAGAAGAATATTATTGGAGTATTGGGAGAGAAAAGCAATTTTAGCTAGTAGAGAAACATTAGAAGAAGAGAACAAGATATTGGAGTATTGGAAGGAGAAGTAAGCAATGTCATCCAAGAGCAAGATTTATGGAAGGTGACTCCCTTGTGAAAACATATCAGTATTAGAATATTGTAGCCATAAAAAGTGATCATTGGAGAAGAGATAAATGTTAGCCGAGGAGAGCAAAAATTTTAGAGAATTAGTTCACGTGAAATATATATGAGGATATTGATATAACTGACATTGAAGAGCCAAAGTTGAATTTGGAACATAAGTAGGAAGAACCACAATGGAGAGTAGTTGAATTCAAAGTTGAAGCAGAGGAGGAAAAGTAACATCATCAAATGTGTAGGCTAGGGAAAGTGTAGGCAGAGGTGCAAACATTAAAGCATCAAAACACAGGCTAGGGAAAGTGTAGGAAAAGGTAATTTTTGAGTTTTATAATAAATAAGGTATTGATTGACA
This sequence comes from Wollemia nobilis, assembly GCA_028583015.1. Classification (NCBI taxonomy): domain Eukaryota; kingdom Viridiplantae; phylum Streptophyta; class Pinopsida; order Araucariales; family Araucariaceae; genus Wollemia; species Wollemia nobilis. Next base: position 18,307,385 of record JAQPPZ010000157.1, read on the forward strand.
AATATTTATTATTTGATATTTAGAAGAAAGGAACTAATGATATAAGGAGTTAATTATTTGGAATAATTATTTAATTTGGAGTTATATATGAAGTGAAGGATTATTTAAGAAAATGAGATATATTATTGTTTAAGGAGAGCAAAATGATTTATTTTAAGAAGATTATTAAAGTGAAGGGCTTAATTACTTAATTGGAGAAATACATAAGGAAATAAGTGCATGTTGAGATTATCAGTCAAAGAATAAATACTTTAAGAAGAAGAATATTATTTGATTTAATTGGAATTATTGAAGGAAGAATAAGAAAGTTGAATTAATTTGAAGATTGAAGAAAAAGAAAAGAAATAATATTTTTAAATATTGAATTTGGGTGTAATAAGGAATTCTACTACAAAGGAAATTAAATTTTTATAATTTAAGAAGGGATTATTAAAGGGAATTAAAAATATATATATTTATGAAGAGAATATTAAAGTGAAAAAAATAATTGTAGATTTATTCAAAGAACTATTGTTGAAATAACAAGGTTTATTTGAAGAAAGACTATTGAGAATCTATTGCTAGTGATAAACGTGCAAAATATGACAATTAAAAAAATAAATCAAACAAAAAGGAAAACAAAAATTTAGTTTGCATCATAAAAGGATAGTACAGTCAAATAAAAACTAGCTAAAAATATCTTATAATTCATCTCCCAAGAAGCCACTAAAGATAAAAAATATTTGTCAACAGAATTAATGGAACATTTAAAATCTATTCACAAAGGAGCTAAAAATGGAGATTTATCAATACTTCAAGACTACATAAATTGTATCTCAATGACGCTAATGATTGTTAAGAAAGTTTATTATAATATTTGTAAGTGTATGGAATATAGTATACAAGACAATAGTCACTCTAAATGTTCTTAAGACAAAAATGCAAGAAAAATGTAAAGAATTAAAGAACAGACCAATGATGAAGAGTGCATGTTATAATACAAATGACATTATCTAAAAAGGGGATGTAAGTTGTTATACAAGTGATTTGAGGCCTATGACAAAAAGTATATTTTGCGATTCTAGTGACCTAGTTTAAAATATAGATGTAAGTTTTGATACCATTGATCTAATACCCATGATGAAATATGCAGGTTGTCTCAAGTGATCTAGTACATAAATCATATATAACCTATGACATTGGTAACTTGAGCATTGTTAGTGAAAACAAATAATGTGCAAAAAATATGTGTTGGTCATGATAAAGGCCAAATTTATAGAGTAAGTGAAATTAACAATGATAGTAATAGTCTTGGATATGATAAAGGATAATGAAATAATATTAGTTATAGTGACACAGATAGTAATGCTCTAAGTTATTTTGATCAATATAAAAAATATACTAAAAAGATTGAATTATTGATAAGTAACAATGAATTCATATTTGAGGAAGGACATCTTTCCTTCTTGGTGGTTCTCGTTGTGCTCTAGGTCTGGGAGGCCTTCTACTTCTTTCTGGTTTCTCTGTAATCTAGATTTGATCTTTTCCTAGGGCTTCTTAGGAAGTGATCCATTTTTCCTTTCCTTTCTTGTTTTATTTTTGGTGTTGGTTGTTCAGGTGGACATGGTGTTTTAGATATTTAGTACCTATTTGGATGGTTGGTTCGGTTCTAACTCATATTATGTGGAGGTGTTCCAACAGATATTTTTCTCTATGTATTTTTTGGGTCTTTGGGGAGAGACAATGTGTTTCCTCGATGTTCATAGAGGAGGGGTTCCAATAGTAGTTTTCTAGCCAAGCAGTCAGTTGGAGGTTTTAGGGTCTTTTGCTCGTATGATATGGGCAGTGATCTAGTGGGCCCTGTTCTCTGTGGTGTTGTTTGGTATCTAGGTGGATACCATGTGCTTCCATGATTACTACAGAGGAAGGGCTCTGGTGATAACTTCCTGGTTAGGCTACTTGGAAGATTGATCATTTGACTTAGGAGGTATTCCAATGAACCTTGTTCTCTACAATATATTTTGGTCTTTGAGAGGAGACCATGCACTTCCATGATGGCTATAGAGAAAGAGTTTTGGTGAAGGTTTCTTAGTTAAGCAATTTTGGTGTGGGTTAGAAGACCTCTTTTTTGGTTTGAAGTAGGAGATAGTTAGATGAACCTAGTTCTTTGTGAGTTTGTTTAGTATTTAAGGGGAGACCATGTGCATGCATGATGGTCATAAAGAAAGGGTTTTGAAGATAGTTTCTTGGTTAGGCTTCTCTAAGGGTGTCAGAAGTATCATGGTGATCTGATTTTTTCCTAGTCTTTCCTATTTTTATGGTTTGTGCTATCTATTTTAGTTGGAAAGGATTTTTTTCTATGCTACCTAGTGTGATCGATTGTATTTTATTTTCATGTTTGCAAGAAAGTTCTCTTGGCCTGAGGAGACCTTCCTGTGTTGCTTATCCATGTCTTAGGTGGATCTTTTGTTCTAAGATATTTCTTAGGTTTGGTTGTATTCCAAGCAGGCCTCTTTTGAGGCAACATATTTTCTTGGTTTCTTGGGAGTGAATGGTCTCATGGTTAGGAGTTGTTTACTACTCTATGGGTCCTCCTTGTTCAAGAAGTTTCTCTTGGGTGGGAAAATTTATTTTAAATTTTATTTCGTGAGTAGGATCTTTTTTTATGCATTAAAACAAATAATTTTAATTTCATGTGTGGGTCCCTTTTGAATGGATGGATATCTTCTCTCGAGATGATTCTTGTGTGGTTCTAAGAGGTTTTTCCTTGTTTAGGTAGGAAACCCCTTTTTTTGAATTATCTCTATTTTTTATATATAACCAATCCTTTGGATATTGTTTCTCCATTTCTGTTGTTCTTTGTTTATCTCTAGGAGACTATCTCTTTTGTTGTGCCTTTACTGTACAGGTTCATGGATCCTCTCAAAACCCCTTCTTCCAATCAATAAAAAAATAATGAATTTATATGTAGACACTATAATAGGTATGGACATACATTAGAGAAATGTCGGGACCTTCATCATTGTGAACTTTGTGGAGGAAATAACCATTCTCAAAGATATTGTTATTATAAAGAAAATAAAAACAACAAAATGAAAATGAATTGTGGATGGATGAACTTGACAAAATGGAATAAGATAAAAGAAATGTTGAGTTATTTTTATAAATGAAAGGAGGTGTGAAAATGATTTACCTGTGAGAAAATCAAAATGAATCTATGACAAGAACATAAATATTGTGACTAATATCAATTGTGGTTCTAATTTTGTAACACAAAACTATGAAGACATGTATATATGACAACTACAGTTAGTATTGGGACAAAAATAGGTATTCTTGAATAAATATAAAGAAAGATTCAGTACCCAAAATAGAAGGAGTACCAGAGTTAGAATAGAAAGTCCAAGACTAGAATAAAGGATTGAAAGCACATAAAGGCAAAGGACCTTCATACCAAATAATGTAATACATGAGGTTTTTAGAAGTATTATAGTATTTGGTACCTTGCAAGAATATTGCAAGTGTCATGTAAATAGTTAAGTTTAGAGTTATGTAAATATTTGAGTATATAATAGGTGTTATGTAAGTGTTTGTATTTTATGTGCAGTCATTAGAGGTTTTATTCTTATGTGGATATGTGGAGTCAATAAGAAATTTATTATTATGTGGAATCAATAATATGTTTCTCTCATGAGAAATATGATGAGTTAGATCTTGTGGTTTGAGGAGATGAATATTTTGTTTAAGTAGAAAGGTCAAGAGTTGTGAATATGAAGAGTCTCATATCCATCATATATATATTGAAGATAAAGCATTGTAATCAATGTAACAGTGTGATAGTAATATAGTGAGAACAAACCTTGCATTTCATTGTATTTGCATTGTTTGTATTAAATATTCATCAATAATATTATTTAGTAAATGTGTTATTGAATGTATGCATTTGTATGAATATTTTATATTGCTAGATCCTATGAGAGTATAACTAGATTGCTAAAAATTCATTCACTATTTGACTATTTCTACCATAAAGTTCACACATCTTTTGTGTGTGAGATATATTATTTTGAGAATCATTTCTCTAATTTTGATATCCTTGAGATTTGTTTTTTTTTTTTAAAGTGTTTTGGAGGTCTTATACCCCTTCTGAATGGTTTTTTCCCTTTTTTATGTAAGAAGTAATTGTTCTTATTCATCTGTTGTATGTGAGGCTTCTACTTTTTGAATTAGGTTCACTAGATTTTCAAATCTTGGTGTTTATTTAGTGATATTTAATGTTATCACAAAAACATTGCATTTGATGGGAGATATCTCAAAATAATTAGAACTAATATTTCATCAAATACCCAGTTTTCCAATGCTTGTAATTATGCTCATAACTCAAAAATTCTTCTCATGAAAGTTTCCAATTTCTCTTCACTTTTCATATTCGAAAAATGGAGTTGACTATGGAGAAATAGAATTTTATTTTGATTATTTGCTTCAAATATTATTTGTAGCTTCTCCCATGCATCTTTGGTGATGGTTGAATTCTAAATGTATGTTTGTACTTCATCTACTACTTCAAACATGATTATTAATCCTGCCTTTCTATCTACCTTATTGAAATTTATTTGATCTTCACATTCTATAGTAAGACAGATAATGTTCTATCTACAACTTGTCATACTTCTTCAAACTTGAGCTATGTTATGATTTTTAGGCAGTATAATTATTCCCCCTTAATAGTTGGAAATGGGGCAACAAGAACTTCAATGCTCCACTAGCCATTGCAAACTTTCAAAAAAATTAAATATTTGTCTTTCATTGACTCATCCTCAAAAAATGCTTTTTGATGAGTATATATAAGCCTACTCATGTCTTTATTGTTACCTCAAATCACAAAAATTCAGTGTCTCACCAGGGAAAAAGGATTATGCATAAATTTTCTTTCTCCCACTTGAGTCTTCAAGGATTATTCTTCAAAATATTCTTGATTATTTTAAAACTTTATAAGCACCTTCCTTTTACCAATAATTAAACAAGAAGAAAGGTAATATTTTATTGCCTTTAGTTGGTTTACCCACTGTAAATGTGGGATAATTAATTTCTTTTATACTTCAATGAACACCTCCTTAAGGTTTTTTTTTGGGTGATTGATGATAAAATGGAGTCATATATTGTTTTACCTAGACACGTGAGCCCATTGAGGCTTTCTAATTTACCCTTGCAAGGGTTTATCTATCTATTTTTGTCTTTCTTCTTGGTTGTTTTGAATAAGGTGCTTCCTTTTTATTTAAAATGGTTGGGAGCATTTTTCCTAACTAGAAATTTTCTGTAAAAGGTTATGGGATCCTTTCAAAACCCCTCTTACCAATCAAAAAAATATTTTATATGGTGAAGTTGGCTTCTACTTTACATGTCCATGTGTCAAGTCCCAAACCAAAATTGCATATATGTATTGTGTTAGTCACTCGATCATGCATAAACAGACAATCAAATAGTTTGAGTCATATTTAAAATATCTTTAGACAAAGTTACATCTTATGGCTCCTAAATAATTTGCATCATATTTGGATTGAATGCCCAATGGACAAGAATATATATCAATTTTCCTTCATCAGTCACTAATACCTAATTGGATCCTTCTTTCTCCTATAGAAACTTTTTAACGATTAGTTTTATGGTTGTCCCTTGACTCTACATTCACCCGAAGGAATGATAAATACAAGCTTGGACTTCAATTTGTTCTTTGTAAGCTTCAATATTAAATTTCTTTTCTACTAAATTATTTTCTATTGCTTCTTTGATCCACATTCTACTTTGGATGTAAAATTCTAGGCTCTTTTCATGTCCTTGATTTTTCTTAGGTTATGATATAGTTCTACTGCTTAAAAACTATTCAAAAGTTTTCACTTGATATGTATTAATTCCTTCTTATATCATCTCTTGCTCTTGTATAATATCTCAAACTTGTGCTTGTAGGTTGTTGAATAAATGGATCACCCATGAAATTCTATTAACATTCAAACACACTATACACATTGCTTTATATTTACGTGTGCATGGATTGTGTGAACATGTCTAAATACTTTGTTAACTAAAACTTTTATTCTTTGTGCACATAGGCTTATCACTACATAAGTTGTAAGACACTCATGGCTTGAGTTGTATAACTCCATGCATGGGCTTATTGCTCTCCTTGTGTTTCATCAAACTTTTTTTCCATGTGACTTCTTATACAATTTTTTTTGATGTCTGTTATTATGATTTTCTTGCAATTCTTTATGAATCTTCAATCATTTCCTGAGTGCCTTTCACAATGGAAATTGATTCTCTAGAGAAAAATTATAAACCTACTTATTTTCGTGTTGATATTGACTTTGTTGTTAATTGTAGATTATGATCTTACTAGTCTTTTTGATAGGGTTGATACCTTTTTTACTACTTGAATTATTTTTCCCACTCTAGTCTTTGGCATGGATTTTTCACCCTAAGACCTTTGATTTCAAAAAATAATCTTCATGGAATTTTTCTTTAGAGATATGATGGTCACATATTTTGAGGTTAACCTTAAATAATATTCTATAGGGTTATTTACCCTTGAAAACAAATTCTCAATAGAGTGCTCCTTGAGCTTTTTTGGATCAAAGGGAGAGGAAGATAAAAAGGAGAGTTGGTTCTTCTTTCTACTTGATTTGATACCCCATGTTAGAACACAATGCTTTGACGATTTGTATTATGATTTGATAGATATTTAAAACATAGAATACCTGTTTTAGGAATCACAAATCTCTAACCAAACTTGTTAGTTGTTGACGTTATAATACTTAATATAAATCACTATAAGAAAATAATCATAGGATCTAATATAATGGACCCAATAATGATATTGTAAAAAATATAAATGAGACAACTAATATGTATTATCAAGGCTTAATAATATATGAAATAACATTCAATAATATGCTTAAATATGAATGTAAAGCCTGAAATATACAATATAACAACACTTACAATACTAGTTGCTCAAATGTATGCAAACTTGTATTACTCCTCTTTCTGTTACAATATCTCATAGAAACTCTCTCTGTAGATAATGTAGACTATGATATGATATGATATGAGATGATCTATGGAGTAATATATAGCCTTTCTAGGATGACTCTTTGGTTACCATGACTCTTCCTTTCCATATGCCAAGCCTTATGACTCTTGGCTTCTCTACTTGACACTTGCATGCATGACACTATCTTGTATGCACATTTGGACTTTAATATTCATATAAATATTTCTAATATAAGGATACATGCACACTTACATATTGGACAATTGTGCACATTTACACTCATAACACTTGCACACATATTTACATGACACTTGTGCATTTCTTGCACATTATTACATTACATGAAATATTAACTCACACTCTAATCTAGGACACACTCCTAATCTAATATTTACAATAATGTACCAAGGTGGTACATTGGCATGTACCAAATAATGTAATATTCTCCAACAAAACTTGTAACTACCTCTACCCTATAGTGCATGCATAGACCTTGTGATGGGTGGTTATACCACATGCTCCTTCACATGGACTATGATGTAGTAACTCCTAACAACATGTGTGTGATCCAAGTTACAATTTGATATCACCCATTCCTTTAATGTCATAGGATGTGTCATCACCCTTAGATATTTTTCCTATATGAATTGAATAGTATAGAGTTTGTGTTAGCATATAGATTTAGGATAGTCGTCATATAGATAGTCGACAGTTTATGGTAGGTAGTTTAGAGGAGAAGTTAGTTTTTACTTCTCTTTGCATTTCCTATTTGTTAGTGCAACAGTTAGCGATATTTCTACCTATATAAGCTATTGTAATACTTATTTTTCCCTAATGTGAACTTAAGTTTCATAATTGGTATCAGAGCAACCAGGTTAGGGTAAGGGATTTGGCATCCTCAGGCATGGATATCGAGGAGTGACCCATAGAGGAGACTACACAACTAGCATGGTAGCCCTAGGCATGCATCTAGAGGAGTGACCCATAGAGCTAGAACTGGACCACAACACGAGCACCAACATCACATGCGGATCGAGGAGCTGACATGGCAGAGCTAACGTAAAGTTGATATGGTGTATGTCACAACTCACAAGGTAGGAGTTGACATGGTGAGCTTATGTGGCAGAGCTTATGTGGTGGACGAAAAGCTGACGTGGTGGACGACACAACTCATAAGGCAAAAGTTGATGTGGTGGATACCTAGCACTGACTAGGCACGGGAACCTAGACACACGTGGCACTATTTCATTAGATTTTGAGTTGGCAGAGTTTGATTGGCTACTAAGTTGGTAGAGTTTGATTGACTTTTTGGGTGGCAAAAGGTCAATTTTTTGATTTCCTGAAAGGGAATCAGTTACATAGGGCATGTTTTTGCTTTTAAATCGCCCAAGCATTGTCGTAGGGGAAATGTGGGACTAAAAGTCCCATAAATTTTTTTACTTTGCTCGACGAACAAAGGTAGAAATGGAACCTTATTCCCTTTGGTACCCATCGAGTACCGTAGCCTGACTGACAAAGCCTACCAGTTTAGGGCGCTTGTCCAGGATCGAGTCCTGTCGAGGCTTAAAGTTTTTTTATTTTTTAAATATTGCTCGAGCTCTTTAAGGTGAGGAGGCCTCACCTTATCTCATGACAGGTGAACTACCACGGTGATTGAAGGTCGATCAGTAAGTCCCAGGGCCATAAGGTCAAGGGTTTGAAACCCTCCGACCCATCAAAAATGTTATAATTTTTTTTGCATAGTTTATATTAATTTTATCAAATAGTTTTTTAATAATTTAATTTTAATTTAATTAAAAAAGCATTTTATTTAATTAAATGTTATTTTTTAGTTAAAATTAAAATTTTATTAGTTAAACCTTTGATAAGGTTTTTATTTATGCAATAAAAATAAAAATAAAAAAAAACTTGCAAATTACCTTTAAACAACCAAAGGGGGATTATTCTCAATTTTATTCCATCCTAGCACTAAGGGGGAATTTTTTGTGGTAAAATTTTTTCACTATTGCCTAAGAGGCAATTTTTGTAAGTGATTCACACCATTGCCTAAGAGGCAATCTTTGTAACAAAAAAAAGGGAGCATAAAAAGTGTTGATTTTCTGCTTTAAAGGGGGAATATTTTTGCAACAAAGGGGAAATTTTGCAACCATTAATGTTAAGGGCAACTGGAAGCTACTTTGCCCTACAATATCTTCTAGCCAGAGAGACCCCTGAATCCTTTGATGAAAAGGTGCAAATATATGGACTGAACACTGTCTTCAGTCAACTTCACAACGTTGTAATAGCAAACCTAAGAGCACCGGACCCTGGATACGACGGTGATTCTGAAGACAACCATTCTACTAATAGTAGATCTAAAGAGTCAGTTCCTATTGAAATTGCACCATAGGAACCTGAGATCATTTATCTGAGTGACAGTGACTCAGTTGAAATCGTGGAGCCAGAACCGCATTCACCTAAAGTCATCATTGTTAGTGATGACAGTGATTCAGTTGCTGACAACTTTGTCAATCAAGTGATAGGAGAACCTATGTAGGTAGAACTTTGTCATTGTTAGTGACGACCGTGTAAGATTTGATTTAAATCTATAATTTTTCCTTTGCAAAGCATAGTTCACTATTTGTATTGAGAAATAAAAGAAAGTTTTTCTAGTTTATTTCAAAATCTATGGCATCAAATAATAATCTACCCATACCTGAGTTTCATGGGTTAGATTATGAGTACTGATCTATCAATTTGAAGACCCTACTCATTGGCAAAGGTTTGTGGGATATAGTTGAGGAAGGCTAAAATGAACCTCAATACTGGACAACCTTGAGTGCAACTGATAAGACTACTAAGAAAGATGCCCAAAAGAAGAACTCATTCGCTCTCTACCATCTCCAAGCAGCCTTGGAGAAAAGCATCTTTCCTAGGATTGTTGCTTGTACAACAACACTCGAATCATGGAAAGCTTTGAAATAAGGTTATCAAGGGAGCGATCAGGTGAATCAAGTGAGGCTTCAAACCTTAAAAGTAGGATTTTGAGAATCTCACAATGCAGGAAGATGAGAAATTTAGTGACTACTGTGTACAAGTGAAAGTAGTTGTCAAAAATATGGAGACCCTTGGAGAAGACATAAAACCTAATATGGTTGTGAATAAAGTGTTGTGAACACTTCTTCATAAATGGGACCATATTGCTATCATCATTTATGAATCTAAATATCTTTCTACTCTAACTTTTGATGCACTAATAGGTTCATTGATGTCTCATGAAGAAATATTATAGGGGTCTACTTCAACAAGCTATAGAGGTGATGATAAAGCTTTATCATCAAATGAAGGTGTAGGTAGAGGCCAAGGAAGAGGCCAAATCAGAGGACAAAGATGAGGTAGAGGAAGAAGTAACTCAAGAGGTGGAAATCAATCAAGAGGTGGAAATCAACCCAGAGGTGGCAATAAAGGAAGAGCTGGAAATCAAGGAAGGAGCAGCAATCAAGGAAGAGGAGGTGATAAAACAAAGAAAGCTTATTTCAATTGTGGCAAGCTTGGTCACTTTGCTAAATACTATTGGTCCAAGACTTCTCAAGGTGGAAGAGGTAAATATGGCAACTATGGTGAAGAAGAAGGAACTTCAAATATGTTTCTTACTTATGGAAAATCAGATCAAAGTCTAAATGAAACTTGGATTTTAGATCTCGGTTGTTCCAATCACAAGAGTGGCAAGGAATATCTCTTTACTACAATGGATTCCACCTACAATCAAGAATCAAGTTGGGAGATGACAAATCTCTACAAGTTGAATGTATTGGAGCCATGGAGGTTCCAAAAAAAGAAGGCACCAAGAAGGTAAATAACATCTATTACACCCTCAAATTCTAACATAACTTGCTTAGTGTTGGAAAAATGATGGAGAAAAATTATAGGCTTGTTTTTTATGAAGGAAAATGTGTAATTTTTTATAAGAACAATTGTAATAGAGTTGTTACCCAAGTACCTATGAGACAGAATAGGTTGTTTCCTCATAAGTTTGGGGAAAATGGGGGTGCTCAACTTACTAGTATTGCTATAGCAAATCCAAGTGTACTTTGGCACTTGAGATATGGTCACCTAAATTCTGCAAGATTGAAATTGTTAACTTCTCAAGTTATGGTGTGTGGACTTCCAAAAGTTGATGAACACAAGGAGGTCTATGAAGGGTGTGCTTTGGGAAATAACTCTAGATTCAAGTTTCCAAAAGGACAACCATGGATATCTAGCTATCCACTCCAATTGGTGCATTCAAACATTTGTGGTCCCATGCAAACCAAAAGCATTGGTAACAATTCTTACTTTCTCACTTTAATTGATGATTTCTCTAGGATGTGTTGGATTTATTTTTTGAAAACTAGAGATGAAGCTTTTGATTGTTTCATAGATTTCAAAAATAATGTAGAGAAACAAAGTGAGTTTGTTGTAAAGAGTCTAAGGACTGATAGAGGAGGAGAGTATTCTTCAAATGCATTTCTAAAATATTATAAAGAATGTGGAATAAAAATGCAATTCACAACTGCCTACACCCCATAACAAAATAGTGTCACTGAAATAAAGAACCGCACCATAGTAGAAATGGCTAGATTGATGCTTCAAACTAAGCATCTTAGTAACATGTATTGGGTTGATGCTGTTAGAACTAATGTTTACATTTTGAATAGGGTCTAGATGGGATCACTCCTTATGAAGGATGGAATGGCAAAAATCCAAATGTAAAACACTTTAAGGTTTTTGGTTGTCTTGCATATGCCCACATTCCTAATGAAAAAATAAAAAAACTTGATCCCAAAAGTAAAGCATGTATTTTTGTTGGATATTGTGAGTCTACCAAAGCATATAGACTCTACAATCCCAAAACACATAAAATTGTACTTTCCAGAGATGTAATTTTTTATGAAGGGGGATAATGGGGTCTTCAAAAACATTTTTTTGCTAATGGATCTCATGATTCTATTTCCTCTCAAGTGCAGCAAGTGCTGCCCAAAAATAGCAAAGGAAGTCCTCCAAGCCCAAGTATGAGTACACCAGATGCTACTCCAAGTCCTTCTCCACAAATATCAGTAAGTTCTTCACCTATGGATATTTATTCTCCATCTAGAGGTAAAATAATTCTTTAGCACCATCCCTCTATTCAAATGTTGGATAAAAATTTCTAGAAAAGATACACTAGAACTCAAGCTAGTGAAATGAATGCAGTTTTAAAAAAACTTGAAAATCTGCATATGTATGGTGATGATGACTCCTAAGAGCCTAATATATATGTAGTTGTAGATTAAAGATACAACGCCAAGCAGAAATAAAGAAATCACAATAAAGGAATGCAGAACAGTTGTACAAAATGAATGATTTTTATTAATCAATGGAGTTTAGAAACTCCTTTTAAGTACAACAGGGCCTGTAACCCTTTATTGTGATTTCTTTATTTCTGTTTGGCGTTGTATCTTTAATCTACAAATGGCGATCATGGTGGGACCCCCTAGGGTTTCATGTTTTTAATACTTGCTTTACTGATCTATTCCTGTTTTTGTTTTATTTTGCAGGTTTCGAAAATCGTGAAATTCATTGTTCCAGTGAACTAGGGTTTCTGAGGAGTTTGCAGAAAATGCAGTAGACGCAGAGCGGCATCTGGAAGTTCGATCCAAAATGCAGAGGTGTGTTTCAGCCTACGCAGACTCCCTTGGGCGTTTGAAGGCAGTTTTACAGAAAAAGCGTAGGCTTCCGAGTAAGTGCGTTTTTTTTTTTCTTTGTTAAACTGTACTTTTTACGTTTTTGGTTTTTCTGCTATATTTTGTTTCTTTTTCAGATCATTGCTTTAAAATGAACAAAAACTAAGTAATTTGGAAAAGAACAGTTAAGCTATATATACATTTTTTTTGTTACATTTTTAGTTACATTTTTTTGCATTGCATTATTGGTTGTTGCTTGCATAAAAAAAAAAATTGCATACCTAGCTTTATATTAGAATAGCTACGAATTATCTGTTTTAGTTATCTAAGTAGGACTATTGATTGGATGTCAATAGTACTCCTGCCATTGGGTGATTCCAGGAAGAGAAGTGGACGAACCTTTCGATTGCTCCTTTGATATCTGATATCATTGGTAGGTAGGGGGTTTTAAACGGTGTACACTTCTTTAGAGGAAATGGCATATTTTCAATGGCCTCTTGCTTAGATCATTAGAAATTTTGATTTATAGCTTTGTATGTATACATTAGACACCTAAAACACTTAAAATAAAATTCACTGCATTTCATATTGCAATTAAAACAAGAATATCTCGGATTTCATCACTGGTATTGCTTGAAGTTTAGTGACGGTGGAATTCATCTCCATCCATTAAACTTCTACCTCAGACACCATAGGTCACCCCCGAGCAAACTTGCTTGGATTTCATCACCAGTAAGAATCTCGTTGTCCTTTCCTAGCCATAGTTTTTACCTTTTTTGTGAATAATTCAAGATTAGATCACATGCAAAACTCATAAATCGGACACTTAAAATTTACTACAGATTAAGATCAAAAAATAAGTAATTAACCGCAGGTAAGACACATTGGTTGAAACCTAGGTTGTGACTGTTTTTTGATAATTTCTTTAGTGTAAATTTATCATTCAAGTTTTGCATTCTTCTTTTCTGAATTTGTTTAGATTTATTGTGTTATGGTCTTAACAAGGAATCAATCTAAAGTGTTAAATCTAAATAATCAAATGAATAATTCACATAACATCCCCACCACCAACATGACCACTTATCCTAGTGAATTTCAGTGAGTTCGCTCGCAGGGTCTTTCACGTCCTTCTACCGTCTATCGCATGGCCATGCCCATGGAGGAAGACAATTCCTGTCATATTACCCACATTGATATGGCCCAAGTGCAAACTCACTTAAGAGATGGCACTGGCTATATCCTTGAGCCAATCCAAGATTCCCCTATGCAAGATTCTATTTTTCAGCAGGATATTACATCAACTCTACCCGCTGGTTTCACTCAGGTCTACACTAGCCCCATATTTGAGGCTAATGCTATATCTTCTTAGCCGGATTCATCTCCAACATCTTCCCAGATGCTCAATTGTCCTCCTTTGGAGACAAATGTAGTGTCTTCCCGACCACTTTCTCCTCCATTTACCCGAGTGTACACCAATTATCTCTATGAGGCTGGTGGAACCTCCTCTAGCCATGATCAATTTCAACCCTCTTCTTCCCAAACCATTTATGGTTTCACCCTACCTGGGGCACGCTCATCTGTTTCTTCCCGTGTACCGCCTACTTCATCCACCTTCATTGCCCTCGCTACGCAGTCTCCTCGTGACTACCATGGCAACCTCGCCCTCCACCTTCATCCAATCATCCCACATCCCTTGGGTTAGAAATTAATAAGGTTAGGGAGTACCTCAACAAGTTGCTTCAGCAACAACAACAACAAAATGCCCAACCACCTGTCGTAGTAAATCCTACACCCCAACCAATTTCTACCCAGCCAACTTTTCTTAGCTCAGGCCACACCTGGGTACCCCAATCTTCGGTGGTGTCCATTCCTACCCCACCTTTCTCCCAACCCAGTCCAGTTGATCATTCACCCCAATAACCTTCTTTTCGATATCATCCATACCAATAACCTGTCCATTCCACACCGCCTAATCCAGGCAATTTCATCCCATCTCATCATTTTTCCACTCCTCCATTGCATCATCATAATCATCAAACGAATCAAAATTTTCATGAAGATTCTTGACTCCATGCTATGCAACAATAGATTGACAACCTTACGCTCAACATGCCTGGCACATCTAGTCAGAAACCTACGCTAAGGTCATTGATCAATCAACCAATTCATCCTTCGATACCTTCACCGCCATATCCGACTGATTTCACATTATCGAAGTTTGACAAATTTTGAGGAACTGAGGATCCTCATGAACATGTGAGCTCATTCATGCATGTCTGCTTTAGAATTCAAAATAATGACGCTCTTATGCTCAGAAATTTTCCTCAGACAGTAGGAGGAGATGATGTACAATGGTACAATCATTTACCTCACCATAGCATTTATGCTTACGAGCAATTGATTAATCTATTTTTAGAACGATTCTCCCTAAATGTACAAAGGAAAATCTCATTTTCCGACTTATACAAGATCAAGCAACATGACGATGAGACTGTTTATGACTTTGGAAACCATTGGAGGGCTATCATTAATAAATTGCCATTCCCCCTACCAATGGAGGAGTTAACCAAAATGTTCACCCAGAGTTGTCTAAAACCTATCTCTTGGTTACTCCAATTACAACAATACAGGACTTTTGAAGAGGCTTTGGCCCAAGCAAGTATCATAGAAGACATTAAAGTCCAAGAGGGTGTTTTAAAACCCCATAGAAAAGAATGGCAACAAAAGGGCCAACAACGAAATAATAATTATGGCCAAAACAAACAAGCACAGGCTAGTTCAGCCTCAAATGTTAACCAAGTTAATCAAGTGGTGGCGAGCCAGCCCGTAATGGCTCAACAACAACAAGTAATGCAAAGTCAACCACAACTAATTGCTTATCATGCGGTACCCGCCCCTCCTCAACCAGCTCACAATACTGGGCCAACCATGGAAACTCGACCTTGGCAAACAAATCGTCCCAAGCGATAGTTCACACCTTTAGATGAACCATATGCGGTCATATTCAACAAGTTATATAGCACAAATCAGTTAACTTTACCTGAGTTTAAACCTTTAGAACCATCTAGAAGGGGGAAGTATTACAAGGAGTACCTATTTTGTCCTTATCATAGGCAAAATGGACACGATATCAATAATTGTACAGCTTTCAAACATGTGATCCAAGATCTTATTGAGATTGGAGCCATTAAATTGGATAGCCCCTTAGCCCAACAAAATCAAAATCTTGGTGTATTTCAAACACCCCTTCCACATCAGGAGGAAGCTCCAACAACTTCAGGGGGAGTAACTCAGGTAACTCCTCCTAATCAATTCAACCATGTACAACAATACCAAGGTTTTGTGGGTACTATTAACATAGTAACCCGGGGTCAAAGGGCGAACCAACCAAATCAGGCTGAACCATAGCCACCTGTACAAACCCCCAGTCCACCTCAGGTAACAGTGACCCAAAGATGTGCTAGTACTTCTCAACAACCACTAAATCATTCTACTCAACGCCAACGACCCATCATGTCATTGAGTAGCAGGTTAACTACCAGTTTAAAAATGGCTTCTGCTAAGTTATTGATCTATGACCTCATTCAACAATCTCCCCCACATAGAGAGGCATTAATGGAAATATTAAAGTCAATCGAGCTTCAAACTCAAGGTACTAATGCCTTCAACAACTTTGTGGGGAGTATTCAAACATGCATGGAGCCCTCCATCACTTTCTATGATTTTGAAATCAAACCTTTGTCAATAGAAAGTATAGATCCTCCACTACATATCATGGCCAAGATCGATCACAAGCCATTCAAGAGAGTCTTAATTGACACCGGTTCCTCAATCAATATCATTACAACATCGACGTTGAGTCATCTAGAGCTGTCGCCATCCCTTATCACCAAGTCGACTTTTACTCTTAAAGCATTCAATGATGCTTTATCTTCCACGGTTGGCACGGTTATCTTGCCCATTGAGGTAGGGGCCCGAACTTTGCATACCTTGTTTCACATCTTGGAAGGGTCCATGGCATACAATGTATTGCTTGGACGGCCTTGGCTTAGGGAGATGAGATGTGTCCCTTCTATACCGCATCAATGTCTCAAGTATGTATATGAGGGACAAAGTTCATTGTGTACCGCTCGACACTGAACCCTTCAAACATTGCAACTATGTCTCAAATCCTTATGAGATTGTGTTGCCATCCACTCATCTTTTCTTGACCCCATCTACTTCTTCTATACCATCTTCTTCTAAATATCCCATTCCTGAGGGGCTACCCATCATATCGCAACCATCTTCCTCTTTCGCTATTCCATCTCATTCACCACTTTCTTCATCTCCTAATCTTCCTTCTTCTTCATCAGTGACCACATGCACATGTGGCCATGACCAATCATCTCTTTCCATGTCATTACCCCCTTCTTCTACACCTTCTTCAACATCACCTATTATTCCTCCATCTTCCCAACCATCACCAACTGATGTTTCACAAGTCAATGAAGCATCAACCCAACCAAATCCTTCCAATTCTTCTATCCCACATTCTTCTATTCCATCATCTAGTCCATCTCCCTCCCAAGTCAAGGTCCATCTCACTGATGCAGGTATTGGTGAGTATGCCATCCAAGATGTCCACATCACACCGTTCAATGTGCAAATAGTTAAATATTTTGGTCGTCCACATGACCAACATTTATCCATTGGATCGGTTTATAACATGGGTTCTATGCCAAATTCCATTAATTTTGTATATGGGGGAATAGAGTCATCTTCTAGTCCTACCACCATACTAGAACCCAAGCATCCAGTCCCTGCCAATATCAAAAGGATGGAGGGTTTTCCCTCTCGCTATTTCCATAGACATAATTGGTAGCAATTTGGCCTAGGTTGATATGAGCAAGGGGTAACTGAACGCATCGATATGCCATACCAGAGACCCACTGAGCATTTTGGTCTGGGCTACCAACCACTTCCATCCCTTTCTTCTTTTGAACAAGCTTTTCAAAGCATTAATCTTAATTCAGAAGAAGAAATCCTCCACCCCGACGAATCCGAAGATGAAGCCTATGAAGAATTTGACGTCATGTCAAATGGTGATGAATCTGAAGAAGAGTCGGCGCCAATTGTTACCCTCACTGAACAAGACGAGTTTTATCTCCAATTGTTCCCTCTCCAAGAAGCCATATTTCGCTTGTTTCTTCCACAAGAACGAGGTGAACCACCCCCTCCGCCACATCCATAAGCCATAATCCAAACCTGTATTATATGTATATACTAAAATAGTGGTTTTCACCACTACCAAAAAAAAAAAAAATCAAAAAATTCCCAAAAAAAAAAAAATATCAAAATATATAAAAATACTTTATTGCTTTATGTATGTGTGTAATAGTGGTTTTCACCACCACAAAAAAAAAAAAAAAAAACTCAAACTAAAAAAAAAAAAAAAAACTGAAAAATTATGTTGTTTTGCATTCCAGGTCTTTCGAGGTCTTCACCGGTTTTCCCTTCCATTCTGCCCATCCTTTATTCCATAAGTCGACAATGAATTTTGAAGACTTATTCACCCCACTCCATAATCCATATGATCCGGATAAGCCAATCCCGATCAACCCAAGCCTGATTAACATGGATCGGATTTCATCCCCTCCATCTATTTCAAAGTTCATCCTTTTCGAGGAATTGTTAAGGGCTTCCGCCAACTACATTCCTCCTTCACCTCCACATTCACCTTCATCTTCTAAGCCAGAGGTCTTCCAGGCAGATATAGACGAGAGCAAGGCACAGGAGCTTGATGAAATTTTAGATGACATAAATCTGATCCCTACTCCCCATCAGCTTGAGGAAGGTTCCCACATGTCTATTGAAGAAACTATCGATGTAGACCTTAGTCCAGACCAAGATGGCACCCAAATTGTGAAACTGGCTAAAAGTCTATCATCAGAGGAACGAGAGCAAATGATTGCTCTACTCAAGCGGAAGAAGGAGATATTTGCATGGTCTTACAAAGACATGCCAAGCCTAGACCCTAATTTGGTTGTCCATAACCTCACCTTACAAAAAGATGCTAAACCTATCAAACAGAAACTTAGGAAAATGCATCCTACCGTGGCCCTCATAGTTAAATCGGAGATTCAGAAACTTCTGGATGTTAAATTTTTCGTCCCGATTGATTATCCTGAGTGGCTTTCTAACATGGTACCCGTTCGCAAGCCTAACGGGGGGATACGTGTTTGCACCGATTTTTGAGATCTAAATAAAGCGTGTCCTAAGGATGACTTTCCTCTTCCAAACATTGATACTCTTTTTGATACCTGTGCTGGTCATGAAATGCTTTCGTTCATGGATGGATTTTCAGGATACAACCAGATTCGAATAAACCCCGAAGATCAACACAAAACAAAGCATTTACCACACCTTGGGGAACTTTTTGTTACAGTGGTGATGCCCTTTGGCCTTAAGAACGCAGGTGCAACCTATCAACGAGCCATGACTTATATTTTCCATGATTATATGCATAAGATTATCGAAGATTATGTGGATGATTTATTGGCAAAATCTAAAACTCGACAAGAGCATTTTGATATATTGGAAAAAAAATTTGATAGACTTCTAGAGCATAAAGTAAGTTTGAACCCTAAGAAATGTGTCTTTGGTGTTACCTCAGGCAAACTCCTAGGTTTTATTATCTCTAAACGAGGTATTGAGGTGGACCCAAACAAGGTTTATGGAAATGTGTCCTCCAACTAATTTTAAGGAGTTGCGTAGTTTACAAGGAAATATTAATTCAATCCGTCGCTTTATTGCACAACTTTCTAATAAATGTAGGCCATTTTGCCACCTACTACAAAAGGGGGTACAATTTTCATGGACAGATGAGTGTCGGAAAGCCTTTGATGACATCAAGCAGTACTTAGCATCTCCGCTAGTCTTAGCTCCGCCTTGTCCAGGGGTCCCTTTCAATCTTTATATCTCAGAAACGGACTTTGCCTTAGGGACAATGCTTGCACAAAAGAATGAACAAAATCGTGAGCAAGTCTGTCTATTATATTAGTCGAACATTGGTAAGCTATGAAACCCGATATGCTTATGTGGAAAATTTGTGCTTAGCAATGGTTTTTGCCACTAAGAAACTTCGTCATTATATGCTTAGCCATACAACATATGTCATAGCTAGAGAAAACCCTCTCGCGTTATATGATGTCTCGCACTTATAATAACACTCGTACCACTAAATGGATAATGTTGCTTACCGAATTCGATCTTGAATTCATTAGCCAAAAATATGTTAAAGGTCAAGTTATAGCCGATCAACTTGCGGAAGCTCCACTACGTAGTGATCATCCTTTGATTATTGAGCTCCCAGATGATTCGGTATTTGCTATCACTGAACAAGAAGAGGACATCATTCCGAAGGAAGATGTTGACATCACGCTATTCTTTGATGGCTCTAAGTGCGTGAAATGTCAAGGTGCTGGAGTTGTGTTTCATACACCTCAAGGGATTCCCATCCCTTTATCATTCAAACTAGACTTCCAATGCACCAATAATATAGCAGAGTATGAAGCCTTAATTTTAGGTCTTCAATCAGCCATAGCTATGAGCATTAAGCGTATTCGGATATTTGGGGATTCTCAACTCGTGGTTAAAAAATTACGGGAGAATACCAAGCCAAAGAACCTACCATTAAGCTTTATCATGATGTAGCAATGAAGTTGCTCTCTAAGTTTGATTGGTATGAGATCACTAGTTTGCCTCGTTCGACTAATAGATTTGTGGATGCCATGGCCTCTCTTGGATCATTGATTCCAAAGGACTCCCTTGGAGAGGTACAGACCCCTAATCATTTCCACAATCTTTAAGTCTGCAATTGTCCGTGCTGAGTCTAAGGATGAAAAAGATGTTTGCTTTATCCATTCGGATCCATATGAGCCTTGGTCTAGTGAGATAGTAGCCTTCCTCAAGTTTGGAACACTCCCATATGATTTGTCTCGAACTGCCCATCGCTATTTTAAGCAAAATGCAGCTCATTTTGTTCTTTTGGACGATGTGTTGTATAAACGTGGATATGATGGAGCACTCCTCCGCTGTCTAGAAGCAGGTGAAACACATAGAGCTATTGCTAAAGCCCATGATGGTACTTGTGGTGGTAATTTTAGTGGAATGGCCATTACAAAGCGTATTTTACGTATGGGGTATTATTGGCCCACTATGGAACAAGATTGTTGCAAATATGTTAAACAATGTAAAAAGTGTCAAGAACACGCTAATTTAACCCATATACCATCACAAGCTTTACAGCTCATCCAAAGCCTTTGGCCCTTCTCACAATGGGGTCTCGATTTAATTGGCAAGATTTCACCCGCCTCTTCAGATAGCATACTTTCATCATTACAACCACCGAATACTTCACAAAGTGGGTTGAAGCTATTCCTCTAACCAAGACTGACAGGTCCTAGAATTGGGGAGTTTATACTTCACCATATCATTTGTCGTTTTGGTATCCCCTCTAAAATCATTTCTGATAACGGCAAGTCTTTTAAGAATAAGGATGTTCGAGCTCTTTGCGAAAAGTATAATATCCAACATAGTTTCTCAACTCCTTACTACCCACAAGCCAATGGACAAGTTGAAGCTTCCAATAAGACCATAATTGCTATTCTTAAGAAACTTGTTAAAGAAAATCATAAATATTGGCATACACAAATCCCCTTAGCATTATGGGCTTACAAAACAAGCATCAAAACTCCCATTGGGGCAACGCCATTTTCTTTGGTCTATGGAGCTGAAGCAATCATGCCTCTTGAGCTCGAGATCCCTTCCTTGCAAATTTCTTTGTAGGAATTTATCGATGATGATACTGCTAGACAAGCACGTCTTGATCAACTCACACTCATAGATGAAAAACGAATCAATGCTTTAGAGCATTTGCAAGTTTATCAAGACCGATTGAAACGTTCTTACAATGCCAAAGTTCATCTAAGAGAATTTCAAGTAGGGGATCTTGTCCTTAAAGAGAATCAACAAAACACCAATGCATTGCCGCATCTTCGAGATAAATTTGCGGCTAATTGGTTAGGTCCATATATGGTCACTGAAAGAGTGGGTAATGGAACTTATAGACTTGCCAGCTTTAGAGGGAGAGGAAGAACCCAAACCACTTAATGTTATACACTTGAGGGCATTCTACGCATAGTTTGAATTTTATATGTACATATATACATGGCTTGTACAACAAAAAAAAAAAACAAATAAAATAAAAAGAATTTGCATTTCATTGTTAGTTGCATACATCTCATTCAAAAACATTGCATTTCATGTGCATACATCTCATTGAAAACCATAACATTTCATTTTCATCCATAGTTGCATATCATGTTAGAGACCATTATATCTTTTGGATATAAAATTTGGTCAAGCAAAAGTCATGTTGCCTTAATCAGGGGCACCTTCATAAAATCCATCAAACCGAATTGTCATTCGTACACCCATTTTCCATTTGCACATATTTAAATTGCCAAAATGTTTTCAGTAACTCAGCCATTCCTAGTGTTTTAAGCAAACTTCGAAATGCATGTCAAAGTTCTCTAGGGCCATATCACAAATTACACTAAATAAAATCTTGAGTATTGGGAAATGATTTCAAAAGCGGTCTTGAACCTATCACATTTTCACATCTTAAAAACATCTTGTGTCAAAGAGAAATAACACCATCCTTGGGTTGTGCCTTGAAGTGAAAAGGGTAATCCTCGTTTGTCCTATCATGCAAACATAGTCCATAAAATAGTGGTTCTTACCACTATCACAAGCAATTACAAAATATAAATATAAACAGAGTAGTAAGGATAGGGTAAAATTCTCATCATACTTCGGTTGAGAATCCGATTCCCCAAAGCTCTAAGGAAATGAACATTTTTCACACACCACTGATCCCAAATAAGTTGTAAGGATCGTACTACTTGTCCAGTCAGACGGATAGGTAGTCATCCCCAAGGCTTACAAAGGTCAAAAACAACATGGACTATGGAGTTAACCTTCATCGGGGCTATAGACGCTTGACTGGCAGTGGAGTATACTCATTGCGTGGCGACATGTCTCTCCTCAAAAGAGACCTTTGAATGCTCATACGGACAAACTAGCTTCGAGGTCTTCTCCATAACAAGGTTACCTAATTTATGCAAGATGAGATTAATGAACACACTTGCACACACACAGGTTTTTGATTGCCTAGAGTCACTACCATGCTTCTGATTTGGTTAATGAACTCGCATGCACACACATTTGGTCCTAGTTGAATTAGGCAGTGTTAGTAAGTTTGTTTGATACCACTAGCATGTTTGAGTCTTTGTAAAATAGTCTTCCATATCAACCTCCATATCTTCCTCCATATCTTCCTCCATATCTTCTTCCATATCACCCTCCATATCTTCTTCCATATTCATGTCATTCCATACGTCATCCATTCACAAGCCACCAAGTTCGGTGCCCCTGATTAAAAAATTATGATAACAGTTGGCTAAATCTAACTATCTAAAAGTATGAGTGCTTCTTAGTGCATATTTCATTTACTTAGTCTTGCATTAATCATCCATAGATTTACATATCATTTACTTAGTCTTGCATTAATCATCCATCGATTTACATATCATTTACTTAGTCTTGCATTAATCATCCATAGATTTGTATGTTATATACTTAGTCTCGCATTAATCATCTATAAGTTTGCATACCATTCCATCACATATGCATCAAAAACATTAAAACATATAAAAACATGCATCACAAAAACATAGGCATTCACACAAAAGAGAGTAAAACACCAAATAAATAAAAGCCATGTATATATATATGTATAAAGGTCAAACCGTACAATGAATGCCAAAAGGCTACAATATACAATAGAGCACCAAGGCTCATAAAGAGTGCATCTAAGCACTAAGATAACCATCAAAAGAGGATCCCTGAGACCTAGTAGGAGCCCTAGACCTAGTGGTGTGCCTAGACTCACTATGCCTAGAGACAAAGGAGGATGGAGGATCAGGCAACACAATGTGATGCCTAAACAATGTGTCCTCCAGAGCCTCAATGTAACGAGTCCTAGACCTAAGCCTAGCTATGTCTATCCCGTGTCGTCGCTCCCCGCTCCGCTAGCTCGCTCGGAGTCTCGTCACCCTCGTCATCTTGGGGCACCCCGGTCGCTCCATCCAAGTTCGCCTGCAGCTGGGCCATCCTCTCCTCCTGAGCAGCTAACAGGGCATCCCGCTCTGCCACCTGCTGCTCCAGCCGAGCTATCTTCTCATCCTAGGAAGCTAGCATAGCATCGCGCTCTACTATCTGCTACTGCAACTGTTCCAACTCGTTCTCATGCCCGCTAGGGGGTACCTCCCTAGCCTCTCATGCAGCCTCTCCTAGGCCCTCTTTGCCATCCTCCCCGTCATCTCTGCTCCCCAGAGCCTATCGTGCCATCTTCCCTTTTTGCCTTCGACTGTTAGATCGAAGGCGGGGACACTCCCTATGCTTGGGAACCTCTACGGTTCCCTCGCCCTCTCCAGCCCCAGCCTCGGGCTCTTCGGCTCTACCAGCCACCAATGGTGGCTCCCACCTCGGCTCTTCAGCCATCCATGTTGCATACTCAGCTGTCACCCCAATGTCATCCACATCGGGGATCTCCATGTCCTCATCGTCCTCTGTCGCCTCCCTCCATGGCTTGGCACATGGCAAATACCCCTCTGATCTGTGCCTTCGGTAGCACACTGGCTCACCGGGGACATCCTGCCTCAATCTGACCTAGCAGAGTACTCGAGACATCTGTATGTACTTCGCCTCACCGTGGCTCCACCCTACTACCCATCTGGCCTGTCGCACCCGTCTCAGGTGCTCTCCATCCTCGATCCACCTCGCCTCCCGCCAGGGCCTCCAAATGACTCGGGCATCTGTCAAGTCTACCCATAGTCTCCTATACCATTGCCCCGATCTCACGAGGCGGCTCGGCTGTCTCTCCTCCACCACTGGACATCTCCTACAATAAGCCTGGCTCACGTCCTAGTGAGCCCATGGCAACCCCTCTGATCAGGCCACTCTGAAGTGCTCCCAGCCCGAGCACTAGAGCACCACACTGCAACCCAGGCCCTTCCAGCCCTGTCTCCAAACCTCATACAACTCCCAGTACACCTGCACCAATAAAGTGGGCGCCTGAGCATACACTACCCTATTAGTGAGCATCTCGCTCACTACACCCATCAAGTTCCATGGGAACTCCGCACCCGATGCTGTTCGGGGCCACAATGTTGGTCAACACGAACATCATCAGAGCCTCCACCACTCCCAACTCCTTGGCCGTATACATGGCCAAGTATGGGATCCCCCCTCTCTCCGTTCGGATCTCCCTCCAGTCATCCCCAAACACCTTGGCCATCTCCGTGGCCCTATCTCGTCCAACCTCCACCCGCACACCCTCCACGGGCACCTTGAGGATGCGGTATACATCCTCAAGTGTCACCGTCATCTCTCCAGTCGGGAGCTGGAACGTCCCCCGATCTGGATCCCACCTCTCGACCAAAGCCAAGAGGTACCCCTCATCCGCCCGAACTACCTCTAACCGAGATGCCTCCGCTAGTCCCACTACCTCCAATACCTCCCAGTCTTCCTGGGACAATTACCTCCTCATCCCCGGAATGATAGGGGAGAATCGGTGTTGTGCCTCTAACACCCTAAGCTGCAAAACAACAAAACAAAAATTTGTTACAAATTTTTCCAAAAAAAAAAAAACACATAATAAGTACTTGCTTAAATGAACAAATACCTCATCTGGCTGCACTGGCACGTCTGCTCCCATCTCTGCCATAGCTCCCGCGTGCTTCACTCTCCCACACAACCTTTCACTCCACTTCACTCCACTCCCTCAGACGCACTTCTCTTAAGCTTGAATGCACAAATGAGTGAAATTCTCACTGAAACTGTTTAAATAGCTGATTTTGGCACCCTGAAATGCAGTAGGGTGTTTCATGGCGGATTCAGACGTAGTCCTATGTCTGCAGAGTGCCTAAACACCGACGGGCGTCTATGCCAACCACAAACGTAGACCGACGTTTGGTGTCAGTATTGAATAAAGGAACAAAACTTACAAAATTTAAGCTTACCTCCTCCAAATTTCATCAAATTGCATTCATCCATTCTTCTTATCATAATAAAACATTTTGTGAAGGTTACAACAGTTTTGGACACAAATTTTGTCATTTCGCTCAAAAAGCGCATCATTCATCATTTTTTTACAAATTGGGTTAAAAATATTCAAACCCTTCACAAAATTAACCACATTCATCAATTCTTCTGATCTATCGTCAATTTCATTCTTCTTTCATCATGCATATTTTTTCCAAATCAAATTAAATTCAACCTCGTATCTAGTGGTATATTCTATCACCTTGGCGATTGCAACGATTTGAATCCATGCAATTCGGTAAGAGGATTAAACCACCATAAGGACACTTACCATTTATCATCATCAATTATTTTATTGTTTGAAAATTGGAAATCAATTTTGGGTATTCTACTTTTCAAGTGACGTCATACCAAGATTATTTTTCTCAACAGTTGTCATTGATGGCCTAGTTCATGGGGCCTTAAACATGGACAATCTTTCATATCGTCATTATTTTAAGTCTTGCTAGAGATTGTGGCTACCTAGGTTGATTGGTTCCGACCCGAGGAATTATCCATACAGTCACTAGGAGCATCTCTGAGTTTGGACTCTTTCATGCATCTTTCATCTCTGCATATCAATGGTGCCAACAAGGAAATTTCATCAATAGTATGGATTCACACACAGGAGTTGGGGCATCCGTTATCAATTTCTAATTTTCCTATAGTGGAATTCATCTTACATGATCATGGAATTTACAGTTTGGCAAAAATCCCTTTATGACCGTTGGGGCAAAAAATGGTCCATCTTTCACATCACTCATATCGTCTTCAATCATATTCTTTTCTGGTTTGTACACCAACCCCTTTTCTGTTGGGACATAAATAGATGGTTCATACACCAACTCCTTTTTTCACCGTTGGGGCAAAAACGGTTCATTTTTCTTTTGAATTTCTTCCAATTGGCTTGTGAGAACCATTCTCGCTCGCCAATTGAGGGGGTAAGCTGAAAAATTTTAAATATTCTTTATTCTTTGGTCTTCAAAGTTGTGCTTTAGTCTTGAGAGAGAGTTGCATCTGATCCAGCTTTTCAGGTGTCTTAAGTTTTTGTGCTGCATTGTGTCTTCACACAAAGCAGCTCAAAAAGGGGCATCTGTAGACACCAAAATCCAGCCACTTGTAAGTCATCTATACCTTCCTGTCAGCCACGTGTCAGTCACCCATCCTTCCCGCCATTATTTTGCCCAAATCCACACTTTCCCACCATTATTTGGCCCAATTTCACCTTTCCCGCCATTTTTTTCATCCCCAAATTTATTTAAATTAATATTTATATATATATATTAATATTTTAATATATATTTTAATATATATATAAATATAGTTTAAGTGATTTAATCTGAGCCATCCATCCTTCATTTAATCTCATCCGTCCATCCATATTAATCCGTTTCACAACCTAGATTTATTCTCTACCCTTGGATCCACTTTAATCTTAGCCACACGTTCAAAGTGTCATTAAAACCCTAAAGTGTGCCCTAAGAGTAGATTATAAATTGAGTCACCTTGATGGCTCAAACCCTATCTATCTCTTCGGCTAAACCTACCTATCTTTCCAATCTAAGTCTGGATTTGGCTATTGCTGTTAATCCCGAGTCTTCTATGGCCCTAAGTCTAAACTAAACCCTTTCGCTGCATCCATCGCCACCGCCTGGTCTCGCCGCGTTAACAGGAAAAGGTATAGATTCGTCTAAAGCAAGTAATCTTTCTTTATGTATTAATCTAATGTTGAATTCTGCATTCTATTTTATTTCATTTCATAAATCTAGGGTTTTAGACTGTTTCTGAGGGCTCACACAGTGGAGCCCTCTTATTAGTTTCTAACTCTTTGGTAATTTTAATGTGTGCAGGATTCTAATGGTAGATCTAATTTGTTGATAGCAGCTTCTTAAGCTAGAGTGGTCTGAGCCAAAGGATACAATGAAGCCCACTCATTCTATTGAGGTTAAGGATACATTCTTCGGAGACGCCACCACATTGTGCCAGCTAGGGTTTCGGAGAACCCTAGCACAAATTGTAACTTTGTATCACGAAAAGGGTTACAGGCCCTGTTGTACTTAAAAGGAGTTTCTAAACTCCATTGATTAATAAAAATCATTCATTTTGTACAACTGTTTTGCATTCCTTTATCATGATTTCTTTATTTATGTTTGGCATTGTATATTTAATCTACAGTATTCAATTATGCTTTAATTACTAGTGCATAGGTAGAGCCATCTAGCTATGAGAAAGCATGCACTCATGATGTATGGCAGCAAGCCATGGAAGAGGAAATAACCTCTATAAAAAAGAATGATACTTGGGAACTTGTGAAGCTTCCTAAGGGTAAAAAATGTGTTGGATGCAAATGGGTATACAAGATCAAATTCAATGTTGATGGAAGCATTGAAAGAAACAAGGCAAGACCTATAGCAAAAGGCTTCACTCAAAAATATGGCATTGACTATGAGGAGACCTTTGATCCTATTTCTAGACAGAAGACTATTAGATCAGTACTTTCCTTGGCTGCCCATAAAGGATGGAAAATTCAGCACATGGATGTAAAGAGTGCCTTTCAAAATGGGTACTTAAATGAAGAGATTTTTGTGCAACAACCTCAATGTTTTTAAGAACAAGGTATGGAGAACTTTGTATACAAACTGAAAAAGCATTATATGGCCTCAAGCAAGCACCAAGGGCATGGTACTCTCGCATTGATGGCTACTTTAAGGAGTATGGATTCACTCGGAGCAAAAGTGAACCTACTCTCTACTACCTAAAGCAAGGTAAATACATTCTCATTGTATGTTTATATGTGGATGATCTAATATTCATGGGTAGTAGTGACAAGATGAATAAGGAGTTCAAACACTCCATGATGAAATAATTTGAAATGAAATGTCTAGGATTAATGCATTTTTTCCTAGGCATAGAAGTTCATAAAATAGATAAAGGAATCTTCATATGTCAACACAAATATGCTCAAGATATTATTAATAAATTTGCCATGGAGAAATGCAAATTTGTTGCAACTCCAACAGGTCAAGGAATCCAATTGAGCAAATATGATGGAGCACCAAAATTTGACATGACCACTTACAGGAGCATGGTTGGGAGTCTAATGTTTCTCACCAACACAAGGCCTAATATTCAGTATGTTATTTCTCTTGTTTCAAGGTTTATGGTTGATCCATTAGAACTACATTTTCAAGCAACTAAGAGAATTTTGAGATATGTAAAGGGTACATTGGATTTTGGGATCCATTACCACCAATGTAATTCTGTAAAATTAGTTGGTTCCAGTGATAGTGATTGGGGCAAAAATATAGATGATATAAAATCTACATCAGGGAACTGTTTTAGTCTTGGGTCAGGACTAATTACATGGAGTTCCAAAAAGCAAATTGTTTTAGCATTGTCTTCTACTAAGGCTAAGTATATAGCAATCACACATGCTAGTACTCAAGCTCTATGGTTGAAAAAAATCCTTGAAGATATTGGAGAGCAACAAAGTGGTACTACAAGATTATACTATGACAATATGAGTGCCATCCAATTGGCACATAATCCCATCCACCATAGCAGGTTAAAAAACTTTGATATGAAGTATCACTTCATTCAAGACATGGTGGAGAAACAGGTAGTTGAGCTTCAACATTGTAGCACTTTGGACAACATGGTAGACATCTTCACCAAAGGCATTGCTAAAGCTCAATATATAAAGTTGAGAGACTGTCTTGTCAGCCCTCTCAAATTTAAGGGGGAGAATGTTAGCATATAGGTTTAGGATAGTCGGCATATAGATAGTCGACAGTTTATGGTCGACAGTTTAGAGGAAAAGTTAGTTTTTACTTCTCTTTGCATTTCCTATTTGTTAGTGTAGTAGTTAGTGATATTTCTACCTATATAAGCTATTGTAATACTTATTTTTCCCTAATGTGAACTTAAGTTTTATAGTTTGGAACTAGTCTTTCTAACTAGTATTATATTTGGTTGCTCCAAATCAACATACCAAACATCATTGGGATGACTTAGATGATCATGAGCAATAAATGCATGCTTTTATTCTCTTGAGTGATCATTTTCTTCGTATATTGAGTGGTCATCTTCTACAACATTAATATGTCATTGATGTATCTTCTTCAAATTTGGATTTTTATTATCTATCGTTGACATATTCTACTACAAATACATTGCTTGAGAAGAGGATCCATTTGTGAAAGAATTGTACCAACACTCCTTAATGTGTGACCATTATTACCTCAAAACTAATATATATTTTGCATATGAGAATAATTTCTTTGATCCTATAATTGATATTGAGGTATTCTATCTCTTTTAATTGACTGCTTCTCTTTTGTATTTGAAAGTAGAACATGATCTTCATCTTGCGATGTATGATAGGCCTCTACTTTTTGAAGTAGATTCATTGTTGGTTTTTGTTCAATGACATTTAGAATTATTACAAACACATTATATTGTAAAGAAAGAGATATCAAAATAATAGAAACGAGTATATCATTAGATACTATTTCTCCTAAATCTTGTAGTGATGCATGTATCTCTACAACTCATCTCAAGAATGACTCAAGTTTTTTTCCATTATTCAATTCAATAAAGTTGGATTTGAAGGAACAAGATTTGGTTCTTGTTATTTGCCTCAAATGCTATTTGGATATTTTCCTATGCATATTTAACTATAGTTGAGTCACAAATGTATGGTTGAACATAAAAGACACCAAACATGATGATCAACCGAGCCTTTCTATTTTCTTTATCAAATTTTACCTATTCTTCGTGATTTATGTTAGTATAGATAATGGACCTCTCTACAACTTTCCACACTTCCTCAAATTCAACTTGAGTTTACAGTTTAATTATCCAAGCAGAATAATTATTTCCTCATTAGAAAATAGGAACTTTGATGCACCACTAGCCAGGTTAAACCTTTACAAAACTATAAAATATTAATTCCATTGGATTGGCCATAAAAAATTATTTCCAACAAGTATATATAAGCCTATAGTTTTTTTTTAAGCAAAAACCTCTTGCAAGGTTGCCTTGGTCTGAGAGACCACGACCAAGGGGTTCTACACTATCAAAGTCACCCGAGAGTCATGTCCGGCCCTGCCCACACCAACATTATCAATTGGATTTTGGGTACCCAATTCAAATTTTTGGTAGGGTGGATATTCGAACATGGGACCTCCCTTTGAGGATTGCCCTCTCTTCTCCAACTCACCTACAACACCTGGGTATATATAATTCTATAGTTGCAAATTGATAAAAGCCTTGAATTGTGATAAATCAAGTGTCTTGTCAAGCAAACCATAGGTAGGGGAATTTATCCAACCAAAATCTCCAAGATATATTCTTAGGATATTCTAATGATTTAAAATATTATACGAATATAACCCAGGTGTTGTAGGTGAGTTGGATAGGAGAGGGCAATCCTCCAAGGGAGGTCCCAGGTTTGAATCTCCACCCTACGAAAAAGTTTAATTGGGTACCCAAAATCCAATTGATAATGTTGGTGCGGGCAGGGCTGGGTGCAAACCCCGGGTGACTTTGACGGTGTATAACCCCCTGTTCATGGTCTCTCAGACCAAGGCAGCCCCGTAAGGGATTTTTCACTAAAAAAAACAAAAATATTATATGAATATCATTTTTCACCTACAACTAATGAAAATAAAAGAAAAATATAGGATTCAATGAGCCTCCCATGACCCATGTGGGATAATTCAAATAAGTTAATTGTCTAGCCATTGATGGCTAAGGTTGAAGGTGTGGGTTCTATCCCATGAGCACCTTGCAATTCCACATGGATGTCTAATATTAGATAATCACTTTCCCTATATTTCAATCTCAAGCAAAAAATTATGTATGATGCATCGATCTTGAAGAAACTAAATCTTATGGTAATCCTGAGGCTAAACGACACTTGATTAGATCTAATTTTTTTTTTAGTTCTTTAGTATATATTGCCTGAGTTTAGTCAAAAGTTATAATCTCAAAAAAAATAAAAATAATAGGCAACAATGTAGAGAAGCTTGGGTATTTTACAAACCTTACCAAAAACTAATGCCTACTAGATAAGCCCCTTTAGAGAGGTTGTGCACCTAAAATAAAGTTGTAAATAGATTGCAAATCCATGATGATGGTGTATATGAAGAATATATATGGGATAGAAAAATTATCTCATGTAATAGGATTTTTGATGGATGAGTATGCATCCCCATCCTTGTTGTCTTTGTCTTTATTGGCAAATGAGGATCCTAAAGGAAGGTTTAAGGGTCCCTTAAACACACATAGAAATAAAAGAATACACAATTTCAACTTGCCTTGACTCTCAAAACATATTTAGGTAGCATTGTTAGATGTTATACAAGTTTGAAATTTTAAGGATGAGATAGCATTCCACTATAAATTGAAGGCTGGTGTATGTTGTGTCTGATGAAAACTCCAACTTATTTTGTCTATATTACTACCTTTGGCTACAATGGTATTGGGAACAATGAAGTAACAAAGCACCTCTAGGAGGTTGGTCATATGTCTTTGGGTTCAGACTAGGGCCCAACTCATGGCCATAGTGTGACTAAGAGGATTTGATATTATCTCTAAATGGAGACTAATTATTGTTTTTGCTAACGCAAATAGAGTTGATGTCAACCAAATTTCATAGGCTTATGTAGAAATTGATTCACATGTAATCTCCTTTGCCTACAAGGAGTTTTCTTTCATAGCCTTTGATTTAGTAATATTGTTAGCTTTTGATGATCTATATTAAAGGAAATGCAACCACAATATGTAAAATGAGAAAGCAATGTTAACTATATGATAATGGCAATATAATATGTAGGAAATATGAAAAACTTTAGCAATAACTTATAAAATAGCCATTAATGAAAGCTCATGAAAATAGTACAATGTAATATAATGGAGGACTTAAACACTCCATAAATGATGCATGATCTACATTGTACCTACTATACTCACTATATTTTCTAACTCTCTCTCACCCTATCTCTTAGCATCTATCAAAGGCATATATAGGGAGATATGTCCCTCGGCATTTCATCTACCCATGAATATTCAACCACCTATCCTATAAATCAAGTACATGTGGGATACATGAACATTTACATAATTGCACATTCTAACACTTGTGCATTTATGATATTTCATGAAGTAACTAATAAAATCCTAATCTAAGACAAACTCCTAATCTAGAGATGTACCTAAGGTGGTACATTGGCATGTACCAAATACAGTAATATATTCCAACAAACATAGTGCTTTTATAGATTATTCATGTTGAAGCAAGAAGAAGGTTACAAGGGCATCTAGATCTAATGGATCATAAGGAGATTTGGATCTTCTTTTGATCTCTTACTCTGATACCACTAATGGCAATGCTTAGATGATCTTGCATTATTGGTTTGAAGATATTTATATACAACTGCCTTGTCCATTATAACATAATAAATCATAACTACCTTTAACCACTAGATGACTCATGGACCCTATGTTGAGTGGTTTTAATTACTCAACTTACAATCACATTGACTATGATGGTAATAATTCCTAAAATTTTCTAATATGTCAATCATTTATTGGGATGTCATGTTCCAGCTATGTCGAATAACCATTTGAAAACCATAACTAAAAATATATATTATATTATAGTTACTTTAAATGAAATCAATGTAGACATGTCATTATACTTATAAGATATTAATGGACTCTTATAGGTTGGTTTTACCATGAAGATAGAAAAATATGGTCTCCTTCCTTAAACTTTGACCCCATCCTTTGTATTGACTAGTTACAATTATTGCTACCTTTCCCTTGTTGCTCATGTTCTATATGTCATATAGTTTATCCTAAATATCTACACCAAATGCATGAAGCCTCCTTAAGTGCCATTATCACCATGTTATTTTCTTTCTACACCTAATATTCATTTAAACTATAAGATTTTTATTAAAAAACATATCGAAATATTTAAAAAAAAGTGTGAAACTATAACTAACATGTTAATAATAAGTAAAAATTATTTTTCTATAAAAAAAATTGCGTATACTAGAGGAATCGATAACTCATTACATTTTTCATTGCCTCTTTGTGGGTTTGAATATTACTCCTTGCTACCACTATAACCTCCAATTGCGCCAGGTAAACTTTTTAACATAGCCAACGGTGTTGGCACGGCATGCCTCCTGGTTCTATGAGGCCTTGATATTTATACCGAGGTTACACACACCAAACAAGGTGCTTTAGCAACTAATCAAACCCTCAAACCATTTTTTTCCTATTAATTAATACTCTAACATATGATTTATTTCATAGTGGATATAATTGTCTCACAAGTATTTATAATTGACCTTGCATTAAAAAACCTTTCATAGAATTATTTTGTAAATCATGGATTATCCTTGGGGTGTATTTAAGTTCCTTTTATTTCCTCTTAAATCATGGTATTTTAACATATGTTACTGACACAAATGGTGAGGGATTTGGACTCTTTTTTAGAGGTCCAAGGTTCAAATACCACTCAATATGAGGGGACCAAGACCCCTCATAAAAACTCGTGTAAAATCATTAAATTTTTTGAACAAACAAATTTGGAAATTTTTCATCCCAACCTTTTTATGGTGCATATGGATTGAAAGAAATAGAATAATATTTAAAGATAAATTATGAAATATGATTATTGTCTTCAATCAAATCCTAGTGAGGATAGAGGAGCCTCTCAAGCTTAGGGGAGCCATCCACCACTCCTTTAAACACCCTCAATTATACCTAGCAGATTCTAACTCTATTTTGGCCCTCCCTGAAGTTGTCCAATAGATCCACCAACATGGGTCCTATCACTAGGAATTAGGCAATATAGGTCTCTTGTGCCCAACTAGAAGATCAAGTTTAGTTGTGGTAAACTTAGATAAGTCTTTAGCTGGGCAATGATATTCAAAGGTTCAATGCATGTGGAATTGATATAATTGCATTTCTTGGCTCTCATAACCTCCTAGGACCTCCATGGCTTGAATTGCCATTTCAATCTCTCAATTAAGGGCAAGAAAGCAATATCTCAATGCAATTAGGTGAATGTTGAATTCGACAGGGCTTCGCTACTCAAATTTACCTATGTATCTCTCTCTCCCATTTTGGATGGGGGTTTTATAGCACCTTGGAGGGCTATATCATAGCTTCATGAGGAAGCCAAGATCAAGATTGGGTAGTTGAGTTTTATGGATGGAAGATCCAAAACCTTCTTCACTCAAATTGCTCCAATCTACAACCAATTGGCCGTTTAGAACCAAATTTGAATCGATAAAAGGTCAACTGATTCTAAGGACTGACCGTGACTGACAAGCGCAGTCAGCTCTACTAACCACGGGTGTCAGTAGCAGCTAGCACTGACTAGGCAAAAGTGCCCAAATGAGTGGTTATAACCACTGCTATACCTTGGTATTTATCCAAGGTCTTCCATATGGTCTTCTAGCATGTCCCATATGAGTAGTCGCATCAACATGACGTATTTTAGGTGTCTAAAGATACCCCTTTTGAGATGCGTTGTGAGATCAAAAAACACTGAGCAACAATAGACCTAAAATGATATCATAGGTTGGATGATGATCATTAGTCTGATCAAAATTAGATGCTCAGGGTCCAGCAAAAGGATGTGCATCCTAGAATCATTGCTTCCAACTGGATGGAAGGCTTAAATTTGAAAAGCTTGCAATCGTCATCAGACATTCAAGTAGCTTTGGTGCTACAATAGGATTTCGAGCCTATATAACTGAAAGGAAGAGAGCTACAAACTAAACTATCATATTTACTTTTTACCCTCGTAGAGGGTAAGCTTATGATAGTCGTTGGCAATGATTCATAAGACAAACGTAATTTTGACAAGATCAAGAGATCTATGATCAAGGGATCTTCTGTTGACTTTGATTATGATTATGATATTATGACTACCCCATCAAGCGAGGAGTCGATGAGGGTAGGACAATTAAATGAAGCGACGAGTCACTTGACCACTATGAATGACTTTTAAATAAAATTAGATTTAGCATTTAATAACTGATTAGGCCTAATCAGCTATGATTGCAACTATTAAGAGTAATTGTACATCTCTATTCCATGAAGCGGTCTAGCCTCAATGGCCTTCTTAAGGAATTAATATGATAGCAATTCCAATTAGGCATGCATTGAATCATATTGTTCGATGATTTGCTAAAAATATCATAGAATAATTGATATGACTACCTCATTCTCGTGGATCAATCCGGTCTTCTAGGTCTTCTTAGGGTTTGAAATGAAGCATATCAATTTAGCGATGATGAATTTGCCCCAAATGTCCTTATGGTAATATACTCATCCTATCGGATTGCATGGAACGCAAGTCACTGCAACCACAAAGTTTATAGGGTAAATTACTAGATACGAGGTGTATTTGGCTTTGATTTTATCTATTTTTTTTGTTATTTTATGAATTTTTTACAATGCTGGTCAGGTGGGTATTTTTAATTCATCATTTTTTAGCTCCTCACGGAGGGATTTTTCAGCATTTATTACAATTTGGTAGCTGCACTTGGCAAAAAAAACTAGGTTTTCAAATTTTGCTAGCCATGGCTGACAGCCACGGTCAGCAAACCCTAGTTTTTCACCTGCGGGTATAAGCCACGGTCAGGAAAAAAATAGGAAATATTTAAAAATTTTCCTATCATTTTTGACATCATTTTTATTTGACAGCTTGCAAAATCTGAGCGCTCTAAGAGGTGATTCAAAAATTCTAATGTGAAGTTCTACTAAAAATTTGACCTCACTACCACTTGGATCGATGGTAGCCCAACCTAGAGGAGCCAGTGCGACAAAAGTAGAAGCACACGAAACCCTTGACCATTTTATTTTACCGATTTTAAAATTAAACTCACTAATTAATGGGTTAAATGAGCCTTATTATCGGTAATGAACCTCACCCTAGTTAGGTTTAGCTTAAGGGGAGGGTAAAATTAATTTATTTTTGGGTTTTTGCTTTGTTATTTTTATTATTTTTTTGTTTTTCGAGGAATGTTAGGATGGGAAAGGACCTGAAAAAGGTCTTCCTGCCTAGCTGCGGTGGTATTCAAAATCCAACGATAAAAAAATTGATCCCCTTCCTGACCACGGGTTTGAGCCGCGGTTCACAACTTCAACAATTTTTTTTTCTTTTTTTGATTTTTTTAGTAGAGTTAATTGATTTTTTTTATTTTTTAAAGTGTGTTTTTCCATTGTTTTTGGTGTTTTGAATTGTTTTATTTTGTTTAACATTTTCAAACTTGTTTTTTGATGTTTATGGTTTATTTTATTTATTTTTGCCTTATTATTTTGCTTTCTATCAGACCCTGATTGCTAGGGTGAGGGAATCAAAGATCCTTCATAACCTACACGGTGCTCTTTCTCAGGTGAATCAGGCATGGTTTGAAGTTGTAGGATTTAGCTATGTACTACACCTCCCTTCCATCAAGGCCAATAAAACCTATATGAATGCATTGGCCTGATGTTAGGATGTGCGGACCAATACCTTTCACCTACTGATAGGTGAGATGACCATCACTTTGGAGGATGTCTACCGCATATTTCAACTCCCACTAGATGGTGAGGCCATCACATCTTCACTCACTGATGCAAAGGGTGCAGTATTTGATCGTATTTTTGATTGCCATAGTGAGGTAGCTCAGTGGAATTCGGACCATGGAGGGATACACATTGAGCATTGGTATATATAGAAGGTTTTCACTAACTGAGCAGTCGTCTTCATGCACCTGATTGTGCAGATCGTCATACCTGACACATCTAGAGTGAGGTTCCCATGGAACCTCCTAGCTAGGACGATGGAGGTCCTAGTGAGTCCTACTAATCATCCCTTGATCCTATCCTGGGGGAGTGTCTTACTAACGTAGCTCTATAATGAGTTGTACCAAATTACTCAAAGGAGTAGAGTTGGAATTAGCTTTAGTTTACTACTACAGATCTGGGGTGGCAACACATCAAGATTGAGCATCCCTTTGGTCTACCCCATGAGATTGGCACCATTGAGGAGGTGCACTAGTTCTATACGACATGCTAGCCTCACAAGTAGAAGGGATTTTAGAGCAGGTCTCATGTAGGGGACCTAGCACACTACATCGAACGGTTTGTAGCACTACAGGCGGATCAGATTGATTGGTACACCTACTTAGACTGCCTTCTATGGATGAAGGCTGATGAATGGCTGCATCGAGTACGCAAAGACAGATGGCTATATATACCAATGCTCAATGTGCTATGAGTAAAATAACTCTCGTGAGAAGTAAAATAACTATCTAGTTGATGAGTGGTTGCATTGGGCACGGGAGTTCTTTTACTTCTCTTGCATCACCCGATAGTTCGAGATTAGGAATGACATTATAGAGTTGCCTACTATCAACCATCACCTCAATTTAGAGAGGGATTTTACGTGGACCAAGATGACTCCACTGGGTTATGAGGATGACGACTCTTAGGAGTCGAGTTTGATTGATGCAGGGACCACTCCTAACTATGAAACTTGGTGGACCCTTAGGGTATGGCAAGTTTTGAGGGCCCCTTAGGCAAGATAGTTGATGATGTTGTAGAGGATGTAGAGGGCGTAGATGTCGATACTTACAATTGTCGATTCCATCAGAGGACTGAGGGTAGATGGGGTGAGGGATCTACATAGGATGCACCTCCAACTGAGGAGGAGGATGATGCTCTTGAGGAGGGTGAAGCACCACCTAACAGTAAGATTGGGCAACTTAGGGCCCAGGTTTCCAACCTACAGACTTAGGTAGGCTCCTTATAGATACAAATATTACATTGGGACACCACCATTGCCACTTTAAAGGTAAATATGGGGGATCTCCAGTCTTGGCTCACAACAGGGTAGATGCAGTGGCACAACTATGAGGAGGAGAAGACTGCTCTACAGGTTAGGATCACTATAGTAGATATAGATATCTAGAAGGTTACAAGGCAGTGCATCATTTTGTAGTCATAGATAGACGCTATGATGACACATATTGTCACACTCTAGGGTGGGAGGGTATATCCCTCATCATCACAGGTTGCTCTAGTGCCTCTAGCTGCTCCATTAGTACTAGTAGTGCTTACAGTGTCAACAGTGTAGGGATCAGCAAGGTTGGACTAGGGAGCTAAGATTAGGAGACTTCGGGTCCTCGTGTAGTAGCACATCGATGATGACATATGGAGTGTTGCCTACATCTCATATTTGAGAGGAGTAATTGGACCACTCGGGGGTGATATTATGGAGATACCCATAGCTTTAGGATCTTAGAGGACTCACACTCGAGAGATAGTTTAGTCATCAGCAAGCTCCAATCGTAGATATCACAAGTCAGATAGGACCTCCAATGCCAGATCTAGGAGGCCTCACAGGGATGGCGGAGGTGACAGTGAAGCCTCTCAGGCTAGGAGCATAGGCGGTGCTACTTAGTACAGATATGATGCTAGATGTTGTACCATTTTTATGTGTAAGATCGAGGACCTACACAGATGTAGCCTGCGAGTATTTTTGACACATGCTAGTGTACTATTTACTATTATTTTTTTGATACACATACATATATATGATTTGACATTGAGACTCATTATATGTGCAATTTATTTGCTTTTATTATTTTTATGTTTTATGAGATGCATGTGGATGCAATGTTTAGATGCGATGTTTATTTTATGCTATATGATGTGATGTATGGATGACATGCACTAGATAGATGATGAATATATGATTTTAAATGCAATGATATATATGTGTAGGTGGACTACTTATGATGAATGTATATGAATGCAATATATGATGTTTAAATGCATGTTTGATTTACTGTACTTGTATGCATTTAACTTATGATGTTATGACATAATTTACGCCATGTATGTATTGCACATATTTTTCTATGATGAATGCTATGTAAATGAACATGTATGTTTTAATAACTTAAAACATAATGTACGAATGTAATGTGGGTTTAACAATCTAATGGATGACACCACAGAATGTATAACAATCATGAGATGTAATTGTTATATCCTTTTATGAAAATTGATAAATTGTGCACCTATATATGAGATGCAATTATATATGGTTTCTATTCATAAGCATTTTTAGATTAGAATAATATGTATAATTGATGGGGGACACAAAATTTGCTCAGACCAAATTTCTCAATAACTCATTCATTAAACTTGGAAAAAGATTACAATACTAGCCCACAGGCATAGTTTTCTTTTCTTGGTGCAAGCTGCCTCACATTCGGCGATCTGCTCGCACACTTCCTAGCCCGCAGGCATAGTTTTCTTGATCTGAGCAGCACTTCCTCCTCCCCTGGAAGAAAAATAGCCCAAACAGGTCCAGAGCGGCCCTCTTGCCTTCAGCTCTGCAACTCTGCCTCGGCCGTTTTTTGACCCCTTGTGCATGCCTTTGCTTTCCCTTTTAAATCTCTGGGTTTTCTTCGAGGTCTCGACCCTCTAGGCCATTAATGACCCACCTAGAAGAACACATCTTTTGAAATTGAAAAGTCAGCTCTTGTCCCCGCCTTCGTGACTGAACCTTCACATATTTTACCCTAACTGGCAACTGCCATCGGGTCAGCCATGGAAACATGCATTGATGAGCCGTCTGATCATTTCTAACCTCTAGGCATAGCCTTCGAGTGGCTGCCATGCTCAGCGAGCTTACCGGGCAAGAAATCATGCATAAATGAGGCTTGACTACCTCAAGAAACACCGTTTGGGAACACGGGCCTTTTCAAACCGTGAACCAGTAGTATGTCACGATATCGTGACATTTTTCTCCCTCGCTGCCTTTCTCTTCTTTGAGTCGCAATACCACAACATGTCACGATATCACGACATTTCTCCCCCTCGCTGCCTTTCTCTTATTTGGGTCGCGATATTGCAACATTTCTCTTCCTCACTGCCCTGCTCTTCTTTGGGTCGCGATATCGTGACTTCTTTCCTTTTCGGATATTCTTTCTCCTTTTTGGTCATAAAATTGTGACATGTGATATCGTGACATCTTCCATTTCTGCTTCCTTATCGCCTCTTCGAGTTGTGAAATTGTGACATCTTTCCTTTCTATCTCCTCCTTGCTTCTCAGGTCACAAAATTGTGACATGTTGTGATATCGCGACATATTTCCTTTCTGCTTCCTTCTCGCCTCTTTGGGTCAAAAAATCATGACATGTCGTGATATCACGACATTCTTTGCTCTCTGCATTCTCTCTCTGTCTCGGGTCATGAAATCACAATGTGTCGCAATATCATGACATCTTTGCTCTCTACTTTATCTTCGCCTCTCGGGTCGCGAAACCGCGACATGTCGCAATATCGTGACATCTTTGCTCTCTGCTTTCTCTCTCTGCTTTGGGTCGTGAAATCGTGACAGCTTTGCCTTCCACTTTTGCTCTCTGCTTCGGGTCGTGAAATCGTGACATGTCGCAATATCGTGACAGTTTCTTTCCTTGCTTTCTTTTCTGCTCCTTTGGTCGCGATTTCACAACATGTCATGAATTCGTGACATTTTTTCTCTGGCCCTTCCTGTTCTCTTTCGGTCACGATTTCATGACATGTCGTGAAATCGTGACATTTTTCTTTGGATGCCCTCTCTCTCCTGTTTCGGTCATGATTTCATGACATGTCACGAAATCATGACATTTTCTATGGACACCTTCTCTCTCCTACTTCGGTCGTGATTTCGTGACATGTCGCGAAATCATGACATTTTCTACGGATGCCTTCTCTCTCCTACTTTGGTCGTGATTTCATGACATGTCGTGAAATCATGACATTTTCTCTTCGTGCCTTCTCTCTCCTTCCTGAGTCATGAAAATGCGACATGTCACGATATCATGACACTTTTCCTCTCCTACGTCTTTTCTCATCCTTTTTTCACGAAAACGCAACATGTCGCGATATCATGACACTTTTTCTCTCCTACGTCTTTTCTTGTCCTTTTGTCACAAAAACGCGACATGTCGCGATATCGTGACACTTTTCCTCTCCTGCGTCTTTTCTCGTCCTTCGGTCGTGATAATGCGACATGTCACGATATCATGACATTTTTCCCCTCTTGAGCCTTCTCTCGGCTTTTGGTCTCGATAATGCGACATGTCACGATATCGCGACACTTTTCTCTCTTGAGCCTCTTCTCATCTTCTAGTCGTGAAAATGTGACATGTCGCGATATCGCGACACTTTTCTCTCTTGCACCTCCTCTTTTCTTCTAGTCACAAAAATGCGACATGTCATGATATCACGACACTTTTCTTTCTATCGCCTTCTCTCGTCTTTTGGTCACGAAAATGCGACATGTCGCGATATCGTGACATTTTTTCTTCATTGTCGACCTATCACAATATCGTGACACTTTTTCTCCTTGTGAAATTTTGCTTTCCCTTGGATGCTCCTGCATCATACAATTGGGGTGGATTGAGAAGTGACCTTCACTTCCTTCTTTTCTAGGTTCAAGCCCTCTGTGCAGTTCCTCTTGCAGGGCCTGAACATGCCTCTGCAAAGCTCTAAAGTCTTCTACTGGCACCATGTTTCTTCCACCACCATGGTTTCTTCTTGGAGGCATTCTTCCTCACTCTCTTCTCACAAACCTTCCATAGATCCTGGTGTAAAATGCCTCACGTTCGATGATCTGTTTACACACTCAGGAACTCTACACTCTTCCTCAGATCCTGGTGTAAGCTGTCTCACTTTCGATGATCTGCTCACACACTCAAGAAGTCCTACTCTTCCATAGATCCTGGTGCAAACTACCTCATGTTCGATGATCTATTTACACACTTAGGAACTCCCGCTCTTATACCACTAATGGGGGACACAAAATTTGCTCAAACCAAATTTCTCAATAACTCATTCATTAAACTTTGGAAAAAGATTACAATACTAGCCCGCAGGCGTAGTTTTCTTTTCCTGGTGCAAGCTACCTCACATTCGGTGATCTGCTTGTGCACTTCCTAGCCCGCAGGCATAGTTTTCTTGATCTAAGCAGCATTCCTCCTCCCCTTATGGAAGAAAAATAGCCCAAATAGGTCTAGAGCGGCCCTCTTGCCTTCAGCTCTACAACTCTGCCTCGACCATTTTTTGACCCCTTGTGCATGCCTTTGCTTCCCCTTTTAAATATCTGGGTTTTCTTCGAGGTCCCGACCCTCTAGGCCATTAATGACCCACCTGGAAGAACACATCTTCCGAAACTAAAAAGTCGGCTCTTGTCCCCGCCTTCATGACTGAACCTTCACATATTTTACCCTAACTAGCAACTGCCATCGGGTTAGCCATGGAAACACGCATTGATGAGCCATCTGATCATTTTTGACCTTTGGGCGCAACCTTCGAGTGGCCTCCATGCTCAGCCAGCTTACCAGGCAAGAAATCATGCATAAATGAGGCTTGATCACCTTGGGAAACACCGTCTGGAAACATGGGCCTTTTTGAACTGTGAACCAGCAGTATGTCGCGATATCGCGACATTTTTCTCCCTCACTGCATTTCTCTTCTTCGGGTCACGATACTACGACATGTCATGATATTACAAAATTTCTCCCCCTCACTACCTTTCTCTTCTTTGGGTTGCGATATCATGACATGTCGCGATATCGCAACATTTCTCTTCCTCGTTGCCCTGCTCTTCTTCGGGTCGCGATATCACGACATGTCACGATATCGCAACATCTTTCCTTTCTGGCTCTTCTTTGTCCTTTTCGATCATGAAATCGTGACATGTCGTGATATCATGACATCTTCACTTTCTGCTTCCCTATGACCTCTTCGGGTCATGAAATTATGACATCTTTCCTTTCTGTCTCCTCCTTGCTTCTCGGGTCACAAAATCGTGACATGTCACGATATCATGACATGTCGTGATATTGCGACATCTTTCCTTTATGCTTCCTTCTTGCCTCTTTGGGTCACAAAATTGTGACATGTAGCGATATCACAACATTCTTTGCTCTTTGCATTCTCTCTCTGTCTCGGGTCGTGAAATCGTGACGTGTCACAATATCACGACATCTTTGCTCTCTGCTTTCTCTTCGCCTCTCGGGTCGCGAAACCGTGACATGTCATGATATCATGACATCTTTGCTCTCTGCTTTGGGTCACGAAATCGTGACATGTCATGATATCATGATAGCTTTACATTTCACTTTCACTCTCTGCTTCGGGTTGCAAAATCGTGACATGTCATGATATCACGACAGTTTCTTTCCTTGCTTTCTTTTCTGCTCCTTCGGTCGCGAATTCATGATATTTTCTTCGATGGCCCTTCCTGTTCTCTTTCAGTCGTGATTTCACGACATGTCACGAAATCACGACATTTTTCTTTGGATGCCCTCTCTCTCCTGTTTTGGTCGTGATTTTGCAACATGTCACAAAATCGTGACATTTTCTACGGATGCCTTCTCTCTCCTACTTCGGTCGCGATTTCATGACATGTCACAAAATCATGACATTTTCTACGGGTGCCTTCTCTCTCCTGCTTCGATCGTGATTTCATGACATGTCACGAAATCGTGAAATTTTTGCTCCGTGTCTTCTCTCTCCTTCCTGAGTCGCAAAAATGCGACATGTCACGATATCATGACACTTTTCCTTTCCTGCATCTTTTCTCGTCCTTTTGTCGCAAAAAAGTGACATGTCACGATATTGCAACACTTTTCCTCTCCTGCATCTTTTCTCGTCCTTTTGTCGTGAAAACGCGACATGTCACGATATCGCGACAC
This sequence comes from Wollemia nobilis, assembly GCA_028583015.1. Taxonomy (NCBI): domain Eukaryota; kingdom Viridiplantae; phylum Streptophyta; class Pinopsida; order Araucariales; family Araucariaceae; genus Wollemia; species Wollemia nobilis. The sequence goes on from JAQPPZ010000157.1 coordinate 18,352,051, forward strand.
TTTTCCTCTCCTACGCATTTTCTCGTCCTTCGATCGTGATAATGCGACATATCACGATATCGTGACACTTTTTCCCTCTTGAGCCTTCTCTCGTCTTTTGGTCGTGATAATGCGACATGTCGCGATATCGTGACACTTTTATCTCTTGAGCATCTTCTCGTCTTCTGGTTGCGAAAATGTGACATGTCGCGATATTGCGACACTTTTCTCTCTTGCGCCTCCTCTTTTCTTTTGGTCACGAAAATGCAACATGTCGCGATATCATGACACTTTTCTTTCTCTCACCTTCTCTCATTTTTTGGTCACAAAAATGCGACATGTCATGATATCACAACACTTTTTCTTCATTGCCGACCTATCGTGATATCGTGACACTTTTTCTCCTTGCAGCATTTTGCTTTCCCTTGGATTCTCTTGCATCAATAATATAGTTAGTGGTCATTTAAATATCATTTCTGACATCCATCCGGTATCTATCCTATACTACAAATAGTTCTAATAAACAAACTCTCATAAAAGAAATTGATTTTTGATGATTGCATTGAAAATTGATTGTTGCTATTTGGGAATTTTTGAGGTTCTCCATGAAACTCAAACACCCTAGTTGACTTATCAAAAGTTGTATACTGACCATACTAGACTTCTGAAAAATAAGGCTTTCGCTAGGATAGACCCTAACTATTCATTATCCCTGTGTGTGCAAATGAGTATATTTAGATAAGGCATAAGCATACCTCGATGTCAGGCGGGATTCTTTCAGCCCATTGCTAAGATTGGGGATCCTCAAATGTCTATCCAATCCTAGGTTTGAATTTAGTCAGACTAGACCACTAGGCAATCTGGGCCACCTAAAGCTAGCTCACTCGTAAATTTCTTAGAACTACCCCTTCAATGATAGGCGAGATTCTTTCAACCCATTGCTGAGATTGAGGATCACTCTATGGCTTTCAAGCATTGATCATTCTAGGGATTCAAGCTCACCCCCTTCTTTTCTTTAATTTATTGGGATACTTGCTCATATATAGTGATAAAAATCACTGTTTATTTTGTACTTTAGTGATAAAAATCACTATTTATTTTATTTTATTTTGAATTTGATCTTGATTTTGGGATTTCATTCTAGGATTTTTCTCCTTCATTTGTAAGCAAGGGATTTATTCGGGTAAGGGGTAAACTTGTCCTTTTTCCAATGACCACTACTCTAGACCATTGTGCCTCACAAAATGAGCAAGTAACAAAACCTTTCACCTAAGGTGACCCATACCACTTTTGTAGTGTTCATCCTTCCTTACCCTAATTAGGATTGTTTAAATGTGTTTGATTAGTGATAGGATTCTGATATGCTAAGGGCTATCAAAACTAGACCTCATCTACAAAAGCAAAGCAAGCTTTCTACCAAACTCTTGAGAAGACCACTAGGTATGGTTGAATGACCAAAAAACCCTAGTATATTCTTCATAGCAACAATAAAGGTTGTGTTGAAAAACACAATTACTCACACGGGTGGTGAATGATGATGATAGTGCAAAGATGCATGATTGAAATACAAATGTGGTGTCATTTGTAAGATTGTAAACACAACTATCCTAATGCAAGTGCAATGGATGGATATGCCTAATGCAATGCAATATGAAATGCATGTAATAAATGAAATGCAATGATGCAAATGAAATGTAATGCAATATTTTTGAATTTTGATATTTTCCAAATTTTTTATGGATTTTATAACTTTTTGATTTGACCAAAGGGCTTACAGATGCCTTTGGAGCCTTTTTTTGGATGACCAAAGGGCTTACAGATGCCTTTGGGGCCTTTTGATGGTTTTAGGCATAAAATGCTTTAAGGTGAAGGATGTTGAGAGGTTCAGGCTCTTCAACCCCTTCCAACGATGTTAAGCGATATGTCCCAGGTCCAATCTTCTCAGAGATGATATAAGGACCTAACCAATTAGCCATAAATTTATCTCACATTTTTGGTGGTAGATTTGAGTTCTGTTGGTTCTCTTTCAGCACAAGATCACCAACCTCAAAGTCTCTCAGATGGACTTTGTCATTGTAAGCTCATTTTAAGCGCTCCTGATAAACGTGGAGATGCTCAAGGGCATTCATACGACGTTCATCAAGTAGCATCAATTGATCTAGGTGAGCTTGTCATGCAGTGTCATCATCGATGAACTCTTTCAATGTGATGCATAGCATTGGAATTTCCAACTCTAAGGGCATAATGGCCTCAATGCCATATACTAGTGAAAATGGAGTTGCCCTAGTGGGTGTCCGAATACTAGTCCTGTAAGCCCATAATGCAAGGGGCAGCTGGATGTGCCAATATTTATGATGTTCTTGTACCATATTTTTCAATATGGATACCACTATCTTGTTTGAGGCTTCAGCCTACCCATTTGCCTATGGATAATATGGAGTCGCAAAACTGTGTTTGATCTTGTACTTAAATGTCAAAGCTCTCACAATTTTGTTTTTGAATGATGTGCCATTATCCAAAATTATCTTGGATGGTATCCCAAAATGACTTATGATATTGGTGAGTATGAACTCAACAATACGTGCTCCAGTTGTCATTGTTAATGGGATTGCTTCCACCCACTTAGTAAAGTACTCAGTAGCCATAATAATGAATGTATGTCGGCCCGATGATGGAGGAGAGATCTTACCGATGAGATCCAAACCCCACTGAGCAAATGGCCAAGCCACTTGAATGGGCTGTAAGGCCTATGATGGTAGGTGTGCAAGATTAGCATGATGTTGGCATTTAATGCATTTCCTGACATACACATTGCAATCCTTCTCCATAGTGGGCCAATAATAACCCATGCGAAGGATGCACTTGATGATAGCCATGCCGCTAAAATGGCCACCGCACGTACCATCGTGAGCTTGCAAAATTTCCCAAGATGATTCTTGGGGCTCAAGACAATGAAGGAGAACTCCATCATAGCTTTGATGATACAAAATATCTCCTAACAAGACATACTTTATCACTTTCTATTTAAATGTGTGCTTCATAACACGCGATAATCCTTGAGGGATTACACCAAGCTTAAGGAAGTCGTATATCTATGACATCCAGTTCTGATAGCTCTCAGCCTCAACTGACAAGACAACATGCTCCCCCTATGGTTTAACATTCGCAAATGTAGACTGGGAAACAACCTTATGGTGAATGGTGGTACCACTCCCCATAGGATCCTACGAGATCAATGACCCCCAAGGTGCTCTCTTGAGAAAGTCTCTAGCTCTGTAGAACCATTCATGGTTTGGTTCTACCTGAATCATGTTGATTGACTCTTTGTTATCCAAAGCTTCATGTTGCACAATAGAGTGTGACAACATTTTTACATGGATGGTAGTAAAATCGGTAGATGGATTCTAAGGGATTAAGGATCCCAAAGATGCCATAGTGTCTATAAATCTATTCAATGAATGAGGGATTGCCTCGATGTCATACCATTCCAACTGAGCTAAATATGTATCAACAAGATCTTTGTAAGACTTCAGGATAGGACATCGACACTAAAAAAGTCCCTTCACTTGGTTAACAATGAGAAGGGAATCACCAAAGATATTTAACCTTTTAATCTTCATGGCGACAGCTATTTGGAGGCCCAAAATTAGGGCTTCATATTCAACATTATTGTTAGTGCAAGGAAAGTCCAACTTGAATGACAAGGGCATAGGAGCACCTTGTGGCGTGAACAACACTATTCCTACACCACCCCCTTGCTCACACTTTGAACCATCGAAGAACAAGGTCATATCAGCTTTATTATCTGGTTCTTCAGGTTTGGGTGCTTCTGATAAGGCAAAAACTACATCATCAAGAAGCTCAATGGTGAGGGGCCTACTATTTTCAAGAGGTACCTCAGCCAGTTGATCAGCTATGACCTATCCCTTAATGGACTTTTGGCTAATGAATTCCAAATCGAATTCTATCAATAGCATGATCCACTTTGTAGTACGTGTATTATGATATGTCTTGCTCATCATATACTACAAAGGATTTTGTTTTGATATGACATACGTCGTATGACTTAACATATAATGTCACAATTTCTTTGTAGCGAACACTACTGCTAAACATAGTTTTTCCACATATGCATATCCTAGCTCATAACTCACCAAGGTTCGGCTAATGTAATATATGGCTTGCTCTTTGTTTTGCACATTCTTTTGGGCTAACATGGTTCCCAATGCAAAGTTAGTTATCGATATATATAGCAAAAAAGGCTCATCTGGTCTTGGTGGAGCTAGCACTAGTGGCATTGCTAGGTATTGCTTAATCTCAGCAAAGGTTGCTTGATAGTCCTCATCCCAATTGAATGGGACCCCCTTGTGTAGCAGTCGATTCATGGGTCGACATTTATCTGATAATTGTGTGATAAATCACTTTATGGATGCTACTTTGCCCTGTAGGCTTCTTAATTCCTTGATATTCATGGGAGGATGCATTTCTAAAATTACCTTTACCTTTGTTAGATCAACTTCGATGCCTCACTTTGAAATGATGAATCCCAAGAGATTTCCTGAAGTTACACCAAATACACACTTCTTAGGATTCAACCTGACATTATGCTCTATCAGGCGATCGAAGACTTTTCTCAGGACCTCAGCATGCTCTGAACGCAGCAATGACTTCGCCAATAAGTCATCGATATAATCTTCTAAGATCTTATGCATATAGTCATGAAAGATATATGTCATAGCCCGCTGATATGTAGCACCAACATTTTTAAGACCGAATGGCATAACCTTATAGCAAAATGTCCCCCATGGCATTATGAACATAGTTTTATGTTGGTCTTCGGGCTTAATCCAAATTTGGTTGTAACCAAAAAAACCATCCATTAGGGAGAGCATTTCATGACCCGCAGTTGCATCTACGAGAGCATCTATGTTCGGCAATGGGAATGAATCCTTTGGTGTTGCCTTATTGAGGTCTCTAAAATCTGTACAAATATGGATCCTTCCATCAAGTTTTCCTACAGGTACCATGTTTGATACCCATTCTGGATAGTCGATGGAAATGACAAACTCTACATCCAATAGCTTCTGCAATTCATATTTAACCATTAAGGCTACTGTCGGATGCATCTTCCTAAGTTTCTGCTTGATTGGCTTCTTTGATAGATCTAGCGAAAGGTTATGAGTAACCAATTTTGGATCTAGACCTGGCATGTCTTTATAAGTCCAAGCAAAGAGAGTAGGTCTCTCTCTCAGTAGAGGGATGAGGTTGGCATGCTCATCAGGAGATAAAATTTCTCCAAATTTAACCTTCCTTGGATTGGTGGGATCATTACTGATATCCACTTCGAAGGTTTCCTCTACTGACATATGGGATCCCTCCTCAAGCTGATGAGGCATAGGGATCAAGTGGATGTCATCTACTGGGTTTATGGGTTCCGCATTGGAAGCATCCTCAACATGATAAACATCATGTGCACAGCCTAGCACAAAGTGAAAAGGTTGCAACATTTCTTCATTAGGGAAGAAATCTTCAGGCTCTAGTGGTGAGTCAACATGATCCCAATCAATAGCATCTACATTCAGACACAATGGTTTGGAAGGATCAGTTGGGTTGTGAAGTGGAGTGGTCAAATCAATGGAGATCATATTGATGGAATGGATCATGTCTCTAGGACCACGTGCATGTGACACTATATTGATATAACTTCCATCCCTAAGATGTGGTTCTAGGGGTATGGGGATCTCTGGATCCAGTCTATGAACAGACTCAAAAATAGGATCGCTAGGCTCGAGGAGCTCTCTATATGTCGATAGATTAGGGAAGACCATATGATAAATCCTATCCAAATTAGGTGCTCTTCCTCTAAGGCATGGATGAATATTGATATCTCTATACATATCCACTATAGTGTATGATGCATTATGATGATGTAAGTAGGGAGGCCCCAGATAGGCTCTCTCTATTTCATATTCATCATCACTATCATAATAGAGACCTTCACCACTACCGACTAGAATCGAGATTGGGAAGGTGGGGCCCCATGAAATCCCACTCTCAATAACTACTATCATCCATGAAGGATTGATTATCCTCAATGACTATCTCTAAAGGTAATAGATGATATAAATTAAGAGGGCCTAAATAAGCCAACTCAGTCTCATCCTCATATTACTCACTATTTGAGGACTCACCATCATCATCAATGTCATATATGCAACTCGGTCCACCTCTCTCAGAAATGGACTCTACTATGTCCTCATCAAAATGATATTCTAACTTAGAGTCTTCCACTATGCTAGCATTGTGAACCTATAGGCCTATGTCATCGACTACTGCATAAATTTTTCATCCAAGTTTTCTCTTGGTATAGGCTCTAGACCAGTCTCCACCAAGATATCTTCATGATATGTCTCAGGTGGTCCTATAGTGACATAAGACACTATCCAGTTATCCCTCTAAAAAGAGGTGGGATTGGGGTGATAAGGATTGAAGTCGACTTCACCCCCAGACTAAGGTACAGGTGGTCTAAAGATGCCATGAGGAGTTCAGCCTATCCTCCAATATGGTATCCTAACCCGAACCTATCTATAGGCAATTGATACTGAGGTTCATACGACCTCCTATGCCCCTACTCAAATAATCTGAGACCGTAACCATGCCAATGGTAATGCTCAAAATATCATAAGGCATACTCTGAGTTAGAAAGATAATGAACATTCATAGTGAATGGCTCATCATCATCTTCATCCATGGGGGTGTGAGATGCGACCTAGTCGAGCCCTCCATAGATGAAATTAGTTTGGTTAGGAGGTACCCCTAGTGGTACCACCATCCCTACGAGAAAGGATGGGCTTGTGGTCGGCCCATGTCTTGTGCAGTCTCGATGATTGGCATGAACATCACATTCTGCATAATATATTCCCCCAATCTAGGATTAACCAAATGAATGGTCACCTACGGTGTAGATGACCCTACTGAAGACATAGGTGAAGTAGGCTGAGGTGCCTCTTCGACTTCTATTTGAGCATTCTCTACTTCCATGGGAGTAGGAACCTCGATCACAACTAGTTTGGGTGCTTGCTTCTTCTCTTTTTGCCCATATTTACTTTTAGCTTCTCATCATCCCGATGCATCACGGATGTCGATGGTCTAGTAGAAGCAGTTGTCGTGTGCTTCGATCATTGAGATACGGACATTGTAGGTTTGGCACACACTTCTCTTATTTTACCTCCTAGCTCTTTGATCGATGATGTAGGTCGTATGTCCAGGTGCATTGAGGGGAGCACAAAATCCCTCGGCAAATCTGCTAGATTCACGTATTTAAATGGTTCTTCATCGGAAGGCACCACGTGAACCTGCCCCTCATGCACATATTTGATACATTGATGGAGAATAGAGGGGACACAATGCATTTCTCGTATCCAAGGCCACCCTAGAAGTATATTATATTGCATAGCACCTTCAATCACATGACACATCATGGGGATGGTCTTCAGCCCTACCTAAATAGGTAAGACTATCGTGCCGACAGTTGAGCATAATGCATCATTAAAAGCTCTCAACATGAAGGTAGAAGGTATGATATGCATCTTTGGTAACTTCAAGTATGTTAATGCCTTGGTCATGATAATATTGATTGATGATCCTGTATCAATAAAAACCCACTTGAAAGGTTTGTGGTTTACACATGCGATGATATGGAGCGGTGGGTCCGCTATGATAGTGGAAACCATCTTGACTTCATGATCATGAAATTGTATGACCGGTTCCTAGCACTATTGCACGTGTCCCACGAAGTGTGTGAATGCTTTAGGATCCTAGGACTGTACTTCTATGGACCTTAGAATGTCCATAAGCATCTCCCTATGCTTGGGAGACTGCTGAATCAGCTCATAAATTGACAACTTCATTGGAGTTATCTGTAGGTTTTGAACTAACCTACTCTTGATTGTCACCACCAGTCTAGTTGGTGGGCCTGGCACATTTTGGGCTGGCCTTGGAGGAGGTGCAACTTGGACTCTAATGGGAGCTAGAGGTTGATTTGGTCTTTCATACCTCGCATGTCTTGTGACAACATTGACCATTCTGATGAACCCATGGGTTGGTGGTTCGATGCGTACTTGATTGACCTAGCCAATATTGTTCCTCGATGCCTCATGGTTAGGTAGAGGATTTTTGTAAATTCCCATATTCTGATTATCTAGTGCCTGAGGGTTATCCATAGTTAGCTCACCTCTTTCTATCATGTTTTGTACTAAATGTTTGAAACTCCAACATACTTCAATGTCGTGTCCCTTTGCTCTATGGAAAATATAGTACAACTCATCCCTATACCCCTTTGGTTTGGGTTGATTAGGGTCCAACAGTTTGATCTCTGGCAAGCGTATGGCCTTGGCCTCACATAGTTGATTGAATATCGAAGTCATTGATTCCGACAAAGGTGTGAACTAGCGAGGTGGGTGTTGTTCCTTATTCTTACCCTTATGATAGTTGTTGCATTGCTCATACTACGCAGGAGGAGGTTGGGCTTGATAATTTCATTGTTGTTGCCCCTTATCCCCTTTCTGAAGGTTCAAAGCCACCTGATTGATGTGGGCCGGCTTGGCCTATTGTTTCTTAGTGCTTCTCTTGTTCCATTCCTTCTTATTCCTAAGCTTCAAGTTACCCTCCTGTAACTTGATATCCTCAATCACTTTGGCCTATGCCAAAGCCTCCTCGAAGGTCTGATATTGCTGTAACTATAATAATAACGAAATGTGCTTGGTATAACTTTTTGTAAACATTCTAGTTAATTCAGAAGTAGGGATGGAGAATGGTAGCTTTGCCATCATATTTCTCCATCATTTCCCATAATCCATAACTGGCTCATCATCATGTTGCATTAAAGTAGCCAGCTTGGATAAGTTCACCTTTTTCTTGATGCCAAAGGAGAAGCATTCAAGAAATGCATCAGCCAATTGCTCAAAATTGGTGATACTATACCTCTTGAGTTGATTAAACCACTCCTGAGCTGGGCCTGAGAGGGTCATGATGAAAGTCCATAGGAGTAGGGCATCATTGCTTCCAATATGAAAGCATACATCCAAAAAACTCGTGACGTGCTCCTGAGCATCCTCCTCTCCTCTAAAATTTTCTAGCTTAGGCATTTCAAAATGCTCGAGATAAGGTGGAATAGGCACTGATGGACATAAAGGTTCATTATGGATTTTATTCAAGGTTGGCTTTTGATAAGTTGTTCCTTGCTTTTCTATAGCTTTGACCTTTTCTGCCAGGACTTTATAAGCCTACGAAGATAAGAACTCCTCTTCTATGGATTGCCTTGGAGGCACCTTTGGAGGCACGTTCCTCTTCGGTCGAGGTGAAGGAATAGGCTCATCCTCCTCCTCGACTTGGGATATTTTAGGATACTCTTGATCTAATTCATCTCCCACTTCTTCTTCGTACTACCTATGCCCATGATGCTCGAGTGGAGGGCATCCATATCTATGTTGGGTCGTATAGTGAGTACGGGTATCTATATACTCAAGGTGCAAATCAGGTTGCGAAGCAACTCATCTATCAATGCGCTCCCTATGCTCACTATGAGGATGTAAACCGACACTGGCTAGTCGATCCTCCCTCTCAACATGCTCCTTTTGATCAAGGATGCATTGCTCATGCATTCATTGTTCATATAAGCATTGTCTTATGAACCTTTACCTTTGAGTGTTCTCATTTTTGAGGCATTCCCATTCTATGTGAACATCCTCCAATTGGTCTTGGAGAATCTGACATCTTTGCTCTGACATCAGCTTGTGAGATCTATCTACGTGATCAGCCATTTGAGGCCTCTAGTGTGTGCGCTCTATTCGAGCGGATTTGTGGGTGTGTCCCCCAATGGTCTGATCTGCTATGCTCTTGCCCTTGTCTATGAAGATGGCATTCACATCTAGATGTTGCCTATGCTCTATGCCTGCATGAGATGTAGGGGCATGCATATCTCGAGAATGCTTGGAGCAATCTCTAGGTTCTCTGATAGTCCTAATGGTACTACCGCTATGCACACTCATAGGATGAGAAGGTGTAGGAGTAGGCTTGTAACCTAACTATCCTAGAACTTTACCCAAACCATCCAACTATCTGCTATGCCAAGGCTCATGAGGTGGCGTACCATTGGCTCCCACTTTAGATACATCTATGGTGATCCTACAAGGCTCACCCTTGTTGGGAGTTTGAGTGGGCCTATGCTCGAAAGTGGCCCTATCCATTTGCCCCTGGATGGGTGGATCCTGACCTCATCTATACTCAGATGTTGGGGGCCTCAAGCCTCCCTTAGACATAGGATGAAGGGGTACCAATCTGGATCCCTCAATGACAAACTCTTCAGTAGATCCCATGGATGCACATGGAGTGCGGTCATGGTAAATGTTGATATGTTTAGAACCCCCATGTTGGGAAGCTCCATGCTCTGATCTATGTCTTGAGGAGTGTCTAGTAGCTCCTCATACTAGGGTATTCCCAACAAGATCCTCATGCATAGAATTATCCCCTCTAATACTCATCGAATGATGTTCGAGAGGATTCTATGATTGAGGGTGTTGCATGTCTTGTTGTGCATTGGGTGGAGCTTCGACCTCGACCTCGGATCTACGCCTAGGTCAGCCTCTCCATGTAGCCACCATGATATTGTATTATCTCTTATGTAAGTTTTAAAACAAACAAAGTAAACAATGGTGATTATCTCTTTTAAAGTTTAAAGTGAACCCTAAACTGTTTGATGTGTTTTGCAATTTGTTGTATCAATAAGTAACTCTCATCATGTTTTCAAAATGTTGATGATATACTCAATTGTTAAAGGGCTTTCACCTATATACTCATAGCTCGACAACTAGAAATGAAAGTCACAGTCACGTAAACCCCCAAAATGTGGAGATGAAACCCACACTCGGGAAGGGAGCACAGGTCCTCCTAGTCCTCACCCAATTCACCCATGCATAGTGATACACCCCTCCGAGGAGGAATGCATGCTATTTTGCATGGGCTATGATGGCATCTTGGATCTGGTATTGGTCTAGTAACAAAAGGATCGAGGGAGTTGGGCCAATGGATGGAAATCACTACCACCGTCGTTGAACCCTACTAGTGGTTGGATGTGACTTCCAACTCACTAGCATTTACAATGTGTCATGGTGTGTGGGGTTCCTTTTATTTTGCATGAAATTAAATGCATAAAATAACATCCATGACTCTTCTACATGCTATGCAAATTAAAAAGAATGTTTAACTTTCAGAAGTATGCATGATTAAGCTATATGACTTTCAAAGCAAATGCACACTAATGACAATGATGAAGTGGCCACTAGATGGGCCTCATGCAAGCAAACTAACATACAAGAAGGGCCTAGACCACTGGAGACTAGGGTGGACTGCACTCAGAGGTCCGTTGTTCCTAGCAATGACTAGTGAAGCCTTAAGAAAAAGACCTAAGGACTCAATACATTTTATCTTTTTGTTGCATTCCCTAATTATGCTAGTATTTTGATCATTCTGGAAAAAACATAGATAGAGAATAGGGAAAATCAGAGAAAAATGGATCCTACCTCAGATCCTCATCCGATTAAGCTTTTTCTCCTTATTGTACGACCTATTAGATGTTGACCATGGCTCTATGGTGCGATTGTGATTATTGCCCATGGGTGTCAACCATGGTGACAAATTTTGACCATGGTTGTCAATCGTGGCTAGCACCTATCATCACAAAACCTAAAATTTAGTGATCTATGGCATTTAATGTGGAATTCCCATCATGATCACCTTCTGTAGCATCCAAAAAGGCTTACACCTAATATTGAAATTGCTAAAAATGATGCAAATAGGCATACACAAATTGACAAGAATGAAAAGAACAAAATACAAAGATATTTTATTAATTTTGAATCAAGTCAAGTTACAAATCCATCCCTCTTAGGGATACCCATTTGATACAACAATTACAATAGTTTGAAATCCCCCTCAAGGGTAGGTGCATTCCAAATGCCTTTTAAAATGACATGAACTGCTCCAAGGTGTCGATGACCTTCTTCTCCATGATTAGAGGTATTTGTTGCCTTGCATCTCAAAACCCTATTGATCCTGCATGCAATAAACAACAAGAAGCATTAGTAATAAAGGATGCCTCTCTTGATGAGGCTTTTTGAGGAAATTATATGAACACATGATATAACTAGCATATAATCAAGAAAATGCAAGAAAGCTAGTAAACCTATGAAAAACATGAAAATATGCTATGAATCATGTAAAGGAAAAGCATATGTATCTATCTAATGGCCTAATTATGAATTTGAAAGCATGGAAGCATGAAAAAGATTCATTAGTATCCTAATTGCAATATTGAAAGCAAGACTACTAAACAAGCTAATTCTACTGGTCAGAAGTCTCTAATAATGCAATTAAACCTAAATTATGCTTAATCTAATGCCATTAACAAATCCTATGGTGAGAAAGCAAGGAAATCAGGGATGATACCCTAACCATAGCTCTGTGGCATGGTGAGCACTATTAGCCATGATGGAGCTTGAAGTGTGCTTGTCCTCCAATTCAAGGGCTAAATCTCTGAATCCTCTTGCCAAATTGATGGTCAAGGGTCGCCTCTGTGTCCTCTGATAGATTTGGTGGTTGAATTGCTCTGATTGCACGTGGAATTGGTGTAATTGCATTTCTTGGCTCTCCTAACCTCCTAGGACCTCCATGGCTTGAATTGCCATTTCAATCTCTCAATTAAGGGTAAGAAAGCAATGTCTCAATGCAATTAGGTGAGTGTTGAATTCGATAGGGCTTCACTGCTCAAATTTTCCTATGCATCTCTCTCTCTCCCAATTTGGATGGGGGTCTTATAGCACCTTGGAGGGCTATGTCCTAGCTTCATGAGGAAGCCAAGATCAAGATTGGGTAGTTGAGTTTGTTGGATGGAAAGATCTAGAACCTTCCTCACTCAAACCGCTCCAATCTGCAACCAATTGGCCATTTGGAACCAACTTTGAATCGGTCAAAGGCCAACTGATTCTGAGGCTTGACCATGGTTGACAAGTGTGGTCAGCTCTGCTAACCATGGGTGTCAGCAGTGGCTAGCACTGACTAGGCAAAGGTGCCCAAATGAGTGGTTAAAACCACTACTATACCTTGGTATTTGTCCAAGGTCTTCCATATGGTCTTCTAGCATGTCCCATATGAGTAGTCACCTCGACATGATGCGTTTTAGGTGTCTACAAAATGCCACAACCAAAAATACTTGCAATTCTATGTTGAAGCTGCCCCCCAATATTCACAAAAAATATTTGACTTTTATGAAAGTTAATTTGTTGGTTGGAATCTTTCTCATACAATTGCAAAATATTCAAGAATGCCTTAGCCTCTCTCAAAGTAGCCTCTCCAATAAGTATAATATCATCTACAATATGTTGAAAAGAACTACCTATGTAATACCAGTAGGTATAATGCCCTTAATCTTAGAGGACAAGGTAGCAGCAAGAATCGCTTCCTAAATCTTTAGCCATTAAAATGAAAAGATGATGCAGGAGCATCCGGAGGCAAAGCTGGCAATCTTGCATCAACCAAAATGTTTTTTTTTCTCTAAGTGTCAAAACTGTCGCGATATCGCGACGCTTTTTGGTGAACAGGGTGCAAAATGCGAAACTGTCGCGATATCGCGACATTTCTGAGGCAAAGAGGTCAAGGCGCCAAACGGTCGCGAAATCGCGACATTTTTGAAGGAAGGCAGCTTCAGTGCCAAACGGTCGCGAAATCGCGACAATTTCGGAGGAACGCAGCTTCAGCGCCGAACGGTCGTGAAATCGTGACACTTTCGGAAGCAAGATTTGAAAGCACAGGGACATCTTTGGCAAAAAGGTTCTAAGGCACAAGAATGGTCACGAAATCGTGACACCTTCGAAGGCAAGCTTAAAGGACGTCGCGAAATCGCGACACCTTCAAAGATAAAGTTTAAAAGACGTCGCAAAATCGTGACACTTCTGGGAGGCAAGACTTGGAAGCATAAAGACATCGCAACACCTTCGAAGGCAGAGCTCAAAGATGTCACGAAATCATGACATATCCGGAGGCAAGGTTCCACAATGCAAAGATGTCGCGAAATCGCGACACTTCCGAGCCAAGGACGTACGGAATGCAAAGATGTCGCGAAATCGTGACATATCCGGAGGCAAGGTTCCACAATGCAAAGATGTCATGAAATCGCGACACTTCCGAGCCAAGGACGTACGGAATGCAAAGATGTCACGAAATCGTGACATATCCGGGGGCAAGGTTCCACAATGCAAAGATGTCACGAAATCGCGACACTTCCGAGCCAAGACGTACGGAATGCAAAGATGTCGCGAAATCGTGACATGTCGCGGTTTCGCGGCCCAAGGGAGGAAAGCGAGTAAGAAAGGCCTAGACGTCGTGATTTCGTGACGTGTAGCGGAATCGCGGCCCCAAGGAGGAGAGAGAAGCCTAACGTCAAAACGTCGCGATATCGCGACCAAAGAGGAGAGAGAAAGTGTTGGGGCAAAAACGTCGCGATATCGCGATAGGGCGCTCACGACGTTGACCAGCCGACGACTGCAGGGACCAGTGCAGAGGGACACGTGGCATGAAGTTACAGGTGGCCCGAGAGTATGAAGCGGTTACAGGAAGCATGGCAACAGGACACGTGGCATCAACTGCAAATGGCCATGGCGCATTCTTATGAATGATTGACTTGGCAGTGGATCGACAGGCGGCTGCAGGGCATACCGCCACTACAGGCTATGATGTTTCGATGCATCTGACAACATTTGCCGATGGGACAGAGCATTCGTGCGGGCGGCATGGGGAGTCCCGCATTCAAAGTAATGATGGTCCGAAGAGGGTCGGGCCGGGAGATAAAAAAAGGCCGCGATACATTGTAAAAGGAGGCTGGGCCATTTATTTTTGGGGGGATATAGCTGTGTATTGGGAAAAGGACCTCTGTTTTAATGAAGCTTGCTGGAATTTTGCCTGTGCATTGTTAATTTTTGCATTCTTGCTGTGTGTTGTGCGTAGCTCGATATCAAGTGGTATCAGAGCCGGTTGGTTCTGAGAGTGCAAACCGATCGCCGAACAGAGAGGCAGTTTGCGCCAGGACTGTGGTTGTGGGTTACGAAGAAGGAGCAAGATGCCTCCGCGTAGAGATCATGGTGGTTTGAGGCATAGGCGAGCAAGAAGGGAGGAGGTCGATTTGAGAGCCCTGCAGAGGCAAGTTGAGGCTCTACAAGAGGAAATAAGAAGAGGAGTCGAGCCGAGAAGGGAAGAACCCAACGAAGATGAAGTGTGGGAAGAAGAAGTTCTGTCCGATGAAGAGGCCTTGGACCCAGCAGAGGCTAGGCTGTACAGGGCTATCTCCCAGATTGGGAAGAAGCCAAAATTTGACGTCTCGACTTACTCTGGAAACCTCAACCCTGAGGAATTAATAGACTGGATCAACGACATGGAGGAGTACTTCGAATACGAAGAGATCGCAGATCCAAATCGGATCAGATTCGCAAAAACCAAGCTGAAGGGGCATGCTAGCATCTGGTGGAAAGGAGTGCAGTTAGAAAGGAACAGGAGGGGAAAGGAAAGGATCACCAGATGGGATAGGATGGTAGAGAAACTAAAGAGGCAGTTCATCCCTACAGATTATGAGCTGGATTTGTTGAAGAAAATGCAGAGTCTTCGACAGGCTAGTAAGTCTGTCAAGGAATATACAGAGGAGTTCTATCAGATTTCAATCAGAACCGGCCATTCGGAGGCGAATAAGGAGAAGGTCGCACGTTACATAAATGGATTGCGAACCAGCATTCAAGAAGAGCTGGGGCTGGTTAGAATGAGCACAGTAGAGGATGCATATCAATTTGCATTAAAAGTGGAGGAGAAACTGAATAGGAGGTTTGATGGTAAGCAGAGAGGGAAGGATAGGGGTGGAAGAGCTGGTGGAAGAGGCAGTGGTGGAAGATACAAAGATTTTGGAAAAGCTGCTGAAGCTAGCAGCAGCCAGAAACAAAAAGAAGTGAAGGAGGAGGATGACCAACGCCCACGCAATCAGAGCAACAACTACCCAAGAGGAAGAGGTAGGTCTGGGCGAGGGTTTGGAAGAGGTGTCTTTAGAGGAACCTGCTTCAACTACGTAGTGAAGAAGGACACAGGGCATACAACTGCCCACAACATCAAGAGAGGCCAAATCGAAGACCAGAGGGTCAGGCCCGAGCTGCTGTAGCAGACGAAGGTGTAGAGTCTGAGCATTCAGAGGAGGCAGAAAGAGGGGAAGCCATGATTATCAGAAGAGTCTTGCTGAATGAAGAAGAAAAGGCAGACCAAAGGAACAACCTGTTTTGAACAAGATGCAAGTGCACAGGCAAGGTCTGTAATATCATCATTGATAATGGAAGCACTGACAATTTGGTTTCAGAGGAAATGGTTTCCAAGCTACGGTTGGAAAGGAGAAAACACCCGCACCCTTATCGGATTGCATGGCTGCAAAAGGACCATCGGGCACTAGTAAGCGAGCAATGTCTGGTGAAGTTCAATATTGGAACTTACCGAGATGAGGTTTTATGTGACATCTTACCTATGGATGCATGTCACTTGCTGCTTGGGAGACCTTGGCAGTTTGACCGAAGTGTTGTCCATGATGGCCGAGCCAACACATATTCTCTGTCAAAGAATGGAGTTCGCCATAAGTTAAAACCCCTGAAAGAGGCGGATGAGAAAGTATGCAACAGTGCACGAGTCTGTCTAGTTGATGGCAGAAGATTCTTGGAAGGCCTGAAGCCGGATCATGTGTGTTATGCTATAATCCCCAGGGTTAGGGAAGAAGGATGCAAGGAGATTCCAGTGGAAGTCATGGGGCTATTAGAGGAATTCCCTGATATCATTTCTGACAATGTTCCTGAAGGTTTACCACCTGTTAGGAAGATCAGTCATCACATAGACTTGGTGCCTGGATCGAGCTTGCCAAACAAGGCTGCACATCGAATGACGCCTGTGGAGACTGAGGAATTAAATCGGCAAGTTCAAGATCTGTTGAAGAAGGGGCTGATTAGGGAGAGTCTTAGTCCTTGTGTTGTACCAGCAGTATTAGCACCCAAGAAGGATGGAGAATGGAGGATGTGCACCGACTCTCGGGCAATCAACAAGATCACCATTAAATACAGGGTTTCGCTGCCAAGGATGGATGATATCATGGACTGCTTGAGTGGAGCCGAGTACTTCACAAAAATTGATTTGAAAAGTGGATACCATCAGATCCGCATTAGAGAAGGGGATGAGTGGAAGACAGCCTTCAAAACCAGAGAAGGGTCGTATGAGTGGTCGGTTATGCCATTTGGATTAACCAATGCACCTAGTACCTTTATGAGGTTAATGAATGAAGTTCTGAAGGAATTTCTGGGCAAATTTGTTATTGTTTACTTGGATGATATACTGATTTTTAGCAGAACCTTAGAGGAGCACCTGATGCACATCAGGAAGGTTTTTGAGAAACTACGGGAGGAGCAGTTACTGATCAATCTGAAGAAGTGCAACTTTGTGAAGAAGGAGTTGGTATACCTGGGATTTGTCATATCAGCAAATGGTCTCAAGATGGACCCCAAAAAGGTGAAGGCTATCCTAGAATGGCCTGTCCCAAGGAGTGTGACCGAGGTTAGATCATTTCATGGTCTGGCCAGTTTCTACAAAAAATTTATTAGAAACTTCAACAGTATTTGTGCATCTCTTACTGAGACAATGAAGGGAAACAAGAAGGAATTCCAGTGGACGGTTGGAGCAGATAAAAGCTTTTCTATGCTGAAGAAGAAGGTCACTGAGCAACCCATTTTAGCACTTCCAGATTTCAATAAGGTGTTTCAGGTAGACTACGATGCGAGTGGCAGTGCGATAGGAGCCGTCTTGAGCCAAGAAGGTAGGCCCGTAGCTTATTTCAGCGAGAAGCTCAATGATGCCAGGAGAAAGTATTCGGTATATGATCAAGAGTTCTACGCCATAGTTCAAGCACTCAAGAAATGGAGGCACTATCTATTGCCGAAAGAGTTTGTTCTCTATACCGACCATCAAGCGCTGCAGTTTATTAACAGTCAGGGAAAATTGAATCAGAGACACCTAAAATGGGTAGAGTTCCTGCAGAGCTATACCTTTGTGCTGAAGCATCGAAGTGGAAGATCCAATAGGGTGGCAGATGCACTGAGTAGAAGGCAATGTCTGATGCTAGAAATGAGAGTAGAGGTTGTTGGGTTTGCTGAACTCAAGAACCTATATCCTGCAGACCCCGATTTCGCAGAAGCCTGGAAAGCCTGCACTGCGCCTGTTGCGTTGGATAGGACTAAATGGTTGGATTACCTGATTCAAGATGGAATGTTGTTTAGGGGGAACCAGTTGTGCATTTCGAAGAGCTCAATGAGAGAGAACCTCATTAAAGAGAAGCACAATGGGGGTTTAGCTAGACACTTTGGTCGTGACAAGACCATCTCATTGGTTAGTGAAAACTATTACTGGCCACAATTGCAGCAGGATGTGGCAAAGTTTGTGCAGAGTTGCAGGATTTTCCAGATGGCAAAGGGTGTGAGGCAGCCTATTGGTTTGTATCAACCGCTACCTATACCTGAGCGGCCGTGGGAAGATATTAGTATGGATTTTGTGCTCGGTTTACCCAGGACGCAGAGGGGGCATGATTCCATCTTTGTGGTAGTGGATAGATTTTCGAAAATGGCACATTTTATCCCGTGCCAAAAGACTAGCGACGCGGTCCATGTAGCTGGTTTGTTCTTTAAGGAGGTGGTACGCCTTCATGGGCTGCCAAGAAGCATTGTGTCGGACAGAGATACCAAGTTTGTAGGTTATTTCTGGAAGACCCTCTGGAAGAAATTAAAGACGGAGTTAAAGTTCAGTTCTGCTTACCACCCGCAAACAGATGGCCAAACAGAGGTGGTTAATCAGAGTTTGGGCAACCTACTACGATGCTTGGTAGGGGACAAGCCCAAGGGATGGGATCTGGTGCTGTCGCAAGCTGAGTTTGCATATAACAACTCGGTCAATCGGAGTACCAAAAAGTCACCATTCCAGATTATCTATGGGAGCAGCCCACGAAATGCTTCAGAGTTAAGAAGGCTGGAGACAAGGGAGAAATGCGATGGCTGAGGCAGAAGACTTTGCCGAACACTTGAAAGGAGTGCATGAGGAAGTGACAAGACACATTGCCAAGATGAATGCTCAATATAAGACGAGGGCGGATCAAAAATGCAGAGCTAAGGAGTTCCAAGTAGGAGATTCTGTCATGGTCCATCTACGGAAGGAACGGTTCCCTGCCAAGACATACAACAAACTCAAAATGAAGAAATTTGGGCCATGCAAAATCATTGGCAAATGGGATTCGGGTAATGCCTACGAGGTGGAGTTACCAAGTGAACTTAACATCTCCCCCGTGTTTAACATCTCAGATTTGGTTGAGTATCATGAAGGAGAAAGCAGTGAGGTACCCAATCCAGATTTGTGGAGCATTCCGGCAGTCACCCTAGTTGCGGACGAGATAGAAGAAATTCTGGATACGCGTGAGGGTCGCAGTACTCGAAACAGGAGTTATTCTGAGTATTTAATCAAATGGAAGGGCCGACCCATAGAAGATGCGACTTGGCTATCCAAGGCGGAGGTTGATCGTTTGGGTCTACCTCAGTCAAATCAGAAGTGAGGTCACTTCTCAAACCCACCCCGGGTGTCTGATGCAGGAGCATCCGGAGGCAAAGCTGGCAATCTTGCATCAACCAAAATGTTTTTTTTCTCTAAGTGTCAAAACTATCGCGATATCGCGACGCTTTTTGGTGAACAGGGTGCAAAATGCGAAACTGTCGCGATATCGCGACATTTCTGAGGCAAGGAGGTCAAGACGCCAAATGGTCACGAAATCGTGACATTTCTGAGGCAAAGAGGTCAAGGCGCCAAACGGTCGCGAAATCGTGACATTTTTGAAGGAAGGCAGCTTCAGTGCCAAACGGTCGCGAAATCGCGACAATTTCGGAGGAACGCAGCTTCAGCGCCGAACGGTCGCGAAATCGCGACACTTTCGGAAGCAAGATTTGAAAGCACAGGGACATCTTTGGCAAAAAAGGTTCTAAGGCACAAGAATGGTCACGAAATCGTGACACCTTCGAAGGCAAGCTTAAAGGACGTCGCGAAATCGTGACACCTTCCTGGGAGGCAAGACTTGGAAGCATAAAGACATCGCAACACCTTCGAAGGCAGAGCTCAAAGATGTCACGAAATCATGACATATCCGGAGGCAAGGTTCCACAATGCAAAGATGTCACGAAATCGTGACACTTCCGAGCCAAGGACGTACGGAATGCAAAGATGTCATGAAATCGTGACATATCCGGAGGCAAGGTTCCACAATGCAAAGATGTCACGAAATCGTGACACTTCCGAGCCAAGGACGTACGGAATGCAAAGATGTCACGAAATCACGACATATCCGGGGGCAAGGTTCCACAATGCAAAGATGTCACGAAATCGTGACACTTCCGAGCCAAGACGTACGGAATGCAAAGATGTCGCGAAATCGTGACATGTCACGGTTTCGCGGCCCAAGGGAGGAAAGCGAGTAAGAAAGGCCTAGACGTCGCGATTTCGTGACGTGTAGCGGAATCGCGGCCCCAAGGAGGAGAGAGAAGCCTAACGTCAAAACGTCGCGATATCGCGACCAAAGAGGAGAGAGAAAGTGTTGGGGCAAAAACGTCACGATATCGCGACAGGGCGCTCACGACGTTGACCAGCCGACGACTGCAGGGACCAGTGCAGAAGGACACGTGGCGTGAAGTTACAGGTGGCCCGAGAGTATGAAGCGGTTATAGGAAGCATGGCAACAGGACACGTGGCATCAACTGCAAACGGCCATGGCGCATTCTTATGAATGATTGACTTGGCAGTGGATCGACAGGCGGCTGTAGGGCATACCGCCACTACAGGCTATGATGTTTCGATGCATCTGATAGCATTTGCCAGTGGGACAGAGCATTCGTGCGGGCGGCATGGGGAGTCCCGCATTCAAAGTAATGATGGTCCGAAGAGGGTCGGGCCGGGAGATAAAAAAAGGCCGCGATACATTGTAAAAGGAGGTCTTGGCCATTTATTTTAGGGGGATATAGCTGTGTATTGGGAAAAAGGACCTCTATTTTTTTTAATGAAGCTTGCTGGAATTTTGCCTGTGCATTGTTAATTTCTGCATTCTTGCTGTGTGTTGTGCGTAGCTCGATATCAAAAGATATGGAGACAAGGACTCACCTTGCCTAATACCTCTTTGACCCCCAAAAAAACCACTCAATATCCCATTAATGATGATAGAAAATTTTGTAGAGGAAATACAAACCCTAATCCATTTCCTCCATAGATCCCCAAATCCAAATTTTTGCAACACCTTGTCAAGAGACCCTATCGTAAGCCTTTTGCATTTCAAGTTTAAGAAACATTCCAACCAACTTGATTTTGGACATAAAATGTAAAGTCTCATGAACTATAATGATCCCATCCATAATCTACCTACCATGAACAAAACCAACTTGAAGAAGAGAAATCAAGTTGGGGAGAAGCCTTTTCAACCTATTAGCAAGTGTCTTAGTAAGCAATTTATATAGGGTATTGCATAAGCTGATAGGCATAAAATCCTTTAGAGAAGAGGCACCATGATTCTTCAAAACCAAAACAATACATGTAGTATTCTGTACCTACAACAAGGAGGAAGAAGATTGGAATTATCTTAATGCTTCTAAAATATTTGAACCTAGAAAGTGCCAAAACCTGAAAAAAACCTGCAGGGAACCCATAAGTTTATTTTTTTATTCTTTTTATTTTTATGCTTCTATGTCAAATTTATTTAAACATGATATTTTTCATATTTTTATGTTTTTGTTTATATTAATCGAAGGAAGAGGTTTTGAAAGGGACCCCAAAACTTTTACATTAGTGGAATCCAAAAAAATATAGTCTCCATAGGAATAAAAAAAAGAAACAACCCAAAGAAACCAAAGGAGAGTCTCCACAAGACAAAACACAAATATTGAAGAAACCAAAGGAGATTCTCCATGAGACAAAAAACAACTACCACAAGGCTAAGGGAGGATTTCTCCAAGAGATAACACTTGGAGAAACAAAGGAAAGTGAAACAACCACCCAAAAAAGAGCTAGAAGACCCATCAAAGGTCCAAGCGAGCAAAAAAAAACTTCATGAACGCATGCAAACACAACTAGATGGTATCCTTGAGAGTCTCCTCATGGATCACCTACTGACACTTGTCATTCTAATTTTTGAGATCTTCGAAAATCATCGTGGCTTTTTGGAGCAAAGAATGAACCATCTTAATGGCTCTAGACATAGAATTTAACACCTCTTCTAGGTATTTGACATGGTATTTTTTGGTAAAGGATGGTGGGTCTGAGGGTATACTCAGAGGTTTAGTTTTTTTCTGAGAAGAAGAACAAGCTAAGATGCCTTTGATCTTTGGTCTCTTCTGTAGTGTAGCACCCTAAAATTGGCGCAATGAAATCTTAATAATTACATTTACTCTAGTAAATAATTTAAATTCAAATTTTAACCTCCCAAACCGCCCGTTAACCGCCGTGTAATCCGTTTCCCCCTTTCTCATGCCATTTTTAGAGGTTGTTTTGACCGTTTGACGATATCGTCGCCGATCAGACGATATCGCCCCAGATCTGACGATTTCGTCTGGGCTAGGACGTCCAGACGATCTTGTCCCAAAACTAATTTTGCACAATTAGCTTCTGTTCCAACGGGCCTCTAATCCGGGTAGAAGCGTGTCTGCACCGTTAGAGACCCTCCCCCATTGGAGATCTCCCAAATAGGGATGATCTCCAACCTCCTAACCTCCCTCCTAAGCCTATTTAATCCTAAGCCCTCCCCTTAGCACCCCCTGGCTGATAATTCCTGTAACCCGACTTCATACACGTTAAAACATCCCAAATTCATATTTGCAGTAGTTCTATACCAATTTTGTTGTAGGTACCTTAGTGTTTTTCAGTCGGAGCAAGCTTACATCGTCGTCGACGATCCTGTTCAGATCGGAGGCGATCCTGTCGAATCAGAGACGATTTCGTACCAATGCGAGACGATTTCGATTGTAGTCAACATTGAGGCAATCGATGCCTAAAGTTTGCATTTCTTCATCTTTTCTCTATTGTTTTATGTTGTAATTAGCTAGTTTATTCAATATTTTATGCTATTCTGCATTTTGGAGTTCACCCATCTAGATCAAATGCATAATTAAGTCATAATTATTATCTAATTAGCATAATTCATTCATGTTTCTGTTTTTAAGTTTCAGTTTGATATTGTTACTGTCATTTTACATTGTTTCCCTATGTTAGAATAGTTGCATTTTCTGTGTTTTGCACCTATTTCTCTGTTTGTAGGTCTCTGACGAATTCGTCTGACGAATTCGTCAGATCTCAGATGATCTTGTCTGATCTCAGATGATCCTGTCAAATCAGAGGCGATCCTGACTGCTTCAAGAATCAGAATCTTCATCAGACATCCGGATCAGGTATTCTTCTTTTAACATTCTTTAATTTCTCTGTTTTCTGTCTTAATTCTATTTTTTGTATTCATTTAATCTGCATCTTCATATAGAATAGCTTAGACGCATTTTGGCCAAACCTAGGACTTGAATGCTTAAGGCTAAAATGAACACATAAAACACATTCCCAACCTAGGCGTGGAAACTGCCATTGAATGTTTCCTGGTGAACCCACCATCCATCAAAAAATCACCAATATACACCTCCCTTGAGAGGCGGGACCTTCGCAAGGCCTCTCAGTCCGAGGTACCGCGCCATCCTTTTCACATCCCCCTTCCGGGCACGGATCCTATAGCCTGAAGGTAAGGGTGTGAAAAATTTGGAGCGATACATTTTGGTGAACCCGACGTGAATGCATTTTAAACCTTTTGAAAACAAAAAAAACAAAAAATATATATATATATATATGTATACAAGAAAAAAAAAAACAAAATCATCATTTCAAGTTTGTATGTTTTAGATTCAATTCTAAATAGTAGATGTTAAATATTACTTTTAGAAGTACTAAAGAAACCATGAGTTTTTACTCAAATCAATATGAGCCCATCAGTAATGTTGGAAGAATTCAGCCAAATACATTTGTTGATTATGACCAACCTCATCCCTATTCAACATCACCTCCATCACACTCTTCTTATTTTTCATCCATAACCCAACAAAACAATCCCTTTGCCAATCCTCTTCATAACGATATTATCTATTCTCCCATATATCCATATTATGTCTATCGTTCCACATACAATCCTCCACCACCTTTTCAATATTCTTCTCTTAATACAACACATCCATTTCAACAAGAAAATACTTATTCTTCCAATTCTACCATGCACTCACCTCATGCTTCGCAATCTTCCTGTCATCATTCTACCCATAATAAAGAAAGTAGAGGTGAGAAACCATTAGGTCCTTTTATGATGAAAGTCCTAAGGCACTTATCAAAAACCTCTCAAAAACCTTCATCACGTAAATTTACTAAGCTCAATCAACCAATGGATATAATTCTCAAGCATTTACTTGACACAAATAAGATTGAACTCCCTTCCATAAGACAACTTGATACCACAGCAGATTGGTTTAAACCTGAGCTACATTGTGAATATCATAGAGTAGATGGACATATGACACAAAATTGTAAAGATTTAAGATGTGCAATTCAAGATTTGATTGATAAGGGTCTTTTTAATATAAAGGAATTACAATCTACAACTGATTATAAATCTCCATTAAACAATCAAACTCCTACACAACAAATACCAATAATCAATCAAGACATGGGGATCTCCCAAGAACCCCTATTCAATTATCAACAACAAGAAACCAATCAAATATTGCATGTTAATGTGTCCCATCATGATGATATTATTAATATTGTAACAAAAACTACAAATGAGCAACCTCAAGTTCAATCAACTCAATCTGATATTCAAGATATGGATTCCTCATTTGACCAACCTTCAAAACTATCTTTGGCTCTAGAGAATGATCCAAAATGGAATGTAAGCATAGAAAGCTCATCTTTAGAATCAAAATCTCAATCTGAAATCCACTTTGATAGCCAACAACAAGTGATTAATCCTCAAGCAAAGATATCCCTTTTAGAAGTATTACAAATTTATCACAAGGAAATTTTGTTCAAAATACCTAGCCAACAATTTGTTCCTCATCATATTTTCTCTAAGAACATAATTAATGGTGTAAACCCTCTTGAGGTTAACCATATTTCATTCTATGATGAGGATATTCCTTCCTCTACTCCACAAGAAGACTACTATCTTTACATTACAGGATCTAGTAAAGAAACACTTGTTAAAACTATCATGGTAGATAATGGCTCCTCTCTTAATTTATGCACTTATCAATTATTCCAAAAACTCAAATCAAAGGAAGAAGATATTAATGAATCAAATGTTATTATAAAATCTTTTAACAATGAAATTCAAGAAGCTCAAGGTACTATAATTCTTCCCCTTAATATTGGATCCAAGATCCTGGATACTTTATTTTATGTAGCATATTGCCCTTCACCTTACAACCTACTTCTTAGAAGTCCTTGGATTCATACGATGAGGGTTGTCCCTTCCACTCTTCACCAATGTTTGAAGTTTGAACTTGCAAATAAAATTGTTACCATACATGGTGACCCAACACCATTTGAAGAATATTTAACGGTTGAAACATCAAGTTCTATACATTCTCTATTGTCACAATTATCTTCTATCCATCACTTTTCTTCATCCATATATGATCATCCTTGTTTACCAAATAACATCCATGCATATCTTTCATATATGCTCCCTCCATCTTATCAAGACTTGGAATATAGTGATAAGAATGAAGAACTTTCTTATCCTTCTTACATTTTATTTTGTAACATGATCAATTTTACACATATAAAAGTCAAATCTTTTGCTACATTATTCTACATTATAACAAAGCTTTTGTTATCACTACCTTTTATTCATCATCTTTTGTCCTTACCTTCACCTCAACCAGATTATCCTTCAAAACCTCCTTTGATTTTGAAGCAACCTTAGACATGCTATACTCAAATAACCTTGTATAGTGTATATAGATCATCTTGTATATACCACCAATTTCAATTCATAAATTAAAATCAAAATACAAAAAAATCAAAATCCTCAAAATCTTCAAAAAAATACTAATGCAACTAAAGACCTTAAAGGTAAATTTGAGCCCAACTGGCTTGGACCATACATTATCACTGCTAAATTTGAATCAGGAGCATACAAATTATCTACCTTAGATGGTAAAGAACTTAAAGAACCCATGAATATTTTGCATCTTAAACGTTACTATGTATAAATTTGGTCATTTCATCCTTGTATATATTTGTTTAAAATATTTCAAAATCACTATCTTGTATTTCTTTCAATTTATAAATTCAAAAACACCAAAAACATTCATAATCATCAAAATCTTCAAAACTATTTGTTGTATTTATTTATGGCACTTGTTAATTTTTGTTCAAAAACAAAAATAATAAAAATAAAAAAACAACAATATTCTTGACTCTTTCGAAACCAAAACAACATAAAGAAGAAAGAGAGAGTCAACATTCTCAAAACTTCTCAAAAAGTATTTATATATATTTTCTTACAAATATTGCAATTATATGTTTCAAATTATTTTGGATAAATTAGCATTTATTTGGAATCCCTCACTTTCACACTCACAAAAATAAATATCTTGATTTTATCTGGCATGATTACTAATCTCTCTTATATCAAAGTCCACAAAATTCAATTAAATAAAGTTTGAGCATAGAGAATTGATCTTGTTATTTACTTAAACCAAGCACATCTTTTCACAATAAAATGATTATATTTGTAATTTCCATGCTTTGCTACATAGTAGAAGTGGTTTCTTGAGCGAAAAGTTTCCCCGCTATCCTATCATGCACATGGTCTAGAATCTTTGAGAATTGGCAAAAGGACAAGCTCACCCCTACCCAGAATAAAAATCCCTTGCTCTACAGCTAATCTGAGCAAGTATCCCTAGTATAGAACAAAAGGCAAAGTTCAAGAAAAAGAGAAAAAGAAAAAAATGTTATTTTATATCATTACAACAATATTTCAAGCATTATCTCAATTATCAAGCAAAAATACAAAAAAAAAAGAAAAGAAAAAGAAAAGAAAGCAAAAGAAAGCAAAAGCAAAAGCAATAAAATCCCTTTCCCTACCCTTTGAAAAGAAAAGAAGGGTTGATGAGCTTGAATCCCTGGAATTCTCAATTATTCGAAAACTGTGAGGTAAGCCCCATAACAGGTGGTTTGTGCCCAACCTCGCTTGGCCTTGGGTAACTCCTAGCGTGGCGATATGTCTGTCACATTAGCGACCTTCTTTTGTATAGACCTATGTCTGCTTATGGATTAGCTAGCTCTTGATAATCCGACTTACATAGTAGTCTAGTATGGTTATATGCATCTACATCATGGTTAATGAACACTTATTTGGTTTCTTCAAATCACTTGTATCATATTATCTTGCTCAAAACTGGTAAATGAACATAGCAATTGCACACACATTTTATATTTGAGAGATTTTGTGTATCATTATGATAAATCAAGATTGGAAATGAATTCACATATGCACATGGGATTCCTTATAAATCTAACTTTTGTCTTTAAAATACTTTGAAATATATTTTTGCAAATTGTTTGGAATAATTCATTTTCTTCTTTCAAGTACAGTTGTTTAGACAACTATATGCATAATAGAAAAATCAAAATTTCTTTCAAAACCATCCAATCAAAACATATATATATATATATATTATCGACTTTCGCGACGATGGTATAGTTCCAAAACCAAAATTGGAATTTTATGCCTAGCGCAAGTCCTCATCTTCATATTTTCTGTTTATTAAAAATCAACCATGCAATAAAACAATCTATTTTCTTCTTTGATTTTCGCGATGATGGTATAAGTCTATACCTACATATTCTATGCCTAGCGCAAACCATTGTAACAATTTTTATTCCCCATTTATTTAAAAATCATGAAAACCATATGACTTAAATCATTCTATTATACAATTATGCTTTACAAACAAGCAAACACATTTTCATTATTTCATGTCATTATGTCAACCTTCAATTTTGCAATGATGGTATAATTCCTAAGGAATTATCCAAAAAATTTATCACACTTAGGAATTTATGCCTAGCAAAAATCATTTTAACATTATTTCATGCATACTATTTTCATGGAAATCTGAAAAACAAACCATCATCATCATCATTTGCACCATTGCACCAAAGTCTTAAGACAGTCTCTTAAGCACTCTTTTACTTTTAACAATATTTCTATACTGGGATTAGCTTGACGACCGAGTGAGCGGCGACTCCATGAAATGGTCTATAATAGCGACAATGTCCTTTGAAATTATTGTTAGAAGTCTCTTTTTATTTTTTATCACATTACATCACAAACAACCAATTTGTTACATCAGATTATTTCATTTAAAATCTTACAGCATGACATCAAAATTATAATATTTCCAATGACATAATTACATGAATCATCAAATCAATCAATCAAACATAAAAGCATCATAAAAATACATAACACAAGTCATATGATCAAAAATATCTCATCTATATATATCAAAAATATGTACATCATATCAAAAATGGATTGGTATGCCACAATCTATATCTTGGCATACTCAATCCTCTCAATCAAATGTCCTCTATGCAGTGTCTCGAGAACCCCTCGAGCTCTCAGCCTCATCTCCTCCCTCGCCCTGAGGTGGACGAGGTGGCCCCATCACAGTATGAGTGGTACTACGAGTCCTAGTCGTCGATCGAGAAGAAGTCCTCGATGACCCAATCCTGATAGGGTCAGCAATGCCAGCTGGCAGCTATACCCTCTGACCCTCTGGCACCATCTAGAAGTAGATGCCCTGGTAGAACGTGGTCTGAGCAATCGACCGCACCAGCTCCTATGTGCTCGCTCCTCCGCCCCGTGCTCTGAGGCGTGCAATCTCATCTTTGAGCTGTGTCACCTCAGCTCGATGTCGTGCAGCCTCCTCCTATAGGGTCTGCACCTGTGCCTGGAGATGGATCGTCTCCGCTCGAAGAGTCACTGTCTCGCTACTCTCCCCAGTGTCAACACCCTTGCCCTTATCGGGCGATGGTGGCCTCTCTCTCTATGGAGAAGGGGGTCTCTCCTCCCTCCTCTCCCGCTGTCGTGGCCTCTCCTACGCCTGTGGCCTCCTCAGCTCTCTCCCGCTGTGACCCTGGGCCGCCTCCATAGCCGCTTGGCATCGCCTCCCTATCCGACGCACAACTGCATGTATCGGACCCTGAGCCCTCGTCATCCGAGGAGGGCGGATGCCTACGTACCAGGCATCATAGCCATCGGCTACCCCTACGTCGTCCCCATCCACTGGCTGAATGGGGGCATCGTCCGAGTCCTGACTCCAGAAGCGCTGCATGTCTAGAGCCCCGCTCACTATGGTGTTATCCCGGACAGTCCGAGAAAACTCGTAATCCCTGAGAGATGGGATCCCCTGCTGTAGACCGAACTGTCACAAAACTCGGTCGTAGCGATGGAGCTCCACCTCTCCCCTCTCCATCCACAACCAACAAACTCGCCTGACGTGAGCCAACTCCTGTCCATCCTCGGCCCACCCTGGGTGCTCTCGCCATGGCCTCCAGGTGATCTGGTCCGGGACAAGGTCATCCAGTAGTCTCCGGGACATCGGTAGGTCAATCCGCCACTGTGACCCTCTCCGAAGCCACCAGTAGAAAACTCGGGGCCTCTCCCCATCAATCCCTATCAAAGGAAGCCCTACCGGCCTCTCGCACTGCAATGTGCTCCCAAGCACCAAACCTGTAGGAGCGATGTCATAACTAGACATCGGCCGCCCTTGTACACGACCCCATGCAGGATCCTGTACAACCGACATAGCACAAAGCTGCCCCAAGAAAATCTGTAACCATGGTCTCGCATATCGTAGATCACATCTGCTAGCATCCATGGTACCCTGCACCCGCTCTGGTGGCACAGCAGAAGTCCACCAACCACTCCAGCCAAAACCTGTGTGAGTCTAGATGCCCCAGGCATCTGACGTAGTGCCTCGATGTTAACTCCGCCCTTCTCCAAGGTGAAGCTCGGGTCACCACACAACCGCCCCATAGCATGGCCCTGATTGGCCGTAGGAGTGATCAACCGTCCTTGTATGGGGATCCTCAGAATCCTCCATACATCCTCCAAAGTGGGAGTCATCTCCCCGTAGGTAGCCAAAAATAGGAAGAACCCGGATACCACCTCTCTGCTAGGGTTGTCAGTAGCCCCATGTCCAGTAGATACTTGTGGCATTTTTGCCACATGCAGTAAGCCGGCCTGTGCCAGCTGATCCCACTCTCGCCTGTGTTAGAGCGGCCAAGTCATCTCTCAAACCTCCATATTTCCATTCTCTCGCTCTTTAGCAATCCTCTCTGCAACATAAACAACAAAACAATAAACAATCATTAATAACAACTCAAGTGATTAAAAATGCAAGTTAAAATAAGTTCAATTTTATCAAATGATGATATCGTCCACTATTGGACGATATCGTCCCAAATTTGAGCATAATCGTCTCCGATTTTGCAAGCCGAAATCGTCCCTAATTTGATGAAATCGTCCCCCTTTCGTCGATTTCGCCCTTAGACGAAATCGGCGAACTTGAGACGATTTCGTCGAAATCGGGACGATTTCGTCCCGACGACGTCGACGGCCCAAAAACGGCCGCGATGCTCAAAAATTCATTTAAAATTCACCTAAAAAGCATGTAAATTCAAATTAAAGCATTCTAAGCTAAGTTTAGACTCTTACCCGTAGCCCGCGCTGGACCTCTGTTGATCTGTGCGTCGTCTCCACCATTTTTGCTTGCAGAGCTCTAAAACCGAAAAAAATGAACAGTAAAAATGAATTAGGGTTTTACCCTATTTTTCTTAATTTTATTCAAAACACAATTAAAAACATTTTAAAATTTTGCTTTTTCCGCGTTTTTACCTCAAACGTTCGATTTGGGTAAAAACACGGAGGGGGCACCATAGTAAGTCGTCGTACGATTCGACCAAGAATCGTCGCCTAAAAATGGGAATAATTTTTGCTTTCTCGTAGATCGAGAAGAACTCATCTTTAACGCATTTTCTTCGAAAAATTCGCTAAAGAGGGGGCAAAATGTAGCACCCTAAAATTGGCGCAGTGAAATCTTAATAATTACATTTACTCTAGTAAATAATTTAAATTCAAATTTTAACCTCCCAAACCGCCCGTTAACCGCCGTGTAATCCGTTTCCCCTTTCTCGTGCCATTTTTAGAGGTTGTTTTGACCGTTTGACGATATCGTCGCCGATCAGACGATATCGCCCCAGATCTGACGATTTCGTCTGGGCTAGGACGTCCAGACGATCTTGTCCCTAAACTGATTTTGCACAATTAGCTTCTGTTCCAACGGGCCTCTAATCCGGGCAGAAGCGTGTCTATGCCGTTAGAGACCCTCCCCCATTGGAGATCTCCCAAATAGGGATGATCTCCAACCTCCTAACCTCCCTCCTAAGCCTATTTAATCCTAAGCCCTCCCCTTAGCACCCCCTGGCTGATAATTCCCTGTAACCCGACTTCATACACGTTAAAACATCCCAAATTCATATTTGCAGTAGTTCTATACCAATTTTGTTGCAGGTACCTTAGTGTTTTTCAGCCGGAGCAAGCTTACATCGTCGTCGACGATCCTGTTCAGATCGGAGGCGATCCTGTCGAATCAGAGACGATTTCGTACCAATGCGAGATGATTTCGACTGTAGTCAACATTGAGGCAATCAGTGCCTAAAGTTTGCATTTCTCCATCTTTCAATCTGCTGTTTTATGTTGTAATTAGCTAGTTTATTCAGTATTTTATGCTATTCTGCATTTTGGAGTTCACCCATCTAGATCAAATGCATAATTAAGTCATAATTATTATCTAATTAGCATAATTCATTCATGTTTCTGTTTTTAAGTTTCAGTTTGATAGTGCTACTGTCATTTTACATTGTTTCCCTCTGTTAGGATAGTTGCATTTTCTATGTTTTGCACCTATTTCTCTGTTTGCAAGGTCTCTGATGAATTCGTCAGATCTCAGACGATCTTGTCTGATCTCAGATGATCCTGTCAAATTCCAGGCGATCCTGATCGCTTCAAGAATCAGAATCTTCATCAGACATCCGGATCAGGTATTCTTCTTTTAACATTCTTTAATTTCTCTATTTTTCTGTCTTAATTCTATTTTTTGTATTCATTTAATCTGCATCTTCATATAGAATAGCTTAGACGCATTTTGGCCAAACCTAGGATTTGAATGCTTAAGGCTAAAATGAACACATAAAACACATTCCCAACCTAGGCGTGGAAACCGCCATTGAATGTTTCCCGGTGAACCCACCATCCGTCGAAAAATCACCAATATACACCTCCCTTGAGAGGCGGGACCTTCGCAAGGCCTCTCAGTCCGAGGTACCACGCCATCCTTTTCACATCCCCCTTCCGGGCACGGATCCTATAGCCTGAAGGTAAGGGTGTGAAAAATTTGGAGCGATACATGTAGCACATGTGAATCTTTCAATTTCTCTTGATCTTGATCAATGACAATAGGTGACTTTCGTTTCCCAAATTGTGACTTGCTATGAGAGGATCAATGTCGAGCTTTTATCTTCATCGAGGAGGGGGTATCTCTAGAGTTAGAGTTGAAGTCTAGCTTTTTGTCTATTTTAGAGGTGACTCCAAAGGTATTCTTTAGAGTAGCATTATCGATAAAAGTGTTAGGGTGGGTGCTATCCTAGCTAGAATTCAACCCTTGGGGATACATAGGGGGGTTTCCAACATAGGATATGATGGCTCTTTGAGCTTCCTTTTGAAAATTATGCTTTTAGAGGATGAGGTGGAGACCTTGGTGGGCTCGGTGAGTGGAGGTCCCTTTTCTAATGCTAGAAACTGATCACTCTATGGACTTGAACAGGTAGTTCAACACATTGATAACTTTGATATCTCTAAAGGTGGTTTAGGAAGACCAAGTGAAAGATATTAAGAGTGGAATTGATATCATCAATCATGAAGTACTAAAGGGTAGGTAGCATGAATTTATTCCATGTCTTGGGGAGGTATTCTCTGATTATTTATCCTTTTTCCCTCCTAAGCCTTTTGCCCTTGTCTCTGAGGTAACCCACCTCATCAGTTAGTGAGTTTTTCTTGCACTGCATTGTATTCGTCATCAGGGATACCGATCACCTTTACAAGTATGTGAATGTTTATGGTGAAGCTAAGGCCATGGAAAAAGACTCTACTATCATCCCATGATTGAACTAGATCGAAAGACAGGTGAGAAAAAATGCCACTAAATTTTTGAAGGGATTGAATCCATGCACCGAGAATTTCTTCGATAATGGGGTCAAGTTGTAGAACTTTTTGGTCCAACAATACCATCATAAGAAAATGTAGACTTAAATCAAACCAAGGAAGATGTCTTCCAAAGAGCACACACCATTGATAAGGGCTTGGAGATCTTCCACTACAATGGTGAAATTTGATGTGTTGGTCATGCTTAAAACACATAGGGTCAAAGGTAATTTAAAGGTTTGAGGTTTCCCACTTATGCATATCAAAGCTTCTAGAGAAGATCATGTTCCAACATCATTTCTAATTACTATCGTGCCAAGAAATATTTTGATACATAGACTCATGTGCCAAATCAAACTTAGAAGTACCACAACCAATGATGAATAAGACTACCTCAGCCTGGTTTCTAAAATTTTGAACAAGATCATGTAGTATGGAGGTGTAGATGGTGTAACGATCTAAAAAGCATATACCCGACTAGTGCATCAATTGAAATTGAGTATTAAAGCAATAAAGAATAGATAACAATACATTTAACAAGAAAATAGGGTTTCCTTTTATTAAAAATTTGTTAAATATAGATTACAAATATGTTCCTCTTAGGGATACTTAATTTTTGATACAATTGATACAATCTTGAAGACCCTCTAAATGAGAGGGAGGTGTAATCCATAGACTTTTTAGAAGGTACACAAACTACTTAAGGCCAAATATAGCCTTCTCATTTTTTTGGAGGCATATGCTACCTTTAATGTCTTGAAAATTATTAGGTCCTGTAAACCTTACATTCAAGAAACAACATGAAAGGATTTAATAACAAACGAGGTTCTCTTGATGAGGCTTTGAGAGAATTGCATAAATTGATGATAGAGAAAGCAAGAACGCATGTAAATATATGAAGATATGCAAGAAATCATCAAATTACCATAAAGCACATAAAGAAAGAATTAAATCTGGCAATTAGGAAACCTAATTAACCATTAGAACTTAAAAAGCATGAAAATAGTCTAGATTGACAATTACAAGGAAATGGAAGCAAATATAACTCTAATTCCTAAATCAACCGATCAAATGTATGCTACAGTGTTAATCTATGCTAGATTAAGCTAGTTGGATAAATGAAAGGGAAATATACTGCTAAAATAGAGGAAATTAAATATCAAACGCTCACCATGAGTCTGAGGTGCGGTGGGCACTGTTAGCTATGAATGATAGCCATGACTGAGCTGAAAGTGTTCTTGCTCTTGTAATCAGGGCTTAGATCTATGATTCCCTCCATGGAATTGATGATAAATGGTCACGTTAATGTCCTTTGATAGATTAGTGGTGTGAATTCACTGGATTCACGATGGAAGAAGCTTAATTGTGGATTCTTGATATTCTTAATCCTTTAAAACCTTCATGGCTTTGAATGCATTCATGATTGTCAAATGGGCAGAAAATTAGCTCTCCTCAATGGTGGCAATTAACTCCACAAATCAGCAGATCTCCATTGCAATTCAACTCAATATTGGTCTAAACTTCTCTCTAATTTTGATGGGGTATTATAGCATTCCTAATCCCTAATATTGGCTTTCTTGGGAAGCCAAGATCAAGAACCAAGTAGTTGGATCAGTTGGAGGGAGAATTCTTGAAGCTTCCCTATCCAAAACTGTTTGAATATTCGTTGCCTAGGTCGTTACAATTGAATTTGGTTTTGCCCAAGATTCAAAATATTTTCAATGCTAGCCACGGCTCTGAGGCATGACTGGCACTATTAGCCATGGGTGTCAACCATGGCTAAGGCTGAGTATGCCAACTCTGCCCAAATTGAGTGGTTAAAACCATTGCTTCACCTTGGAATTGTCCAAGATCCTTCATATGTTCTATTAGCATGCCCCATATGAGTAGTCACCTTGACATGATGTATTTTATGTGTCTACAAATGCCCCTTTTGGGATGCATTGTGAGAAATAACAATGCTAAGCAAAAATAGATCACCTAAAACCATGTCATAGGTTGAATGATGATCATTGATCTAATAAACATTAGATTCCTAGTCTTGCAAATGGATGCACATCTTAGAATCATTACTTCCAACTAAGGGAAGGCTTAAATTTGCAAAGCTTTCGCAAGCTCCAATGATGATCGGGTCTTAAGTGTTACAATAGTACCGATATATGGAGAGCTACTAACTTAACTCTCATAGTTGTTTTTTTCCCCATCAAAGGGTAAGCTTATGATAGTTGTTAGCAATGATTCGTAAGATGAATGCAATTTGACAAGATCGAGTGATCTCCTATTGAATTTTATTATGATTATTGATATTATGACTACCCCCTCAAGCGACTAGTCGATGAGGGTAGGGCATTGAATGAAGCGACGAGTCAATTGACCATCATGATTGATTTGAACTATTAAATATTTTTACCATTGTTGTATTACTTGGAAAGGCCTAATTCAGCCATGATTGCAACTGTTAATAGTAATTGTACATCGCTATCCCATGGAGCAGTCCAACCATTATGGCCTTCTTAGGAAATCAAGATGATAACAATTCCAATTATGCTTTTGTTGAATCACAATGTTCGATGATCTGCTAAAAATTATCATAGAATAATTGAGATAAATCCTCACTCCCGTGGGGTAGTCCGATCATTGTGGCCTTCTTAGGGATTGAAGTGAAGCATATCAATTCAACAATAACTAATTCACCCCAAATTTCCTTATGGTAATTTACTCATATTTTCGGATTGCATGGATCTCAAGTCGCTGCAACCGCCAAGTGTATAGGGTAAATAACTAGATACGAGGCACATTTGAATTTTGAATATGTAATTTTTATTTTTATTATTTTGAAGGGTTTTGGCCCATTAGATATTTTTTATTTTGTATTTTGAAGCTCCTCATGGTGAAATTTTGAGGGTATCTATGTATGGATGCTAGCCGTGCTTGTCAACCACAACCAATTTTTACAAATTCCTTAGCCACAGCTCTGACCCATGGTCAACAAACCCTAATTTTGTGCCCATGGTTTCCAGGCATGACTGAGAGCAAAATCAAAAATATAAAAGAAAAATCTATCATTTTCAATTCATTATTTTCCAATTCGTTGCACATATCTGAGCAATGAGATTACAAATTTGATTTGGAACACTGTTGAACCGAACACTCACACCCATGGCTAATCATCCAAAGGTGTATTCTAGTGGCAGAGTCAGTGCTACAAAGGTAGTCTTCCAACCTCATTTATTTGATTTACCAAATTTTAATGCACCTCATTAAGAAATGGGTTAAATGAACCACACTATATTTTTGATAAAGAACCTTACCTTAGTTTAGGATTAGTCTAGGTTAGCTTGGATGGGAGAGTTTTTAATTTTTGGGATTATTCGAGATGGGAAGTGATCTCGAAAGGGGTGCTTCTCTTAGCTGTTGGTGGTATATGTAACTCCTAATTGGTAAATTAGGGGTTGCGTCTATCAGCCACAACTAGATTCAAATATTAACAGTCAAAAATTTGACCGTTACTGCCAACTGTGGGTCCCAGCCGTAGCTAAGAAACCTTAGGAAAAATTTTCAATTTTTTCTTTTTTTTTTTTGCAATTTGGCTGGTTTAATTGATTTTTTTTCAAAATTTTCTTGTACATTTATGAATATTTTTATCTTTTTGAAGATATTTTAAATTTGTTTGACTTTTGAAGTTCATTTTTTGATGTTTTTGATTGATTGTATGTATTATTATTTGGCCTCTTAACTGACTGCCAGAATGAGGGAGTCCAAGCTCATTTTGACCTCCTCTATAGGATTAGCAATGCCAATCGAGAGTGGTTCACCACTATAGGCCTTGGTTACATAATATGACTACCATCCATCAGGGCTAACCAAGCCTATATGACTACTTTAGCCCATCGTTGGGATGTGCGAACCAATACGTTTCACTTATCGATTGGAGAGATCACAGTCACCTTGGAGGATGTCTATCGCATATTTCACATTCCTATCGATGGTGAGGCCATCACTTCTTTACTTACCATAGTGAAGCTTGTAGTATTTCAATGGATATTTAGCAATTACAATGATGAGGCACTAGAGAACATTGACCATGGGGGTGTACCCATTAAGCATTGGTATAGGGTGCATGTCTTCACATAGTGGCAACCCATCTTGATGTACATGTGCATCCACATCCTACTTCTAGATACATCTAGAATGAGGTTCCCTTGGAACCTCCTCTCCAGGATGCAAGACCTGCTGGGGAGCACTAGAGAGCAACCATTGATTCTCTCATGGGGCAGTGCCCTCCTTGCATAGCTCTACGATGAATTATATTGAATTACTCAGCGAGTTCGCTTTGGAGTTACATGCAACTTGCTACTTCAAATTTGGGCATGGTTGCACATAACCATTGACCATCCAGGGGGACTTCTACATGAGATTGGTAAAATTTTAGAGGCTTCATAGTGCTACACTACTTGCTAGCCCAAAGAGGCTGAGGGGTTTAGAAGCAGGTCCCAGGTAGGAGATCTACAAAACTATCTAGATTAGTTGACTCGACTATAGCCAGAGCATGTTGTATGGTAGCCTTACATGGACTGCCCTACATGGTAGGAGGTAGATAGGTATCTGAGTCAGACACATCAAGACAGGTGGCTCATCAGGTGCAAGCCCAACATGTGTGAGTTTTTCCACTTCTCACGTGTCATGAGATAGTTTGAGATCTACCAATATAATCCACCAGTGCCTAATCTCTATCGCCATCTTAAGGTGAAGAAGGATTTGACTTTGCCTACTATGACTCCACTAGGCACTAAGGATGATGACTAGAAGGATTCAAGACTGGTCAATGTGGGGGCCATAGCTGAATATGATTCCTAGTGGAATACTACGATCTGGTGGGGTGGTGGCCCACTAGGCAGGGATGGGGATGGAGTAGCAGGAGCAGAGGCAGCTGAGGCCATAGATCCTCATGGGTGCATATTTCACCAACGAACAAAGGGTGTATGGTGCGAGGATGTAGCCATAGAGGAGGTGCTCTAGGATGAGGAGGAGGGCAAGGAGGATTTGTATGATGATACCTCACAGCTCAAAGCCTAGGTGGTTAGCTTGTAGACATAACTAGGGACCACCCAAATGCAAATTTTGGGAGGGAAACCTCCATTGCTACTATTTAGGCATAGTTGAGATCAGTGTAGGATCAGGTGACATAGGGACAAGAGCAATGGTGGGGATACCAAGAGGAGAGGAATCTTCACCTAGCATAGATTAATAGTGCCTCTATAGCTCTGGAGAAGATGATGCTTGAGCGAGATCTTACACAGTCTCGGTCGGACAACATGAATCGAGAGAGGAATCTACTAAGTATCACATGAGGTGAGTCCTTGAATCCATAGGATTCTCTTATGGATATGATTATATAGGGACACACATGTTTAGACTCAAATGTAGAGATCAAGAGGCTACAGGTTATCATCCAGACCCATCTTACGTAGCATGCATCAAATGCTACTCACATCGCTCTCTTGGAGGGAGAGGTCGAGTTACACGATGGTAATATTTTAGAGAGATCCATAGATCTAGGGACCCAAAGGACTTGAATACAGGAGATAGGGTAGTCCTCAACTCAATCCAACCACAAGACAGGAAAAAGAGGTCTACTGGTACCAGCTCTAGGCAGACTCATCGAGAGGGTGGAGGCGATGGAGGAGTCTCATAGGCAGGGGGCGTAGGCCCTGCTTAGTACAAATATTTTTAGATATTTGTACCATTTTTTAGTGTAAGATCAAGGACCTACATAGTTGTAGCCTACGGGTATTTTGGACATACTTATGTATTTTTTTGAGACACACACACACACACATATATATATATGATCATACATTGATGAGACTCATTATATGTGTATATTTATTTATTTTGTGTTTATGATATGCATATAGATGCAATGCTTATATGTTATGTTGATCTAATGTTATATGATGTGATGTATAGATGAAATGCACTAGCTAGATGATGGATATTATGACTAGATATTGTGATCTAGATGTGTATATGGACTACTATGATGTATGTGTAGATTAAAAATACAACGCCAAACAGAAATAAAACCATAATAATGGAATACAGGAAAGTTGCACAAAACAAACAATTTTTATTAATCAGTGGAGTTTAAAAACTCCTTTTGAGTACAACAGGGCCTGTAACCCTTTTTGTGATACACAAATTACAGTTTGTGCTAGGGTTCTCCGAAACCCTAGCTGGCATAAAGTGGTGGCATTTTCGAAGACGTATCCTTAATCCCAACAAAGTGAGTGGGTTTTGTTGTATCCTTTGGCTCGGACCACTCCAGCTTAAACAGTTGCTATCAACACACCAGATCTGCCATTAAAATCCTGCACACATTAACACTATCAAGGAGTTAGAAATTAATAAGAGGGCTCCACTGTGTGAGCCCTCAGAAACAATTTAAAACCCTAGAAAAATAGAATGCAGGAGTTCAACAACAGATTAATAAAAGAAAAGAAGTTACTTGCTTTAAACCGATTTATACCTGTTCTCTGTTAACGCGGCTAGACCAGGCGGCATCTGGAAGTAATGTGGTTGTCAAATCGGCTGCAGAAGGCGCCCTGGTGCACTCACTAAACGCCCGTGTGCTTCTGGATCAAGGTTTCAGACGTCGGTCTGAGTCTATGGCTGCGGGTAAACGCCCGTGGGCACTTGCGACAAGAATGGGGAATTCTACAGAGTACTGCAGAAGAGATGGCGGCGAAGTTGGCGATGGATGCGACGAAAAGGGGCGACGATGGATGGCTGAAGAGATAGATGAAATAGAAGAGATAGGTCCAAAAGATAGCAAAGATAGCAAAGATAGCCAAGATAGAAGTAGGGTTTGAGCCATCAAGGTGGCTCTATTTATAATCTACTCTTAGGGCACACTTTAGGGTTTTAACGACACTTTGAACGTGTGGCTAAGATTAAAGTGGATCCAAGGGTAGAGAATAAATCTAGGTTGTGAAACGGATTAAGAAGGATGGACGGATGAGATTAAATGAAAGATGGACGGCTTAGATTAAATCACTTAAACTATATTTATATATATATATATATTAAAATATATTAAAATATTAAAATATATATATAAATATTAATTTAAATAAATTTGGGGATGAAAAATGGCGGGAAAGGTGAAATTGGGCCAAATAATGGCGGGAAAGTGTGGATTTGGGCCAAATAATGGCGGGAAGGATGAATGATTGACATGTGGCTGACTGGAAGGTATAGATGACTTGCAAGTGGCTGGATTTTGGTGTCTACAGATGCCCCTTTTTGAGCTGCTTTGTGTGAAGACACAATGCAGCACAAAAACTTAAGACACCTGAAAAGCTGGATCAGACGCAACTCTCTCTCAAGATTAAAGCACAACTTTGAAGACCAAAGAATAAAAGAATATTTAAAAATTTTTCAGCTTACCCCCTCAATTGGCGAGCGAGAATGGTTCTCACAAGCCAATTGGAAGAAATTCGGAAGAAAATGAACCGTTTTTGCCCCAACGGTGAAAAAAAGGGGTTGGTGTATGAACCATCTGTTTATGTCCCAACGTCCCAATAGGAAAGGGGTTGGTGTACAAACCAGAAAAGAATATGATTGAAGACGATATGAGTGATGTGAAAGATGGACCGTTTTTTGCCCCAACGGTTATAAAGGGATTTTTGCCAAATTGTAAGTTCCATGATCATGTAAGATGAATTCCACTATAGGAAAATTAGAAATTGATAACGGATGCCCCAACTCCTGTGTGTGAGTCCATACTGTTGATGAAATTGCCTTGTTGGCGCCATTGATATGCAGAGATGAAAGATGCATGAAAAGAGTCCAGAACTCAGAGATGCTCCTAGTGACTGTATGGATAATTCCTCGGGTCGGAACCAATCAACCTAGGTAGCCTCAATCTCTAGCAAGACTCAAAATAATGATGATATTAAAGATTGTCCATGTTTAAGGCCCCATGAACTAGGCCATCAATGACAACTGTTGAGCAAATTAATCTTGGTATGAGGTCACTTGAAAAGTAGAATACCCAAAATTGATTTCCAATTTTCAAACAGTGAAATAATTGATGATGATAAATGGTAAGTGTCCTTATGGTGGTTTAATCCTCTTACCGAATTGCATGGATGCAAATCGCTGCAATCGCCAAGGTGATAGAATATACCACTAGATACGAGGTTTACTTTAATTTGATTTGGCAAAAATATGCATGATGAAAGAAGAATGAATGAAATTGACGATAGATCGGAAGAATTGATGAATGTGGTTAATTTTGTGAAGGTTTTGAATATTTTTAACCCAATTTGTAAAACAATGATGAATGATGCGCTTTTTGAGCGAAATGACAAAATTTGTGTCCAAAACTGTTGTAACCTTCACAAAATGTTTTATTATGATAAGAAGAATGGATGAGTGCAATTTGATGAAATTTGGAGGAGGTAAGCTTCAATTTTGCCAGTTTTGTTCCTTTATTCAATATTGCCACCAAACGTCGGTCTGCATTTGGGGGTGGCAGAGACGCCCGTCGGTGTTTAGGCGCTCTGCAGACGCAGCACTACGTCTGAATGCGCCATGAAATGCCCCACTGCATTTCAGGGCGCCAAAACCAGCTATTTAAACAATTTCAACGAGAATTTCGCTCATTTGTGCGTTCGAGCTTGAGAGAAGTGCGTCTGGGGGAATGGAGTGAAAGGTTTGTGTGGGAGATTGAAGCACGCGGAAGCTATGGCGGAGATGGGAGCGGACGCACCAGTGCAGCCAACTGAGGTATTTGTTCATTTAAGCAAGTACTTATTATGTGTTTTTTTTTTTTTTGCTTTTTTTTTTTTTTTTTTTTTTTGGAAAAATTTGTAACAAATTTTTGTTTTGTTGTTTTGCAGCTTAGGGTGTTAGAGGCACGACACCGATTCTCCCCTATCATTTCGGGGATGAGGAGGTCATTGTCCCGAGCGAGACTGGGAGATATTGGAGGCGGTGGGGCTAGCGGAGGCAGCCCGGTTGGAGGTAGTTCGGGCGGATGAGGGGTACCTCTCGGCTTTGGCCGAGAGGTGGGATCCAGATCGGGGGACGTTCCAGCTCCCTACTGGAGAGATGACGGTGACGCTTGAGGATGTATACCGCATCCTCAAGGTGCCCGTGGAGGGGGCACGGGTGGAGGTTGGACGAGATAGGGCCACGGAGATGGCCAAGTTGTTTGGGGATGACTGGAGAGAGATCCGGACGGAGAGCGGGGGGATCCCATACTTGGCCATGTATACGGCCAAGGAGTTGGTAGCGGTGGAGGCTCTGATGATGTTCGTGTTGACCAACATTGTGGCCCCGAACAGCATCGGGTGCAGGTTCCCATGGAACTTGATGGGTGTAGTGAGCGAGATGCTCACTAATAGGGTAGTGTATGCTTGGGCGCCCGCTTTATTGGCGCAGGTGTACCGGGAGTTGTATGAGGTTCGGAGACGGGGCCGGAAGGGCCTAGGTTGCAGTGTGGTTCTCCAGTGCTGGGGCTGGGAGCACTTCAGAGTGGCTCGACCGGAGGGGTTGCCATGGGCTCACTGGGACATGAGCCAGGCTTATGGTAGGAGATGGCCAGTGGCAGAGGAGAGACAGCCTAGTCGCCCCGTGAGATCGGGGCAATGGTATAGGAGATTATGGGTAGACTTGACGGATGCCCAAGTCATTTGGAGGCCCTGGCGGGAGGCGAGGTGGATCGGGGATGGAGAGCACCCGAGACGGGTGCGACGAGGCCGGATGGGTAGTGGGGCGAGGCCATAGCGAGGTGAAGTACATACAAATGTCTCGAGTACTTCGCCAGGTCGGATTGAGGCAGGATGTCCTCGGTGAGCCAGTGCGCTACCGGAGGCACAGATCAGAGGGTGATTTGCCATGTGCCGAGCCGTGGAGGGAGGCGACAGAGGACGATGAGGACATGGAGATCCCCGACGTGGACGACGTCGGGGTGACAGCTGAGTATGCAGCATGGATGGCCGTAGAGCCGAGGTGGGAGCCACCATTGGTGGCTGGTGGAGCCGGAGAGCCCGAGGCTAGGGTTGGAGAGGGCGAGGGAACCGTGGAGGTTCCCAAGCGCAGGGAGGGTCCCCGCCTTCGATCTGACAGTCGAAGGCGAAAGGGGAAGATGGCACGGTAGGCTCCGGAGAGCGGAGATGACGGGGAGGATGACGGAGAGGGCCTAGGAGAGGCCGCAGGAGAGGCTAGGGAAGTACCCCCTAGCGGGCACGAGGACGAGGTGGCATAGCTGCAGCAGTAGATAGCAGAGCGTGATGCTATGCTAGCTGTCCGGGATGAGAGGATAGCTCGGTTGGAGCAGCAGGCAGCAGAGCGGGATGCCCTGTTAGCTGCTCAGGAGGAGAGGATGGCCCAGCTGCAGGCGGACTTGGATGGAGCGACCAGGGTGCCCCAGGATGACAGGGTGACGAGACTCCAAGCAGAGCTAGCAGAGCGGGAGCGACGACACGGGATAGACATAGCTAGACTTAGGTCTAGGACTCGTTACATTGAGGCTCTGGAGGACACATTGTTTAGGCATCACATTGTGTTGCCTGATCCTCCATCCTCTTCTGTCTCTAGGCGTAGTGAGTCTAGGCACACCACTAGGTCTAGGGCTCCTACTAGGTCTCAGGGGTCCTCTTTTGATGGTTAGCTTAGTGCTTAGATGCACTCTTTATGAGCCTTGGTGCTCTATTGTATATTGTAGCCTTTTGGCATTCCTCGTACAGTTTGTCCTTTATACATATATATATATACATGGCTTTTATTTATTTGGTGTTTTACTCTCTTTTGTGTGAATGCCTATGTTTTTGTGATGCATGTTTTGATATGTTTTAATGTTTTTGATGCATATGTGATGGAATGGAATGCAAACTTATAGATGATTAATGCGAGACTAAGTATATAACATACAAATCTATGGATGATTAATGCAAGACTAAGTAAATGATATGTAAATCTATGGATGATTAATGCAAGACTAAGTAAATGAAATATGCACTAAGAAGCACTCATATTTTTAGATAGTTAGATTTAGCCAACTTTTATCATAATTGTTTAATCAGGGGCACCGAACTTGGTGGCTTGTGAATG
This sequence comes from Wollemia nobilis, assembly GCA_028583015.1. Classification (NCBI taxonomy): domain Eukaryota; kingdom Viridiplantae; phylum Streptophyta; class Pinopsida; order Araucariales; family Araucariaceae; genus Wollemia; species Wollemia nobilis. The sequence goes on from JAQPPZ010000157.1 coordinate 18,396,644, forward strand.
GATGACGTATGGAATGACATGAATATGGAAGAAGATATGGAGGAAGATATGGAAGAAGATATGGAGGAAGACTGTTTTACAAAGACTCAAACATGCTAGTGGTATCAAACAAACTTACTAATACTCGCCTAATTCAACTAGGACCAAATGTGTGTGCATGCGAGTTCATTAACCAAATCGGAAGCATGGTAGTGACTCTAGGCAATCAAAAACCTGTGTGTGTGCAAGTGTGTTCATTAACCTCATCTTGCATAAATTAGGTAACCTCTGTTATGGAGAAGACCCCGAAGCTAGTTTGTCCGTATGAGCATTCGAGAGGTCTCTTTTTGAGGAGAGACATGTCGCCACGCAATGAGTATACTCCACTTGCCAGTCAAGCGTCTATAGCCCCGGTGAAGGTTAACTCCATAGTCCATGTTGTTTTTGACCTTTGTAAGCCTTGGGGATGACTACCTATCCGTCTGACTGGACAAGTAGTACGATCCTTACAACTTATTTGGGATCGGTGGTGTGTGAAAAATGTTCATTTCCTTAGAGCTTTGGGGAATCGGATTCTCAACCGAAGTATGATGAGAATTTTACCCTATCCTTACTACTCTGTTTATATTTATATTTTGTGATTGCTTGTGATAGTGGTAAGAACCACTGTTTTATGGACTATGTTTGCATGATAGGACAAACGAGGATTACCCTTTTCACTTCAAGGCACAACCCAAGGATGGTGTTATCTCTCTTTGACACAAGATGTTTTTAAGATGTGAAAATGTGATAGGTTCAAGACCGCTTTTGAAATCATTTCCCAATACTCAAGATTTTATTTAGTGTAATTTGTGATATGGCCCTAGAGAACTTTGACATGCATTTCAAAGTTTGCTTAAAACACTAGGAATGGCTGAGTGATTGAAAACATTTTGGCAATGTAAATATGTGCAAATGGAAAATGGGTGTACGAATGACAATTCGGTTTGATGGATTTTATGAAGGTGCCCCAGATTAAGGCAACATGACTTTTGCTTGACCAAATTTTATATCCAAAAGATAGAATGGTCTCTAACATGATATGCAACTATGGCTGAAAATGAAATGTTATGGTTTTCAATGAGATGTATGCACATGAAATGCAATGTTTTTGAATGAGATGTATGCAACTAACAATGAAATGCAAATTCTTTTTATTTTATTTGTTTTTTTTTTTTTTTTTTTTTGTACAAGCCATGTATATATGTACATATAAAATTCAAACTATGCGTAGAATGCCCTCAAGTGTATAACATTAAGTGGTTCGGGTTCTTCCTCTCTCAAGTCTATAAGTTCCATTACCCACTCTTTCTGACCATATATGGACCTAACCTCAATTTATCTCGAAGATGCGGCAATGCATTGGTGTTTTTTGATTCTCTTTTCTTGTTCCTCCGATGATAGACTTTTAGCCAATTTCACAATTTGGGTGCCATCTTGGTCCGTACTAAGGTCTACATCGATAGTTTCTTCAATAGACATGTGGGAACCTTCCTCAAGTGATGGGAGTAGGGATCAGATTTATGTCATCTAAAATGTCATCAAGCTCCCGTGCCTTGCTCTCGTCTATGTCTGCTGGAAGACCTCCGGCTTAGAAGATGAAGGTGAATGTGGAGGTGAAGGAGGAATGTAGTTGGCGGAAGCCCTTAACAATTCCTCGGAAAGGATGAACTCTGAAATAGATGGAGGGGATGAAATCCGATCCATGTCAATCAGGCTTGGGTTGATCGGGATTGGCTTATCCGGATCATATGGATTATGGAGTGGGGTGAATAAGTCTTCAAAATTCATTGTCGACTTATGGAAGAAAGGATGGGCGGAATGGAAGGGAAAACCGGTGAAGACCTCGGAAGACCTGAGATGCAAAACAACATAGTTTTTCAATTTTTTTTTTTTTTTTAGTTTGAGTTTTTTTTTTTTTTTTTTTGTAGTGGTGAAAACCACTATTACACACATACATAAAGCAATAAAGTATTTTTATATATTTTGATTTTTTTTTTTTTTTGGAAATTTTCTGATTTTTTTTTTTTTGGTAGTGGTGAAAACCACTATTTTAGTATATACATATAATACAAGTTTGGATTATGGCTTATGGATGTGGCGGAGGGGGTGGTTCACCTCGTTCTTGTGGAATAAGCAAGCGAAAGATGGCCTCTTGGAGAGGGAACAATTGGAGATAAAACTCGTCTTGTTTAATGAGGGGAACAATGGGCGCCGACTCTTCTTCAGATTCATCACCATTTGACATGACGTCAAATTCTTCATAGGCTTCATCTTCGGATTCGTCGGGGTGGAGGATTTCTTCTTTTGAATTAAGATTAATGCTTTGAAAAGCTCGTTCAAAAGAAGAAAGGGATGGAAGTGGTTGGTAGCCCAGACCAAAACGCTCAGTGGGTCTCTGATATGGCATATCGATGCGTTCAGTTACCCCTTGCTCGTATCGACCTAGGCCAAATTGCTGCCAATTATGTCCGTGGAAATAGCGAGAGGGAAAACCCTCCATCCTTTCGATATTGGCAAGGACTGGATGCTTAGGTTCTAGTATGGTGGTAGGACTAGAAGATGACTCTATTCCCCCATATACAAAATTAATGGAATTTGGCATAGAACCCATGTTATAAACCGATCCAATGGATAAATGTTGGTCATGTGGACGACCAAAATCTTTAACTGTTTGCACATTGAACGGTGTGATGTGGACATCTTGGATGGCATACTCACCAATACCGCATCGATGAGATGGACCTTGACTTGGGAGGGAGATGGACTAGATGATGGAATAGAAGAATGTGGGATAGAAGAATTGGAAGGATTTGGTTGGGTTGATGCTTCACTAACTTGTGAAACATCAGCTGGTGATGGTTGGGAAGATGGAGGAATAATAGGTGATGTTGAAGAAGGTGTAGAAGAAGGGGGTAATGACGTGGAAAGAGATGATTGGTCATGGCCACATGTGCATGTGGTCACTGATGAAGAAGAAGGAAGATTAGGAGATGAAGAAAGTGGTGAATGAGATGGAATAGCGGAAGAGGAAGATGGTTGCGATATGATGGGTAGCTCCTCAGGAATGGGAGCTTTAGAAGAAGATGGTATAGAAGAAGTAGATGGGGTCAAGAAAAGATGAGTGGATGGCAACACAATCTCATAAGGATTTGAGACATAGTTGCAATGTTTGAAGGGTTCAATGTCAGCAGGTACACAATGAACTTGTCCCTCATATACATACTTCAGACATTGATGCAATATAGAAGGGACACATCTCATCTCCCTAAGCCAAGGCCGTCCAAGCAATACATTGTATGCCATGGACCCTTCCAAGATGTGAAACAAGGTATGCAAAGTTCGGGCCCCTACCTCAATGGGCAAGATAACCGTGCCAACCGTGGAAGATAAAGCATCATTGAATGCTTTAAGAGTAAAAGTCGACTTTGTGATAAGGGATGGCGACGACTTTAGATGACTCAACGCCGATGTTGTAATGATATTGATTGAGGAACCGGTGTCAATTAAGACTCTCTTGAATGGCTTGTTGATCGATCTTGGCCATGATATGCAGTGGAGGATCTATACTTTCTGTTGACATAGGTTTGATTTCAAAATCATAGAAAGTGATGGAGGGCTCCATGCATGTTTGAATACTCCCCACAAAGTTGTTGAAGGCATTAGTATCTTGAGTTTGAAGCTCGATTGACTTTAATATTTCCATTAATGCCTCTCTATGTGGGGGAGATTGTTGAATGAGGTCATAGATCGATAACTTGGCAGAAGCCATTTTTAAACTGGTAGTTAACCGGCTACTCAATGACATGATGGGTCGTTGGCGTTGAGTAGAATGATTTAGCGGTTGTTGAGAAGTACTAGCACGTCGTTGGGTCACTGTTACCCGAGGTGGACTGGGGGTTTGTACAGGTGGTTGTGGTTCAACCTGATTTGGTTGGTTCGCCCTTTGACCCCGGGTTACTACGTTAATAGTACCCACAAAACCTTGGTATTGTTGTACATGGTTGACTTGATTAGGAGGAGTTACCCGAGTTACTCCCCCTGAAGTTGTTGGAGCTTCCTCCCGATGTGGAAGGGGTGTTTGAAATATACCAAGATTTTGATTTTGTTGGGCTAAGGGGCTATCCAATTTAATGGCTCCAATCTCAATAAGATCTTGGATCACATGTTTGAAAGTCGTACAATTATTGATATCGTGCCCATTTTGCCTATGATAAGGACAAAATAGGTACTCCTTGTAATACTTCCCCCTTCTAGATGGTTCTAAAGGTTTAAACTCAGGTAAAGTTAACTGATTTGTGCTATATAACTTGTTGAATATGACCGCATATGGTTCATCTAAAGGTGTGAACTGTCGCTTGGGACGATTGTTTTGCCAAGGTCGAGTTTCCATGGTTGGCCCCGTATTGGGAGCTGGTTGAGTAGGGGCGGGTACCGCATGATAAGCAATTGGTTGCGGTTGACTTTGCATTACTTGTTGTTGTTGAGCCATTACGGGCTGACTCGCCACCACTTGATTAACTTGGTTAACATTTGAGGCTGTACTAGCCTGTGTTTGTTTGTTTTGGCCATAATTATTATTTCGTTGTTGGCCCTTTTGTTGCCATTCTTTTCTACGGGGTTTTAAAACACCCTCTTGGACTTTAATGTCTTCTATGATACTTGCTTGGGCCAAAGCCTCTTCAAAAGTCCTGTATTGTTGTAATTGGAGTAACCAAGAGATAGGTTTTAGACAACTCTGGGTGAACATTTTGGTTAACTCCTCCATTGGTAGGGAGAATGGCAGTTTATTAATGATAGCCCTCCAACGGTTTCCAAAGTCATAAACAGTCTCATCGTCATGTTGCTTGAGCTTGTATAAGTCGGACAATGAAACTTTCCTTTGTACATTTAGGGAGAATCGTTCTAAAAACAGATTAATCAATTGTTCGTAAGCATAAATGCTATGGTGAGCTAAATGATTGTACCATTGTACAACATCTCCCCCTAATGTCTGAGGAAAAGTTCTGAGCATAAGAGCGTCATTATTTTGGATTCTAAAGCAGGCATGCATGAATGAGCTCACATGTTCATGAGGATCCTCAGTTCCTCGAAATTTGTCAAACTTCGGTAATGTGAAATCAATCGGATATGGCGGTGAAGGTACCGAAGGATGAATTGGTTGATTGATCAACGACCTTAGCGTAGGTTTTGACTAGATGAGCCAGGCATGTTGAGCATAAGGTTGTCAATCTGTTGTTGTATAGCATGGAGTCGAGAATCTTCATGAAAATTTTGACTCGTTTGATGATTATGAGGATGCAATGGAGGAGTGGAAAAATGATGAGATGGGATGAAATTGCCTGGATTAGGCGGTGTGGAATGGACAGGTTGTTGGTATGGATGATACCGAAAAGAAGGTGATTGGGGTGAATGATGAACTGGACTGGGTTGGGAGAAAGGTGGGGTAGGAATGGACACCACCGAAGATTGGGGTACCCAGGTGGGGCCTGAGCTAAGAAAAGGCTGGTCGGGTAGAAATTGGTTGGGGTGTAGGATTTACTACGACAGGTGGTTGAGCATTTTGTTGTTGTTGTTGCTGAAGCAACTTGTCGAGGTACTCCCTAACCTTATTAATCTCTAACCCAAGGGAGGTGGGATGATTGGATGAAGGTGGAGGGCAGGCTGCCATGGTAGTCACAGGAGACTGCATAGCAGGGGCAATGAAGGTGGCTGAAGTAGGCGGTACATGGGAAGAAACAGTAGACTGTGCCCCAGGTAGGGTGAAACCATAAATGGTTTGGGAAGAAGAGGGTTGAAATTGGTCATGGCTAGAGGAGGTTCCACCAGCCTCATAGAGAGAATTGGTGTACACCCGGGTAAATGGAGGAGAAAGTGGTCGGGAAGACACTACATTTGTCTCCAAAGGAGGACAATTGAGCATCTGGGAAGATGTTGGAGATGAAGCCGGCTGAAGAGATACAACATTAGCCTCAAAAAAGGGTTAGTGTAGACTCGAGTGAAACCAAGCGGGTATGGTTGATGCAATATCCTGCTGAAAAATAGAATCTTGCATAGGGGAATCTTGGATTGGCTCAAGGACATAACCAGTGCCATCTCTTAAGTGAGTTTGCACTTGGGCCATATCAATGTGGGTAATATGACAGGAATTGTCTTCCTCCATGGGCATGGCCATGTGATAGACGGTAGAAGGACGTGAAAGACCTGCAGGCGAACCTACCTGAAATTCACTAGGATAAGTGGCTATGTTGGTGGTGGGGATGTTCTGTGAATTACCCATTTGATTATTTAGATTTAACATTTTAGATTGATTCCTTGTTAAGACCATAACGCAATAAATCTAAACAAATTCAGAAAAGAAGAATGCAAAACTGGAATGATAAATTTACACTAAAGAAATTATCGAGAAAACAGTCACAACCTAGGTTTCAACCAATGTGTCTTACCTGCGGTTAATTAATTATTTTCTGATCTTAATCGGTAGTAAATTTTAAGTGTCCGGTTTATGAGTTTTGCATGTGATCTAATCTTGAATTATTCACAAAAAAGGTAAAAACTATGGCTAGGAAAGGACAACGAGATTCTTATTGGTGATGAAATCCAGCAAGTTTGCTCGGGGGTGACCTATGGTGTCTAAGGCAGAAGTTTAATGGATGGAGATGAATTCCACCGTCACTAAACTTCAAGCAATACCTGGTGATGAAATCCAGATATTACTATTTTAAATGCAATATGAAATGCAGTGAATTTTATTTTAAGTGTTTTAGTTGTCTAATGTATACATACAAAGCTATAAATCAAAAGTTCTAATGATCTAAGCAAGAGGCTACTGAAAACATGCCATTTCCTCCGAAGAAGTGGAGTACACCGTTTAAAACCCCCTGCCTACCAATGATATCGGATATCAAAGGAGCAACCGAAAGGTTCGTCCACTTCTCTGCCTGGAATCACCCAATGGCAGGAGTACTATTGACATCCAATCAATAGTCCTACTTAGATAATTAAAACAAATAATTCGTAGCTATTCTAATATGCAGCTAGGTATGCAATTTTTTTTTTTTTTTAATGCAAGCAACAATCAATAATGCAATGCAAAAAAAAAATGTAATTAAAAATAACTGTTCTTTTCCAGATTACTTAGTTTTTATTCATTTTAAAGCAATGATCTGAAAAAGAAACAGAATACAGCAGAAAAACCAAAAACGTAAAAAGTACAGCAAAAGAAAAACGAACTTACTCGGAAGCCTACGCTTTTCTGTAAAACTGACTTCAAACGCCCACGGGAGTCTGCACAGGCTGAAACGCACCTCGAGTGAAACGCACCTCTGCATTTCGGATTGGACTTCCAGACGCCGCTCTGCGTCTGCTGCGTTTTCGCAAACTCGAAACCCTAGTTCGCTGGAACAACGAATTTCACGATTTTCGGAACTTGCAAAATAAAACAGAAAATAGGAATAGATTAGTAAAGCAAGTATTAAAAACATGAAACCCTAGGGGGTCCCACCGTGATCGCCATTTGTAGATTAAAAATACAACGCCAAACAGAAATAAAACCACAATAATGGAATACAGGAAAGTTGCACAAAACAAACAATTTTTATTAATCAATGGAGTTTAAAAACTCCTTTTGAGTACAACAGGGCCTGTAACCCTTTTTGTGATACAAAAATTATAGTTTGTGCTAGGGTTCTCCGAAACCCTAGCTGGCATAAAGTGGTGGCGTTTCCGAAGACGTATCCTTAATCCCAACAAAGTGAGTGGGTTTTGTTGTATCCTTTGGCTCGGACCACTCCAGCTTAAACAACTGCTATCAACACACCGGATCTGCCATTAAAATCCTGCACACATTAACACTATCAAGGAGTTAGAAATTAATAAGAGGGCTCCACTGTGTGAGCCCTCAGAAACAATTTAAAACCCTAGAAAAATAGAATGCAGGAGTTCAACAACAGATTAATAAAAGAAAAGAAGTTACTTGCTTTAAACTGATTTATACCTGTTCTCTGTTAACACGGCTAGACCAGGCGGCACCTGGAAGTAATGTGGCTGTCAAATCGGCTGTAGAAGGCGCCCTGGTGCACTCGTTGAACGCCCGCGTGCTTCTGGATCAAGGTTTCAGACGTCGGTCTGAGTCTGTGGCTGCGGGTAAACGCCCGTGGGCACTTGTGACAAGAATGGGGAATTCTACAGAGTACTGCAGAAGAGATGGCGGCGAAGTTGGCGACGGATGCGACGAAAAGGGGCGGCGATGGATGGCTGAAGAGATAGATGAAATAGAAGAGATAGGTCCAAAAGATAGCAAAGATAGCAAAGATAGCCAAGATAGAAGTAGGGTTTGAGCCATCAAGGTGGCTCTATTTATAATCTACTCTTAGGGCACACTTTAGGGTTTTAACGACACTTTGAACGTGTGGCTAAGATTAAAGTGGATCCAAGGGTAGAGAATAAATCTAGGTTGTGAAACGGATTAAGAAGGATGGACGGATGAGATTAAATGAAAGATGGACGGCTTAGATTAAATCACTTAAACTATATTTATATATATATATTAAAATATATTAAAATATTAAAATATATATATAAATATATATAAATATTAATTTAAATAAATTTGGGGATGAAAAATGGCGGGAAAGGTGAAATTGGGCCAAATAATGGCGGGAAAGTGTGGATTTGGGCCAAATAATGGCGGGAAGGATGAATGATTGACATGTGGCTGACAGGAAGGTATAGATGACTTGCAAGTGGCTGGATTTTGGTGTCTACAGTATGCATATGTGGATGCAATGTAGATGTTTAAAATGTATGTTTATTTTGTTGTACTTGTATGCATTTAATTTATGATGTTATGATATGATGAATGCAATGTATGTAATGCATTATTTACATGATGATGATCTAATGTAAATGAACCTGTATGCTTTAATATATTAAAACATAAGGAATGAATGCAATATGTGCTTAAAAATCTAATGGATGACACCACAGAATGTATAACAATCATGAATGTAATTGATATATCTTGTCATAAGAATTAATTTATTAGGCACCCATATGCGAAATGAAATGGTGTATTGTTTATATTCATAAGCATTTATAAGTGAAAAGAATATACATAACATAGTCAATGGCCATCTAAATATCATTGCTGATATCCATCTAGTATCTAACCCTATGTTATGAACACCCCTTAACAAAAAAACTATTATAAAAATAAATTGATAATTGATTGCTTGAAATGAATTATTGCTATTTGGAATTTTTGAGGTTTTCCATGAAACTCAAACACCCTAGTTGACTAACCAAAAGTTGTATAATGACTATACTAGACTTCTGAAAGATAAAGTTTTTGCTATGAAATACCAAGCTATTCATTATCCCTGTGTGTGCCAATGAACATATTATATGAGACATAAGCATACCCCAGTGCTAAGCAGGATTCATTCAGCCCATTTCTGTATTGGGGATCTCATATGTCCATCCGATCCTAGGTTTGGACTTAGTTGGACTAGACCACTAGGTAATGGAAACCACCTAAAGCTAGCACATTTGTAACTTTCTTAGACCTACCCCAATATTAGGTGAGATTCAATAAACCCATTGTTGTATTGGGGATCACTCTATGGCTTTCAAGTATTGACCATTCTAGGGATTCAAGCTCTTCACCCCATTTTTTCTTCAATTTATTGGGATACTTGCTCATATATAATGATAAAAATCACTGTTTATTTTGTATTTTGGTTTTCTTTTGTTTTGAGCAAGGGATTTGATTTGATTTTGGGATTTTTCTTCTTTTTGTAAGCAAGGGATTTCTGGTTAGGGGGAACTTATCCTTTTGTCAATGACCTCTACTCCAGACAATTGCACCTCAAAAATGAGCAAGTAATGAAACCTTTCAGTTAAGGTGACCCAGAACACTTTGTAGCATTCATCCTTCCTTGCCCTAATTAGGATTTTTAATGTATTTATTAGTGATGGGATTCTAATATGCTAAGTGCTATCAAAACTAGACCTCATCTACAAAATCAAAGCAAGCTTTCTACTACATTTGAGAAGACCACTAGGTATGGTTGAATGATTGAAAAACCCTAGAATATTCTTCATAGCAATAGGAGGGGTTGTGTTGAGAAACACAATTACTCACAAGGGTGATGGATGATGATGATGCATAGATGCATGATTGAAATACAAATGTGGTGTCATTTGTAATATTGCAAATACAACCTATCCTAATGCAAGTACGACGAATGGAAATACCTAATGCCATGCAAGTAAATGAATGCAAGTGCAAGATGAAATGCATAATGCAAATATTTTTGAATTTTTTATGCTTTGCAATATTTTTGGATTTTACTGCTTTTTAATTTTTATGGATTTTGAAATTTTCCATATTTTTTTTAATTTTTAAATTATTACATATGGAACGCCTTAAGATGAATAATGTTGAGAGGTTTAGGCTCTTCAACACCTTCAAATGATTTTAGGTGATACATTCCATGTACAATATACTCTAATATGATATAAGGACCTAACCAGTTAGCCGTAAATTTATCTCGTAAGTGTGGTAGTGAGTTTGAGTTATGTTGGTTCTCCTTTAGTACAAGATCACTAGATTTAAAGTCTCTCATATGGAATTTATTATTATAAGCTCATTTTAAGTGCTCTTGATAAACATGGAGATACTCCAAGGCATTCACACGATGTTTGTCAAGAAGAGTTAGTTGATCAAAGGTGAGCTTATCGTGCAGTTTCATCATCGATGAAATCTTTCAATGTGACATGCAACATTGGGGTTTCCAACTCTAAGGTAATAATGGCCTCAACGCAATATACTAGTGAAAATGGGGTTACCCCAATGGATGTTCGTATGCTAGTCCTAGAAGCCCATAATGCAAGGGGTAGCTGGATGTGCCAATCTTTGTGGTTTTCTTATACTATTTTTTTCAAGATGGCCACCACTATCTTATTTGAAGTCTCAACTTACCCATTTACCTATGAATAGTATGGAGTCACAAAAATGTGCTATATATTATACATGGATGTTAAAGCCCTCACAATTTTGTTCTTGAATGACGTTCCATTATCTGAGATTATTCTGGATGGTATCCCAAAATGACTAATGATATTGTGAAGTATAAATTTCACACTACATGCTCCAATTTTTGTTGCTAGAGGGATTGCTTCCACCCATTTAGTAAAATACTCAATAGCCATTATGATAAATGTATATCAACCCCATGATGGAGGAGATATCTTAATGATTAGATCTAAACTCCACTAAGCAAATGGCTAAGCCACTTGGATGGGTTGTAAGGCCTACGATGGAAAGTGCATTCTTGACATACATGATGCAATCCTTCTCTATAGTATGCCAATAATAACCCTTTCAAATGATGCACTTGATAATGGTTATACCACTAAAATAGCCATTGCATGTATCGTCATGAGCTTGCAAAATTTCCCAAGCTGATTCTTGGGGCTCAAGATAACAAAGAAGAACTCCATCATAGCTTTGATGGTACAAAATGTCTCCTAGAAAGACATACTTTATCATTTTCTATCTGAATGTGCACTTCACGATACGTGACAATACCTGAGGGATTAAACCAAGATTAAGGAAGTCATGTAATTATGACATACAATATTGATAAGATTCTACCTTGACTAACAAGACAACTTGTTCCCCTACCATTGTTTTATGTGTGAATGCAGACTAGGACACAACCTTGTGGTGAATGGTGGTGCCATTCCCCGTAGGACCCTACTAGATCAAAGAACCCCAGGGCATCTTCTTGAGAAAGTATTTGTATTTATATAACCACTCATGGTTTTGTTCTATATGAATCATGTTGTTTGGTTCCTTGTTATCAAAAGCCTCATGCTACATCGCAGCATGTGACAGTGTCTTTACATGAATGGTAGTAAAATCGGTAGACAAATTTTGAGGAATTAAAGATACCAGAGATGCCATGAGGAATTAAAATGAGGGATTGCATCAATGGCATACCACTCTAGCTAGGCTAGATAAGTGTCAACAAGATCCTTGTAAGCTTTTATGATAGGACACCTACACTAAAAAAGTCCCTTCAATTGATTGACTATGAGAAGGGAATCACCAAATATGTTTAATCGCTTAATCTTCATGGTGATAGTTGTTTGGAGACTCAATATTAGGGCTTCATACTTAAAATTTTTATTGGTACAAGGAAAGTCCAAATTAAATGACAAGGGCATTGGATTACCTTGTGGCATGAAGAAGACAATTCCTGCACCACCCCCTTGCTCACACTTCAAACCATCGAAGAACAAAGTCATGTCAAATTTGTTATCTCATTCTTTGGGTTTGGGAGATTCTAATAATGCAAAGACTACATCATCAGGAAGATCTATGGTGATGGGTCTACTATTCTTGAGAGGTACCTCTGCTAGCTGATCAATTATGACCTATCCCTTGATGGAATTTTGACTAATGAATTCTAAATCAAATTTTTTAATAACATGATCCACTTCATAGTAGGTGTATTATGATATGTCTTGCTCATCATATACTGTAAAGGGTTTTGTTTGTATATCACATATGTCATCTAACTTAGCATGTAATGATGCAACTTATTTGTTTCAAACACTACTTCTAAACACAACTTCTCCACGTATGCATACCCCAACTCATAACTCACAAGGTGTGATTGATGTAATATATTGCTTGCTCTTTATATTGCACATTCTTTTGGTCCAACATGGTTCCCAATGAAAATTTAGTAGCTGATATATAGCAATAAAATCACATTCAATCTTGGTGGAGCTACCACTGGTTACCAGGTATTGCTTAATTTTAGGGAAGACCGCTTGACAGTCCTCATTCCAATTGAATGGGACCCTCTTGTGTAGCAACCGATTCATAGGTCAACATTTATTCGATAATTATGCGATAAATCACTTTATGGATGCTACTTTACCCTATAGTATTCTTAGCTCTTTGATATTTATGGGAGGATGTATTTCTAATATGGCCTTGACCTTCACTGGATCGACTTTGATCCCTCATTTTGAAATGATGAATCCCAAGAGATTTCTTGAAGTTATGCCAAATATGCACTTCTTGGGACTCAACCTGACATTATGCTCTATTAGGTGATTGAAGACTTTCCTTAGGACCTCTACATCCTCATAACATAACAATAAATTTACCAATAAGTCATTGATATAATATTCCAATATTTTATGCATGTAGTCATGAAAGATATATGTCATGGCTCGTTGATATGTGGCACCAGTATTTTTAAGGCTAAATGGCATAACTTTGTAATAGAATGTTCCCCATGGTGTTGTGAACATCGTTTTGTGCTGGTATTTGGTTTTAATCCGAATTTAGTTGTAATCAAAAAAATCATCCATAAGGGAGAGCATCTCATGACCTACAGTTGTGTCTACAAGAGCATCTATGTTGGGAAATATGAATGAATCCTTTGGTGTTACCTTGTTGAGGTCTCTAAAATCCATACAGATATAGATCCTTCCATAAGGCTTTCCTACAAGTACCACATTTGATACTCATTTTGGATAGTCGATGGAGATAATGAACTCTATGTCCAAAAATTTTTGTATCTCCTTTTTAACCATTAAAGCAACTATTGGATGTATCTTCCTTAAATTTTTCTTGATAGGCATTTTGGAGGGATCTAAAAAAATGTTATGAGTAACCAATTTTAAATCTAGTCCTGACATATCCTTGTATATCCAAGCAAAAATATTAGGTCTCTCTTTTGGTAGAGGGATGAGTATGACACGCTCATCTGGGGATAAACTTTCTCTAAATTTAACCTTCTTAGAATTAGTGGGATCATCACTAATATCCACATTGAAGGTTTCCTCTATTGACATATGTGATCCCTTCTCAAGCTAGTGAGGCGTAGGAATCAAGTGGATGTCATTAGCTGTGTTTAAAGGTCCTACCTTGAAATTTCCCTCAGCATGATAAATATCATGTGCAAATCTTGGCACAAAATGAAAAGGTTGCAATATTTATTTGTTAGGGAAGAAATCTTCAAGATCTAGTGGTGAATCAGTGTGATCCTAATCAATAGTATATACATTCATATACAATGGTTTGGAGGGGTTATATGGATTGCAAAGTGGAGTGGTCAGATCAATGGAGATCATATTGATGGAATGGATTAGATATATAGAACCATGTGTGTGCAATTCTAACTTATATGTGTTATTCGCATACCCAAGATGTGGCTCTAGGGGTATGGGGATCTTCGAATCTATTCTATGAACAAACTGTAAAGTGGGATTGCTTGGCTCAAGGAGCTGCATGTATGTCGATGGATCAAGGAATACTATATGATAGATCATATCCAAATTGGATGGTCTCCCTCTGAGATGCAGGCTAGGATAGACTCTTTGATACATCTCATCGATGTCAACTGGATCATGATGATGATGCAAATGATGAGGCTCGAGATAGGCTCTCTCGATCTCATCCTTATCATCATTGTTGTATATGAGTCCTTCACCCTAATCGACTAGAATTGGGTGATTTGCAAGATGAGGCCCAAGGTAGGCCCACTCTTCATAGCCACTATAATCAATGAGCGGTCCATCATTCTTTCCCATTGTCTCCATGGGAAACATATGATGCAAATGTAGAGAACCTAAGTAAGCCAACTTAGTCCTGTACTTATATATATGCATTACTTGAGGATTGCTCATTATTATCTATTACAAAATCACAATTGGATCCATCACTTTCAAAAATGGACTCTACTTGCACTTATTTAGAAGCAACTTCTAATTCAGTGTCGATTACTATACCCAGATTCTAGATCTGTGTGCCAGTGTCATCGGTAGCTTCATAACTTTTGATGTCCAAGTTGGCTCTTGGATTGACCTCCACCATAATGTTGTCATGATAGATCTTAGGTGGATCAATAGAGACGTAGGTTACCAGCCTATTACTCCTTCATATGTGAGAAGGGTTAGGGTGATAAGGATTCCAATCCACATCATCCCCCAAAATGAGGTTTAGATGATCTAAAGATGCTACTAAGAGCTCATCATGTCCTACTATATGGAAGCCTAATATGAACCTATCAGTTGGTAGCTAATACTGTGGTTCGATGGGCACTCAGTGTCCTTGCATGAATAATCCTAAGTTGTAATCATGCCAATGGTAACATTCAAAATAGCACAAGGTAAATATAGGGTTAGACAAATAATGAACATTTTCCATAAATGGTTCATCATCATCCTCATAAATGGGCATGTGATTTGTCAATTGATCAACTCCTCCATAAATAATTTTTTTTTGGTTGGGTGGCACCCCAATGGTACCACCATTCCCATGAGAAAGTGATGGGCTTGAGGTTGGCCCATGTTCTGTGTAATTTTGATAAATGGCATGAGTATCACATTTTGCACGATATATTTTGCTAATCTAGATTTAACCAAATGTACGATCACCTGCGGTGCAAATGACCCTATTGAAGAAGAATAAAAGGCAGGTTGATGTGCCTCCTCAAATTGATTTTGAGCATCCCCTTCATTCATGGTACTAGAAATATCGATAGTTGCTATCTTGGGCACTTGATTTATCTCTTTTTTACCCATAAATGCCTTAATATTCTTGTCATTCCTAAGAATTTTGGATGTCATAGGCTTTGTTGAAGCTGTTGTTGTGTGCTCTGATAGCTGCGGTGCTATCGTAGAAGGTCCTACACACACTACTTTTAATTTACCTTCTAGATGTTTGATTTGTGATGTCGGTCGTATATCCATATGCGTTGAGGGGAGAATGAAATCTCTTTAAAAATATGCTAAGTTCACATATTTGAATGGCTCCTCATCGGAAGGAACCATGTGAAATTGTCTCTCATGTATATATTTAATACATTGATATAAAATTGAGGGAATGGAATGCATTTCTCTAATCCAAGGCCTCCCCAGGAGGATGTTATATTGCATGGTGCCTTCAATCACATGACACATCATAGGTATGGTCTTCAGACCAACCTAAATTGGAAGAACTATAGTACCTATCGTTGAGCATAGTGCATCATTGAATGCTCTTAAGGTGAAAGTGGAAGGTACAATGTGTGATTTCAAAAAATTTAGATGTGTCAATGCCTTGGTAGTAATAATGTTGATTGATGACCATGTGTCAATCAAAAATTGTTTGAATGGTGTGTGATTAACACATGCATATATATGTAGCGATGGGTCCACTATAGAAGTGGATATTGTCTTAATATTGTGATCATTGAATTGAATCACTGGTTCACTACACTACTACACATGTGCCATGAAGTTTATGAATACTTTAGGATCTTGGGATTGAGCTTAAATAGACCTTAGAATATCCATGAGTGTCTCTCCATGCTTAGGAGACTTCTAAATCAGTTCATAGATTTACAACTTTACTAGAGTTATCTGCAGGCTTTGAACTAGCCTACTCTTGATAGTCACCATCGGTCTAGTTGGTGGGACTAGAACATTTTGTGCTGGCCTTTGAGGGGGCACAACTCAAATCCTAATGGGAGTTAGAGGTAGATTCAATCATTCATACCTCCCTTGTCTTGTGATAACATTGACCATAATGATAAATCTTTGAGTTGGTAATTCCACCCGTACTTGATTCACATGACCAACATTTTTCCTCGGTGGCTCATGATTCGGTAAGGGGTTCTTAAAAATCCCTATATTTTGGTTGTCCAGAGCCTAAGGGTTGTCCATGATTAGCTCACATTTTTTTATCATATTTTGCACTACATGCTTGAAACTTCAACATCCTTCGATGTTGCGTACCTTCATCCTATGGAAAGTGTAATACAGATCGTCCCTATACCCCTTTGGTTTGGGTTTATTAGGGTCTATTAATTTGATCTTTGATAAGTTAAGGGCCTTGGCCATGCACAGTTCATGGAATATTGATGTCATCGACTTTGATAAAGGTGTGAATTGATGATGCGAGTGCTGCTCTTTATTCTTACCTTTCTTGTTATTATTGTGTTGATCGTATCACGCAGGAGGAGGTTGGTCCTGATAATTCTATTGTTGCCCCTTAGCCCCATTCTGAAGGTTTAACACCACTTGGTTTACATGGACTGGCTTAGCCTACTCTTTCTGATTGTGGGTGTTCTTCTTGTTCCATTCCTTCTTTTTGCTAAGCTTCAAGTTACCCCCTGTAACTTGATGTCCTTTATTACCTTGGCTTGCGCTAAGGCCTCCTCGAGTGTTTGATACTATTGCAACTATAGTAGTAATGATATGTGCTTCACACAAATATTGGTAAACATACGAGTTAGCTCTATGGTCGAAATAGAAAATGGAAACTTCACCATTAGATTTCTCCATATTTTTCCATAATCCATGATCGAATCATCATCATGTTGCATTAAAGCAGCCAGATTGGATAGGTTTACCTTCTTCTTGATGTCGAAGGAGAAGTGTTCAATAAATGCATTAGCCAACTATTCAAAGTTAGTTATGTTGTGCCTCCTCACTTGATTGAACCACTCTTGGGTAGGGCTTGAGAGGGTTGTGATGAAGGTTCTCAGCATCAGAGCATCATTGCTTTCTATCTAAATCCACATGTCCATAAAGATCATAATGTGTTCCTGAGCATCCTCTTCACCTTGGAATTTCTCCAAATTTGGCATCTCAAAATGATCGAGATACACAAGAATGGGTACTAAAGGGCACAAAGGCTCATTATGAATCTTTTTCAAGATTTGCTTTTGATAAGTCATACCTTTTTTCTCTATAGATCGAACCTTGTTTTCCAAGGCCTGATGGGCCTTCAAAGATAGAATTTCATCTTCTCTGAGAGGTCGTTAGGGAGCCTTTGGGGGTAAATTTTTCTTTTATCAAGGTGGAGGACTAGGCTTATCCTCCATGTCCACTAAGGAGATCTTAGGATATTCCTATTCTTGTTCATCTCTTGCTACTTCTTCGTACTATGTACATCCATGATGTTATAGTGCTTGGCACTACATCGTGTTTTGGGTGATATGGCGAGTATGAGTGTCAATATTTTTAGGGGACAAATCGGGCTACAAAGCAGCTCTTCTATGAGTGCGCTCCCTGTACTCACTTAAAAGGGGTAAATTGATATGATCCAATCGATCCTCTCACTCAACACACTTCTTCTGATCAAGGATGTACTACTCACACATGCATTGCTTAAAAATATGTTGCCTTAGCAACCTCTATCTCTGAGTATCCTCGATTTTGAGGCACTCACGCTCTATGCAGACATCTTCCAATTGATCTTGGAAGATCTGCTACCATTTTTCTGACACCATTTTCTATGATAGATCTATAAGATTAGCTATGTACGATATTTAGTGTACTCATTCTATCTAAGTAGCTTTGTCAGTGTAACCTCCAATAGATTTTCTTGCCATAATCTTACCTTTTTCTATGTAGATGACATTCACATTTTGGTATTGTATGTGCTCTATGCCCACGTGGGTTGACAGGGCAAGTATACTATGAGAATATTTAGAGAATTCTCCTAGTTATTGAATGGTCCTACGTGTGCTCTCACTATGATAACTCATAGAATGAGAGTACGCAACTGAGGGTTTATACCCTAGCTGCCCTAGGAATCTATCCAAACCATATAATTGCCTAGTGCACCACGGCTCATGTGGTGGCATACCATTGACTCCAAATTTAGACATATCAAATGTGAACTTACCAAGTTTATTTTTGTTTAGAGTCAATGCAGGCCTATTCTTTGAAGTAGCCCTCTCTTCCTACCCTCGAATGGGAGGATTTTCTACTTGTCTATTTTGAACTGATGAGGTCTTGGATCCTCCCTTAGCTTGAGTATGGATGGGCACTAACTTAGTTATAGTTCCTTCCTTGATGATATACTCTTTAATAGATCTAGTGGATCCACGATGTGTATGATCATGATATATGTTCCCATGCTTGAAGGCCCCATATTGGGATCTTCCATACTTGAATTTGTCTCATGAGGCATGTACATTGCCTCCTCTAGGTGGGGTATTTTAATGAGAAATTTCATGTGTAGAGTTTTACCTTCTAATGCTAATTAAACATCATCTGGGAGGATCTTGTGATTGAGAGTTTGATGCATTATGTTGTGCATTGGGCGGAGCTTCAGCTTCAATCTCGGTTCTGCATCGAGATCGACCTCTCCATGTTCTAACCATTAATGTGTATTATCTTGTATGTAGATTTTAAATCAAACAAAGTAGACAAGAATGATTATCACTTGTAAAATTTTCTTTGTAATCCCTAACTAGTTAGATGTGTTTGAAATTTTTTGAAAACTTAAACTACTCTCATCGTGTTTAAAATTGTTGATGTAATGCTCAAATAGTTTAAGGTTTTCACCTATATGCTCGTAGCTCGACAACCGACAATGAAATTCATGATCACATAAAACCTAGAAATGTGGAGATGAAATCAACACCAAGGTAGGGAGCACAGGTCCTACTGGTCCTCACCCAGTACCCCGTGTGTAGTGATACACCCCTTTGAAGAGGAATGTGTTCTATTTTGCATAGTTATGATAGATCTTGGAGTCGATATTTGCCAATAGTACAAGGTTCGAGGGAGTTAGGCCAATGGATGGAAATCATTACTACCGTTATTGAACCCTACTAGTGATTGGATATTACTTCTAACTAACTAGTATTTAAGTGTTTCATGGTGTGTGTATGTTCATTTTATACTTTGCATGAAAGGAAAAATGCAACACCAATCATATAATGCTCTTTCCTATATGCCTAGTGATAAAAGCATTTTAGATTAAGAAAGATGCATCCACTAGTTTAAATTAAATTTAGAGAATTCATTTACATGATAAATTGGCCACTAATTGGGACTAAAGAAATCAAACTCTACAAACATAATCCAGACCGCTATGAGACTAGAGTGGATTGCAATCAAAAGTCTGCTATTCCTAGCAACGACTGGAAGAAAACCTAAGAGAATCTAAAATTTAACTTTTAATATTTATCTATGTTTTCTACTTTAGACCAACTTCATCTACTGTATTCAGCAAAATAAACATAGACAAACATAGGAAAACATAGAGAAATACCTCCTACCTAAAATCCAAGTCTGATGTAGATTCGACTATCTCCTGTTTATCAATTCTCTGCTAGCCGCGACTATCAGGCACGACTAAAAATGTTAACTACGGTTGCTAGGTATGGCTAAGACTTTTCACCATGGTTTTTAACCATGATTTAGACTTGAAATAAAAAATACAAGTCAGTCATCTATAGCATGATTTGTGGGTTCCCACTATGATCACCATCTGTAATGATCTAAAAAGCATACACCCGACTAGTGCATCAATTAAAATTGAGTATTAAAGCAATAAATAATAGATAAAAATACATTTAACAAGAAAATAGTGTTTCCTTTTATTAAAACTTTGTTAAATATAGATTAAAAATACATCCCTCTTAGGGATACTCAATTTTTGATATAATTGATACAATCTTGAAGACCCTCTGAATGAGGGGGAGGTGTAATCCGTGGACTTTTTAAAAGGTATACAAACTACTCAAGGCAAAATATAGCCTT
Source organism: Wollemia nobilis (assembly GCA_028583015.1). Classification (NCBI taxonomy): domain Eukaryota; kingdom Viridiplantae; phylum Streptophyta; class Pinopsida; order Araucariales; family Araucariaceae; genus Wollemia; species Wollemia nobilis. Next base: position 18,417,233 of record JAQPPZ010000157.1, read on the forward strand.
CTTCTCCTTTGGTTTGAGGCATATGCTGCATTGCATACCTTGAAAATGATTAGGTCGTATAAACCCTACATTCAAGAAACATCATGAAAGGAGTTAATGACAAAGGAGGCCTCTCTTGATGAGGCTTTTGAGAGAATTGCATAAATTGATGATAAAGAAAGTAAGAAAGCATGTAAATCTATGAATATATGCAAGAAATCATCAAAATACCATAAATTTGTTAGTCTTACAATGACACTGAGAGGGGGGGTGAATCAGTGTAGTTCTTTAAACTTAAATTCACAACTCTTAAAACTAAAATAATGAAACCTTAAAACTAGATAAAGCAAGTATCACAAGAGAACATCACACAACACAAGATTTAACGAGGTTCACCAATTTGGCTACTCCTCAAAAATGACTGCTTGGACTACCATCCAAATCCAGCCTTTGCAAAGCACCAACTTTACAATCAATTTACCAGCACCCACTGGAAGGAGCACCAACCCCTAATTTATCTATACCAATAGAAAGGAGCACCAACCCCTGATTTACCAGCACCAACTAGAAGGAGCACCAACCCCTAATTTACCAGCACCAACTGGAAGGAGCACCAACCCCTAATGCCAAGCACCAACCTGGACTTCAATTTGAATCTATAAGTTTAACAGTAAGATACCTTTGCTTTTGCAAGACCCTGACTGGTCTTCTTCACCTTTGCATTCTCTACGCACTCTGCTCTCTCTATGCAATCACTTTGCACACTTTGCTTTGTTACAGTCGAACTTCACGATCATCTTCTCCTTTTTGCACTCTACTCTCTTTGTGAATTTCACACTTAGCATCATTCGACACGACTTGCTCTCTACGCACTATGACCATATTTCACACACATTCAACAATCCTCACAATTCTCCAAACAACCCTCCTTTTATAACAACATTTTTATGATGAAAACCCTAATCTTAGTCGATTGTAAACCCTAATCTTAGTCGGCTTTCATAACAACTGTAAACCCTAATTTTAGTCGACTATCATCGGTCTTCATCGACTTCAACTCAACCGCAAAAATACATGTCACGATATCGCGACACTTTTTTTCTCTCTCTTTCTCCTTGCTTTGGCCCCTAAAAATACATGTCACGATATCGCGACACTTTTTCTTTCTCTCTCTTTCTCTTTGCATCGGACCATGAAAATGCTACATGTCGCGATATCATGACACTTTTTCTCCTTGCTCTTTCTCTTTGCATCGGACCATGAAAATACAACATGTCGCGATATCGTGACACTTTTTCTCCTTGCTCTTTCTCTTAGCTTTGGCCCACGAAAATACATGTCACGATATCGTGACACTTTCACCTCCATACGCTTTCTCTATTCTTTTGTCATGATATCATGACATTTTTTCTTCCAAGACTTCGACTTTTCTTTTGTCATACTCTCACTTCCTTTCTTTTGTCATGATATCGCAACACTTCTACTTCCAAAGACTTTGACTTTGCTTTTGTCACGAAATCGTGACACTTCTACCTCTGTAGTCTTCAACTTAGCTTTTGTCACAAAATCATGACACTTCTACTTTCGTACTTAACTTCTTTGCTTTTGTCATGAAATCGTGACACTTCTGCCTTCGAAGTCTTCTTCTCTGCTTTTGTCATGAAATCGTGACACTTCTGCTTCCGTACTTTACTTCTTTGCTTTTGTCATGAAATCATGACACTTCTACTTCTGAAGTCTTGCTTTCTGCTTTTGTCATGAAATCATGATAGTTCTGCTTCCGTACGCTTCCTCTCTTTCTTTTGTCGTGAAAATGTGACATGTCGCGAAATCGTGACACTTTTCAAACTTACTTTCTCTCTCCTATTTTAGTCGCGAAAATGCGACATGTCGCGAAATCGTGACACTTTTCTTACTTGTTCTCTTTCTTCGAACTTGTCGCAAAATCGTGACACTTCTTCCTACTTTCTCTTTTTCTTCCAACATGTCATGAAATCGTGACAGTTTTTCCACTTGCCTTTTTCTCTTCCAACATGTCACGAAATCGTGACAATTTTTCCTGCTTTCTCTTTCTCTTCCAACATGTCATGAAATCGCGACAGTTTTTCCACTTGCCTTTTTCTCTTCCAACATGTCATGAAATCGTGACAGTTTTTCCACTTGCTTTTTCTCTCTCTTCCAACATGTCACGAAATCATGACAATTTTTCCACTTGCCTTTTTCTCTTCCAACATGTCACGAAATCGTGACAGTTTTTCCACTTGCATTTTTCTCTTCCAACATGTCACGAAATCATGATAGTTTTTCCTGCTTTTTCTCTCTCTTCCAACATGTCACGAAATCATGACAGTTTTTCTTGCCTACTGTATATGTCGCGATATCGTGACACTTTTCTTACTTGTCTTTTTCTTTGATCTTTTGCATATGGGCCACTTCGGTCTTCTTGGAAAATCACTGTACATACTCTGAATAACCTTTGAACTCCTGTCTTCTGCATCTGAATAGCTTTTGAACTTCCTGTCCACTTGCATCAACGAGATCTATCTGACTGTGTTGACAACAATGACAATATTGTTGTTGCACCTTGCTCAACAATCTCCCCCTTTGGAATTGTTGGCAACACATGTGCAATTTCCTGTAACTCTTCTCCCCCTTTGACAATAATACCAAAGGGCTACTGCAGACTCCCCCTGAGTCCATGCACAACATTCTCAGGCACAATTTATTACACTTAGCAAAAATCATGAACATGAGCAAAAAGATAATCAAATACTTAAATGCTCCCCCAGAGAATGTGATCCCTGTAGCTAGTCAATTCTTGGGAAGTGTGACCACTCCCAATTTATTGCGAAGGTACTCAAAAACTTCCTTGGGCAATGGTTTTGTGAAGATATCTGCTACTTGCTCTGTAGTTGGAACAAAATCCAACTTAACCTCACCTTCCGCAACTTTCTCCTTCAAAAAGTGATACCCGATAGCAATGTGTTTTGTGCGTGAATGCATAACCGGATTCTTGGAGATGTTAATGGCACTGGTGTTATCACACTTAACCGATATTGGCTCACTGAAGCTAATACCAAGATCTTTCAGGGTTTGTTTCATCCATAATACCTACGTACAACATGTTGTCGCTGCAATATATTCTCGCCTCTACTGTCGATAAAGAAACTGACTCTTGTTTCTTACTGTGCCATGCGACCAATCTGTCTCCAAGATAGAATGCACCTCCACTGGTACTCTTTCTGTCATCTACACATCCTGCCCAATCTGCATCTGAATACGAAATAAGGGTGAAGTCTTTACCTTTCGGATACCATAACCCATACTCCATAGTACCCTTGAGGTACCGAAGAATCCTCTTCATTGTTGTCACATGAGTCTCCTTGGGATTAGCCTAAAATCGTGCTACCATGCATACCGCCTACAAAATATCTCGGTCCAGTAGTCTGTCAGTACAGTAAGCTTCCAATCATAGATCTGTACATGGTTTGATCAATAGGTGGAGATTTGTCATCCTTGCTCAACTTGCAACCTGTCGTCATGGGAGTGCTAACTGGCTTACAATCCTCCATTGTGAACTTTTTTAACATCTCTTTCACATATTTAACTTGAGAAATAAATATGCCCTTCTTATTTTGATTAACTTGCAACCCGAGGAAATACGAAAGTTCACCAATCATTGACATTTCAAATTCTTTCTGCATCTTATTTGCTAAATCTTTACATGACTCATCTTTGTTGCTACCAAATATGATATCATCTACGTATACAACAAGAACAATAAGATGCCCATTTTCTATTTTGACATACAAATTACTATCCACCATACCTTTCTTAAACCTTTGTTGAGTGAGATAGTTGTCTAGCCTTGCATACCATGCTCGAGGTGCCTTGTTTAAGCCATATAATGCTTTCTTCAACTTGCAAACAAAGTTGGGATCATCACCAAGTTGGAAACCATCTCGGTTGCTCAATATAAACCTCTTCTTCAAGTTTCCCATTCAAAAATGCTGATTTCACATCCATTTGATAAACTTTGAAATTCTTGTAGATTGCTAAAGCCAGAAACATTCTAATTGCCTCTAGTCTAGCTACTGGTGCAAAAGTTTCCTCAAAGTCAATGCCTTCAACTTGTGCATAACCCTTACATACCAATCTTGCTTTATTTTTGACTACTTGTCCGTCTTCATTCAATTTGTTTTGAAAGATCCATTTAGTCCCGATTATATTTTTATTTGCAGGTCTAGGTACTAACTCCCAAGTTTTGTTTTTCTTGATCTGATCTAATTCTTCATTTATTGCCTTCATCCAACTTTCATCTTTGCTTGCGTCAGCAACATTTTTGGGCTCAATGCTGGATAATAGAGAGTAGTTACTTACTACTCTTCTTCTTGTCTGAACACCAACTTTGGGGTCTCCAATTATTTGCTCTCTAGGATGATTTTTCTGCCAGCTGTCTGTTTTGAATTTCTTATTTTCTTCCACTTTTGAATCACAACTTAAATCATCTGAGTCAATTTTATGTATCTTTTCCATTTCGTTTTCCTCATCTCCTTCAATAACCTCTTCATAAATTGGGTAGTTCGTTTCATAGCTAATTACTCGTTCTCTACCTTCATCAAATTTAACATCGGCACTATCCACAATTTTCTTTAGCCTCTTGTTGTAGCATTTGTAAGCTTTGCTTTTTGATGAATAACCAACAAAAATACCTTCATCCGCTCTATCTTCAAACTTACCAAGATTATCTTCAGTTCTTTTGATGTAGCACTTGCTACCAAAAACTTTGAGGTATTTTGTTGTTGCCCTTTTACCGAACCACAACTCATAAGGAGTTTTGCTTTCATGTGTTCTCAACATGTACCTATTTTGGATATACACCGTAGTATGGACTGCTTCTTTCCAAAATCTATCTACTACTCTGCTTTCAACCAACATAGTCCGTGCCATTTCATGCATTGTCCTGTTCTTTCTTTCTACCACTCCATTCACGTTGAGGTGTCCTGGTCGCTGAAAACTGTCTCCTAATACCGTATTTTTCACAATACTATGTAAACTCCTCTGAAATGAATTCTCCTCCTCTATCTGATCTTAAACATTTGATCCTCTTCCCTGTTTCATTCTCAACATGGTTTTTGAAAATCTTGAACATATCAAAAGCTTCGATTTATGCTTCAAGAAAAATATCCATGTCATTCTGGAATAGTCATCAATGCACAACATAAAATATTTGTCACCATTTATGCTTTGTGTTCTCATGGGTCCACATAAATCAGTGTGTATTAGTTCCAAAGGTTTGCTTGTGTAGTACTCTTTTGTTTTGAATGTGACTCTAGTTTGCTTCCCCTTTTGGCATGAAGCACAAATGTTGTTTGCAGGTTTGCTTATGGTGGGAATATCTCTCACTGCCCTTTTTGAGGTGATTTTTACTAGGTTATCAAAACTGATATGACCGAGTCTCTTGTGCCACAACCAATTTTCTTCTTCCTGTCCAATAAAACAAGCTCCTTTTGAAGTCTCTCGAGAGCGTGTACAAGGTTGCCGGATGTCCTTGATCCAGTTGCTATCAATTTTCCACTTGTTTGTTTTTCTGACTTCACAACCCTGCTTCATAAAAACTACTTCATGACCTTTATCACAAATCTGACTTACGCTCAACAAGTTATGTTTCAAACCATCCACAAACAAGACTTCTTCCGACTTAATTTTTCCGTCACTAATTTTAACTGAACCTTTGCCAACTATCTTAGCTCCATCATTATTTCCAAACTTTACTTGAACCACCTTCATATTTTTGTAACTTCTCAAATTTTTGTTTGTCACCTGTCATATGACTGGAGCATCCACTATCAAGTATCCATGGTACATATTTATTCTATGCTTTAAATGTTGTTTGTACGATTAAGGATTCCTTTTCTTCCTTAAGTCGCTCTTTTCCTTTCCACTCCGTTTTGATAGTAGTTTTGGGTTCTTGTTTTGCCTTTCCCTTATCAATAGCTTGTGCATGTTTTTTGAGAAGTTTTCTATTTTGTCTCATCCTATTTGGTTGAAATTTTCTTCCCTGAAACTGATTTGATGCAAATGTACTTCTATAGTTTCTTGCAATGTGCCCAAAATTATGACAGTTATAACATTCTACTGTATAATTCATCAGAGGAGAAAAAGCATTTCTACTGGTGAAATTCCTTGGTCTTACATTATATTTGCAATCCGAGATTTTATGTCCATAGCCATTGCATTTAAAATAGAAACCAGAAAAGGGATAATTGAACCTGGGTGATGGTCTTTGCCATGTTGTCGTAGGAGCCATAGGTCTTCTTCTTCTTTGATGTGTGACATTGGTGAATCCATCATTGTCAATTCTCCTTTCATGCCTGGCATTATTGCTTTCTTTTGCATGAGATATTTTTCCTTGATCAACCTATTTCTTATCTTCATTCTTTATGGATTCTACATTTTTGGCCTTTGATCCATTTGATGATTCTCCTTCGACGAAACCTAGACCAAATTTGATGCCTGCAAGCCTTTGGTCATTTATGATCTTATCCAGCTTCATAGAACTTTCTTCACATTTGTGATAACAACTAATTTTCTTATTCATCTCTTCTAGCTGCATTCTTAAACCAACAATCTCTTCTTCTAGCTTGCTGCAATAATCTATTTTCATGGTTATTTGCACTTCGAGATCTTCGAAGATTTTCTTGGATTCTTCTATCTGTACTTTCAAACTAGTTATGATTTCATTTGCATCCTCAAGCTTTTTTGAAAGTTTCTTATTCTTTTTCCTCTCTATTTTCCACTCTTCAAGTGCAGAGATCAACTCACCTTCTAGATCTACTTCAGCCTCAGGGTTTTCACCACATACTTCAGAGTTCACTCCTTCTTCCTTTTCTGATTTTACTTCTTCAAATGCCATGAAAAGAGCTTCACCTGTTTCCTCTTCAGAATCCTCACCGGAGTTGTCTTCTGATGAACTGGCATTCCTGGAGATGAAACTTTTCTTCTTGAAGTTGCCTTTTCTGAAATTCATTTTCTTCTTCCAGTCACTTCTTTCTTGGTGCGATCCTTCATCATTTTTGTTCTTCTCATTAAGTGGACATTTAGTCACAAAATGCCCAATGCCTCCATAGTTGAAACATTTAAGCGGTAGCTTTCCTCCTGTATTTTCCTTTTCCCCTTTTTAGTTTTCTAACAAAGTTTGCTTCCATTTCATCTCGATGTCTCTTCTTCCTCGGACTCTTGTTTTGCGTTTTTATCTTTAAGGGCTTTAAAAGCCGCTTCTCTGTCTGTGGGTTTAGATCTTCCTATCCTCATCTCATATGCAGTCAAAGAACCATACATCTCATCTATACTAAAATAATTTAGATTTTTAGCTTCTTCTATCGCTGAGACTTTAGAATCAAACCTTTGAGGAAGAGATCTTAATACCTTTTTCACGATGGTAGAGTCTTCGATATCCTCGTCGAGTCCTCTGATCGCATTAATGATTCCATTAACTCTCAACATATATGCCTCAATGTTTTCATCGTCATTCATCTTTAATGCTTCGAACTGAGCTCGATGTGTCTGTAACTTGGCCTCCTTGATCTTATCATCTCCTTCATGAATACTCCTCAGTTTGTCCCATATCTCTTTTGCCATTTTACAGCTCATGATCTTTACTAGTTCACTTGTCTGCTAATCCGCACATGAGAGCATTCTTTGCTTTTGAGTTATTTTCAAATAGTTTCTTTTCATCAACCTCTTTTGGAGGAGTGATGGGTATTGTGTATCCACTAACTACTGAATCCCAGATGTCGTATCCCAAAGCACAGAGATATGTCTGCATCCTGATTCTCTAGAATGCGTAATTAGATCCGTCAAACAATGGTGCTTTGTTTGATGAGAAGCCTTCACCACCTGCCATTGTGTTACTTCCAAGATCACCCTAGCCGGTTAAGCTTGTACAGGAACTTAGCTCAAATACCAATTGTTAGTCTTACAATGGCACTGAGAGGGGGGGTGAATCAGTGTAGTTCTTTAAACTTAAATTTATAGCTCTTAAAACTGAAATAATGAAACCTTAAAACTAGATAAAGCAAGTATCACAAGAGAACATCACACAACACAAGATTTAATGAGGTTCACCAATGTGGCTACTCCTCAAAAATGACTGCTTGGACTACCATCCAAATCCAGCCTTTGCAAAGCACCAACTTTACAATCAATTTACCAGCACACACTAGAAGGAGCACCAACCCCTTATTTATCTGCACCAACAGAAAGGAGCACCAACCCCTGATTTACCAGCACCAACTAGAAGGAGCACCAACCCTGATTTACCAACACCAACTGGAAGGAGCACCAACCCCTAATGCCAAGCACCAACCTGGACTTCAATTTGAATCTATAAGTTTAACAGTAAGATACCTTTGCTTTTGCAAGACCCTGACTAGTCTTCTTCACCTTTGCGTTCTCTATGCACTCTGCTCTCTCTACGCAATCACTTCACACACTCTACTTCATTACAGTCAAACTTCATGATCATCTTCTCCCTTTTTCACACTCTGCTCTCTTTGCAAATTTTACACTTAGCATGATTCGACACGACTTGCTCTCTACGCACAACGACCGAATTTCACACACTTCAACATTCCTTAAATTCTCCAAACAACCCTCCTTTTATAACAATATTTTTATGATGAAAACCCTAATCTTAGTCGATTGTAAACCCTAATCTTAGTCGACTTTCATAACAACTGTAAACCCTAATTTTAGTCGATTGTCATCGGTCTTCGTCGGCTTCAACTCAACCATAAAAATACAACATGTCACGATATCGTGACACTTTTTCTTTCTCTCTCTTTCTCCTTGCTTTGGCCCCCAAAAATACAACATGTCGCGATATCATGACACTTTTTCTTTCTCTCTCTTTCTCTTTGCATCGAACCGTGAAAATGCTACATGTCATGATATCGTGACACTTTTTCTCCTTGCTCTTTCTCTTTGCATCGGACCATGAAAATACAACATGTCGCGATATCACGACACTTTTTCTCCTTGCTCTTTCTCTTAGCTTTGGCCCACAAAAATACAACATGTCACGATATCGTGACACTTTCACCTCCGTACGCTTTCTCTATTCTTTTGTCACGATATCATGACATTTCTATCTCCAAACTTACTTTTCTTTTGTCATGAAATCACACCTTCTCTTAGACTTTTTTCTTTTGTCATGATATCATGACACTTCTGCTTCCATAGACTTTGACTTTGCTTTTGTCATGAAATCGTGACACTTCTACCTCCGTAGTCTTCAACTTAGCTTTTGTCATGAAATCGTGACACTTCTGCTTCCATACTTAACTTCTTTTCTTTTGTCACGAAATCGTGACACTTCTGCCTTCGAAGTCTTCTTCTCTACTTTTGTCATGAAATCATGACACTTCTACTTCCATACTTTACTTCTTTGCTTTTGTTGCAAAATCATGACACTTCTACTTTTGAAGTCTTGCTTTCTACTTTTGTCATGAAATCATGACAGTTCTACTTTCATACGCTTCCTCTCTTTCTTTTGTCGTGAAAATGCGACATGTCATGAAATCGTGACACTTTTCAAACTTACTTTCTCTCTCCTATTTTAGTCGCGAAAATGCGACATGTCACGAAATCGTGACACTTTTCTTACTTGTTCTCTTTCTTCGAACTTGTCACGAAATCGTGACACTTCTTCCTACTTTCTCTTTTCTTCCAACATGTCACGAAATCATGACACTTTTTCCACTTGCCTTTTTCTCTTCCAACATGTCATAAAATCATGACAGCTTTTCCTGCTTTCTCTTTCTCTTCCAACATGTCGTGAAATCGTGACAGTTTTTCCACTTGCCTTTTTCTCTTCCAACATGTCACGAAATCGTGATAGTTTTTCCACTTGCTTTTTCTCTCTCTTCCAACATGTCATGAAATCATGACAATTTTTCCACTTGCCTTTTTCTCTTCCAACATGTCACGAAATCATAACAGTTTTTCCACTTGCCTTTTTCTCTTCCAACATGTCATGAAATCATGACAATTTTTTCCACTTTTTCTCTCTCTTCCAACATGTCGCGAAATCGTGATAGTTTTTCCTACTTTTTCTCTCTCTTCCAACATGTCACGAAATCACGATAGTTTTTCTTGCCTGTTGTATATGTCGCGATATCGCGACACTTTTCTTACTTGTCTTTTTCTTTGATCTTTTGCATATGGGCCACTTCGGTCTTCTTGGAAAATCACTGTACATACTCTGAATAACCTTTGAACTCCTATCCACTGCATCAGAATAGCTTTTGAACTTCCTGTCCACTGCATCAACAGATCTATTTGACTGTGTTGACAACAATGACAATATTGTTGTTGCACCTTGCTCAACAAAAGCACATAAAAAAAGCATGAAATCTAGCAATTAGGAAGCCTAATTAACCATTAGAACTTGAAAAGCATGAAACTAGTCTAGATTGACAATTACAAGGAAATGAAAGCAAATCTAACTCTAATTCCTAAATCAACCGATCAAACATCTACAACAATGTTAATCTATACTAGATTAAGCTAATTGCATAACTGAAAGGAAAATATACTGCTAAAACAAAGGAAATTAAAGATCAAACCCTCACCATGGGTCTAAGGTACAGTGGGCACTGTTAGCCATGATTGAGCTGAAAGTGTTCTTGCTCTTGTAATTAGGGCTTAGATATCTGATTCCCTCTATGGAATTGATGATCAAGGATCACCTTAATGTCCTTTGATGTATTTACGGTGTCAATTCACTGGATTCACAATGGAAGAAGCTCAATTGTGTATTCTTGATATCCTTAATCCTTTAAAAACTTCATGGCTTTGAATGCATTCATGATTGTCAAATGGGCAACAAATTATCTCTCCTCAATGGTGGCAATTGAATCCACAAATTGGTAGGGCTCCATTGTAATTCAAATCAAGATTGGTCCAGACTTCTCCCTAATTTGGAGGGGGGTCTTATAGTATTTCTAATCCCTAATATTCGCTTGCTTGGGAATCCAATATCAAGAACCAAGTAGTTGGATCAGTTGGAGGGAGAATTCTTGAAGCTTCCACACCCAAAATCATTTGAATCTCCATTGCCCAGATCATTGCAATCGAATTTGGCTTGACCTAGGATTCAAAATAGTTTCAATGCTAGCCATGACTCTGAGGCATGACTGGAACTATTAGTCATGGGTGTCAATCATGGCTAAGGCTGAGTATGCCAACTCTGCCCAAATTGAGTGGTTAAAAACACTGCTTTACCTTGGAATTGTCCAAGATCCTTCATATGGTCTATTAGCATGCCCCATATGAGTAGTCGCCTTGAAGTGACACATTTTAGGTGTCTATATATGGCTCGAGTGATGTTTTGGAAATTAATGGGCTTAAGGGTACAAAAAATATGGACAAAAATACCTGAGAGGATGTGGGGAATCTCAAAGAGCCAAACCATCATGATAAGAACAAGGTTGACATGTGGGCACTTGCACTTACGAAATCAACGATGAGGAAAGAACCATTGCAAGAGGACAAGGTCAAGATTTTTGAACCCAATAAGGGTCATAGGTAACCTCTTCAAAAGGGTGAGCTCTGACTAGATGACATGAGGGCTAGAGGAGAAACAAAGAAAGTCATAGGTTCCACCAAAAATCCAATGTGACCCAACTTTGAGGTTTAACCACAAAATAACATTTGAAGGAGACACCATCCAAGGAGTTGGGACAATAAAGATATTGTGGTAAGTTATCATGCCACATGTGGAGAGCTTATTGGGATAGTCCCAGGTTGGCCAAGACGTCTATCGCTTTGTTGTATTCCTTGTAAATGTGATGAATAATATGATTTTTGTGGTTCTGAAGACACCTCTTGGACTCTTTAATGAGATTGTGAATGCTCCAGGAAGGAATTTGGGTCCCTTTGATATAATTGATAATCTTCATGGAATATCCTATGATGATATTAGTAGAGGGGAGATCATAAATAAGGGTAATCCTTGGTACAAGGCCCTATCCTCAACAACATGGTTTTTTTGAATAGCAATGTTTTCGATATAGGTAGGTACAATTATCCCTTGATCATATCTAAATATATCATCAACCCCTACATTTTTAGGATTACCTTTTGCAGCTCCATCAAATTTGAGTTTAATCCAGCTAGTTGGGTGTGGAGACCACCTAATATTAGCTCTAACCATAGAAGGCAAGGAAGGACGAGAAAGAGAAGGAGAAAGGTTGAGTGAGGTAGTAAGCTTAGACTCAAAACTAGGACTAGGGGATTCAAATGAAGGAACCAAGCTTGAGTTTTTGATGGTGATAGAAAGCACTTGGTTTCCAACAAAGAGTGGATCACTGAAAACATCGGAGAAGGCTCTAGAATTCCTTTTTTTTCAAACTTGCCAAAATAAGTGTAGAAGATAGAAATCCAACAGAGACTTAAGGTAAAGATTCATGATACTTAGTTGGGTACACAGAGACTTAAGGCAATGATTGGGTCATTGGGTACACAGATCCAAGATGGAATTAGGTTGAACCCAGATAATGTTAAATGTCTTAAATATGAATCTCAAGACACTAAAAGAGAAGGTATTCTCAAGAAAAAGGTGATACGAGGATTTTAAGCTAGAGGTGCAAAGGTAGCATCAATTTAGGATGGTCATACCTCTAGACAAAAGGTTTTCAATGGTCAGTATTTTATTTTGGACCACAAGCCAAAAGAATAAATTAATCTTAGGGATGAGGTGCTTGAGCCAAATGAGATTGGTAGGAAACCACTTGTTATGAGTACCTTAAAATATAAAGTATGCAAACTTCACTGAGAATTACCTATTATTGTTAGCTTTACAGAAAATAGAGTCATCAAAAATGGTACTAGGGATGACATAGGTTATTAGAAGATCATAAAAGGATCTTGAAACATAAATTTATTTTCCATTCAAGTTACACATGGGGATGTTTTTATAGACTATCTTTTAAGGAGAGGTATCAATAAAATTACAAACTTTATCCCCGAATAGGTGATCTATGAAGGCCTTTATGATGGCTAAGTTAGGGTCATTAAGTAAGGGTTGGTCCTTTAACCAAGGGTCCTTCCAAAAATCAATGCTTCTCCAATTACCTAATTTCCATATGAGCCATTTTATTATGAGGAATCTAGATTTGAGAATGGAGTTTCAAAAATAAGACCCAATAAGAAGGGAGTCTCCATGTAGGAGCTTGTTGTGCTGAAGTTATTTGATTTTGATGATGTTGACCCAAACTGATTTCTCATTGGTGAGGATTCTCCAGATTTGCTTGGTAATGAGGGCCATGTTCAATTTAATGGCCTTCCTTAAACCTAGTCCACCTTGGTTTTTTTTAGAATAAATTTTGTCCCAAGCTACCAAAGGAAATCATTCATGGTTCTATAAGCTAGACCACATGAATATTTTCTAAATTTGCTTTATTTTTTGACATATAGAAGTAGGGGTTTTGAAGATAGACAATAAGAATACTAATATGCTTTGGAGGTAAGCTTGGACCAGTGTGACTTTTGTTGCTTGGCTAAGAAGATCCCCTTTTCATCCTACTAGCTTCTTGTGAAGTCTTTCTATGACATTATTCCACAGGTTCTCTGATGAATTATCGAAGAAGAGGGCAATGCAAAGATAAGTAGAGGGAAATTTTGAGATGGTGCAACCTATAATCTTGGATATTTTTAGTTTCCTATCAATGGGCATGTTGAGAAAAAAATTGCTTTTAAAAAAGTTAACATTTTTCCCAATAACTTCTTCATAATGGTTGAGGATGGACTTGATGACTTCGACTTAAAGAATTGATGATAAGGTGGTCAGGATGGTGTTGATGAGTGATAGGATTGAGTATGAAGGAAGCCTTACTTCTAGAGATAGATCCCAGGCTACTTTAAGAGCTCTTCCTAACAACTCCATGAGAATTATGAAGAGGAATGGTGACAGTGGATCTCCTTACCTTAAGCCTCTGAAACTCTTGAAGTATTGACAATGATAAAGAACCACATTGTTTATAGACACTAAACTTTTTTATGTTTTTAAGTAAATTCATTTGGAATTTTCCCCCTTATTATATGTATTCTTCTATGTTAAATTCATATGAACTTACATATCTTTTATCATGGTTTTATTTTTATGTTTCTATGTAGAATTTGTTTAAACTTTTAGATCCTTTCATGGTTTTATTTTTATATTTCTATGTCGAATTTATCTGAAATCGTATATTTAATATGTATATTGTGTTGGGTTACATTACAACTACTAGAAAGACGTTGAATACTTAGTTATTATCATGGAATATTGATGTGTATATTCGTGAGTACAAGGTTATGTGTTTGATTATATTTTTGAACAAATGCATTTAAAAAAAAACTTAAAATAATATATTAATCATTTAATTATTTTTTTTCCCTTGGATGGGTTAGAACTCCTTGTGTTTCACTTTGGAATCTCTTTGGATTTCTTTTATGTTGGATCTTAGTTTGGGGGACCCTTTTAAAACCCCTTATGTAAAATATTTGGGGACCATTTCAAAACCCCTTCTTTTGAAACCTAATAAAAAAAATTAATATTGAATGTACTATCTAAAATTGAATGGTGATGCAAAAAGGTGGATTTTTGAAATGGAGTCAAGAGGGTTCAATGAAATATTAACATAGATCATCATCACAACAAGATGGGAAAAATTAACAATAATAGCAAAAAAAAGGAAATTAAGAGAACTAGGGTAAGAAACAAGGCAAGGAAAAGGATAAATATCAAACATGATCATATTGTAGAAAAGCATCATGGATCCATGATTCACTCTTTCTAGTGGGACTTCTAAAACTTCATATGTCAATCCACCCAAGGAAGACTAGGGTGGTAGATTTCAGTTGCACTCATTACATTGACAAGAATGACAACAAAATTTCTATCTTTTTTATGATTTTATTTTTTTATTCTTTTTTTAATGACTTTATGTTAAATTTATCTATGTCATATTCATCTAAACTTGCATATTATATTTTTTTATGGTCATATTTTTAAAATATTTCTAGTCAAATTTATCTTAACATTATCTATTTTCATGTTTTTTATGTCAAATTCATCTAGACTTTTTTATCCTTTTTATATTATTTTTTTCATGGTTTTATTTTTATGTTTCTATGTAGAATTCATCTGAACTTTTAAATCCTTTTTATTTTTATACTTCAATGTCAAACTCAACTAAAATTACATATATTTATTTTCATGGCTTTATTTTTATGTTTCTATGTATAATTTATTTGAACTCGCATATATAATATGCAAAATGGCCTAGGTTACATTGCAACTACTAGAAAGATGTTGAATGCTTAGTTACTATTATTGAAAATTAATGTGTATATTGACAAGTACAAGCTTATATGTTTGATTAGATTTTTGGACAAATGCATTTTTTGTAGAATTTCTTAAAACAACATATTAATAATTCAATATTTAGTGTACAAATCTAAAATTAAATGGTGTTACAAAAAGGTGGATTTTTGCCATGGATTCAAGATTGTTCAATAAAATACCAACATTCTTCCAATCAACATAGGTCACAATAATATGGAAAAATTAATAATACTAGCACCAAAAAGGAAATTAAGATAAATAAGATAGGAAACAAGGCAAGGATAAGGATAAAAATCGGTCTGGGTGTACTTATTTATGACAAACATGATCATATTGTAGAAAAATATCATGGACCCATGATTCACTCTTTCTAGTGGAGCTTCTAAAACTTCTTATGGCAATCCATGCAAATAAGACTAGGGTGGTAGATTCCAATTTCACTCATCACACCGATAAGGATGACATCATATTTTTTTAAATTTTTGGAAGCCTAGTGTCAGTTTTGAGATGTGATGTGAAAGTAAAAAATTGTGTTGTCCATGCTATCTACCATGATCCAAATTTAAACACTAACTTTCTTTTATGCATTATTTCTACTCTTGGGAGATGGAGTTTTGGTCCAATAAGTATGTGGTGAAGGATATTCTAATAGATTTCCATATTGTTTCTTCTTGCAATTAATTGCATAAATTCAAGTAATTTATTCCTTGATATGATAAATTGAGATTATTACTTTCTAGAAAAGGTAAATGATATGAGATAAATCTAACATAGGATATTAAGATATCTTAGCTTGAGGAGTTTGTAAATGATACTTAGTAAGAGTATGGTCTATGGTCTACCATTAGTTAACCCTAAAGAGGGTGTCTATAGGAATAATGTTATTGAAGCAAGCATTGTCATTTATCATTTGAGAAGGATAAGGTATGGAGAAATGAAGCACAACTTGAGCTTGTACATAAAAATCTATGTAATGAGTAGTTTTCTAAGTGGTCATATGGGCTTGATACAAGTCCCGTATGTATTGCAACATAACTATATTGTTATGATTTTTTAACAAATTGTATTATCATGGACCATATTATCATAAGAGTGTCCATAACAATGTGAGGTTTTCAACTTGGTTATCCTCTCATATAGTTGCATCCCATTTTCTATTTCTTAATAATACTTTTGACTAAAATATTAAGGTTAACATTGGGGAAGAACTTATAAAGAGTATGATAATGGGAATGGATGATCTATGATACCCATATTACTCAACCCTAGGTCTATGGACACTCACACATGTATTCATGCATTGCCATAATTTTAAATCTACCTTTAAGTGTCCTAATGGACCTACAAGACTTTTGCGTGTAGGATTAGAACCTTGGATTATAGTGTGAAACTCCTCATTTTTCTATTAGTGCCCCAAACACTTTGTATATATGGTATAAGTATTTATTCCATTGGAAGGAATAGTTATGTATTTACCTTTATTGATGGTTTACCCATGCAATACTTAGATTTTTCCTGAATAATTTTAACCTCATTTTTGACAAATTCAAGGATTTTAGAAATTGGTCAAGGATTTCATTTATTGATTGAAGGAATATTTGACGACCATATTTAAAATTTCATACTTACATATCCATTTATTTCTTCCTTGGATTGAAAGTTTTATAGAAATTTGAGGATGATATGTTTATATCGTAACTCAAGTATGTGATAAATTTATTGAAGAAATTTTAGATAGAGTAATATAAGCCCTAATATATACCAATTAAGGCTCAATTTGACTATGGATTATATAACTCAACATGTTGATACAATATTATATAAACAACTTATGGGTAGCATGATCTATGTAACTAATTCTAGATACTATTTTTATTAAAAATATTGTTTCCTTATTAATATAAAATCTATGAGATACTCAATTGTCAAAGAGTATTACAAGACATTTAAAGATAATCCAATATTTTGAGGTTAGGTATGCTAGAGGTGGTTCAATTAGTTTGATAATTTATATTATTTTTTTTAAATAATGTCAAAACTTAAGAAGTTTCACTTAAGGTCATGTTTTTAACCTTTGATTAGGATTCATTGCTTGGGTGTTCAAAAGTAAAATATGGTTTCCTTGTCCACCATTATGGTAAACAACAAAAAATTAATTTATATAGTACTCAATATGGTATGGATCTAAAATTTTCTTAAGGAAATTTATATTTTGAGACCCCCTACCATCTATGGTAATAAAATTAGCACAATAAAGGTAGAAAAGAATTCAAGTTTACATTAGAGGACAAAGCACTCAAGGTTCATCCTACTATTTGGGAGACAAGGTGTAGACAAAGGTCATTTCTTCTATCTATTATAAAATTGAAGACTATGTAATAAATATCTTCACCAAGCCTTGAATGGGTGATTTCATCAAGTTTTATGGTATGGTAGATCAACATAAAGCTATTATTGAGTGGAGATGATGACATATTGCCATTTTTTTGTTCCTTTAAAACTTCATTTTATGAATATGTTTGAGTGTTGTAAACCTACATGATTGGGCCCATTATAAATTTGTAATTTGATTCTTTTAAGGTAATATTTAATTATTATTTTATAATTTGTAGTTGAGACAAAAAATTTTAAAATTCAACAATTATGCTTATATAAATGAGTCTTAGATATTATTATGAAAAAAATTTAAGAAGTATAGTATAGTATTAGTAATTCAATAATGCACAAATTACAATAACAATGATAACAATAATTTAGATCCAATTTCTAAAAAATCAAATATGCAATAATCAAATCCCATATTCAAATCAGTACAAATCCTCAACCACTTAGAGAAGGCAAAGTCTCATAGCCACTTGGAGAGGGGAAAGTATCATATGCATAGATTTGAATATGAAAGATGATTCCAATTACTACCTAACTCTTTTTATTTATAAACTAAATCAATCATTAACCCTAACCCTAATTCTCAAGGGATGATTATCTAAACCTAGATATTGAGCTAAAAAAAATTAAGATAGCCAACATGGCTATATTGGATTCATTACATGGCTTCCTCCCTCAAAAATATTTGTTCTCAAAGTTAGAAAAGACTATAAAATACTCTCAAGATCCCATATAGAATCTTATTTTGGAAGGTCCCACCACTTGATGAAGAACTCCTAAATTTTTCAAGATCAAAGATGATGAAATCTAGACTACAACATTGCTTTTGGCTAGAGATTTATTTAACCTTATTCATCGAGTACTAGAAGATTTTTCTAGGATTGCACCTTCTAGTCAACAACCTATTTGAGACAAGATACATAAAATACAGGATGGATGGAGAAATATGGTGGAAGCCCCAAATGATATGCCACTTCGCTAATGTTATGAACCAACTTGTAGGACCCATAAAATTGAGGAGCCAACTTTTGAATAGACTTGGTCTTCAAGGCTAATTAATTATAGGGTTGCAGGCACAAAAATACCATATCTCCTACAAATTATTGTTCAAAATATTGTGAATCTTTTTGTTGCTTTATGCAGTTTTAGGCTTGGGTTTAATTATTTTTAAGAAGATGAAGCACAAGTCATCATTTCTATAACTAATATCTATTTGGGTAACCTTGGAGGATCCTAGAACATAGTCTACCACTGATGGAGATTTTTGACCATACAATGCTTCAAATTGAGACATCTTGAGCGATGAATGGTAAGAAGTATTGTACCACAATTAAACTAATGATAGCCAATGAACCTAGTGATATTTTTTATGTTAAGCAAAATAATAGCGGTAAGTATCCAAATATTTATTAACAATCTCTATCTAGTCATTTAACTAAGGGTGATAAGAAAAGGATATTCTAGGATTGGAGGAGATTGAAGTTCTTAATGATATACTACTATAATAAGTACCTTTAGTTATAAAAAATGAAGGCAATAACAAACTGATGGAGCCTTTTACTTCAGAAAAAGTTCATTCAACTCTGTTCTCTTTTTATAAGGATAAATCCTTGGGTCCATATGGACTTTCTATAGCATTCTATTAGCAAAATTGGAAAATAGTGAGGGATTCTTTATTTGTGCTAGTGGAATGGTCTAGGGAAAATATTATATACCTTATAAAATAAACATAATATATATTACCTTGATTCTAAAAAGGAAGGATGTAGAACTATTTAATTCATTTAGGTCTATAAGCCTATGTAATATAACATATAATATAATCTCCAAAGTGATGGAAAATCAGTTAAGACCACTATTAGACAAAATTATTTTAGAAGAGCAAGGAGGATTTGTAAAAGGAAGACAAATTCTAGATAGGATCATAGTAGCTCATGAAGTAATGCATTCAGCAGCTTCTACAAAAGAGAGAGCAATGATCTTAAAACTTGTGTCTACAATAGAAGCTTGGATGAGTTATCAATTTTTCCTTGAGAGATTTAGGAGATAAAATTATCAAATTTAGCTTTCCCATAGGGAAATACCAATAATATTGGCACTACTCATATGTTGAATCCTATGATTAGTTCTAGATGCAAAAATCCTACAAAGCACAAACAAATTTAAGAACGATATGTGAAGTTTCAAAGAACAATGGGTGTAGCAATCTAGAATTAGCAATCAAGGAAGTGAAGAAAATGTATTTTAACTAGTGAGAAGAGTCATCATATATAAATAGTACATGTGGTACACCATTTGTACATCACCTTAATATCTACAATGTTTAAAGGAAATAAATGAATTATCATTAAAACAAGTGATAATCATACTTTGTTCAACACAATGTTATTAATATTGATGTCTATAAAAGAGTTAATCTCTTCCAAATAAAATAATATGTACTCAACCCAAAATCACATCTACAAAGCAACACATAAACATCTTTGATCAAATCATATGAATTAAATATCCCATGTTGGTAAGTGGAAAGTTATTTAAAAGTGAATAAATTACCTTTATTATCCTTATTTAATTGTAAAATACTTATAAATTAAAATATATATATATATATATATATATATATATATATATATATATATATATATATATTCTAAAGAATATTCCTTGGAAAGATTCAAGTGGAGAAAGAAACTCCACTATTAACATTTTTCTAGGTGAGATTGAATTTATATGATTTCAAGGAACTATAAAAACATGAGTACAAATTTATATATACTCATCAAAAATATTTTTCGAGGTTGATTCAGTGAAAGAAAAATATTCAAATTTTGTGAAAGTTTACTATGGCTAGTGGAGCACCGAAGTTCTTGTTGCCCGATTCCCAACTATTAAGGGGGAATAATTATGTTGCCTATAAGACCAAACTTAGAATATAACTCAAGTTTGAAGAAGTGTGGCATGTTATAGATGGAACTATTACCCACCTTGAAGAAGAAAATAAAGATCAGATAAAGTTTGAGAAGGAATACAAAAAGTTAAGATTAATCATCATGTTTAGAGTAATAGATGGAGTACAAACATACATTCAAAATCCAACCACGACCAAATATGCATGAGAGAAGCTACAAACATTATTTGAAGTAAAGAATCAAAATAAAATTCTATTTCTCTAAATCCAACTCCATTGCTTGAAGATGAAGAGTGGAGAGAAATTAGAATCTTTCATGAGGAGAAATATTGAATTATGAGCATCATTACAAGCATAACCAACTACCAAGTATCTGATGAAACATTAGATCCAATTATTTTGAGATATATCCCATAAAAATACAATGTTTTGTGACAACATTAAATATCATTGAACAAACACCAAGCTTTGAAAATTTATTGAACCTACTTCAAAAATTAGATACCTCACATATAACAATGAAGAAGAACAATTGCTTCTTACAAATAAAAAAAGGAAAACAACCAATCAAAAAGAGGTATAATACCTCTATAGTGCTTCCAATAGAGAAACAAATCTCAAGGATATTATAATCAAAGAAATTATTCTTAAAGAAGTATTTTTCACTCACAAAAGATGTATGAAATTTGTGGTATAAGTGGTCATATATTGAAGTAGTGTTGATATAATCCATTCAAAAATGGATCTCCTTCATGAGAGATGAACCAACAACAATACGGGTCATCTTCAGACCAAAAAAATAATTTTTAGAGAAAGGCATATCAAAATAATGTAGCCAAGAAAGATCAATATTAAGAAGAAGAAGAAGAACATGTGTTTGTTACACAAGCACAATTGAGATAACACAAAAATGTTTGATATGACTAAGAAGCAACAAAACATATGATATGTCAAGAAATATGGATTCATTTAAATCATCCAAATATCTATACTATAAATATTACATCAATTGGTAACTCCACGCCAAGGAATCAATATGAGAGAACACTATCAAGATACAAAAGCAATCATTGAAAGAACAAGCAATGGAATACCTCTAAGGTGAAGAAGTTCATTACCTTCTAGAATGAAGATGGTATGTTCAAAGTTAATTCTTTTTCCACTCATTTTTCCAGGTACAAACAAAAACATTTACAGGATGAATCCTATTGTGAGAAGAGCTTTGAATAAGTAAGGTATAGGTTGTAAACTTGGTCTTTTTAAAATAATATTATCTATTTTTTCAACTCAAACAAGAGTCCACACATCATTATCAAAGCCTAGGATCTCATAAAATTCTTATCAAGGAGTGTACCAACACTACAAGCAATCAAGATACTAAATGATAAGATGCATTGTGATATCATCAAAATTGATACTTGTGAAGATGATGTCAACAATAGTGCATAAAAGGTCTTGGCTAATCCAAATAAAAAGTGGGTGAAAGCATAAGTGGAAAGAATATTTAATAGGTAGAAGGTTGATTAGCTAAAAAAAATTTAATGATGACATCAACACAACCTACCAAAAGTCCTAGCTAGGACTCTAAGATCTCGATAATGAGCAAAAACCTTCAATAGATAATAACAAAGACAAAAGGTCTCCTAACAAGTCTCTTTCAACAAAAATCATGCATGTCAAAAGCCTAAATTACCTGGTCACTCCTAAACTACCCAAGATCAAAGTCGTTAGACAAGAAAGTTGAAAGATAGTTGGTTGAGACAAAGGAGTGTTATTGACTGTAAAATCAAGATAGTTGGTTGAGACAAAGCAGGAAAGTGACGAGCACTCTTCTTAAGCATGTTGATTATAACTAAAACATGGACTAAGCTAGGTTGTGCATATATGTGTCAATATGAGAGGCCATCTATTTAATAATTAAGCTAGGATAAATACATTGTAAAAACTTGTTGTGGCCATTGCACAACTAGCCCCAAATTTGGCAACCCACCTTTAATTTTGGTTTTGGGGGGAGTTTTGTGTTCTTTGATTGCTAATTTTAGTAGTTTTCATAGGCTTTGACCCGTGAGCTTGTAACGTAATGTCCAAGGTTCATTTTGGGTGAGTCTCTCTGTCATTTATTTTTCAACATTTAGTGTTTGGGTTAGAGTAATAGAGATAATTCCTTGTTTTAGTTTTGGATGGTAGTTTTAATATTTATTTTTACTAGTGATTTTCAATATTTTAAGGTTTGTAAAGTTGATTGTTTCTCATTTTGAAGCAAAATAAAAAATAAAAATAAAAATATAATAAAACTATATATATATAAAATAGAGTTAAGCTTGTAAAAGTCCAGATTAATTTAATTTGAGTGTTGTTTTATTTTTAATTTAGTTTTTTATTTTATTATGTCGAAAAAGTTTTAGATTAGGTAATATCATTTTATTTAATTGATTTTATCGTATTATTTATGTAAGTCGGTGTTATTTAAGTTTACTTACATGGAAGTCGGGCGTCCCGCCCAATGATGACGAATCAAATAATGACACATAAATGGGAACTCGACAACTTAGACATTAAGGACGTAGATGTGGGCTTTGAAGATCATGACTTGGATGTGAACTTATACACAAGGTTTGAGGTAGTTTTGGACGTAGAATACTGACAACAATGACAATGGTGACTTGAAGCCACCTAATGCAGACAAAAACTAGATTGTTGTAGATCAAATATGATGTGTAAGGTATCGTTCGGCTACAAAAACAAATCAAAGGTATACTCGGATAGATATGCCCATGACAACCTAGACCTGTGTGGACATAGTAACAGACGCAGTGTCAAAAAGGGACGACATGCTATGGTCATCGTTGATAGATGCAGTGAATGTCAGAAAAAGTTATGTATTATGAATGATATCAAATTATTTTTACATGGCCAAGGTAGCACTAGTCAGGAGGTGATTCTCGACATGACGAATACGCATCCAAAAAGGTGGAGGATCTAGTTAAATTTTAGGGATTGGCCTTGGTTCTCTACTGTTTTATTTTTATAAAAAAAAACTTGTGTTACGAAGCTATCAAAGGGGCATAATAGACACATTATGATGTAAAAAGTTTACATAAATCAGATCCATGTTTAGGCATATGCCCCACTAAATTCGTAAGGCTCCATGAAGAGCATTACATCCATGAATAGGTGCTAGTATGAAAGTTTTATATTGCACCATTAATATTTTTTTAATGGACGATAAATTTGTTCGATGTGTTCATCTCCAAACTAGAGATACATGCAAGCGGAAGAGAAAACATTTTTAAACAAGACTAAAGACAAAGAGTTTGGGAAGTCATAAAGGCAGATTGGTCTATAGAAATCATAAAAGCCCATCGAAACTCAGGGAAAAGGGTTGGAAATTTTTTGAAAGTAAAGACATTATCTTCCGATTTTGAATGCAAAATACTTTCAGAAACTTGCACCTTGTAAGTAGAATCGGAGGAGATATTTTCTGAGTGTTTTGGGCTAACATTTTATCTTTCCTTCCATGCTTTTTAGGCTTATAGATAGTGTTTAATGCAGTTTAATGGTTGCACTATTGAATGTTTAGAAACATGGAGTTTATTTTTTTTTCCTTAGAAGATTGCACCTAGTTTATTTTAGACTGTGCAAATGCAACTTTGGATGAATTAGGTTACATTCAAAAATTCTCATCATCTCTGGTTTTGTAGGATAGGGTAGCATTACATTGATAGTAGTTTTATCTTTTTAACATTTTCAGCATTTACTTTTGTTGTTTATTCGTTTTGCTTCATTTTATTCATTTTTCTTCCAAAGCATTATCAAATACTCAGAATCCCAGGGTTTTATTTTACCCATAAATTCAACCAGGGGATTTTACAGTCACTAGTCATCCAGATAATTAGTTTTAAAAGGCATTAAGGCAGATAATTATTTGGACATATTTTCATTTCAAGGGTTAAAATGAACTCATTTTGCACAAGTTTCAGCACTCATTAAAGATCAAGATAAAATTTGTGCTCAAAGGGAGGGTCTACTAACCTACAATTTCACATTAATGCTTAGATAAAATGAAGTGGATCTTCCACAACATTTCCTAACTTTCACATCATAATATAAAGATAGAAGGAATTGTTGACTTTACTAACCTCAATTTCACATTAAGGTGCAGATAAAAATGAAGTGGATCTTCCACAACACTTGCTAACATGCTAATAGTAGGATTTTAATTTGAAGATAAAATAAACCTGCTAACACCAAATACTAACCTCCAATATCACATTAAGGCACAGATAAAATGAAGTGGATTCTCCACAACACTTTCTAACTTTCACAGTTTAATCTAAAGTAAAAGGAATCCACTAACAGGGTTTTCAAGGATAAGTCACATTAATCCAAAGATAAAAGGAATTAGGAGCAACCTCATTCATCATTTATTTTTGCATATAAGGGAAATCAAGCCCTTTTAATCAATGAACAATAAAAACATGTCAAAAATCACATAAACCACAAGCCCCTTGTTAACAGTTTACTTGCAATCACTAAGGTATTTTTAGCATTAAGTTATATACAGACTTACATATTTGCATATATTTTCAAGCACATATTTGTTTATGCTAAAAGGAACCTTGGAGAAATTTCATATTTCTTTGCAAGAGAGGGTTTTCATTTTAATACCCTGACTATGATGGTGATTTTGCAATTGGGAAAAATTACCACTCAACAAAATTGGTGCTAGAAGGAGGGCCTGATTGAGTGCTTTGTGAATTGTTTACTAGAGGTTGCTTACATCTGACATTGTTATTTTGATGTAGGGATTTCATTTTTGATAGCTAATGTGCAGGTTTAATGGTTTTGTTTTTTTTTTATGCAGGGGTTTGATATGAAAGATGTTTGTCTAAAAGTAGTGAGAGTCTGAGAAGTCCTTTTTGAGTGATTGCATCTCCAAGATGGATCCACATCAATTTATCATTACTAGATCCAAATCCACTAGGGATACTATTTTTCAAAGTCTATCTCCCACTCATAGAAATAGAAAATCCGAGAGTCAAACTATTGTTATCCCACCTAGTGTACTCGAAGTTGGCTTACCTCCTATTTCTAGTGAACCTAGTGTGTCTTTACCTATTGACTCTATTGCTCCTAGTGTTTCTTTAGGGACACCTCCATTGAATACAATGGCTCAAAATATTGCTTGGTATGGAGCACACAGTACTCCATTGAACATAGTTGGGGATGTCCATGATGTACCCAAAAACATTGAAAGGTTCTTGCCCAAGTTTAAGTATGATGGTCCTAGATCAGCCGAAGAACACATCCAGGATTATAAGGATGTCTTGATCAGATTACGAGTCGAATATGAAGATGTGGCTTGTAGATTATTTCCTTTGAGTCTAGATGAAATGACATATGATTGGCATATCATTTTACCTATTAGTTCTATTACATCTTGGGCCCAATTAGAGGTTGCTTTTTTCAATCAATTCAGGTCACCCTTAGATCCTACCATTATCTATCACCAATTTGTGACTTGTAAAAGGGGACCTAATGAGCCAATCAGGATGTTCAATTCTAGATTTCAGAAACTCTACACGATATTGACTCATCATTTCGTTGTTGATGCCAATGTGGCTCTTCAAATATACTTTGGGGTGTTAGATCCCATGACTGCCATGTTTTCTAGGAGGAACCCTCAGGTTACTACCCTTGCCCTAGCTTACTTGGAGGCCATGACCATTGAGCAGAAAATGACATCGCAAGGTGTTGGGATAACCCAATTACCCATGGTAGGGTAGTTTAGTCCTTACAATCATATCCCTATGATGAACCAGGCTATGGCACCATAGATGTCGATATTGAATACCCTACCTTACAATCAACCTTGTCCATCTATACCCACTCATCCATCCATGCTCACCTATCCAAACACATCCATTCCTGTAGCTACTCCTTTGCTTCTAGATAATCAATTGGCTACTCAAGGAGTCACTACAACCAATGCTCAGGCCTTGGCCTCATTTCCCATGCCCACACCCTTACAGAGTGTGAATCCATTCTTGAGTCAAAGTGCCCAAAACCAAAACATGATGCCAAATCAGAATATTATAGGTTTTGGGAACCCAACTTGTCCTACCATCATGCCTCAACCAAAAGAGTCAGATTCAAAGGTTGAGGAATTGGAAAATATTATCCAAAAGCTAAGCAGGGACATGGTTCATATGCAAAAGTAGGGTTCTCAAGATCCTCAACAAAATTAAAATTTTAATTTTCAGAGGAAATAGTGGAATACAAGACCAAATAATGGGGGTGTGCCTACTCCTATTACTAACCAAGCCAATGCTTCCACAAGTTCTAGTTAGTCCAATACAATTGTCAATATTTTAGACTTGACTATGAACAATTGGTGTAGGTTACATGCCACTAAGGAGCATAGCGAGAAAGAGTGTCCAGAATTCATGTCATCCATGAATATTCTGTAGGAAGAAGTAGATGACTTAGAGTTGGTGCCTAATGATGGTTTGCCTCACCAACCCAAGGGTAAGGGAACTACCCTAGTTGTTGAGACCTTCTACCCAGAGGAAGAAGTGGAAGAAGAGGAGAGTGATGATACCCTAGAAGAGGAAGTTCAAGCCTTTAGGCAATTTCAAAATGGGAATCATGGTTATCACTTGAGGAATAGATCCAAAGCCCCAAATACTTCCTCTACCCCTCCAAACAACTCTATTCTTCCACCTGATACCAAGGCCAACAATAATCCACCTCCTCCATCTCCCATTGAGTCATCTAGACCAGTTTAGAAGATGCAAAATTTGGATAGAACTTCCTATAATATCATTGAGGATATGAAGAAAATTAAAACCAATATCACTTTGTTTGAGATGGCTCAATTGATGAATCAAAAGGATGCCTTGATTAAGGCACTTGCTCCATCAAGCAAAACCAATGATAGAAAAGCTACTGAGTCACACCTTGTCTTAGGAAAGGATAAAGGAGAGGTTCCTCCTTTTCTCTTAACAATTAGGATTGTAGGTAAAAACTTACACAATTGTCTAGTAGACTCAGGTGCATCAGGCAATGTCATGCCTTATGCGAGTTGTCAAAGGTTAGGTTTGAAGCCTACTCCCTCAAATAATACTATGGTTCAATTAGATAGGTCTGAAGTGAATGTGGTAGGCATGCTCCATAATATTCATATCCAGATTGCTTCTGAGCCTAGGATTCAACAATTTGTTGAAATCTATGTGGTTGACATTTCGGATAAATATGGCATGTTATTGGCCAGATATTGGAGCAAGAATTTAAATGGCTATATGGCCACAGATTGCTCTCACATGTGGCTACCTTGGAAAGGGGTGGCCAACCAAATTCATGTTGATAGGGAGCCTAGGCTCAAAGAAATGATTACCGACTATAACAGAACCAATGAAACTCTTTTTATAGAGTCAGAACTAGGGGTCTACACCATAGATATAAAAGGGGCCACCAATAAACCTAAAGATGAAATTCTTTCTAGTAGCCCATTTAATGATGAGAATCTTGTGTGGATACTTAAGTTTGATGGATCCAAGTCAAAGTAGGGTTTTGGGGCTGGTATTGAGCTCACTTGTCCTAGAGGTGAACCTTTTCTTACTACCTATAGACTGCAATTCCCATGCACCTATAACGTAGCAGAGTATGAAGCTCTAATTTTTGGATTACAGCTAGCTTTGAGTAAGGATGTCAAATGCTTGAAGGTCTTAGGTGACTCAGAGTTAGTGGTCAAATAAGTCAAGGGATAATACACTTGTCATGATAAAAGGTTAAGTCATTACAAAAGTAGGGTTAGAGATCTAATTGATGAGTTTGATGCTTTTAATATTTCTCTAATTTCTAGAAAAGGTAATCGTGTGGTTGATTCCTTGGTAGTTGTTGCAGGTACGTTGAGACCCATTGATAATAGAAAGTTTAAAAAGTTTTCAATTGAATTAGTCCCCTATCCTTCCATACCTGATAATGTTAACAATTTGTAGGTATTTGAAAGTGATAGGCATATATTTAAATTTGTGACTAATTCAGGTATTTTTGAAAACTAGGTAATCGATGAGGATCAATGATGGCAAGAAAAGGGAGAAGAAGAGAATGAGGAAACTCAAAAAATGAATAAGATCCCAAAGGGGGTTATTTCACTTGAGAAGTTATTTGACATTGGCTATGAAAGCAAGAGGTGTGATAAAATTCCTCTCCCAAAATATGCTTGTGATGTAGTTAACCTTGGGAGTAAAGAAAATCCACATGAGGTATTTATTGCCAAAGCATGCACACACCAGGAGAAAGAAGGGATAGAGCATGCTCTCAAAGACTATGTAGATTGCATTGCATGGAGTTATGAGGACTTAAAGACCTATAATCAAAATATCATCATGCACACTATCCCACTAAAACCAGATTCTAAGCCTTTTAGGCAAAAACAATGATCGATCAACCCACTATTAGAACCCCTAATAGAGAAAGAAGTTAAGAGATTGCTTGATGCAAAAATCATATTTCCTATTAGACATTCTACTTGGGTTGCTAATATTGTGCCTGTTAGGAAGAAGAGTGGGGAGATCAGATTATGTATTGACTTCAAAAATCTCAATAAAGCATCACAAAAGGATAATTACCCTTTGCCTTCTATTGATGAAATTTTACAAATGGTAAATGGTTCTGAGATGATGTCCTTTTTGGATGGTTATTCAGGGTATAACCAGATTCTTATTCATCCTAATGATAGAATGAAAACTACCTTTACCACTAAGTGGGGAACATTTACCTATAAAAGGATACCTTTTGGTTTACTCAATGCAGGCGCGACATTCCAACGCGCCATGGACTATGCTTTCAAAGGTCTCATAGGCAAATGCATAATTATTTATGTTGATGACATTCCTATTTTCTCAAAGAAAAGAGAAGATCACATCAAGGACTTGAGAAAAGTACTTCAAAGATGTAGGGAACATGGGATTTTTCTTAATCCTAAAAAGTGTATCTTTAGGGTAACCGAGGGAAAGCTATTGGGGCATGTGATATCGAAAGAAGGAATTTCCATAGACCCCGCAAGAATAGAATCAATCCAAAATATCCCCCTCCCATGTAGTAAAAAAGAGCTAAGGTCATTCTTTGGTAAAATCAATTTTGTGAGGAAATTTATTTTTGGATTTGCAGAAATAGTAAGGCCATTGAATGATATGCTAAGAAAGGATGTCAATATAAGTTGGACAAGTGAGGCAAGGGAAGCTTTTCAGAATATTAAAGATGCTATCTCTAGTGCACCGGTATTGGTAAGTCCTGACTATACAAAGTCATTCTACATTTACACATTTGCATCTGATCATTCATTTGCAAGTGTGTTGACTCAAAAGAGCGAAGGTAATTCCGAAAATCCCATTGCTTTTATGAGTTCTCCATTAAAGGATGCATAATTGAGGTATACTACTTTGGACAAACAAATGTATGCTTTATTTAAAATGGTAAAAAAGTTTAGACATTATATCTTGCATAGCAGAATTTTTGCTATTGTGCCTGACCCAACAATTAAAACTATGTTTTTGCAGAATGAACTAGGAGAAAAGCGAGGGAAATGGATCTCTACCATACAAGAATTTGACCTTGAGATTCAACCAATGAAACTAGTTCGAGGACAAGGCCTAATGAAAACGATTACAAAAATTGATCCCCAAATCTCATGTCAACAATATAATGTAGGGGACATCACACATGATGATTGGTATGTTGACATTGTCTATTTTATTTTAAATGGTAAGTGTCCCTCTCACCTTACATCTACACAGAGGAGAGCTCTCAGGTTAACATCTGCAAACTATATGATTAAATCTGGTGCTTTGTACAGGAAGAATCACGAAGGGATTTTCCTTCATTGCATGAACAAGGAAGAAGTTACCCAAATCTTACATGAATTCCATGGTAAGTATGGAATGGGACACGGATCTATGAATGCTACAACACACCAGATTTTGAGAGCAGGATACTATTGGCCCCATATCTTCAAGGATGCCCATTCCCATGTGCGTTCTTGTCACATCTATCAAGTAGCAGCCAATAGGGAAAGAAATGTGGCTATGCCATTACAGCCAGTAGTGGAAATGAGACCATTTTCCCAATGGGGATTAGACTTTGTAGGGGTTATCAATCCCAATTCTTTTGCTTCTCATAAGTTCATCCTTACCACCACTGATTATTGTACTAGATGGACTGAAGCAATCCCCACAAAGAATTCCACTAGTGAAGTTGTTATTCAATTTCTAGAGGATCATATTGTAACCAGATTTGGAATGCCTAATTCAATTGTTTGCGATAATGGTTCTACTTTTTCTTCAATTCGTTTTGCAGGTTGGGCTTATGACAACAAGGTGAGCATTAAATTTTCATCCAATTATTATCCTCAAGGTAATGGTTTGGCTGAATCTTCTAATAAAAACTTGTTGTCTATTATTAAGAAATTGCTTGAACGAAATCCTCGTGATTGGCATAACAAATTGAAATTCGCACTGTGGGCAGATAGAATAAGAATCAAAGAGTCTATTGGGACATCACCTTATCATTTGGTATATGGGCAAGATCCAATTTTTCCTGCAAATCTAAAATTGCAAACATTACAATTTATGAAAGAATATCTTGAAACTGATGATCAAATTGAAGCTCGTTTAACTCACCTAATGCATTTAGATGAAAAGTGAGAAGAGGCTTTGCTTCATCTTAGCAAACATCAAGACATTGTAAAATGGTGGTTTGACAAAAGAGCTAAAATTAAAACTTTCAAGATTTTTGATTTAGTGTTATTGTGGGATAAGGCTCATGAAAAGAAAGGTGATCATGATAAGTTTGATTGTTTGTGGCTTGGTCCTTACCAAATCTCTGAAATCCTTGGTGAAAATACTTTCAGGTTGAAAGCTTTGAATGGAGATGATGTTCACTTGCCTGTGAATGGGCAATTTCTCAAGCACTACTTTCACCCATGAGGCAACTGAATGCTTGTATCAATTGTACAATGCTTGTATATTATGTAGATTTGGGTTTTCTATTTTGGCTTTTGTGATTGTCTTGTTTTGTCACTTTTGTGCATGGTGTTGCAAGTTTGTTTCTTGCTTTCTTATCAGCTTTCCTTTGTTTAGTATAGGGTGTTGCTTTTCATTTTCTCATTTTGGTTTTCTCCCTTTGTTTGTGGTGATGTTGGTAATGGACACTAACTCCTGGTTCCTTTGTTGGTATTTGGTCCTTTGTTAAGTAGGTTGGAATACCTAATTTGAAAGTAGGTGAAATTGGGAAAAGGGAGGTGGAGTTATTTTGTGATCATGCTTAGATTTTGGGACTAAAATGGTGGAGAGTGGAACAATGAAACATTTTGCTAAAGCTCCACATATAACTCACATGTTAAAGGGTATTTTTGGAAGTCTTGAAGGATGAAGTCATTTTGGTTTGCAAATTAAGGCAAAAATCCAACACGCTCCATCTCTAGCTTCAAATACCCATGTGGTGCATAAATTTTTGCAAAGCCATATAAAAAAACAAGCAAAGGAAAACATGCTAAAATCAGTCACCAAGTTTGGATAAACTCTACCGGGGCTATAGATGCCTGACTGGTAGTAGGGCTCTGTCTAGACAAAGCTTGTTAAAAAAAAAGGCTTTGCAAAATATCAATTAAACACAAGGGTAATTTAGATAAACTCTACCGGGGCTATAGACGCCTGACTGGTAGTAGGGCTCTGTCTATAAAAATTCTTTTTATGAGCAATACTTCATAGCCTAAATGCAAAATAGATGATGGAATCCGGATGGTTTCAAGAATACAAAATGAATCACTTTTCACACATTGAGCAAAGGCAAATGGATTAGTTGTTTTTATTCGAAGCTGTTTACCCCCACCTTCTTGGGACATCGCTAAATAATTATTATTTCACTAATATTTTGTGTTCTCGTTTCAGATTGGGTTCTTCATCCGAAATGCTCAGGAGCATTTCCCAATAGAGTCACCATTTGTTGTGACCATTGCACAACTAACCCCAAATTTGGGGACCCACCTTTAAATTTTGAGTTTTTGAGGGAGTTTTGTGTTCTTTGAGTGCAAATTTTAGTAGTTTTCATCAGCTTTGACCCGTGAGCTTGTAAGCTAATATCCAAGGTTCATTTTGGATGTGTCTCTCTATCATTTATTTTTCAGCATTTAGTGTTTGGGTTAGAGTAATAGGGATAATTCCTTGTTTTAGTTGTAGATGGTAGTTTTAATATTTACTTTTATTAGAGATTCTCAATAGTTTAAGGTTTGTAAATTTGATTGTTTCTAATTTTGAAGCAAAATAAAAAATATACAAAAAAAAATATAATAAAATAATATATATATATATATATATATATGTAATATACTATATAAAATAGAGTCAAGCTTGTGTAAGTCCAGATTAAATTTAATTTGAGTGTTGTTTTGTTTTTAATTTTATTATGTTAGAAAATTTTTAGGTTAGGTAATATCATTTTATTTAATTGATTTTATCCTTTTATTTATATAAGTTGGTGTTATGCAAGTTTACTTACAATATGGAATCCAAGCATCCCGTCCAATGACGGTGAATCAAAGAATGACACATAAACAGGAACTCAATAACTTGGACATATAGGATGCAGACGTGGAATTTAAAGACCGTGACTTGGACATGGATTTATACATAAGGTTTGAGGCAATTTTGGATGTAGAATACTAATAAAAATGGCAACGGTGACTTGGAGAAACCTAATGTAGACGAAAGTCATATGGATGTAGATCAAAGATGATGTGTAAGGAATTTTTTAGCTACAAAAATAAATCGAAGGTATACTCAAACAAATACACCCACAACAACCCAGACCTGTGTGGAGTGAGGATATAGGGATTGTATCACGTTCTCATGGTGAATTGCATGGACGAATGAAAAATATGATGATGATGTCCTCAACGTAGATAGGTCTAGCAAGGGCCATCATGGGGATAGTATGGAATACGTGGACTCATATTTGCATATGTGGATACCTATATTCAATGATGGACCTGACGATAGTATGTACAGAAGGTCAAATATAAGTGGAGGTTACCATTGGAGCATAGTGGATGGCTTTGGCCATAGCGAGTATCCATTGCTGATCTGAGCAAATAGTGGGAGTGTAAATAATATGAAGATCATGACTCTATGTATGGTGACCATGTGAACACAGTGCTCAGTGACTAAGTGTAGAAGTCATCAGTTAATCCAAGAGCACAGGAGGAATGCAAATGTTATAAAGCCATGGCAATTAAAATATGCCCGTGAGAGTGGTAACAGTTAAGGCATGATAGCTTGACCATGCATGATGTTATTTGTCTACCATGTGGAAGCGTATTTTATGGAGTGAAGGGTAGAGTAGGCCATATGTACTTTTTAACCACAATCCATCTAGAGCAAAGAGAAAGTAATGAATGCAGCATCGAAAAGGGGGGACATGTTGTGGTTGTCAATGATAGAAGCAATGAATGTCAGCAGAAGTTACAAATTATGAATAATATAAAATTATTTTTACACGGCCAAGGCAAAACTAGTAAGAAGGTGATTTTTGATGTGATTATTAGGCATCCACAAAGGCGGAGGAGCTAGTTAAAGTTTAGGGGTTGGCCTTGGTTCTTTATTGTTTTATTTTTCTAAAAAAAATAGCTATGTTGCAAAGCTATCAAAGAGGCATAATAGACACATTATGATGTAAAAAGTTTATGTAAATCAGCTCCCCATTTAGGCATATGATCCATTGAACTTGTAAGGCTCCATGATGAGCGTTACATCCATGAATAGGCACTAGTATGAAAGTTTTATATCGTACCAGTAATATTTTTTAATGGACGATAAATTTGTTCGATGTGTTCATATCCAAACTAGAGATGACATGCAAGTGAAAGAGGAAACGTTTTGAGACAAGACTAAATATGAAGAGTTTAGAAAGTCATAAAGATAGAGTGGTCTGTAAAGCCCATCGAAACTGAGGAAAAAGAGTTGGAAATTTCTTGTAAGTAAATATATTATCTTTTGGGTTTGAATGTAAAAACTGCAAAAACTTACACTTTATAAGTAGAGTCAAAGGAGATATTTCTGAGTGTTTCAAGTTAAAAATTCTATCTTGTTGCTTCCATGATTTTAGATTTATAAACAATGTTTTACACAGTTTAATGGTAACATTGTTGAATGTCTAGGAATATGGAGCTTGTGTTCTTTTCCCTAGAATATTGCACTTATTCATTTTGGACTATGCAAATGCAGCTTCAGATTAATTAGGTTACATTAAAAAATCTTGTTGTCTCTGATTTTATAGGGTAGGGTAGCATTACACTGACAATATTATTTTTAGGCATTTTCAGCATTTACATTAGTTGCTTTCTCATTTTGTTCCATTTTATACATTTACTTTCCAAGAATACCATCAAATACTCAGAATCCTAGGGTTTTATTTCACCCATAAATTCAACCAGGGGATTTTGCAGTTAATAGTCATCCAAATAATTAGTTTTAAAAGGCATTAAGAAAGGTAATTATTTGGACATCTTTTCACTTCAAGGGATAAAATGAATTCACATTGCACAAGTTTCAGCATTCATTAAAATCAAGATAAAAATTGTGCTCAAAGGGAGGGCCAACTAACCTACACTTTCACATAAATATTTAGATAAAAAGAAGTGGATATTCCACAATATTTCCTAACTTTCATATCATAATTTAAATATAAAAATGAATTTCTGACTTTACTAACCTAATACTTTCACATTAAAGTGCAGATAATAATAAAGTTGATTTTTACAACACTTGCTAACATGCTAACAATAGGATTTTAATTTGAATATAAAATAAACTTGCTAACACCAAATGCTAGCTTCCAATATCACATTAAGGCACAGATAAAATTAAGTGGATCTTCCACAACATTTTCTAACTTTCACATTATAATATAAAGTAAAAGGAATCCACTAACAGGGTTTCCAGGGATAAATCACATTAATTCAAACATAAAAATAATTAGGAGCATTCTCATTCATCTTTTATTTCTGTACATAAGGGAAATCAAGCCCTTTTAATTAAAAAACAATAAGAACATATCACAAATCACATAAACCATGCCCCTTGTCAATAGTTTACTTGCAATCACTGAGGTATTTTTTAGCATCTTCATATGCATTCAAGCACCCATGTTTACTTATGCTAAAAGGAACCTTGGAGAAATTTAGATTTCTTTGCAAGAGAGGGTTTTTTAATTCTAAAACCCTGACTATGATGGTAATTTTGCAATTGGAAAAATTTTCCACTCAACAAAACTATAAATAGCTTAATTATCCTTAGTATGAGGGTCATCAATTTGAATGTCTATATTTTGTAAACTATGCAATTTTGCCTTGTTGCTTAATAAATTAGCTATTGTTTGATCTCTACCAATGATTTGTTACTAAATAATTTTGTGTATGTATGTTTTTTAGTCTCTGTACATTTTTGGAAAATATTTGTGGATGGTCTATTCTATTATGCCTTAGTTTCTATTTTAATTATCACTTTGGGCTATTGGAATGTTAGGGATGCATAGAATTAAATTATTGCATATTTATTCATTTTTGTAAAAATTTTATTAGTGGACTATATTGTTAGGCCTTAGTTGCTATCTGGATTATTACTTTAGGCTATTAAAGTGGTATAATTCTTGATCTATGCCTAATTTATATTAAGCAATGCTTTGCTCAAGAGTTGGTCTGTTAGGTCTTGTATGTAGATAAGTTGTAGTGTGTTTTGTGTATGATGTGGCAGTGTTGTTAGCCAAATGTCATACACCTTCTAATCCATATTACTCTCCCTTTATCTCTAACCCTCCATTTTTATCTTTAGTATATTTATCTTTTATTTATATTTTTGCACACTCCTTGGAGGTTGGCTATGAAGGAATTTTGAGCCATCCAATCTTGGTCGTGGTCTAGTGAACATATCACACCACTAGGTAGATTGTAGACCAAGATTTTTTAGCATTCCAAATGGGATTTATCATTCAAAATTTTCTCACATCTCTGGAGGATTGATATTTTGGTAAAATTTTTGACTTCACAAGCAAACAAAAATATATTCACCTAGTGACTCTAGTATTGAAGAACCTAAGATTGTTGACTTTGTTGAAGGAAAGAGCTCAAATTTTTTATGATAACTAGATTGGAGGGAAAATGGATCGAATAATATATGTATTAGTTGAACAACATGCTCATAAATATTGTAAAATACTAGGTAAGTCCCACTCTCCAGTCGAATTTTTCTTTATTCAAAGTCCTATCCCTCTACAAGCCTTTCCTAGAGAGTCTTATAATAGTATCCATTTAAAAAATATGTCCAAACAAACTTACCTAGGATAGAATAGCAATGGGTCTCTTGATCTTGTAGATCTCCATGAAATCCCTCAATCAACCCTTAAATATTTACCAACCTATGATGGGTCTGAGAAAACTACCTATAAGCACTATCAAGATATGGCTTCTCTAGCCACTATTTATAATATCCAACATGAATATGTCATGGTATGATTGATAGCCATGTCTTTCATAAGAAAAGTGTTAACCTAGTATATATCCCTTGATGAAAGCATCATCAGTTCATGGGCTTAATTATCCAAACCATTCATCTTGGATTTTGATGAGGTAGAAGATACCTTTTCATTATTCACATAGTTCACCTCAATTTAGAGATATTTGCAAGAAAATATCACTAAATTCAACATAAAATTTAGTAATACGTGGAAGTATATCCCTCAAGATATCAAACCTTCTTAACCTTAAGCTTACATTTATTAAATCCAAGTCTTTGTCCCAAATATAGGTCTTCAAATATAGCTAGTTAATGATATGAGATTTAAGTTGTCCAAGCTACAATTGCTACAAAAAATGCATTAATTTATATTGGATAGCTACCTTCTAAGATCACCATGTATTTTCTAGAGTGTCCATAGCCAGCACAACAAACAATAGCTTCATCCACTTAAATACCTTAACTGACCCCTATCCTAGCACCTAAGGCTTTACCTTAGCCACTTGCACCTTATTTACCTCTATTGCTTACCCAAGAATCTAAAGAAAACACAAAAATACTAAAGCTAAGGTTAGTGTTAAAATTTTGAACAATAAATTCATTGTGCTAGAGAGGTAGAACACTAAGAAAAAAAATATGAGGGCTATTAGCCTAGAAGGTTCCCCTATGTCATAAAATATCATGGGGTCTTTAGCGATAATATTCTCAAAATAAAAACTATTGCATATAATGATTAAGAGGATGTGTCATCAACATCTTCCTCTTAGGAAACTTGTTAGTGATTTGCCTGTAATAACCCCCATAATGCAGATGTATGTATGGTCTACCAGTACCAAGCCTAAATAGCAGTATCACAAAAGGCAGAGAGGGTAGAGAAGGCACAAAAAGGAGTGGTGAACATATTAATGTATCTAAACTAGGTCATGCTATATGAAGAGCCTATAGAAGAAAAATACATTCAAGTCTTCACAAGATCTAGGAAGAATCCTCTGCAAGTGGAGACATAGAAATTAGAGCCCCTCAAATTCCCTACTCAACTACTATAGGGTCAAACAAAAGAGTAGCTGAAGCTGGACTAATAAAAGCAAAACCTATTCAATAAGATCCTAAGGAGCAAGCTCTAAAGAAAATATGATATCCCTCTATGGTAAAAATACAAAGGTTGAAAGCTACTAAGCAATACTAGAGAAAGTTTGAGGAACATAATTGAAAGGATAAAAATTTATTGGAAGTTATTGGATATAGAATTGTTGAAGATCTAAAGAAAACTCCTTCCTTAGCAAGTATGTATGATGAATTTCTAATCCTCTATTAGATATACCTACACAGACAGGTATTAAAAGGTATCAATTCTAAAGGGTTGAAGCTTTCATACTTTAACTTATCTCAAGACTAGTGAAGTCCTAGAATGGGCAAGAACTAGACACCACCATTTACATATCTTCACAAATTGAGGGGTGGAAAGTTCATAATTGCATAATTGATTAAGGATAAGCCACTATTATCATGCCAAAGAAAGTATATGAGGCTATGGAAATGGAGTATACCTACTTAATCCATGGAGTGTTGCAATTATATGGCACTCTAGTCCAAATAGTTGGGATGGTTAAGTATATACTGATTGTGCTCCACAAGATGTTAGATATCACAATCATTTAAGAGGAGGTGGTGGTTAACCTTTTAGCATACTTTTGTTTGTGCCTTTCTAGAGATCTCATTACCAATATAGGAGGTACTTGTCCTTATATTATTCTCACATGGTTATCCCCATAGGGGAAGAAAGGTTCGTATTATGTGGATAAGCCATCCCCTTTCCACATTTAGAAGATTGAAGAAGAGCAGGTTAAGTTGTTTGAAGATATTCTAGACTACTTTAAAAATATGACCAAAGAATTTTAAATGGAGGTAAAATTTTCTTTAGAGGACTTTAATGTATTAGAAGTCAGGCTATCAACTTATTGTATCACAAGATCATATGGTCAAGCATTCCCAACCATTTCAAATCTAAAACTCTAAGAAATGAGGATGATTGAATTGCTATTTTTAGAGAAGCAGAAAGAGACTCATAATAATGTTTGATATTAATAGAATACTATGATGCATTGGGACAAGGAAAAGGCTAGGCCAAGAAAACATAATAAAATTGACTCCCTATGGCCCAAGACTTGTCAAAATAATAGGAAATATGATAGTAGTCAATTTGAATTGGTTGTGACCAACGATTAATTTTGAAGCATTTTGCATAAAAAAGAGTGATCCAAATT
Source organism: Wollemia nobilis (assembly GCA_028583015.1). Lineage (NCBI taxonomy): Eukaryota > Viridiplantae > Streptophyta > Pinopsida > Araucariales > Araucariaceae > Wollemia > Wollemia nobilis. Next base: position 18,456,728 of record JAQPPZ010000157.1, read on the forward strand.
GTATTATAGTGTAAATAGAAAAGCATGTATCGATAGGTGTAGGAATGTAATAAGTACTATTACATGTGGATTTTATTTTTAATATTTTTGGCACATGAAAAATTATTGGTTTGTGAAAAGGTGATTGGTTTAAAGTGCAACAATGGTTAAATTTGAAACATGATTTAAAGCACTTGTACATGCTGATAGTTTTAGGGTATTTTTAGGTAATAACAAGAAATGTGTACATTATTAGAATTATTGATGTCAGTGAATAATCCCTATCGATAAAAGTGAAACCCTATAATGTCATTCACATATTGAGCAATTAATAATTTGAGCTATCAAGCATCCATAAGGGATAATTCTAATAGAATTATTATAGTTACCTAAAACCAAGTTGAGCAGTAATATCCACCAAGAATAATGAGCTCCAAGACCTAGAGCTTACCATTAAAATGAGGATTTTATTAGATGAAATGGGATATAAATCCATGAATATATCAAGTAATAATTCAAAATTAGTTGAATTGAACTCTTTATTGGTACTATACATGCCCTGATGAGTACATCCTTACCTAGAACTAGTAAAAGCAATAGCAAATATTCACGATCCCAAAAATAGAATGGTGTGTAATAGTAAAGGCTAGGTACTTTTTCTCTTAGAATTGAGAATTTTATATTTGTATTTCCAATGGTTGTTCATATTGAGAATTATCCCAAGGATTTCAATAGTGAAAACCAAAATATAACCAATGATAACAAATTGTTTCCTTGGCTCATCAAGCAACAACTTGAGCGTGTCCGTAAGCTCCTTGAAGACCCAATAGAATTCACCAAGTTTAAATAACTACAATAGATGTTTGTTATTCTTGCCATCATTTTTAGATTGTACAGTGATAAATTAATGTATGACTACCAAATAGCTATGGCATATACTATGACCAATCCTCAAAACCTCATTTTTTTTTTGAGCTCAGTACCTCAGCTGAGCCATACATGCCCAAATGATAAATCCAAAGAGGAATTAATATGGTGTATTTAGGTATCCTTCATACTTGGCCAGCCTATTTATGTATCATAAAGTTTATATTTTCTAATAATTTAAAATAAGCAAGCAAACCCCAAAATGTATGGTCATGCCAAAAGTAGACTAGACAACAATGCTTAGACTTCAAACTCCTACTTGGAGTTTAACAAAAATTTCCTAGGGTCTGCTTTGGTATGTATCTATGGAGAAGTACCTCAACTAACTAAGACAAACAATACATTATATTCACACCCCTAAGAAATAAATCAAATATTGGTATTTTCTTAAGAGTGGTACAATGATTAAGGTATATGGTTTCAATGGGGAACCCTTCTTACTTCTCTATTATGTAACTGACTATGTTTTTGGAATGGAGTTTTGTTGACAAGTGGATTGCACACATTAGATTTTTGAGTCATAAGTGAATAAGACCTTCACATATGATCTACCTCTAAGTTATGCATAGAAAAATAAATCTCTAAAATCTAAAGTATAGAGGAGCCTCAACCTAAATGTGGTTTAAAATAGATGGAGGTATGATCCAGATGGTATTTTTGAAGCTAGGTAAAAAATGAAAATAAAAATCCTCCTACGTTCGAAAATTTCAAAATAGTAGAGATAGAGGTATGCCAAAATAATCTAGAGGTAGAGGAATCTAATATAGACAAGTAAAGAAAAGAGAAATACCCCTGGAGGGATTTTTACGATATAGTAGAAAAATGTGATCCTGCCAACAATAGAAGTCATACCTTGACTAAAGAAAAGAAAAATACAATGGAAAATAAATAGGACTAGGATGAGGATGAAATCTATAAATGGTGGATTTTTAAGTGTGAAAGTAGTTTATAGAAAAAGGGTTTTAGCCTTGGCCTGGACCATAAATTTTTGAAGTTGTATGATGAAAACTATAAAAAGTAGGGAGATGATGATGATGAGAAGACTAAAACCTTGGAGCAAAGTGACGAGGAATATGACTTGGAGGAAAAGAAATAATAAGTATCAAAATAAGGCAATTAGATCCCATAGTAAGAAGACTTAGAATATGACCAGGTTACACAAAAACTACCAACTAACACTCAACATGTTGGAATTTCTGCATAAACAAACATGGGTGAACAACAACAATTGGAGAACAACCCAATTTGGTAGTCACAAAACCAATATCCCTCATCATAGCATATTTCAAAAATATATGAGCTATGACAAATATATGCAGTAGGAGCAAATCTCATTCAAAATAGGGGTTATACAGGAGGATGCTTGGGCAAAAATTCATCTGGTATCATTGAACCCATACAACCAAAATAAAAATTAATGGGTCTTGGAGCTAGAACTACCCATCTAGAAAGGAAAGTGGTCCCCCACTTTGTGCCTAATGCCTTTGATACCTAAATATAGTTAGAAGTGAGAAAGAAAGCTAAAATAAAAACTCTTTACTACATCAATTAGATGAGGGGGAAAAGAAAACCAAGACTCAAGATATAGTCTTGATATCACAAGACACAAATACATCAATGCAGGATCAACCCAGAGCATAAGGAATAGGTATGTTTCCTCTTAACCCAATTGTTACTCCTAATCCTCCTCTACCTCATATTTCTCCTCCCAAGTAGTTTCCAATAGAATAAACCATTCTCCAATCACCACTCAAAAGTATCACCTCTACCATACTCTCTAAACTTGAAAAAGCTTCTCAAATCCCATAGTCTTTGAATTTTGAGAGGGATACTACTGTAATATAGAAATTCCCCCTTATAAAATCATATTTTTCTCCCATATCCCTTTCTAGCCACCCATCTCCAGATATATTAAGCCAATTCTAATAAGCTCAAGTAGATGCATAAAAATGGATAAGTGAGCACATGCCTCATAAGCCATCAAAGAAAGCACCAATGAGAATAATGAGTGTTGTGGACCCAATGAGAGTAAAATACTCTATGGTAGCATTCACCCTTAATATTAACCAACCAACCTATAAATTAGCACCAACATATTATATGAGGATGATACAAAGTGGATATTGTCAAAATTCATTTGGAGGATAGGTCATAAACAACTCACTCGTCGCTTAATTTTATATATGTGAAAGGAGTTATAATGGAACCAAAATACCACAATAAAAAGTAGAAGGTAGAATTTTGAGTAAAGTATCTATATGAGGAGATTACTAAAAATAAGACCCTATAATTACAAGTAGAAAAACTGCAACAAAGCCTTAAGAAGCTCCAACCACAACTTAGTTGTAGAAAAGGGATAAAAAGATATAGGTCCTAGAAGAAGAGTTGAATATTTGATGCAAAAAATCAAAAGGTACGACCCACCCATTTCTTTAGGGAGGTGTTAGTGCAAAATAAATAAGGATAGATAGAGCAAATGTTTTGAAGCCACCAAACATATACAATTGGTTATAGAATACTTGAGCTTTAACTTGTCAGTTGTCAAGACAACACAAAATGAATTATAAGCCATATATATCTCAACAAAAGAAATGGTGCAAGAAGCAAAAGATGTTATCAAAATATTGAAGGATTTACCTTAAGCACATTTTTTAGCATTGACAAGCAAAGAAGTAGTTAAAGTAATGTATCTAGCCAATGTGGTCCTAGAGTGGCATCAACTGGTGTAACAAGGATGGAGTATGACTAAGTCATTAAGTTCCAAAGGAAATAAGATAGTGGTCCTATTGCAAGATATTATTAGACTTAGTTTCCTAGAGATCTAGGATAATGAAGAGAAGCTCTATTTTGAGGACCATCTCAAGGCCTAGTTTTAACTAGTGGCTAGTAGTGAAGAGGAGTTTGATAAATGGTCAAAACTAGCTAAATAGGGCATACTATTTGCATTATTTGATAGGATTTTTGTAGTGCATCCTAAAGTGTATCAAATAGCAAGAATATCTAGACCCTTCACATAAAAAGGTATATAAATTTATAGTTTTCCATGACAAAACCAAAAAAATCAAACCTCCATCAAGAAAGCATTGTAAAACTACTATTCATAAAAGGTACCTTAGTGGACAAAGGGATGAGCAATAATGGTCAAGAAAATAAATAAATTATGGAAAAAAAAAGGTAGAAAGTGCAAGGTAAAACTTCTAAAACCCAAAAATCTTGAGCTTGTTGAGTATGCTACTATATATATCCAGTTTCAATTGTTCAATTGATTTTAGTATTTGGTGATATAAATTCAATTCTTATGCAATAAACTAAGTGCCAGCCTCCATTACATTTCAATAGCCTTATCTCAATATTTTGGACTTCATAACCCAATGAAAACATATCTTTGGGTTTTCAATTTTACAAGCAAAATTACCTAGAGATGCCAAAATGTGGGTTAACACAATTGCCTACATAGATTGGTCCTAGAAAAACTTGTTGGACTATCAATTTTATATGTTGTTAATTAATTACAAGGAAAACTTGCTAGGACTCATATCCTTTGTAGATGACTAGTTGGAAGGAAAAATGTAGTTTATTGAGCCCAAAATTTGACTAAGGTAGGGAATTCTATCCACTTCAAAAACTAGAATAAGAGTGGTCAGATACTTGTGAAGATGATGTTAGTAAGAGTACATAAAAGTCTTGGGTAATCCAAAGAAAGAGTGAATATACGCATGAGTGACCAAAAGCTATATTATCCAAAACATTGAATGTTTGAAGACTATTTCAAATATGATAACAACAAAGCCTTCTAAAAATCCTAGCTCAGTATTTGAGACCTCAATAATGAATAGAAACCTTCAATAGATAATTGTAAAGATAAAAGTCTTCTTGGAAAGTCTCTTTCAATGAAAATCATGCACGTCAAAATCTTAAATTACCCAATCACTCTTCAATCATCCAAATCAAAGTGACAACCATTATTTTGGAACTTGCCACAATGATGGATGTCACTGGTGATCATGAATGGAGGTGCCTGCAAATCTAACAACTAGAATAAAAATAAAATATAATGGGATAAGTTGAGCATGCTCAAGAGGCTTGAATATACTAAATACACATGGCTTATGAGGAGTGTGAATTATTTTAAAAACCAACATAACTATTTGCAATAGAGTAGGAAAGTGACAATTGCTCTTCTCAAACACATTGATTATAGCAAAAACTTGGACTACACTAGGTTGTGCATACACATGTTATGCCTATGAGGGGACATCTATGTAATAATTAATCTAGGATGAATACATTGTAGAAACTATAAATAGCATAATTATCCTTAGTATGAGGGTCATAAATTTTAGTGTGTATCTATTACTATGTAATTTTCTCTACTACTTAATAAATCAGGTACTATTTAACCTCTACCAGTGATGTGTTACTAAATTCTTTTGTGTATATATGATTTGTAGTCTCTAGACATTTATATTAAATCTAGGTGGTCTATTCTAGTATGCCTTAATTGCTATTTGGATTATCACTTTAGGCTATTGGAATGTTAGGGATGCATAACATTAAATCGATGAATGTCTATTCACTTTTTTAAAAAAATTGTTAGTGGACTATTCGGTTAGGCCATAGTTGCTATTTGGATTATCACTACGGGCTATTAGAGTGGTAGAATGCATGATATATGCCTAATTTATTTTATGTAATGCTTTACTTGAGAGTTGGTTTGTTAGGTCCTATTTGCAAATAAGTTGTAGTGTTTTGCATAGGATGTGGTTGTGTTGTTATCCAAATGGCATTCACCTTTTAATCCATATTTCTCTCCTTTTCTCTCTAACCCTCCATTTCTATTTTTAGTATTTTTATCTTTTATTTTTATTTTTTCACAACAAGGAATTGACCTTCTCTAGAGGTTGTCTTAGAAGCAATTTTGAGCCATCCAATATTGGTCATGGTCTAGGGCACACATCACACCACTAGGCGGATGATAAACTAAGAGAAGGCACATAATTCATGTACTGAATTCTATAATTATTAGAAAGTATTGAATGAATATTTGTAATAAATTTGTCTTTGGAGTGCATAATTGGTGGAACCCAACACTCCTAAGTATTTTAGTATACAGTCGACATTGAGGGAGGAGTTCCTCTCTCAAATTCCAACATCACCCTAGAACATTTCATCAAGTTAAAAGCCTATATTGATCTATGATTATGATGTAATAAGGGGGGGATATGTTAGAATTTACTACATCATAGTCCATATGAAGTGGCATGTGGTATAACCACCCATCACAAGGTCTATGCATGTACTATAGGATAGAGATAGTTGTAAGTTTGGTTAGGAGTTTGTTATACCTAAAATAGGCATTATATGTATTTAAATATCTACCACTTCATAATGCAAAGCATCAAATAATTGAGCTCTAAAAATTTGGAGATTGTATAAAGAGATTCAAAGGAAATAGAAAAAATTCTTCTAAGTACATTGATCCCAATAATACAAGCTTAATATTTATTGTATTCTTACTAGTATATGGTTATGCATTATTGAACGATTAAAAATAATCAATTGATCTACTAATTAAAGGTTTAATATGTGTGGTGGGAACTAGAGAAAAAATTTCTTTTTGGATGGGTACTTGGTGTGATAAAATCAATCTAGATATAATTTTGAAACCATGGATGAGATTATTTCAAGATAAATATGGTTATAGGGTTTTAAAAATTATGTAAAAGTATCAGGAAGGAAGATATAAATGGAAGAACATCTTTTTACAAGTATACTAGACATTGTTGCTAGGAGGTAGTTGAGCAAAAATATAACAATAGTGATTATTCCAAGGGGAGTTGAGGATACGTTTATTTGGGAGTTGAATAGCTCAAGAGAATACACAACAAGAAGTGGATATAATATAAAGCATCAATAAAATAGGAATACCACAAGAATATGGAGAGATAATTGGGATAGCACAAACATTCCAAAAGTTAAAATATTTGTATTTTTAATAGGTCATAGGAAATTTTTATCTTGGGATAACCTTATAGATACCTAAAATTGGACCACCTTTTTTACACTGATCTTTTATGCAAATCCATAAAGGAAGCAATGTAACCATAACAATTGACTCAACCTCAAAATTTGTAGATAAAACCTAGCAGTGGTGAATATGTCACCTCATAAAAAATTCACCAAATAACAAATACACTTTTTGCTTGGCATATTCACAACCAATTCAAAATCTCAACCCTTCATCAAATCTAACTTCTAATGGTAAAATTAATGAATACACCTAGTTTCAAATATGCTTGATAGTGTATTCATATAGGTAACGTATTCATTTCCAAAAAGAGAATCCTACATTATGCCTACAATAGTGGTGGAGAACAGATCTAACACAAGACAGGAAACTAGAAAAACAAGAGCTCAAAATAGAGAGCACTTGGTGGAGAACAGATCTAACACAAGACAGGAAACCAGAAAAACAAGGGCTCAAAATTTCTTATTCAATACTTCGGAAGAATTTTACAAGAATATACAACAATATGTCATTTTCCAACCTCCCTCTCATTACAATCCATGGGTTTTTATCGAGGTCCCGATCCTCTGTGTTTTCAAACTTCCCACGATCTACAATTGCCACCTGGAACAATTATGGAAAGTCGCATTGATGAGACTCTAGGTGAGGTGCGTGACTGGCTGCCATACCCAACGGAATCTTCTTCTCGATCTTCTACTTGCTGTTAGTTGCTATAAATGCGTCTCTAGATATCCTGTGCAAGTGGCCAACATGCCCATTGAAATCCTCCTTTGAAACTGTTGCTTCACTGCCGCTAACTTGTCGTGCACGAAGGGACGCCTTTAAGAAATCTGGGAGTGCGTGTTTTTCTGTTTGGTTGCAATATCACGACATGTCACGATATCACGACCATTTCCTTTTTGTGCCTTCTCTCTCCTGCTCTCGTCGCGATATCGTGACATGTCACGATATCACGACATTTCCTCCTTCAAGCCTTCTCTCTCCGTTTTGGCCGTGATATCGCGACCTGTCGCGATATCGTGCCATTTTTTCTGTCGGCCTCCGTTCTCCCGTTTCGGTCACGAAATCGTGACTTGTCATGATTTCGTGACCTTTTGTCTTTCGTGCCTTTGCTCCCTGCTTTGGTCATGAAATTGTGACATGTCACGATTTTGTGACCTTTTGTCTTTTGCGCCTTGCCTTGCCTACTTCGGTCGCAAAATCGTGACATGTCGTGATTTCACGACCTTGTGTCTTCCGCGCCTTTTCTTCCCTATGGTGGTCGTGATTTCATGACCTTGTGTCTTTCGGCCTTGTTTTCCCTGCCTTGGGTCACGATTTCGCGACATGTCGCGAAATCGCGACATGTCACAATTTCACGACCTTGTGTCTTTCGGCCTTGCTTTCTCTGCCTTGGGTCGCGATTTCGCAACATGTCACGAAATCGTGACATTCTGTCCACTGCTCCCCTATCTTCTGTTTTGGTTGCGATATCACGACACTTTTTGTGTCACGATATCGCAACACATATTTTTCTTTGCAACACTTAGAAAATAAAATAACACAAAAAAAATTTGGTTGATGCTCGATTGCCTTGCTGCCCTCGGATGCTTTTGCATCAAATAGTCTACCAAGGTATAAATCTTACATGTTTGTCCTTCTATCATCATAAGCAATTGACAGGTAGGAAGGAAAGTTGTGGATTTCCTTCCACTTTCCTAACTTGCTCAAAAATATGGGAGAAAATGATTACAGGTTGTAAATTAGCAATTAATTGGTCCCATCGACAACCAATCTGATGAGCACCAGAAATGCTCATATTTTTGTATATGAACTAACGGTTTTTGCGTGACATTATATCATGAGTTGTATGTTTTATGAAGTATTATGTATGTATTTAATAAAATCATGTGTATTATCTAATCCATGTGTGAAGTGTGTTGTGTGTAGCTATTTTCCCTGATTTCATCATCTTTTGCTCAATCAAGGTCCTACATGGACCTGGCACGGTTCTGCTAAATCAAATAAAGGTAAATCGAAGTATGCGCCTTACTGAGTTAGGCGCCTTACTGAAGTAGGTGCCTGAACCTTATTGAGGTAGGCACCTTACTAAGGTAGGTGCCTTACTAAAGTAGGCACCTTACCGAGGTAGGCGCCTTACTCAAGTAAAGCGCCTTACCGAGTTAGGCGCCTTACCAAGGCCGAAGCCCAAATTATACGTGTTGACCAAAATGGCTGGAGAAGGACCCTGTTGACCACCATTCCATGTCATCTATGGGAAACCATGGTTGAACGAGTTGTCCCAGCTAGAGTGGGCGAACACGTAACTACTCATGAAGTCGAACCGTAATGCAGTGGAAATCATCCAATTACCAAGAAACGATGTAGAGTTGTTATTGTGCATCGGTTGCAGTAACTAAACTATCCTAGTTTAGGCTGAACCGAGATGCTTGTTGTAACAGAACTATCGTAGGAAGTTCTGTGTGTAGTATATAAACACACAGACTTCCCTATGGAAAGGAGAGCTTATTTTGTAAAAGCATTTGATATATATAATATTCCCTTGCATCAATACTAAAGTGTGAACGTTCATTAGCAGCACATCGTGTGAGAACCAATCAGGCAGAATCTGCCTAGAGCTCGGGCCCACTCCAAGCCAGTATTCCTCCCCTCTTAGTTATTTACATAATTTCATTATGCATGGTAGTATGTTTATGCATTAGGTTTACGTTTAATTATTTTAGAGGTGTGTTTATTTATAAGAAGCATTTTCACTTTGTGTGTTTATTTTATCCGCATTATTATTTATGAATTAATATTATTGAGGCGGATGATTTTATTGATATTATACAAACACCCCCAATGGTAGTTGAATGGATCATCTCCAAAGTGGTAGTGTGACTAGTCTCAATCGTGATTCTTCACAAGCTTACGAGTTCCCTGGATTGACAAATTAAATGAGAAGTGTTGTGACAAAAATAGGACAAATTCACCAGTGTTTGGCACCCAATATTTTGGTACCATTGTCGGGGAAGCGTCACTATTAGACTAATCACATTACCCCTTAAGCCCTTCGACCTGACCTTGTATGAGTCCGCCAAGAAAAAGAGGACCAGATGGTCATTTTATAAAATAGAGCCTACCAGATCAGTCAGAGTCGGTAGAAGACTTAGAGTTTGAATTAGATTCTCTCGACTCATCACCAACAGTCCACTGGAGTCAGAGTCCTCACTTCATGCAGAGTGCCTCCTCATCTCACCAACCTGAGAAAGAGAAAATTATTGTAAATCCATTGTTTAAGAGGACACCCTCGGAGGAAGCCCTACTATGGAAAGTCATAGAGGATCGAACTATAACTCCAACTGACTTCAAGGCCCTGACTCAGAAAGTTTTGAATGATCGAGAGACTATAGAAGCCACATTAGAGACCACATTTCCTAAAAAAATGGTAGAAGAGGAAGTCTCATCTGGGTTTAGTTTCCCGATAGAGGAAGGGGTAGGAGACTCCAAAATGAAAAATATTTCCCCTACCCATCTCCCTACCTTTAGGGGATACCCAACCGAAGACCCTGACCTATTTTTATTTAAATTTGATGTATTGTGCAGGTCTATTGATTATAAATCGGATGCCCAGAAGCTGAAACTCTTCCCATCGACATTAGATGACTCAGCCCTATGGTGGTTCATCGGGTTGGGGAACAAATAGATCACCACATGGGACGGGATGAAGAAGCTCTTTCTAGAGCAATATCAAGACTTCGATAGAGCACAAGATTCTAGAGAAGAGGTCCTCAACATGATGTAGAAAGAGGATGAATCCCTGGAAGAGTACTAGGAAAGATTTAATTTTAATCTGCAGTGATCCCCTCATGCAAAGCTAGGGGATAAATCCCTCAAAAGTATATTCTTGAGGGGACTGAACAATGAGTCATTGGAAGCACTGAATATGATCTCCGGGGGAGACGTTTACCAGCACGCGATGGAAGACATCCAAAAATTATGCTAGAATTACTCACAGAGGAGAGGTAAGCCAACCGCCAGAATAGTTAAAGTGACCATATCAGTTACAAAAATGGAGATAGGCAACATGTTGGAGGATTTAAAAAGTGAAATGCTATCCTCTCTAGCTTTGCAGCTGGACACGCTACTGTTGGAGAAGAAGAAATAGGAGAATGATGCAGCATTAACCTATTTCTACCCCAAATGTAGAGGGAAGCATGCCAGGAATGCCTACCCAGAGAACAAGGTCAGAGTATGTGCGGTTTGTTAGAAAGACCATAAAACTAGACTGTGCCCATAGCTGCCCAATGCCAAAGAAGATGTCGACGTAACCGAAGCCTACTTCATGGGCAATCGAAGGAATTGGTAGCAAAATCCTATGGGAAATATGCCCATGGGGATGCCACCTTATGGAGGAGGAGCATATATGCCATAGGGGCAGCCACCACCACCCAATATGGGATGGTGGGGACCACCACCCTAGATGAACGTACCTCCAGGTATGACATTCCAAAATTAGCAAACGTGGATGCCATATCAGCAGCCATGGAGGAGCCACATCCCATGGAATATGCCTCCATAGAACATGGCACAGGGACCACCTCAGCAAGGCTTACCGACCCTGCCTATGGTAAGACCTACGCAGTTACCAGCACAGTCGATGGTAAACCCAAACAACAAGGTAAACCAGCTGGCATACCAGGTGGAAGGAGAGATGTATCCGATGTACCATATTAGTTGTAATCCAATACAACTTAGATCAGGCAAGCAGCTAGGAGTAGCAACGCCTTCTCTGGTAGAAGTGGAGGAGGAAGTAGAAGACTCCCCTCTGATAGAAGAGGTGGAGGAAGAAAATATTGTTGAGAAGATAGGGGCCCCATTCCCTAAATGGCTGCAAGAACAGAAGAAGCCGACACAACCCAAATTTGATATTCTATCAAGCCTAAAAAATCTCACCGTAACTATCCCACTTTTCCAAGCTATTCGGGATGTGCCCATCTACACTAAGGTGATAAAAGAAATCTGCCTAAGGAAATCAGGATGCAAAATAGCATAGACCATCAACGTCATGGGAAAGTTAGCCGACTTGATGATGGGGAATGCATATCATCCCAAATATGCAGACCCAGGAAGCCCGATATTGATGATAAAAATTAGAGGGCGCTCACTGGAGAATACGTTGGTCGACTTGGGGGCAGCCATCAACGTAATGCCATAAGACACCATGCAGATGCTAGAACTGACCGACCTAAAGCCGACCAAAATGGTGTTGCAGTTGGTCGATCGGTCCATGGTGGCACCAGAAGGAATGCTCGAGGACGTCATAGTAACAGTCGATGCATGGGAGTATCCGATGGACTTTTTAGTGCTGCAATCCAAAACCAGATTGGGTGGTTACCCACTCATCCTAGGGAGACCATGGTTAGCTATGGCTGATGCATACATTAGCTACCATGATGGGTTGATGACCATTTTAGATGGCCAGAACATCAAGAGATTAACAATCTCTCCCCTGGCCCAATCGGTGGATGCATTGGGAGAACCCAAAATAGAAAATTAGGAGGACAACCAACTATCAATGCTCCAGCTAATAATGGCATTGATAGAAGTGGAGGATGAAGCCGAGGAAGATGGCATCATCTCAAGGTTCTTCCATGGAGAGTCCTCCCTCCCAATTCCTGAGTCACCATTGGTGGGTGCTCAGGACCACCACACCAAACAAATTGATGTCGGGCATGGCAGAACGTTGAATGTCAGTAGTGAGCTGACCACCGCATAGTTGGTAGAATTGAAAGAATTCCTAGCCAAGCATCAATAGGCATTCACATGGGATTACGTGGATATGCAAGGAATCAGTCCGAAAGTATGCACTCACCATATTTATCTGGAAGAATAGTCAACCCCCATCAGACAGCCACAGAGAAGGATGAACCCGACCATGAAGGAAATTGTAAAGGCCGAGTTACAGAAGCTCCTGACGATAGGATTCATCTACCCGATCTCGGATAGTGAATGGGTATCACCACTCATGGTGGTCCCTAAAAATAATGGGAAATGGAGGATCTGTGTTGACTATAGATCATTGAATAAGGTGACTAAAAAGGACCATTTTCCACTTTCGTTCATTGACCAAGTGTTGGACACATTATCCGGGAGGAAATATTTTTCCTTCCTGGATGGATTCAATGGGTACAACCAAATCCAGATCATGGAGGAAGACCAAGATAAGACAACGTTCACCTACCCATGGGGAACATTTGCATACAGGGTGCTACCTTTTGGGCTATGCAATGCACCAACCACCTTTCAGAGGGTAGTGCTTAGCATATTTTTGGATATGATAGGTGAAGCAGTCAAAGTATATATGGATGATTTCACCATTTACGAGGAAACATTCGAAGAGGCAATGAAAAACTTGGAGCGTGTACTCTAGAGGTGCGAGGAAAACAATCTATCCCTTAGCAATGAAAAATGTTTTATGATGATGCAGGAAGGCATAGTGTTAGGGCATCATCTCTCGGTAGAAGGGATTAAAGTGGATCACAAGAAGATAGAAGTCATCAAAGACTTACCCAACCCAAAAACATAGAGGGAGGTAAGGAGTTTCCTCGGCTCTATCAGGTACTACAGGTGATTTATCACCGATTTCAGTAAAATTGCCAAACCACTACATACCCTTCTGACGAAGGACGCATAATTTATCTGGATAGATGACTATGAGCAAGCATTTCAGACACTGAAGGAGAAGTTGATCTCTACCCTAGTATTGTGAGGCCCAAATTGGTCTATCCCATTTCACATATATTGTGATGCATCCAATAATGCAATTGGAGTAGTCCTCGAGCAAAGGATGGCGAAGAGTTTTATGCCATCTACTATGTTAGCAAGAACCTGGTAGGGGCCGAGCTTAATTACATGGTAACAGAGAAAGAGTTTCTTGTAGTGGTACACATCATCAATAAATTCTACCACTACATCACTGGATACAAAGTGTTCATCCACACGGACCATGCGGCCATCAGGTATCTAATGAGCAAACCAACGATTAGTGGTAGGATTATCCGGTGGCTATTGTTGCTATAGGAGTTTGACCTTACCATAGTCGACAAGCCCAAAAAAGACAACGTAGTCATAGACTTCCTATCCAGATTAATTCTAGTAGACTACGCAGTGGTAGAAGACCAGTTCTCGGATGAGCATCTATTCATCATCAATGAACAGACACCATGGTATGTGGATATTGCCAATTATTTAGCCATAGGGAGAACCTCCCCTACCCTCTCATACCGAGAGAAGCAAGGGGTAATAAAAAAAGTGCATCATACCAATGGATTGATGGCCTCCTATTCAAAATAGGGCCTGATCAGATCGTGAGAAGATGCATGGCCAAGCATGAATTCATGGAGATACTCAAGGCCTATCATAATGAGCCTTGTGGTGGTCACTTCTCAGGGAGAAGGACTACATATAAGGTATTGCAGATTGGGTACTTTTGGCCCATGTTGTTTAAATATGCAGCCGCATACGCCAATAAATGTGATGAATGCCAGAGGATGGGCCGACCAACCCACAGGGACGAAATGCCCCTGCAGCCTCACGTACACATCGAGCCCTTTGAAAAATGGGGCATGGATTTCATGGGACCCATCAACCCACCTTCAATAGGAAGGAGGTTCATTCTAGTCTGTACAGACTATGTCACTAAATGGGTCGAAGTCCAAGTGCTAAGAGACTCCAAGGAGCGGACGGTCACCAAATTTTTGTTCTCCCACATTTTTATGAGATTTGGAGTGCCCAGGGAGATTACAATAGACCAGGGACCCCAATTCACATCTAGGTTAATCGAAGAGCTCATGGAACAGTACAGGGTTCGGCATAATAGGACTACCCCATACCATCCATAGGTGAATGGATAGGTAGAGGTCACTAATAGGGAAATTGAAAACATCTTGACAAAGATCATGCAACAGCACAGAAAGGATTGGGCTGCAAGACTACCAGAGGTAGTATGGGCATATAACATGAC